>WTXF01000004.1:0-600000 GCA_022496215.1 Russula brevipes | reverse complement strand
GACGGAGACGATCCTCCAATTCAATGGTTCCGCCAGATGCGGCGGCATGTCGTTCCCCTGTCAGGCATGTCAGGTCAGGTCAGGTTCTAGGTCACCTGGGGGCGAGCTCCACAGCTTCGACTCTTGTAATCCCCCCACTACGGACTTGGCAATCGGCCAGAGCCCCCAGCTCCCAGCTCCAGCGCCCAGCTTTCAACTCCCCAGGTCGTTCCAGAGCTTTCATTACTATATGCTTAAGCCGGACATTTCATTTTTTGGGGCGCGTCGCGTGCTTGCGATGCGATGCGATGCGGGGCTGTGGCAGCGTCTCGTTGGCGATCGTTTCCCCCTCGCCCCTCCGTCCACCCTCACCTTGCCGTGTGCGCTCCCCATTTTTGCGCATCAGTCTTTTCATCTCTTTGTTTCTAGAAGGTTGGTTTGTCACTCTAGAGCCATCGCCAACCCCCCCCCTCGACGTTGGTGCAGAGGATCTTCTCTCCTTTCCTTCGATCCATTCAGTCGGCCCGCGCCCCCTTTCTGTCTTTCCTGTTTCTCGTCGGATTTGTCACGTCTCGTGGCGTAACATGCCGGATAGATCGTATAGAACGTTCTCTACGGACATAGAGCCCATTCAAAAGAGAATGAAAGAAAAAAAGAGGGGGAGTGACTGAAACTACCCGCATCGGTACGGCTTCATTACGCAGACAGATACGTGCCAGTGCGCGGCTTTGCTTCTTTCTACCTAGAAACCCTCGGATAAGATGATAGATGGCGCAATTACAGCGCGTTGTGACCACGGCGGTGAATACACAGGATTGGAGAGGGTCGAGCATCCCGGATCAATCGTCAGCTTGGCGCAATGAGATGAGTATTTGCTCGGATAAATTAGGATGTAATGGAGTACAAGCAATGATCTACTATGTCAATCCTCCCGATCTGAATCACTGTCATTGCGTTCGGGGTCGCGTTCGTCAAGTCCCTCTATCTGCGCATTCGTTGGTACGTTCTCCTCCCCATCGCCGTCGCCAGGTGACTGCTCCTCCTCCATTTTCTTCATCTTCGCTATCACTTTGTCAGCGCGATTGAAGATCCCTCCAGTGGGCGCTCCGCAGGCCGCGCACTTCGGCGTCTTTGCAAATCGTTTGATTGCGCAAGGCGAGCAGAAGTAGTGACCGCATCGAGTGACGATCGGGTCTGTGAAGGGGTGGCGTCCGATGAGACAAGCGAATGGAATGCCGTCGTCAGAAGTATCAGAATCCGATGCATCTTCTGCTTCCTTCTGGGGGTTGGCGGCCAGCTTATCCAGTTGCCATCCTGCAAGGTCTATCGTTTTTGGTCAGGATCAGCCCACGGATGACGAAGCACGTATGGCGTACAAGTCCCTCGGTCGTGCAAGAATTTACACGTGTCTCCAAATCCGCAGAACCCAGTTTCTGAAAGAGGGGGGGACGTCGGTAAGCACGGGTTCTTCTTCATGAAAAGAGACAAAGGAAAAAGGGGAATTAGACGTACCTTTGTAGTCCTTGCACACATCCGGTTGATAATCCACGATGGTCACGGTCCGAATGGTGCTATTATTACTGCGTACGGGGCCGGTGCGCATCGACTTTGGGACCTCCTGCCTCTTCTTCATGTGTGACTTGTACGACTTTTGTCCGTGATACAGACCGTCGTCGGGCACGTCATCATCCTCAACGGCATCGTCCTTCCTAAGACGTTTCGCCAGCATCTCCTCGCCTCGTCACCTTCCAGGATCTCCAATGCCTTGTTAACGTGACCACCCGTGGACGTCCAATTGATACCAGGACCGTCTCGTGTGTCCTCATCAACCTCGTCCTCATCAAGGTCACCATTGCGGCGCTGGGAGGACGTTCGTTTTGTTCCTGCACTGAGCAAGTTCCCCGCTACTTTTCTGGACGGGAGGACAACTTGAGACTTGGAGGATGAAGCAGATGCGGTGGTTGGATCTGGTATAGGTGGGGAAGGCGTACGCTGCTGCCGACTCGTGGTAGGTCTGGCTCGTTTTTTCTTAAAAAAAGGTACTGCTACTGCCTCTGTTGACGCCATGCTAACGCTGCGGGTTGGGTGTATGTCAGAGACAGAGATAAGTGATGTGATGTAATAGTAGGGTAAGCTATGACAAAACAAATACAGTGGCTCAGTCATCAACGGAGCATGTGACCGAGCGGGCAATGAAAAAATGTCGCCTTTCCCAAATCATCTTATCTCTCGCCACCGTCGTCTCACCGCCCCCTGCCCTCTAATCCGTTCCATACTCTCACACCCACCCCCGACTCGGCCTATTAGGCCATATTTTGGCATTCTTGCACAATATGAGCCCGACCAACCTTCAGGGTCTCAATCTCATACAGCCCGCTCAGCCCACCGACCCATATCTTACTGACTCGCAAGACTCACAAGACCTGCTCAATCTCTCCCATTTTCCGGAACTTAGCGCCCAGCTCGATATATGGACCAATTTAGCCTTCGAATCGGACGAGCCTCTTGTCCATCTGGATGACAAGACGGCGGGTGCAGATGAATCCACTCATTCGCCTGAGGATGAGGATGAAGATGACCCTGACGATGGACAGCCGGCGCAGGCGGACAATCACGACAATGTAGTAATGGCCGATCCTCTTCCTGCGGGACCCACCGCACCCCGTCCAGCCTCGCGTCCCTTGAATGCGTTCGATATTAGTACTCTCTTGGCCGGTTTCGGCGTCGACCCTTTTATGGTGCCTCCTATCCAATCGACGTCTGCCGCACCTTCTCTCGCGCAACTTTTGTCGCTATACCCCAATGCCACGCATATCCCCCCATTGCCCCCCACTTCAGAACCTACCATCCAGCCACCGACAGCGAAGCGCGCTCGGGTGCGCAGGCCTTCCATATCTACGGGCACGAGTGATCGTGGGAGCGAGGACGGCTCTGCTGCCACTGAACCTGCCATCAGCACTCCGCTTACGCCAGCGGAGGATAAACGTCGGCGCAACACGGCGGCCTCGGCCCGTTTTCGTCTGAAGAAAAAGGAGCGCGAGGTCGCTTTGGAGACGAAATCCAAGGAGCTCGAGATTCGCGTCTCCGAGTTGGAGCGTGAGTGCGAAGGACTACGGAGAGAGAATGGTTGGCTGAAGGGCCTCGTCGTCGGAGTAACCGGTGTCGGCGCCACACAACAGCAGCAGGCAGCACCGGTCGCAGCAGGAGTAAAGAGGCAAAGAGAAGATGTAAATAAGTGACAGGGTTACCGCCATGACTTTTCTTACCCTCGTTTTATGACCCCTTGTTTGTGTTATGATGCGAGAGCCGAGATGAGAGTAGCGAAATTATATTTTTTTGTATTATCCAGGCCAGGCACTGGTTGCTCGCCAAGTCGGCTCTCACTCGCTTGCCTTGACGATGTCCTCTCTTTGCCCGTAACGCGAACGCGAAAGGCCACCGAATGCCGTCCAGAGTCGGCCTGAGCACTCCACGGGCCTCTCGTCGAAAGGTCATTCCCGACGTTCGCCATTCGGACCAGGACCAGGACCAGACCCAGACCCAGAGCGGTGTTGCCGCGAACCAGCCATTTACTTCCGCTCTCTCCCTGCGACCAACAGCCCTGCGCAGGCGGGGCTCCGATGGCGGTTCTCCCAGAAGTGCCCGCCACAACCACAATCCGAATCATCACGCCAGGTCTCCCTCCATGGACGGCACTCCCAGCGACCCCCACCCTCTCCGTCGGTCGAGCACCAGCGCGAAGACAGTGCGTTGTGACATGGGCAGCACCCGACCGCGCTTGTCCCGCGCCCTTTCGCCGAGCACGCCTGACCTTGCCAGGCAGCCCGATCCCCCACCGCCCGAAACAACAATGCCCCATCGAACGGTCCTTGCACACGAGGTATTGTTGATGCCACGTATCTTCCTTGCCAGCGGCAACAGTTTTTTTTTTCCTCACCTACGTATCATCATTTTTATCCTCAGGTCTCGCCAACCGACACGCTCGCCGGCGTGGCGCTGAAATATGGCATCTCCGTCACGGAACTGCGCCGTGCCAATCAGCTCTGGGCTTCCGATTCGATCCATCTTCGCGAGGTCCTCTACGTTCCTCTGGACAAGGCACGGCACGCCGACCTCGAGACGGTCGCCTCGTTGCTGGCACAGAGGGCTGACAGCGAAGACACCGACCCCGCGCCGGCGGCGGCAGCGGCGCCCCATCCTCAGGGTGACACGCGCACTTCGGATACCTCGCCCATCATTCAAAGAATACCCAGCACGAGCCTCTCCTTTTTCCCTCCACCATCGTCGCGCCCCAGCACGCCGCCATCTGGGGCACCTTTTGCTGCCCCCGGATCATCTACGGGCCCTTTTCGATCGCACTCCTCCCATTCGCCCTCCGCCACCATTTCCACACCCTCCAGAGGGGCAAGCCTGTCGTCCAATCTTCGCACCAACGCACTCTCTTCCCTTTTCTCTATATTGCCTTTGAATGCGTCCACGCGTGATGAGATCATGTCACGCCTATCAATAGATAGTGTATCAAATTCGACCGCGGCCAGTGATGAAGCTGAGCACGAACTGACCGCCGTTCCCACCACCCTCACGTCGCGCACCGATGCCTCGGCTTCGGTCTCTGCTCCCTTGGCTACGAAAGCGCAGAGGAAGCGCGTCGCCACGCACACGTGGCGTGGCGCGTCGAGTGAGCCCAACGACGAGCGAGAGCCATACCCGCGGGCGGCAGAGCAAATTGCGCTTGCGTCGAGTCCCATACATACGACGCAGATGCAGCCGGCAGCTGCCATGCGGCTTCCCGAATATATGACGCGCGGCCCTTCGAAGGGGGCTCCTTCCAACGATCCGCACAGCGGTGCTCGGCTTCCCTCACGCGACGATCATCGGCGAACGCGGTAGTGATTGCAAGGGCGCTTTTCCTTTTCATTCACTTCGCCCAAACAGTTTTACCCCTCGGATAAATGTCAATATTCACTTCCCACCACACCACACAAGGTCCAGAGCGAGGACACCACGCCTTTCGATTCGGTGCCGTGCCGCGTCCCTTTTGTGGGTCCAAATCGCCGCCCAACTGGGAAACACAAAGCATCCACACACGACACGCAAGCGTGCGTGCGTGCATACGGGGACAATCGGGCCCTATCCTAGACTCTGACAAAGCTCCTTGAAACCCGAGCGCTACCTCTAGGCGAGAGAAGCAGCGTTGGGCGTGAAGCTGGTTACGGGGGGTGATCGGTCGGACATGAGCAGAAGAGGTGTTAGTGTCTTCTGCTGCGGGAAATCGCCCGATTTTCAAACCCTTGGCACGCCTTGCGGTATTTGGACACATCTTGCGAGGCAAGAAGCCACCTTCTTTGCCCGCCATTGGAAAGAGGTATCGCAGCTGGCGCCGTTCCTTGTCGGTGCCAGCCGATTATCCCCTAACCTCAGGGCTTCCTCCGATGTGGGATCGGACCTTGATTGTCGTGCGTGTTGGTTTTTTTTTTTAATCTGTCTTCGCGGTGGTTTGGTCGCAAGTCACTTTGTCACCTTTTGCACCCAATAGTACCTTGCACCCTCGAAAGAGTTTGCTGCGACCGGCCGTCAGCCTCGTTGTACATTACATGTCATATATCGCTCTCGTCGATCTGTTCAATTATCAAGAAAAATCTTCCGACTTTTACGTGGAATTGTGCGGGTTTCGTATCGATCGTTGTGCGCCCGCATGTTGGGAACCCCATGTGTTGTCTTCCCACCCCAAATGCCTTGCGTCGTTTGAGAGCATGTCGGACACCCTCATCTGCATCAGCCTAGTGCGCTCCATCCATCAACGCTGCTCTTAGTGCGGCGAAGAGACGCACGTCCCTGAAATGGCGACCGCAGCTCCAGCATTTTCGACGCTTATCAAAACCGACGCCTCGGGCAATCCAACTTCCCGTATCCCTCCCCATCGGTCACGGTTCTCGGCGAGGCGTGCGTGCGTGCGTTTCTCCCGCGTCACAGAGGTCGGTCTCTCGTTAATGCTCGCCTTCTTTTTCCTTCCTTCCTTCCTTCTCGATATCGAGGCTATCCGATTGAGCGAGCGGCGGTTCTCGAATTTATGGGCCCCCCCTCGAGGGGATCGCGAAGGAAAAAAGGTATTGATGTTTTGATGGTTGTCAGCTCGCCCGTAGCTGGGTTGGGGTTTCTTCGGGAGTTCCGACTGGCCCAACGGCAAGAAGACGCACACCGCGAGAAGGGAGAGAGGAGAAGAGGTGTGCGTGTGTGTGTGCGCTAAACCACCCTTGGTAAGAGGTCGACTTGGATGCCTTCCCTTTCCCTACCTAATCTCTCTTCCCTCTCACCCTCCTCCCCCTCCTCTCTTTTCCCACTTTCCCCGTTTCTGACTAGCATCTATAGCATCCGCTGCAGAGATCACCACCGCCACTGGCAGATCGAATCATGTGGCCCGGTGATGGTGAGAGCCCCCCCGTCAGACGGAGGACCGAGTCGCATGGCTCGATGTCGGCAGGCGACACACGCCTGTGTGTGTTGGGCACGCCACGCACTACCGTCCAGCTGGAGCGTTACCCAGCCCCCACTCACAATCAGTGGCTTAATGGGCACCAAACCCACGCGCATCATCATCTGTCAAATCGATAGATATGGTCATTTCGTCACCCTTGCGATGCCCGATGACACAAGCCGACGCCACCGGTGAGAATGGCCTCCGGGCCCCCTCTCCTCCCCCCCTCCCTTACCACTCTCCACCCCTTCCCCCGGCCGCCGCGCTATCCATCACCACATGTTCCTCGTACGCGGCTCTGTCACTGGTCGTGATGGTGGTGGTGGTGGCCCAGGGACATGCTGCTCAGGCCCCAAGCACTCCAGCACCCCGTTTCACGGGTAACAACCATTTGTCCAGGGGAAAATATGACGTGGAGGGGCCCGGGGCCCCCAGCGTTGCACGGTGGGCTTCGGTGGCCGTGTGCTTGGGGCCCCCTGACGCATGACGCATGACAACGCAGCTGACTCTGTGACTCTGGCTCTCTGCCCGCAGTGGGAATACACAACTCAAATGGTGCACTACAGTATACCATCATAGCGATGCATGACGTACGCGTCAGAGGTTGCTCCGCGTGCGCGCGTCCAGCCCAGACAGACTTCGGGCGCCGAGGCCTCTTGCGGGCTATCGTGGCCGCCGCCGTCGACAAGGGGGGGATCAACACCAGGAGGTTCAGTTCAAGAGATCGAAAAGGGTATCATTCGCCCATTTCCGCACCCGCACCCGCACCCGGGAAACGTCCTTGTCTCTTCGCGAAACGCGATTCCAAAAAAAGCGCTTTTTTGTTGTCTCAAGGGGGGGTCCGTGTCGCGCGTCATCACCACTGCACGCGTAACATCCAATCCGTCATCACACACCCAACGTCGCTAAACTCGCACGTCGCATCGCACAACGTCGCTCTCTGGAAGAGGAAGAGAGAGAGGGGGGGCCGCCAGCGCCGCCCCAGGGGCTAAGCCGTAACGGTGACCCGAAGCAAGGGGCGTAAAATAACTGTTTCTGCCGCCCCTTGGGCCTTGCAGCTCGACGAACCAATTAGCGGTTGCACAGCAATCGTTGTGGTTCCCCAAAATCTGCGGCGTAAACTGCCCACCCCCACCCCCACCCCTTTTTCCCCCCTTCCTTCCCCTTCCCCCCCCCTACAACAAGCGCCCTTCTATTGATTTCCCCTTTCCTTCGAATCCTTCCTTTATATTAGATCATATATTATCCGACGGACGTCCTGCCCCCGCGCTCGCGCTCGGGAGGGCCGGGCAGCAGCGGAGGTCGAAAGCGAATAAGCATCCCGAATTACCGGGAATTCTTGACAGAATGCAAGCACGGAAGAAAGGAACAAAGAGAAATGATCCATCAAGTTCCCCCAGTGCGCGTGTGCGTGCGTGCACGGCGTTCCAAGTTCTCGTACGGGGGTTGCCCTGCGGGGTGCCCAGAACAGCCGGGGCAGGAGGCCCATCCATTCTAGCCCTGCTGTGCAGCGCGCCCGGGCCCATACTGTACCCTCCTCCACCTATCACCACACAAAAATGAAAATACTTTTTCCTTGTTGGTCGAGGGAGTTCTGCCTGCCTGCCTGCATGGGCGCTGGCAGGTGCAAGGGAATCTATTAACGGTACTTTGCCGCCGAGGCCTGTTTTCTGCATGCCGCAGCCGCAGAAAACGCGGGAGACAAAAAAGGTTATCACTTGAGAAGCAGAGCGATAAAGAAGGATTACATATTTGCTTGTCGTTACAATGCATATGTCAGGGAAGCTCCTCCCCTCAGTTTGGACATACTGTACCGGCATATGCCTCTACCAGCACGTTGTGCACTTATCTCTTTTTGATGCGCGCGCGCGCGCACACACACACGCGTGTGTGGGGGCGCACAAAGGAAGAGAAACTTAAACCCCGGGAACGACCGGTTTCTGACGTTAAAAAAAAGTTGGGCAACGCGTGGAGTTGTCAGAAAATTCCAAAAAAAAAACGGACAGGACCTACATAACATATGTCAAATTGTCAAAAACGCGATGGTTTGCGCCCTCCCCTTGTTAGGGGAACCTCTACGTACAACAACAACGACACACAACGCACACGCATGCAGAGAGCGCCAAGTGCTCCCTTTATTTTATCAATTACGATTACGATTAGGGCAAGGAGGGAAGAAAAGGGGTGGGGGCAAAGTCAGGTCCCGAGTCGACGGACGCGCGCGGGTGCGGTTATGTGGTATGTGGGCATGTGGCCCCTTCCCGATTCCGGTTTGCGTGTCTGGTCGTGGTCGTGGCCCCGCGTTCGCTTCGCTTCGTTGTTGTTCATGTTGTTGTTGTTCAGCCCCGCCGCGCCGCGCCGCGATAAGACCCCGCCAAGTTGAGCCTTGGCCGCATTCGTCGGTTGCCGGAAGTCGCTGAGCACCAACTCCGGGGCCGCTGGCGTCATTCATCATTAAAAATCTTTTCATATATTTCTTCTCCGCCGTCTGGGGGGGGGGTCGGTTCTTGCTGGCTAAGTTGATTTCGTTGGGCGTAGCAGGTGGGGACCCAACTCTCTTGCCCATCATGAACCCTCCCCACCGCGAGGCCCCAAGGGGGGCTCCCGAAGCTTACTGTCTCCCTCCTCGGGCAGGTGGTTTATGTAAATCACACTACAAACGGGGAAACGTCGGGGCCTTTGTGTGGGGCTCAGAAGGGAATTGTGGGGGCTCGAGGAGGAGTTCGGGCTGGCAGTCGGGCAGTGCGGCAACAGGGTAGGCGGGTGAGTCAATCAGGGTAGTAGGTAGGTCGGTCTGTCAGTCCGGCAGGCTATACTTCCCTGCTTGAAGAAGAGCTGGCAATGACGAACAGACCGGATCTGGAGTCGACCAATGGGCCGCAATCAGGGCGGTTCAAGCGTGCAAGGCAAGTGGATCAAACCTTAAGCGGTCGACGCAGGATTCAAAACGGACGCGCACGCACCCGTCCTAACTGCTTGCGCCCAAAAGGTTGTTTGTCTAGACCCCACGTACGTTTTCATTTTTCCATGAGTCAGGGAAGCCCAGCCACCATACATTTTCCATGCGGTCGGAATTCTCGAACGTCTCCCCCTTCTCCCGACTGTTCCTAGAAAGCATTAGTCCCACCCTAGTTTTTTATACCCAACGGCATTTGATAAGCTGTCGGACTTGAATGAACGAGGGGAGCGAGGTGGAGGGAGACGGGGAAGTGGTCTGTGTGTGCGTGTGTGCACGCGCCAAGGAACGAGGTTGGGGGTGTATTGTTTGAGAACGAATTGCGATTCGAACCTGCCTCGCTACGCACTTTCCCGGTTTTACCTGACACTGCAAGGCCGGAACATTTTTACGGCCGGCCACAGACTTTTGGTGCATGAGACTAGAGCAAGAAAATTCAGTGGCCAACGCGTTTGCGAATGATAAAATACAAAAGGTGATCGTGCGATTGTAACAGTGTAAAGACCTGCAGGATGTAAACAGCAAGAGAGCAAAACGAGGAAATCCTTTGCGATTTAGGAGAGGATAGTAAATGCGAAATGAGGCTGCTGCACGGCCAGCCGGAGCCTCGGGGGGTTCACAGTCGATAGATAGTCAGAAATCGTGTCTGGCCCGGCGACGCGATGATACATATGGCAAGAAAAAGACAGCTGGGAACGACGTCAAGTGAAAGACCTAAGGATCACCTCATCGGTGGGATCCCGTCGGAACCGCCGACACTCCTCGAGCAATTCGAGTGGGGCCAAAGCGAGCCCGTGACCTTGAGTGTACATGCGAGGCGACATCACCGCCCCATTTGTGGCATGGGTCATAATTGGAGAAGTTGGAGAGAGGGGCGAGCCTCTCCGTCGTTCTTCGGAATGACGCTGAGGTGGATACGGTGAAAACGATGGAGACGCAGAGGGCGATGAGCCGACGGAGCCCTCGGAATACAGGTTTCTTGCAGATCGCGAGACCGACTCGCGCATCCGGTTGGTACGGGCACAAAGGTAAGTGCCCGGAGGTACCTCGAGCGAACGCAGCTCGGGGATATCATCGACGGCCAACAGTCGGTCGAGCGTTTCCTGTGTCCAATAGGCATCTGGAAATCGTGAGATTCGGGTGGCCTCGTGAATGTGTGAATCAGGACGAACTGAGATGCCACTTCTTCATTCCTTCGGCTGTGTGCACGTAGACAGAATAGGTCTGCTTGATCATATGCTCGCCTCTCCGACGAGGTCGCATGGCAGACGCGCCAACGGGGTCTTCCTGATACCTGCGTGATCGCATCACTCGTGAGGTACATTTACGATGTGACGACCACAGAGATACACGTACCGTATCGCTCTAGTCCTCTCAACCATCAAGGACTTTGGTGCTGTGTCCTTCTCATGATAGAAAAGGAAGTCCTGGTTCACAAAGATTGCGCGTTTCAGTCGTACTTGAGACGGAGATATATGAGCTGACGTCTCACATCTCGTGCCCTGGGGGGTTTGATTAGATTTCGTTAGTAAAGTGTCGCAGCATAGAGATCATCAAGCCACGCAATACCTGGAGGGACCCCAACTTCTCCCCTCGGTGAAGCGCTCGATTCCCTGCTCCATCGACTCGGAGAGGCTGCCGCTGCGCTCTTCCCAGACGTATATGCAGCCAGAACACAAGGCCATGCGCTCCTCACTTCCCAGACGTTGCATGACCATGGGGAGGATCCCAAGACGAACAGCATGGAAGATGATTTCGGCATCCCTCGCGGTACGGATGCGAATGTTTGTGAACGTAGGTGGCATCATGCGGAAGAGAGGGAGGAGGAAGGGAGATGGGCTCGGCTCGGCAAGAGTCTGGAGTAGAAATAGTGGACTGTGCGCCACACTTTGGGAGAGGAAAACAAGGCTGATGTCAGGTCACTGGCAGACGCCGTGGACTGGAAGCAATTCTGAATGGCTGAGGACGATGGAAATTGTGTCTGACCAAGCCATACAAGTACAAGAGCGGGTCCTACCTGCCGGTAAGTTCGAGCACCCGAATTGAAAGGCTGTTTCTTTAACTGCAAAACATGATTGAACCTTATCTGGGGCACATGAAATTGAGGGGACTGGTGAATGGGAAGGACGGAGATTCTCCTGAATCGATGGGAACGATCTGAGACTGTTCGAGCAGAAGTCTTCCACACCGTCCCCCTTGACTGAGCCTTTACCCACATGGAGAAATCGGAACTATAATCAGAATTCCGTAATGTAAATGAAGTGACAAGCGACCGTGAGCCACGGATGGGCAGAGAGGGCAAGAGGGCCAATAGAGCAGAAGCTGATCATGGACGCACGCGAGTTGTTTTTTTTTTTTTTCGTTCGAAGGCACATGAACATCAATTGAGCGGGATGGTGAATTGAATGGAATGCCCGAATCGAGAGCGGGGCTGTTTGGTGGACGGAGGCCACCGCCGACCCTCTCCTCTGGGCGTTCTCATGGGTTCGCCATTCAAAGGAACCATGGCACAAGCTCAAATTCCGGAAAGAAGGGCACGCACGCCGTAAGCTTGGCAATTCTAGCCAGAGCACGCGCGCGGCTACAGTTGTCTGCCTCGATTGTCATTATTTTTTTTATTTTTTTTGGGCCCAAGTTCGCGTTCGCGGAGCCCCAACTCGCCTTTATGATATTATTGCCTTGCTTCGTTGCTGGCCCACGCTGACACCTAACGGCGGTGAACTGAAGATCAATATATATGACTCTGTTCTGCCGTAATCGGGAAAGCAAGTAAACTTCTGGCGTTCGCCGGGGGGAGGGAAATTAGGGAAGGGGTGAAATGGCTTACCCGATAGTTTTTTGTTTCTCCGAGTCGGCTAATGGTGGCAGGAAAAAACCATCATGGCAACCCAGTTTGGCAGGAGCGTGCCAGCAATTGCACGCGTTTGATTGACAGTGGTGACCATCGCTGGTGGGAGTCGTCTGCCCCTCCGAGACCTGCCCAGCCCTTACACTCGCCCCACGCGGTCCAAATGTTCGGGGTCTGCACCACTCTTTCGCATGCCAATGCTTGTCACTCAAGCTCAGACTCAGACTCAGTTTACCCGTATGTCGTCGCACCGCCCCTTTCCCCTCTCCACCATGATTCTTCCCCACATGAAATTTTTTTTTTCAGGAGGGTATTCGGTTGAGACGACACCTGACTGACGAACGAGATGGGATATGGGATGGTCCCCATGGGTAGACGCAGTCTGGGGCCCTCCAAACGCACGTCCCGGAACTAGGCATCAGAAGCTCGCAGTCGCCCGCTTCTAGACAAAGTTTCAAAAAAAAAAAAGAAACGAGCCGGTGACACCCGTGTCGTTGCGCAGGTCTCAATGTCCGCCGTACGGGGACCGCAGGCCACCCACTACAAGTAAGTGAGGTGCGCAATGTCACGCGGGCCGACCTGGAAATGATATCCTGGTGCTTGCCTGGGAGAGATCGCACGTACGGCATAGCGCATGCCTGTTCTGGCTTACAGTACGTCACGATGACAATGAAGGTGGGCCTGAAGGCTGAGTGTTGCCCGAACCGTCCACCAGTCTGGCCATCTCACGGTCGGCGGGGGCCCTGGCAAGTTCCCGGGTTGTTCAAATGCGTAACTGGATCTATCATTTCCGACGACGACGACGTAACCCGCACCCTTCCTGCATTCCACCCGTCAATATCGTCATATTTGCCGAAGTCGAGCCGATGGGTCACGCGGTCGACGCTCCCGATTTCGGCCCCCTCCCCTCCACCCCCAAGCCTGGGTCCGTCTAATGCTCCTCGCTTACTTAGGGCATGGGCTCTTTGTTCTCTCCATAATCACCTCTCCACTACATCTTCTCGAGCGACTGGGTGGGATGATCGAGTAAAGTTCTTGTCTATAGCCCCGGCCATTGGTGCGCCCTCGATCATGCCCCTCACGCCGCGTCTAAATGAACAAGGGTGTCAACGTAAGTGCTAGGAACCAACGATACAGATGGGTTTACCCCCATCCTCCGTAAATATAATTAATAATCGTTAGTTCTTGGAAATCACGCCCTGATGGCAAATCTGAGGTAAAAGTACGGCAGTCGCCACTATCATTGCACCCTGCTCAGCAGATCGAGCTTGTTTATTTCCACGCTGCGCAGTAACAGTGTGTTCCAATGGAGACTTTGAACCAGGGGCACACATCGCCCAAGAAGGTCCTTTTTTTTTTGATTGCATGCGAGACGTTACGTTCCATGTAATCATTCCGATTATTGCATTGCCAGCGAACAAAGTACACAAATTGCGTTAGCGTGCATCCAAGGTTGACACAGCTATCATCTTCATCATCATCAAACAGAGGCGTAGCTCGTAACCCGAACTAAAACCCCTTGTCGTGACCACCGTCCTTGTAAAAGGTCTGAATCCTCGTCACGATGCCGTCAAGCGCGGCGAGCCATCGGCTGAGACCCTCGTTCAGGTGATCATCCGAAGCAGCAGGGCCGCCCGCAGGGTCGGCCTTCAATTTGTTGAAGAAATCAGCGCGATAAGGACAAGCTTTCAGCGCAACCTGACCCAAAAAAAATAAAAAATGAACGCCTGTCGAGCACCGAACAGTAAAAAGGGACCAACGGCGAAGACCCCTTTCACCACGAAGTTGTGGAAGGCCTTGAGGGTGCCGTCGTAGGCGGTGGCGAACGCCGCGGACAGCTCTTGGGACGCGTCCGCCTGCGCGCTCTGCAGCGCCTTGCAGGTGAATTGCAGACCACGGAGTAGCCAGAGCAAGCCCTCGGTCGCCTTCCTCTTTTTCTCCCCCTTCTCGTTCAGCACCAGGTTTTCGAGCGTATTCGATAGAGTGGGCGCCTCGTCGTACCGCGCGCGGACTTTCTACAGAACACCGGAGGGGAATGAATGGATGTGAGTCACGGGGGGCATTTTTGCGCCCGCTCTCACCGCGATATTGCCCTTCAGGTCGGTCTGGACGACGCTAAACGCGGCGGAGGCAAGGAGATCTCGGGGTGTAGGATTAATTCAAAAAAGCTCAGACGAGAGAGGGAAAGGCGATATTTGGAAATATATATATATATATATAAAATAAAGAAAAAGAGTGACACACCGAAAAGACCGACGAGGCCCTCAGAAGCCTTCAGGAAGGCGAGGGTGTCGACGCCTGCATCTGTGATGGGGACGTCTGCGAAGGACTTTGGAAGGGCAAGGTTAAGGCAAAGGCCCTGGCAAATAGGCGCAGGGATTCGAAGGTGGCGAGACGTACAAGGACGGTGTCGAGATAGGGTGCCATGTCTATATTAAAAAAAAAAGGCGTGCTCGAAACGTGTTCGTCTAAGTTTGTCAAGGAGATGTTTGGTTTTGGGGAAGAGAACGATGCAACGACGCTTTGACGACGAGACTGAGCGTCGTTCGTTTGTCCGTTTGATGGGCGCGCGCCATTATTCGTTACGTAATTTAATTTGGCGTTGCGTGATCTTATCTTCTCTTCTGGTTCTGTTCTGTTCTGTTCGGGTCTGGCGAGATTATCGCGTATCCCGTGTGGACCGACCCCGCACAAACCCATATGCCCCACCACGCAGATTCGTCCCTCGTCCCGTCCTCAATTCGCACAAAGACGCAATTCTGGGACCATGTGATATCGCAGCTCGTCGCACTCCTCGACGGCCAGAGACACTGGGTACTGTAAACCGATTCACCGCCCCCACCCCTCGTGGCTTGTCGTGACCTCTTCTCACCTACATCGCTTCCTCCGCCCCCCCTCCCCCGTCCTCTCGCGTATTTTGTGTTTCACAGGTGACCAATCTGGCCAATGCGTCTTCCCTCGTTTACCACTCGTTACTCTCAAATCCCGCTTTCGGAGACGGTCCTTTCTCCGTAAATTGGTGTGGTGAGCTGTCTCCTTTATTCGACGACCTCGTTCGCACACGCGCCCCGGCGCGCAACGCCGCGCTCAGCATCCCGTGGACCGCGGGGGTCCACGGGTTGCCAACGCCCAAAAAAAAAAAAGAAAAAAGAAAAGATCCCCCAACTCGCCACTTCGAAATAACTTACTCTTCTTCTCTCTCTCAGGATTCTACATCGATTCCTCCTTATTTCCGACTCCAAAGATGCGTATGGACCACTGTGCTGTTTCCGATCTCTCCAGTCGGTTACTCCTGGGGCCTTTCTGCGGCAAGCCTGCATGTCAATTCATCGACACCACCCCCGGACGGAGCCGGGGTGTTTGCGCAGATGCCTTCACATCTCGCAGGACCGTCGTTGTGCCCGACGTGGATGCGTATCCAGGACACATTGCCTGCGACGGCCAGACGAAGAGTGAGATCGTCTGTCCTTTGATCCTCAGGTCGTCGGGGAAGGAGGTGGGTCTCGGCGTCTTTGATCTGGACTGCCTGGCGCGAGGAGGCTTCGATGATGACGATAGGACCGCATTAGAGAAGATAGCTGAGCTCGTCGTCGACGCATGCGATTGGTAAAATGGTGATGTAGATTGACGCAAGAATGTGCGGCAGCTGCCGCGAACACAAAATTGATTATTCTATGAAGGCGGGGGCGATCCGAAAATGTGTCAAAGGCTACCGTCGGTATGTCACCGCACTTCCTTTTTCCATGCCAAGTACTCCTCGTGGAGCTTTTTCTGAGTAGTCCACTCCTTCTGCACCTTCTTCGTCTGATTCTTGCTAAGCTCTTTTCCCTCACGATCCGTCAACGGCAGTCCTTGGTCATCCCAACTGCCATAAACACCCTCGGGGACATTGGGTGGCTTGAAAAGTTGCTCGGGCGGGACACTTCCCCTCTCCATCTTCTGCAGTTTCTTCTGCCGCTCTAATTCCTGCGCCGCGGCTTTCTTTGCGGCCTTGGCTTCTGCCTGCCCTCGCTTTTCTTCGCGTGCCCTAATGAGTTCGGCGGGATCGACCAACTTTACCAGCGCTTTTCCATCTGAGAGAAACATCTATTCAGTTTAGCCCGATCAGAGTCGAGGCACGATCTACCTTCTTGGTCATCCAGAGCGACGCCCAAGGGCACTAGATCGGAGTCACGTAGTTTGTCACATAACGCCAGGATCTCCTTCGCTGCGCCGTCCCCTTTCGAGATAGCGAGCTGCCGGACGCCATCCCTGAAAGAGGACAGGAGCCGTAGATACGGCATCACAACTTCTTCACGCTGCGTATATCGGAGTTGCTTAGTTGACACAAGAAATGATTGCGGCGTAGACTGCTCACGTTCAGGGAGGTGGAGCCATCTTGGGAAGGCTGGCCCCATCCAAGATCCGATGGGTCCCCTTCCCCGAGTCCGAACAACCTAAGCATGCTTCCCACCCATCTTGCTACACGCTCTACGACGCTGACGTCCAATTCGTTTGCACGCGAGTTGATATACACGTTGGTGCGAGAGACAAGGTCCCGCAGGACGTTAACTGCCCTTGGCGTATCAAAGGAATCGCAAAGAGCTTCTCGGAATCTATCCTGGGCTTGATATAATCTTTTTGCGATGTTGTGATAAGCAAAAGATAAGGGTACATAAAATATTACGCACTCATCTGTCAGGACACGTTCTGGCCCATGATGCCGATGGTTGTCATCCGGAACTGCTCGCTCAGAGTGGGCTTGACTAATTAGAGCTTTCGCTACTGTGAAAAAATTCTTTTGGGTCATAAGCTCGCGAAACTTAGCCGAGTTAGGGCTCGTACGTTCATAGTCGTCTCGATGTTCTTCACCTCGCCCGTCATAAGTGACTCTGAGAAATCCATTTTAGAATTCCACAACTGCGTTAAGAAGGCTAGGCGTAGTTGACGCGCTGAATGCTTTTGCAGTATTTCCTGCGCGGGGTCATGCCCACCGAATGTGTGTAAGGACCAGACACTTACATCTATCGTGATGAAGTTCTTGAGAGACTTACTCATCTTCAAACCTTCGATATGTAGATGACCAGTGTGAAGGAAATAATTGATCCAGGTATTGCAATTGTGATAAGCCTACATGCGAAAACTGAACACGACGTCGTGGGATCAAGTCAGACCGGATTACCTCCGCCTGTGCGATCTCATTGTCATGATGTGGGAAAGCCAGATCAATCCCCCCCGAATGGATGTCTATATTGTCCCCGAGGATGGCAGACGCCATAACAGAGCATTCAATATGCCATCCGGGACGTCCCTGGCCCCATGGAGATGACCAGAAGGGCTCTCCAGGTTTGGACGCTTTCCACAGCGCAAAATCCGCGGTGGATCTACGACCAGTGGTATTCGAAAGGGCGCCTGGATGAAGGTTTAGGAGAAGCCACAAGGGGTTGGTTAGAGCGGATCTACCTTCACCTTCCTCCAATAAGTCCTTGTTTCCTTTACTCCACGGTTCTAATTTAGCGTATGCATGGTCCTCGGTCGTGTCGAATTTGTTCGTGTCGAAATAGACACTGCCCGCAACCTCGTAGGCGTATCCATTCTGAATAATACGTTCCACGAACGCCACAATCTCGGGTACATATTCAGTGACGCGAGTAAGTGTATCTGGTTCTTTAACACGGAGGCGAGCCATGTCCTCGAAGAATTTTGCTTCCCAGAACCGGGCCAACGAACGAGACAGTGATGGATCGGTCACGGATGCACCGTACTAAGAATCATTAGAAGCACGTAAAGTGAAGGTAGACGAAGCACCTTATCAAGAGCCAATGCGAGGACGTCGGCCGAGTCATCCACAAGCCGCCGGGCAGACTCGGCATCGAAGTTCCCGGCCTTCAAAGAATCACTTGCAGCTTGAATGGCAGCATAAGCACGGGACTAAGGTGGCGGGATCAATTTGTGGCACTGATCGACATGTAAGGGAACGCACGGCAGCACCAAAGTGCATATCGAATTTCTCGTCCCTCTTTAGGGCTTCATCCTTCCATGCCCTGTCGGCAGCTTTGATGGACAGTTCGCTCCAAGCTTGCCACTCTGATCCGACGGGAAGAAGTTCTTCGCTGGGTAGTCCCTTGCCTACCTTGGAGCGCACATATGAGTCCCAAGCGGAACGGACTTCATCCAGCAAGTCCTGAGTGAGAGCTGTGGCCTCTGATCTGAACTTGTCGACAAGATGCGCTTGCCTCGCCCTCAAGATGATCTGTATTCACACATTTTGGTTTCAAGGAGAAGGATGACGTTACGAGGAATGGCAACCTTGTCATCTACGTCGGTGATGTTCATCACAAAATGGATGTCGTAGCCGAAGTAATCCGACATAATCCTGCGCAGAATGTCTTGGGTGACGTAGTTTCTTGGCTCGTGTGAAAACGCAGTCCTGTGGCACCAGGCAGGCGGAAAGCATACCTTGCGTGACCCATGTGAGCGGCATCATATACTGTAGGGCCGCAATTGTACCACTTGATCCGCCTCCCATCACGCGAATTAAACTCATTCTGAACACCAAGATAAAGAGAGTAGAGTGCTGAGCTCGCTCAGAGTGAACGCACTTTAGTTCTTGTGAAGGTGTTGTATACTTTCAGCACTGGCTCCGCAGCGTGACGCGACGGGGGCTTCCAGCTAGTTTGGTGATGGGCCATGGCTCGCAGGAAGAATTTGGACAGACGAGCAGGGTGACTATTGCGGTTAAAGTGGAGGAAGGGAATGCTTGCCCTCCCAGGGAGCATTCGAGTCAAAAGATGCGAATAAATGCGCAATGGGAGAGAATCATTCACACGTGACCGTTACCAAAAGGGGAGAAAAAAGCCTGCGCCCGGCCAGCAGATGGCTTTCCGTTTTCTCCAGATAGACCCCCATCATAATGAGCGTTAGAATTTGCATATCCCAGGCACATGAGGCCCCTTCATCGACGCTCTCAACTCTCGGCATCTTCTCTATCGAGTAACATTAGAGGAATCTAATTCGGCTGCCGCTTGCACCCTTGTGCAGATGTTCAAGAGTTCTGACGGTGATCGTTCTATCGCACGGCACGGCGGGTGACCAACTCCCGCGGTGATTCGTGGACATGCGCCGGGATGCATCGTGTTGTCGGGTTGGCAGATCGCCGATCTAGATGGTCACCCACAACCGCCCATCATCTCTCACACTAATACTAGTACAACAAACGCGATCTATCACAGTCCTGTCAACATTTCTGGCGTGCGGAAACGCCATCGATGTGACGATGAACGCGGTCCACGGCGGCGGCGATGGAGACAAACAGAGCAAACAAAGTAACAAGGCACAAGGATATTCTCGGGATCAAGAAGCAGCGAACCGACCGCTGTCCCCCCATATATGCATGCCTGCGGGATGGATGCTTTCCACCATCGGCCGACACGACAACGTTGACGTAATTGATATTGTTTGTTTGGAGGCCTTCCTCCTGAGGCTACCTCGGAATTGTGAAAGCCCGTAAATTATGTTCGAAGCTGGAGGTGTTGGGGGGAAAGTGGGGGTGCGTTCGAGCGGTGGGAAGGACGACTTAGCCGATAGACGCTTGGCAATTATAAGAACCGCTGCGGTGCGATAGATGGAACGTCCCGGATTTGGTTGGCGCACGCAACCACGCCGTGTTCTCCGAGATGATGATTAAGTGGTAGGTGAGCGTGTGTGCGATACCAAGATCGGGATAGTCGGATGGCGGCATGACGGAAGCTGATTAAAGGTATAGAGTTTGATTCGCAACAGTTTTACGCTAGCAAACAAATGATGGATGGCACCCACGCAGGACACGACGCCTTTCCTTCCGGCAATGGCAACTGGCCATTTCTCCTGTCTGGGCTGCCAATTCAACATTCATGGAACGCGCTCTTATCCGGAACGAGATAAGCCATCCAATCACGTTCGCTTCGCCCAAGCGCTACTTCCCGCTTACCGTAAACGCCTTTGGAAATGTGTACTTAAGCGTTCCTCTGCGGTTTATTACTGCCTCCCCACCCGCCTTGCACGTCTCCCCCTCCTTGCCAACTCTCTTCTTCCCTTCATTCCCATCCCACTGTACTTTCTACACTGATACCCTCACTACCCATACCTTATGCAACGACCAACCTGCACCGATATTCGCGTTCGATCAGTCTCGGACGCCCTCGTCATCTTTTATGCAGTATCAAAGGGCGTCCTGCCCATAGTATCGCGGCGGTTAGATAGCGAAGAAAGGCGATGTATCCGGTCCGGCTCGGTATATGTCTGGGAGGAGAGAGGTCCAGACGCCGAAGCCACTGGAGTGAGCCTTTGGGTTTTTCATGGACCCCACCAGCGTCGTTGACATTCTTCATCTGTTTCTAGCTTGGCATCGAACGATGGACAGATGGTATACGCTGGGGGCCTTCGCGTGTCAGGTATTTGAGTGATGTCCCTGCATCCTGGACACTAATACCGACTATGATTTCCAGGGACGAATTTTTGTTCTATAGCGAGAGAGAGCTCGACGTAGAACTCGACGTCATCGGTCAGCCGTGAGTCCTCTCCACCTTTCCAATGATATGCGTCACATAGCGCTTGCCTTTGTAGTTTCAGCTTGCATCTCCCTCCTGGCTCCTACTACGGACGTCCTCGCGAGCGTCTTATCAAGCAAACGTACTCTGTATACGTGGACCTTGTTGACAGGGGCCGAAGAAAATGGCATCTTAGTGCGTTCGGATCTCTCATCACCACGTTTACCAGTAATTGATGTTCCCTTAGTCGCTTATTTCACTCAAGAGACCATCGACAATCTCTACACCATAGACGACTTTCCCGAGCTTGCTAGCCTACAAGTTCCCCCCGGAAAGTTCCGCAGTGCACGTTGCGTCAAAGGACGCCCTAAGGACACGTCAGAGAACGCAGGCCCGTACTCTTCGCATCAATCTCGTTCCCCAAAATATGCGCCATACCCAGCATCCAATGTGCAGCCTCCATCGCCCTTAGATCCCCCGGCGTGGCCGAAAGCTGGCCATGATTTGATCCACGGCAAACTTGGACATAGTCGCTTTTCAAGCAACCCTGACGGCGCACAGGTTCTCGCCCCCCTAGCATTTCTCGAAACAACTCATATACCCAAGAGGCATCCCATCGACGATCGTGCTTTGCGTTCGTTTACTGTTTCATGATCATCCTTTCCTAACCTTTGCTCTTCGTACTTATCTGCGCACACCTTTCTGGACACCTGTACTGATTGCCTTTCAAGCCTGCTCTTCGACTTGTCTCCGATATTTTTCTGTATCTCGCTCCTGTTTCTGTTCTTCGATGCGAAGATTTTCTTTTCTTTCGAGATGTTTTTCCCCACACTGCACACTGCACACGAAGTCTCACATCCGCTCCATGTGCTTTCTTTCTATATTCACCTGCCCTGACGAAGCCGTGTAGCGAGTACGTATAACAACACCCTTTGTGGTTTTCAAATCTTTGCAATGCCCACCCCAATCTCGACTGCATACTTAGTGCAGTGCTGCGGACTCGTTAGCGAGATAGAAGCCCGAGAAGCCCGAGTCGCGTATTCTCGTTCGTAAAACTGCATTTCGCAAAGAGCTCTATGCCCGGTGGTGCTGAGTTATCTCCGTCGGCCGCTGCGATGAGAGATGCCAGATATGGACGGTCACATTGAAAATTATGATGTAATATGCTTCGCATTTTTGGATCTTTTTTATTTAACTCGCGGGTCTCTGCCATTGGTCACATCGATGATGCGCCGAAAGCTGCGCCCGAAGCTGCGAAAAGGTCTGGCCGCTATTGACACGAATTTGAAAAAGGAGCCCCCAAAAAAAATCTCTCGAAAACGACGATTGTTAGGATTCTGCCAAACGCTGCCAGGTGGGACATTTGTTGATGGTCAGGCCGGTCAGGGTTGATGCGAATCGCGGTAGTACGCGGTCACCGCTCGCCCCAAAAGGAGAACGAGAGGTAGAGTTTTTTTTTTTCGTCTCAAATCCACCAATCCACTCCTTTGTAACTACATGTCCACCCCGTAAGATTGAGCCAAACCTCGCTGTCGTGCCTATGCCCTCATCCCACGTACCTGCCGTCACCGTAAAAAGAGCGGGTCCCACGCGCGGCATCAGGGATGTGATTGTTCGATGGGTCGTGTCTCGACCTCAGTCGCCGACGAACGCGATAGCTTGCCTCATTTGCGCCAGCCTTTGGGCCGCCCTCCTCGCGGAGAGAAGCATGGGCGCATTGAGCCTGAGCGCTGCTTCCCCACCCTCGCCCCCCCCGGAACTCCGATGGGGGACCGCAAATACATTATGACGGTTGGGCGTCCCGCAACTAATGCAGCCGAACAGAACGCTAACGACGATCCTCGTGTTGGGCTGTCAAAGCCCAAGAAATTGGGTCGCATATATGCTAACAGTATGGCCACGCTCTAGTATGCCCCTTATGTCTTGGTGCACGTAATTTGCTTTGCGTTCGCCCACTCAGGCCGTTCCACGGCTTACGCCGAGGAAGCCACCTGACGGTGGCTTCCCAGTAGGAAGTGAATGAGGAGCCCCGAGGGGGATGACAGAACTTTGTTAAGTAGAATCCCATCAAGGCTAACGTGTGAAAAAAAGGCCTGTGAGAGTGTAGTGTATTCGGATCGGGAGGAGTCATTTGCCACTATCACAAATCACGCACAACCCATCATTATATGCGCCGCCGTGCGAAAGTATAGCCATGTTTGGAGCCTCGTATGGTAAGCGACGACGTCAGCACCCGCGGAGGGAAATGGATCGGCGGCGCACGAAGATTCCTTATCGGTCGCTTGCAATGGGTTTTGTCGGTTGGTCGACGCCATGCATCACGCATCACCAAAGTTTCCTTTCGGGGCTAAAAAGGGGGGGAAGAACGAGGGGAAGAAAGGAGGAACTTGGGCGACGATCCTGGTTGCCAATGACCCCCAAACACATGTAACCACCTCGATCAAACGGAACAATGCGAAGACGTGTAGGAAGGCGTGTAAGGCGACCCGTTCTATCGACGTTGGCAAGGTTTGCCACAAAAGATTGGAAGTGCATGAGGAACCCCAATCTTCGAAGACAGTGGGGCTAGACCGGGACCTTTTCTTAGGCAACAACACCCTCGCCTCGTGTTCCCTTTGCCATGGCGGGATCATGATCAGCATTCGGGGATATTGCCCACCTTTTGCCACTGGAGGAAAAACTGCACATTTTCATATGGGGAGGATAAAATTGTGAGCTTTAACACCGAGTGTCGGCCAGACAAAACGCCACCTTCGTGGCGAGAAGACGAAGCATATTAGGCACGGCTGCTTGAGGGTTAGTCCGGACGGGTGCGCGGGTGCAGCAATTTCCGGGCTGGAAACGCGTATTAAGAGCGCCGAGCGAGAGGATCGCATGGCTCAAGCCCAGAGAGTTGAGTGCGCATCTTCGGCTTGGGCTTGGAAAATGCCATTGGCGATGCCCATTCGGCAAAACCTAGTTTGTCGCAGTCATGATGTCTCAAACACTTCAGTGATGTAGAAGACGTGCATATTAGGGTAGGAACACGAAGTAAGAACATAACCGTGAATAAATGACTGGATCTGGAATCTGGACTAACGTTTAAACGACGGATAGGTTGGGTACCACCTTGCAATGAAGTGAAGCGCTCGGGACGACTGCGGGGAAACAGACGAAGGCCAGTAGGTGGATGAAGAAAGTTTAGACTCGGGCCACACAGCCGGTTTTCATCAAAGGGGGAAAATCCACGACACACGAGCCAGAGATATTCGATTAGAAGCTAAGGTAAGCAGTGGGAAACCGAGGATCCGGCCGGTCTCGTGAGCTGGAGTGGAAAGCTCCGGAAGAATGTCCCCTCTCTGCAGTGATGGTGGCGCGTCATATGAGGGCGTGCCGAGGCTCGGGACAAGTGTACAAACAGCATCTGACCAGGTCTCGGCTCCGGGTGCTGACGACCCATGTGCCAGGGGTGGGTTAAAAGGGTGAGTGAAAAAGAAAAGGTCCTTCAGTTTGCGGAATAACTTTCATGAAATGCCTGAACACATGGGGGAAAACGATCAAGTCATGAATGTATTGGAGGCAGCAAAAGATGGTGTCCCCCTCCGAGTCCCCCTTTCTTTCAGCGGAAGTAGACCAGTTTGGAGAAATCGGGCTCTGCGGGGAAACTGATTGTGGCCGCGGCGATGTGACGATGCAGTTGTTGGACGGGGGAGGGGAAGCCAACCGCGGGTTTGGTCTGGTTTGGTTTGGCTGGAGGGCACATGGTTAGGCAGCCAGAGGAGTGCTAGCAACGCGTACGGAATCTAAAGGACGTAAATCTCGATTTTCGACCGAGCAAATGGCTCAGGGAGTGATAAATGGTTGGAATTAATGGATAACTGAATTGCGGGGCTTGAACCACTTGCTCGGATTCAAATTGGACAGAACAGGCGTTATTTATAATTCCCTCGACGGTGAGCATGCTGTTCCCTTCCTTCCCTCGTCCCGCCACGACACATTCACCGACGATGCAGGTCCCTTCCTGTACAAATGTCCGCATCAGAAGCACCGCAGATGTCCACAAAATATTTTATGCCGTCTATCTCGACCTATTACCAATGATCACCAGGCGTCTGGACGCCAAGGAACGCGAAGCATTGTCCTCGGGATATTGCTATGCATGGGAAGACAGAGGTCCTCATGCGATCACTGGAATCGGTATCGAGCGCTTCACTGAGGGTCGCCATTGGTCTGCTTCGCGCGTCCGAGATGTATGTTTCATATCTCTCACATCAATGCATTTCCTTGTTCATTTCTCCTCCCAGGAATTCTTATTCTATTACGAGAAGTGGGAGCCTCCTAAGAACAAGAACGGTGAGAGAACCAGGTTAGTCACCCGTATTTCTGCAATTTCCAAACACAGTTCAACCCAACAGCCACTCTCCAAAGTGACGGACAGCCTCCACGAGATTGGGACCCTTACGTGAAGCAGACCTACTCCGTGTATCTGAACGAAGATGAGGGTAACAAGCGCAAATGGCACCTAAGTACATCACTTCTGTTCTCATTCCCCCGTCCCTATCTCATATATCTAGCCGCGTACTTCACTCAGGCCACTGTGGACACCCTCGGCACCGTAGATGATATTCCTGTTTTGAAGGATCTCGTTGTGCCTGAGGGTTTGTTCAAGAGTTCGCGCCGAACGAAAGCGAGATCATCGAGAGCTAACGCTGCCGCCCATACATCAGACACTCTTACTCTCTCGGCCCCGGCGAGTTCCAGCAACAAGTCGGGGAACCAGATCGCCTGCGTGGCTGGCCCTAGCTCGGTCGTGAGTCGCCCTGCTCTGCAAGTTACAGTGCAATCGACTGCGCCTCAACAAAATCAGAGTATGTCTCCAAGTGCATACCCCCAAAATCAGGGTGTGCCTCCAAGCGCATACCCCCAAGATCTGTTCAACGCCCAGCCACCTGCTTCTGCAGGATTGCCGACAAGCTTGGCTCCTCCCCCTACGCAACATCATGATGCATATACGCGCATGTACACCGAAGATCCATATGCCTCGCCCCAACCATCTGATGGCTACCATTTGTCACCTTCTCCACATATGCAAACCCATGTAGCATCCTTTGGATACAACTGGCAAGCACCGCCGGCATCTGTACCGGACCACGCTTGTCAATCCCCATATCCTTATCCGGTGGTGGTCCCTCAAAACGGGGATTCATCATTCCATCATTCTCCCACTCAATCACAGCTCTATGTATATGGATCTGGGTATCAGACGTCACCACAATTGGTATCACACCATCGGCCAGTCTCTCCTGCGCTGTCACTTGCGCCCAGTCAGTTCTCCGTATCGTCCCAATCACAATCCTCCTCAGAGAGCGAGTCACCGGGTCCTGGTCCTCTCTCTCTCCGCCCTTCCTTCTTCCCTCCGGACCGACTCTCCGTGGTTCTTCCGACTGATGGAGATCCCAAATACGAGACCATCCCTCTCCATAAGATTCGCGAGCACGACGAGACGATTGACCCAGAGATGGGCCTTGCGCCATTGGAAACGCTCAAGCGGTTTCATCCGTATAGGCGGGATCCTCGAGACGACCGAGCCCTGCAGAGCTTCGCGCGGCTCGTTTGAGAAGCGGCAAGTAGCGGCAAGTTGCGGGTTACTTGCCAGAATTCACGTGTACTTGGTGACCCGAGGTCGTCCGTGCCTGTATGCATATGTTTAGACGAGCGGATGCCTTACCACTTGTTCATAACTCAAATGGCCAGCATCGCTGGTCCTCCGTAAATTAGGACGTCTGTCATCCCTGTGGGATGCAAAAGAGCTGTATGTTCACGGTCTTACATGCAAACACGCTACATCCGCGGACCATTTTCATGGATCCGAGGAGCCAACAGTGACAACGAAAGACTACTAAATATGTGTTGCTTTGCTGGAGGGTAAATATGATGAGTAATAATAGTTCAACATATATGGGGATGCAACATCGACCGAGGAAACGCAGAAGAGGAAGAACGATCAACCAACGGAGACAAGACACGCAAAAAGGGCAGCGAGCACGACGAGGTTCGATCACCATTCAAATTCACTTGACAAGACGTCAGCGCCACATTCGCCAGTTGCAATGGAGAACAGACGGACCCTGTGCACTTGGCGAAAAGGTAGTCCTTACCGTTGATGTGAATCATGCCATCCTTCAGGATACATTTCCATTTGTTCTTGACCCGAGCGACCTTGAATTCAGATCAGAAGAAGCACCTCGCCGCGCTTAACAACGCTACAGACCTTGTCGTAGGTGCAGAAGACGATGTCGCTTACCCCTGGACCCTCATCCGGGTCCTCCTCGCCTTCAGAGTCGGAATCATCCAGATCGCTGTTGATGGCTTCGTCGTCGACACTCGCGGTAGAACTTTGCGTGGGTTGCGGTAGAGATGGGTGCGACGGATGGGGCGCATACTGCTGGGGGGGCGGTGATGACGAGTCCGAGCTCGAGGACGAGGGTCCATCGACCTGTGGAATCCGCGCCGCCGACTGGGATTGTGATTGTGGCTGCGGCTGCGGCGTCTGCGACGATTTCGTCGGTTGGGCAACCGGGGGAGGATGCGTCACAAGTGCCGGAGCAGCAACCGGGACAGGGGGCCGACTCGGACCAGCCGGGAAGGTCAATAACGAATTTGGAGGCGGTCGCAGCGCCGGTATCTGAGGGCTAGCAATCGGTGGCACATATTGACCACTCAAGATGAGTCGGCTGTCTACTGGCTCCTTTTTAATCAAGTTCGCTGTTGTGGGAGGCGGTTGCGAAATAAATGCGTGGTGGTTAGCCGCATAGTGTTGCGGCATGACGTGCATGGGATGCGGAGGATATTGGGGAGGCGGCTGTGTGGGTGGGGTCTCGAACTCGGCGACGTGTGACGCGATCACCTTGGTTTCCCATTTCTGGAGCGAGATCGGCGCGATGAGATGTTACACAGGACGACACTCAACGTAGAGCAAGGGAAAACAACCTACTCTCTGAAGCTCAGCCAGAACATCCTCGCTGACGCCATACTCGTCAAAGTCACTTTTAA
Organism: Russula brevipes; assembly: GCA_022496215.1. NCBI lineage: Eukaryota > Fungi > Basidiomycota > Agaricomycetes > Russulales > Russulaceae > Russula > Russula brevipes. The sequence continues at coordinate 572,203 of WTXF01000004.1, read as the reverse complement.
TCGACGAGATCACCTCATCTATGACTGAGCGATAGATGCCAGGCTCATTGACGGGGAATGGGTGTTATCCTTGGTACTAGTCAAGCGCAAATGGCATTGACTGGCTCACCACTATTTTATTAGACATTTTCCAACAAATAAACGGCGCTGAATAGGACGGGCACGATGGCGGCGACGTCCGGCAGTCGTCCGGGTTGATGATGGGGGGTGAGAAAAGCTTTTATAGATGATGTGTCCTCAGGAAAGGCCGCTCATTCAAACTCCGCCTGGACTCAGTCAAGTTCCCACGCACGGACCATTGCCACTGTGCAGTGAGTTGGAGTGTTGGAGTGAATTCGCTCCTCACATTATTACACTCCAACTGACGATATTGGCGTTGGCGTAGGGGTTGTGCATAAATATGAAACCTGCTGGAAAACTCGCTAGTTCCTTCTCTTACCGCTGCAGGGGAAAATGCCATTGTTCTCCTCGCGCCGCAAGCCATTGTCTTCCTCGCGCCGCAAGGATACTCCGTCACCCGTGCGGTCAGTCTCCCCGCCCAATCGCAGCCGCGGGCCACTCTCTCGCAGCTCGCGTCCTACGGCTCGTGCCGAGGACCGTTCTGGCTCGTCCCTGTCTGAATCTTCGGCAAGGCATTCTCGTCCCCACGATTCGTACGATAGTGGCGGTTCGCATCGCAATGAGACCGACACTGGGAGACGATCACGCGGACTTTTCGGTCGGCGCCGGGCTCGGTCCTTCGACCGCCACGACTTGGCTCACGACCAAACTCTCTTGAATGCCCGCGCAAGGGTCGCAGATGCCGAGGCTGCGGAGCGAGGGGCGGATGCAGCTCTGAACGCAGCTCGCTCGGCCATTCGCGAGGCGCGAGATCACGTCAAGATGCTAGAGCGCGAAGCGGTTGACGAGTATGGCCTTTCCCGACCGCTAAAATGCGGGGCTTCTGACCGATTTGACAGGGGGAAGAGAGCAAAGAGGAAACAGGCCGAAGCCAGGAATGTCCGCAAGACTGCGCGTCATCTCGGTCGTCATGGTTGAAGTTGGTGACCGCATCAAGCCCCCCCATAATACGTTTTCGTAGTGTCGCTTTGACGATAACGAGTGTATTAATACCCCATGTTGCATCCTGATCTTGTTATAATACAAATCTTTGACGTGTACGCCAAGCACGTGGTGTCACCCAATGGGAGCGCGCCGCAGCGCCATAGCAGTGCTCAACTCGCCTCAGACGGTCACGATGCGGACCACGATTGTTCTCCTTAGCTTATTCGGGCTCGCTCGTTCTGCCCAAGTTTACTTCCACCCACCCGTCTCTGTCGTTAGGTCGTTACCAGATTCGTATGCTGGTGCCCTTGTGGCGAAGCACCTCCACCTCGACCGATTTGAGCCCTTACAAGAGTTCTACACGGGCCCTCTTGACCAAACCTTTGTCGCGGAAGGCCTCCGTAGTAGCCTTTTGATTGGTATCGATGACGATGACGCAGAATGTCAGTTGAAACTAAAGGGGGACCAAGTTGCGATCTGACAATCGCGTTTTGTAGACACGATCCCAGCGGAAGACCTACGGGCTCCCTTCTCATTTTCGGGCTCAAGCTCCACTTCGACCTTCTCCAAAATAATGCAGACGAGCCTACAGCGCGCCCGCCATGTGTTCTCCCACGTATTCGACGTCTCGAGCGGCTCAACGGACACGTTCGTCCCGCTCCTGGACATCATCAGGGCCTCGCCTTCGACAGAGACCTTCCTTGCCGAGCTTTCCGCGCTCGTGACATTTCTCGAGTCCGACGACCTCTCGCTTGACCGCTTCGGCGCGTTCCGCATGACGGGGCTCCGCACCATCGCCGACACATACGGACGCGACAGCGAGCAATACGCCACGGCCGCGGCATCGCTCGCCGCAGCACTGCGCAGCGCCCTCATCAAGCCACACCTCAATATGGTCGTCTTCACCTACCCGGGAACCCGCGTGTCCGCGCAGAGGCGCCAGGACCAGTCCCCCCTGCCGTCGCCGGTGCCGACGCCACCCGTTAGCTCGGACGCGCTGTGCTTCGCCTCGGAGGAAATTTGCTCCAACTCTACAGAGTCGTGCTCAGGCCACGGCGCGTGTGCGCAGGCGAGCAGAGCTGGGCGGGCGTGCTTCATCTGCGCATGTGGAACTACGAAAAATTCGAATGGCGAGACACAACATTGGGCGGGCATCAAGTGCGAACGGAAGGACGTGAGCGGGTGCGTGCAGACCTACCTATCTTTTGCCAATTGTTGACCGACTCTTCCTTTCTTCTGGTGATCAGCCCATTCGTGTTAATTACTGGGACAGTGATCGCACTTATATTGATTGTCGTTGGTTCCATAGCCCTACTTTCTGGGGTAGGGAGCCAACCTCTCCCTAGTGTATTGACTGGCGCCGCGCCAGGTGTGTCGGGAAAGGAGTAACTACGAGTAGCAATTAAACCACTTCGAGCGCTGGGCCGAGTCAGCCTTTCAATGCATCGAACAGTCTTCCGTCATGCACACGTAGTAAGTCAGCAAGTGGGTGGGCGCGCACTAGAACTATTCCCCTCGAAACTTAATCTTTCCGATTCGAACTCTCCGTCGTCGTGAGCAGAGCTCGGAAGTTGACCTGGCAAGGCTATACCAAATTGGATCAAGCAATGTGGGTAGGGTACAATCGCACAACCTAATCGTTTGCCAATTCGTTTTTCCACCGTTTCCCACCGTCGTTGTGATCTTAAGTTCGGCTGTTATACCCGCAACCTGGCGATGCGAGAACTTCCGAGGCACTTGTGCAGAGTTTGTCTGGGCATCTGACATGAGTTAAACAGCTCGTCACGACTCATGGGCACATTCCCCCTCCGTAATGATCAGGGTAACGTCAATCCAACTCACGGTGAGGCATCAGAGCCGAAGTCCGTGCCCATACTTAGTTACGGTGGGCCCACTGCGGGCATCTTATTGTCTTTGCGTGAGTCACGATCCGATCCAGGGGGATATCTCGGCCCCCGTTCATGTCAACGGCCAGGCAAACTTGCCATGATCACGGAGCTACACTGGCCCTGCTATGAGATAGTCCCAAGGGGTTCTGAGGGCTGAATTCTTGAAGCATCGCCCACCTCTTACTTGCATACGACATCGCATGACTCGGCTTCATCGGCGGCTTTACCCCCCAGGTGATGCGAGGGTTGAGAAGATGCCAAGATTACGCCTGTGACTTACGCGCCTGGCTCATTTTCGCCGTTACATTGCTGAATGGAAGCGACACACGCTCATTTGGGGACACATCGGCGATAGCATGACCTAAAACGTCCGCAATATGGGCGTTTGAGGAAGAGACACGCTCCTACGTGCAGTTGATGATGTGGCATGGTACGCCACAGGGTACCCATCGCGGCGAGAGCACGCCTTGCCACATCGTGTCACCGCGCGGCATGTCAAGCAGAATTTTCGAGGCGAAGAAGCGGGGAAACAAAGGGAGGATGATGCGATGATGCATGATGCGTGATGGGCTCTGTGGTGATGACCGAAGCGTGAGGCACACCTAAGCTAAATGCATCAAGATGGGATAACTTCTCGAAACCCAGAATATTGGCAGGTTGTCTGAAAGAGACACGGCGGTCCCACTAACGCTATTCTGAATGAAATGATCTCAGTGCAGAAGTGGTTCGGGTCCCGCCAGAATCGTAACGGGTTTTGCGAACATATCGGCGGGTGATACCCAACAGAGGTGATTGCAACATGAAAATAGGGCCTGGGGAGCTGATGTGATGGGTCTGATCACTGCGGATGGCCCTCACAGAGCTGCTCAGACGGAGGTTAGTTGTGGTAGAAGAAGAATGCCATTCATTCATCGAGATTTATCGCGCTGCCAAATCTCGCGTACAAAGCAACTTTGAGCGCTTTCATGTCACGTTCACATTCGTCAACGACCCCAGTCAAGTTGTCGATCTCCCCGTCGACTTGCGCTTGATCACTTTCGAGGCGCTTCATCGCGCGGGGATGTGGAAGTTGAAGGAAGGCCTCGCCGACCTTGTAGCTTTTAACAAGAATTAAATGGCATGAAACAATTTCCGCAGGTGTGTTCGGACATACAGAACAGGTTGGTCCTCGTCGGCAAGCTCTAGCTCCATTGCGAGGTCGTCGAGAGCTTCCTTCTCTTGCTGCAAAAGTGAATTTGATGTAAGGATAGCACGGGCAAACTCCCAATCCCTAATGCTCACTTTCAGGTTATCCATTTTCTCAGCTAGAGAGCGCACCCGGGTGTTGAGCTTCGAGAATGTATTGATACGTTGCTGATCCTCTGTATGAGGAATGATTAAAGACAACGTTGGGAAGGATGGCCTTATGTACCCCATGTTACTTCCTTTCCCTCATCGGCTTCTTCTTCCTGTGATAGCTAGAATGGGCTGTCAGAAACTGAGATTGAGCCACGGTCGTGTCGTGAGAAACGTACCATGCGCATGCTGGCTCAAGGACTGCTCAGGGTCAGGCTGTATGCGCGCTTGTGCGACCTTTTCCGCGGCCCCGGGCCGGGCCATGGTTCACCTCATTTGTCGCTGTCAGTTCGTGCGCAGTCACCGTCGGCCAGTACGAAAATGTCGATGTCCACCCTTTCCATGCCGCATATTGTGGATGTCACTGATTTCCTCTGGCATAATTTCACCTTCGACACGGCGAAAGACTGTTTTCTTGTGTACTTGATCGCCAGACGCGCCCTAAAATTCTGGAGGCACGTCCGAGCAAGAGGGCTTCGCCGGTCATTCAGAGACCTCTACGTCTTCGTAGCTCAGGTTTTTTTTTAAACTTTTTCTGCCCTTCCTTCTTCTATTGAGATACTGTCCTTCGCCTCAGAGAACCCTTCGACTCGTCTTGACGCTACCGCCCATGCGCAAGAAAGTCGAGACAGAAATGGATGCTGCGAGAGCCGAAATCGCGCGGAAACTCTTACCGCGGGGTAAGGATGTGGTACGCCACCTTGAGCTCCCTAAGAAGGGTTGTTCTCTGGAATGGATACTCGACGCGATGGAGCAAATGGACCAAGAAGCACCTCCGCACACAGACTATAGAGAAGGAAAACTGTCCGGTGCAGTGTACCGTATGCACACCTTTTTATCCCCGATTTACTCTTTTTGAACACGGGCCTCTGTAGATGGTGGTGATGACATGGAAAGGGTCATCATTGCTGCATTTCAGCGGTACTGTGTCTCTAACCCATTGCATCCGGACATCTTTCCTGCGATTAGGAAAATGGAAGCAGAGATTGTATCCATGTGTCTGCGAATGTACAACGGCCCCACCGGCGCAGGTGCGACGACATCCGGGGGGACCGAGTCCATTCTCATGTCTGTTAAGACGCATCGCGACTGGGCGCGTGATGTAAAGGGGATCTCCGAGCCCGAAATGTACGGTTTGGTTCCATTTCTTCTCTCCCATACTGAAAAGGCTGATTGAAAACTTTCAGGATTATCCCCGCATCGGCTCATGCTGCGTTCGATAAAGCGGCTGCATACTTCCAAATCAAACTCCATTCAATTCCTGTTAATCCAGAGACGCGTCAAGTTGACCTGAAACAAGTTCGCCGTGCCATGTGGGTGCTTCTCGATTTTAATGAACGACCTACTGAAATATTCTTTAGTAACTCAAATACCATAATGGTTCACTATATGTTGTCGTGCGCCTAGAAATTCAAGCTCACCAGCATATTTTCCAGGTCGTGGGTTCTGCTATCAACTTCCCCGATGGCTGCCAGGATGATATCGTAGGTCTCGGGAGACTTGCGAAAAGATACAACATCGGCCTCCACGTGGATTGCTGTCTAGGAAGCTTCATTATGCCCTTCCTCGAGAAGGCTGGTTTCCCGGCGGAACCTTTCGATTTTAGAGTGGAGGGAGTCACGGCCATTAGTTGCGATACCCATAAAGTTCGTCTTATAATTCCAGAACAAGGACAAACTGACCGACCAACCGTATGAATAGTATGGATTTGCCCCCAAAGTACGCATGCTTCGCATTCTACGGACAGTGCCGAAGTCGACCGTTGACATGTCTGTCTCCATTGGCTGCAGGGTTCATCTGTTATCATGTATTCCTCTGCCGACCTTCGACAATACCAATACTACGTAAACCCTGAGTGGTCGGGTACGCGTCATGACCCTGTTTTACTTCGGGAAATATTGATATGGTCCGACATAGGCGGTGTTTACGCCAGCCCTGGACTTGCTGGCTCTCGGTAGGTAATATGCAGAACCCACAATTTGCCGTATCTGATTTTCCCCTCGTAGCCCTGGAGCACTGATCGCGGGAACTTGGGCAGCGATGCACTACATGGGCGAGGAGTGTGTAGTCAAACATCGACCTTTAACCTGACGTTCTCACATTGTTCTTAGGGGATACATCTTATCTTGCCGAGACATTGTCGGAGCTGCGAAAACCATTCAACACTCCATTCAAACCTCTTTTCCTGAGTTATGTATTCTGGGTAGACCGCAGGCTTCTGTGGTAGCGTTCGGCTCTCGCACCCAGAATCTGAACATTCTAGAAGTTGGGGACAGAATGTCGAAGAAGGGATGGCATCTCAACGCGCTGCAAAACCCGCCGGGTCTTCATCTCGCTTGCACGGTATGTGCGTTTTTCTGGGATCGCGGCAGGATCTAATGCGAGGCGGTAGCGACTGACGGTTTCCACGGTGGATGACTTTATTCGAGATCTAAAAGATGCAGTTTGGGATGCAAAAGGAAGCCCGGCAGGGAAAGGGACCATGGTCTCTTTGTACGGTACGTACAAACAATACGTGGATGATCTTTGCCGACTCGGGCCTGAGGCCTCGACTCTCCTTACCCCATGCGGTGGTCCGCGTTCGCCGTGTAGTTTGATTTTTTCCCGTTGCCTTCCATTCTTCTGTCGGTGGCAAAAGGCTGACGAGGTTTTCTGTGTACATTAGGTCTGGGCAGTTCAAGTGCTATTGGCCCGCAGATGGTTGGAGCTATTGTCTCTGCCTTCCTAGATGCATTATACAAGGCATGATAATTAGGCCATGGGCCGAACGAGGCGTTCTCGAAGGATGACTTGGACGTATGAGGGAGGTTGGGGGTGACTGATTTATGGGGTTCATGGAAGGACCCTCAAGCCTACAAGCCACTACGATATAGGATTATCCGTGGCGACAACAGATAAGATGTCGAAACTGTTGCTATACCATGCGCACTCTAGGGGTGTTTTTGCAGTATTCGAGGCGACTGATTTGGATGATAACAGTCATTGCAACGGGCGATAAGGTGAGGTTGTGGCAGTGGTATGGCCTGGATCCCTTCGGCTTCGGAGAATGGAATCTAGATTGTATTTGCGGGATATAAAGAGCGAGCAGCAATAGTCGACCGACTCTCGTCGGCACGAACGATCATGCATACGATCATGGCCTCACACGCTGCCACCGCTCGTCAAGGCACCGAGGTTGGTCTCGCGTCGGCGGTGCATCACGCTCTTCAAGGCACTACCCCCCATACCCACCACACCCCGAATGACCGCCACGAGTCAGCACCCAAAAGGGATGACAGACAGAATAACATCGAAATTGTCGTGAATACGGATGTTCTTACCCTCAGAGGTGCCGGGGTTGAGGTGACTCCCGCCCTTCTTTCGGGACAGGTCGTGCTCGACCTCGCAGAATCAACTACAGTCAAGCAGGTCACCCTGCAGTTTCGTGGCAAAGCCAAGTTGCCCCCCATCGAGAATGAGCTGTGGGTTTCCCGTTTCTTGATCTTCCCGCAGGGTTGTGTCCTGACATGTACGCATAGGGTCAGTTTCAGTCACTCGACGATGACCTACGTCGTGTGTAACCACGAATGGTCCTTCCTCGAAGGAGAGAAGAAGCATAGTCATACCCTGAAGGCTGGCCGTCATATATTTCCCTTCCAGCTCAATCTTGGCGGTTCTCTTCCGTCTACCTTGTACACTAGCACCCTCGGAGGCGCTTCCGTTGCTTACAAGCTCCGCGCCGTCGCAACGCGCCCCGGCTTTGCTCATAATTTACAGACGCAAAGAGCCATCACCCTCCTGAGATCGTTTCCTCGTGAAGCGCTCGAATACCAGCAGTCACTCGAAATTGAGAACACGTGGCCCGAGAAGATCATGTACTCCATCATGATCCCGCACAAGGCTTGGGCCGCAGGTGATGACCTCACCGCAGTGGTCAAGCTCTCTCCACTGGCTAAAGGAGGTCGAGTTATAAGTGTAGTGACAACGCTCAACGAGACCATTAAGGTCCACAACCGTACGGGTTGGCAAGAATCGACAAAGCCTGTGATCACCGCAAGACACGAATTCCGTAACGGTCAAGCAGTGTGGGTAGACCACCGAGACCACCGCTCGCGCTCGGGTTCGTCCCATCAATCTGGCACTCGGATTATGCACCCTGGCCCGCCCGCTTTGACACAGGCGTCCAACTCAGTTCACCCCCAGCATTCTTCTCCGCACGACATGTATTTCTTACCTACGGGGAATCAGAGTCGCCCCGGCGAGTCTCCGTTACCCCAGATTCCTGACGCTGGGCCTTCCACTACTTCACCTCGGTCTCCCATTCCTAGCACAGAGCCCGCGAGCGAGGTTCCGATCGAGTTCGAGCTCTCAGAGGAGGATATTGCCACCCAACTTGAGATTTCTCTTCCACTTTTCATGACCCCCACGCATGTCTTGGAGCCCATCATGGCTTCGCATCGTATACGCTGGACCATCCTTATAGGCAATCCTGACGGACACACGTCGGAGCTGCGCTGTTCCTTACCTCTCCATATACTTGACTGTCGCTTTCTCAACGAAGCAAAATCTGCAACAGCTGAAATGCGACGACTTCTCCTTGGTGGACCCGACGTACCAGCGGAGTTCAATCCCGATCTGGAGCTTCCAAGCTACCCATCACACATTCGTGACCGAATTGCAAACATGTACCTGCCGGACCAGGCCGTCCTCCGTGTTACTAACCCATGGATCGATCAGGGCATCAGCCCAGTGCAACTCGAGCCGGACCAAGATGGGCGACAGAGTAACATCACAACGGGAACACATACGCCAATTGAGGCACACTTCGTGTCGCCTCTCAGGGGTGACGGTGACTCCGACCTCGAATACGTCAGCTCGGAACTGCTCCTCTCCCTCTCTCAGCATGCCCCTCCGCCAATCGAGACGCACCGAGAGACGGCGAGTCCCCTCGACACAGCACCACCCAGCCGGTCCACCAGCCGGGGAGTCAGTCGAGTTCCGTCGCTCATCATGTCCCGCGCGTCCAGCCCGGACCACGAACGCGAGGCGTCGCAACCCCACTCACGCTCGCACTCGCGTCGGTCGTCAGCGTCGGCAGACGGGGCCCCGTCCACCTACCTCCACTCGGATAGCACAGCGAGCCGCAACCTGCACGGTCTCTTCCACGTGACGATGAAGCCCCTCACCTCCCTCACATCATCCCTCGCGCTGCAAGCGCACCACCTCACGCCCCCTCCCCCTCCTCTGCTGCCTGCCGCCCCAGCTCCAGCTCCAGCCCCTCACTCACGCTCACACTCGCACACACACCCACACCCACACCCGCGGCAGCAACAGCAGCATTCGCCCCCCGGGACGGGCGGCGCCGCGGCGCTCCCGCGCACGGTGCCGGTGACGTCGCACTCGCTGCTGCACCGCGCGTTCACGGAGGTGCCCGACTACGGCATCGCCTCGCGCGGGTTCTTGGGCGGCGTGACGCCGCTCGAAACGCTGCAGGGTTTGCCGAGCTACGAGGAGGCCGAGATGCAGCGCTCGCGGAGCGAGTCGGACCTCGCGTCCCTGTCCACGTCCACGTCGCGCCGCCATCTCTCTCGCCTTCACTCTTTTCCCGCGCGCCTTGAGCCTTTGCGCACCACCGCGACGACCGATTGAACTCGGGGTGTCTTTTTTTTTACCTTATCGTTATCTGATCGAGGCTGGCGCGTTTTCTTTGGGCCGTGCTAACTTTTTTTTTCTTTTTCTTTTTATATTTTTTGCGTTTCCGTCGACGGTGCTTTATTTAGATCGACGCTCAGAGACGAAGGGGTCCATCATCGTCGACAGACGATATTTATAGTCATGCCTTATTTGCTTATCCGCCACTCATTCCGACGATTTCATAGATAGACACATCATAGAGCAGAAGAAAAATAGAGCGCTATAGCGTTAGAGACACAGTTCACAAACAACAAACACTTTCGCGGATGTCGGATCGCGATTGCGCTTCACCGTCATGTAATGTATTCTTGTTCTTGCGCCAACGATCACACGACACGTCGCAACCCGAAAACGAGCACCACAGCCCATGCTCTGCGGGAGACAAGGCCCTAAGATTGCATTGCATAATAGCAGGTACAAAACGACAGCCAGATGTGAACCACGCGTGCTACGCGCAAAGGTATATCACACAAGACCAGACGAGGTATTTGGGTAAAAATAAATTTGGAAAGGGCATAATAGATCCAGCATCTTCCTCCACGACGTTTGAACCAGTCGGCTCTATACTTGCGTCTAGATTCTACAGGCTGCGCACGATGGGTGGCGTCTCACTTGGACTCCTCTTGCTCATGGGTGGGCTGCAAAGCCCACGGCTCAGAGCTGACCCATTGACTCTCCGGGACACCGAGTTCGAAAAGTTTAGCAATGACCGCAGAGAAGCTACATGTGTTGTTGGCAAACTGTACAAGGACGAACGCACGTGAGGACTTACTCCTTGAAGAACAGGGCTTCGTCGGCGGCATACGCCTGGACGTGCTTCTTGAAAGCCTTGTCCTGTACGAGTGAGTAATCCGCCCTAAAGCAGAGAACCGGTGAGCGGACGACTAAATGTGCGAGGGGGATGGGACTTACGGGAGCATCATCAATTTGCCAGTTTTCTTGTCGACGAATTGCTTGGGTCCATTCCATTTTTTCCAGACCCACTTCTCGCTAAGGAGCAGCTTGAAGAAGTCATTGCTCACCGTGGTGGGCGAGAAGGTCCATGGCCCTTCAAAACCGGAACGGTCCGGGTGGCAGCGACCTAGAGCGTGGGCGCCAGTGAGGGCGACAATTTCCTGGTCATTGAATCTGCGGAGCTCAGAGTCAGGTGACCCGAGTCTTATGAATAGTTGACGGATCGTACCCCATACGGTAGAAGATCTAAGAAGAGCGTCATTATGACTGGTTACGAAGACTGGCACGATACCACTTACAGCGCGAAGGTGGTCCTGACCCTCGCCTGCATCGGGGAGGCGACCATCCGGAGTCGCGTGCTTGGCGAAGCCATCGATGCGACCTGGACGCCAGGGGATCGTAGGTCCGCCCATTTCCTGCTTGGGGATGAGCCACCACCTCAATCCTTAGCCGTGCATGCAGCCACTGACCTGGATAGCAGCAACACCAGCGAGGGTCCAAAGATCACCGTAGCTAATCCACTCAAACTCTTTCTTGATTTCCTCCATCAATCCACGAGCAATGTGGAGACCATTGTTGGCACCGTGGAGGGCCTCGGGTTCGAAACGCATGGTTGCATAGTTGCTGTTGTCACATATCAGACGTGGAGTGATGAAGGTCATGACCAAGTCCATACCTGCCACCAGTCTTGGTGTCCTTGTCATAGGTGCCAGCACTGTGCCACGCGAGACGAAGGAGAAGGGGTCCATATGAGCCATCTGACAGCAGGACAAAGGTGAGACAGTGGCATGCAGCGACAAGTGTCAAAACGAATACCATCATATTCGCCAGCGTCATCAATCTTCTGCGCAATCCTGTTGTAAACCTGAATCGCGAGGTCTGAGTCCTAAAGATTCGTCAAAGCAGGTAAGATGGGTCACCTTCTGATAGTCCGCTTTCGTCGGGGTGAACTTGAGAGCAGACTTGGCAGCCTGAGCGCCAGACTTGACGGTGGTGGCGGCAGAGTCAGAGGAAGTGTACGCATAATAGCCGATACCCCCCACGAGCGCGAGACCAATGGTCGCGTAGAGGGCAGTGTTTGACGACTTTGGAAGAGCAGCCTCGGTCGAGTACTTGCGGAAGGAAGAACGAAGAGACCCCTTGGGAATGCGGGCAGAGACAAGGGGAGCGCGACGAGCAGAGGCCCGGACGGAATACAGCAAGGGATTCATGGCTGGCTGCTGAGGATGATGGTGGCGAGAAACGAAGGGAGATGACCGATCTGTTGAGGTTTGTTGTGAAACAGCGCAGACGCGCGTTTTAAACGGCTAAACCACTAAACGCTGATGCCGACGGCCCTCGGAACAGAACACGGTCGCGGTCGGGCCCGCACTCGAGCACTCTGATATTTCATATCGTCTCGTCTCACGCACACTGGTGCCGAGAGCGCTGTCAACGACTCTTTATCGCTTTTCTGGTTGTTCGGATCTCGTGCTCAGCGAATCACAGACGCGACGTTATTCAGCCATAGGCGGGCCGGCTCTGAGCGCCGTTTTTCTTCTCTTACCCTGCTGTGCTCAGCAATGGTCTCGTTCCAGTATGTTCGTCATAAACGTGCATCTCGTGCCACCGTCTTGCTAATTAACTTTGTCACCAAGGTGCGATGGTTAGTACCACGTCCGTGGACGTTGCCGATCAGCCGCTAAGCTTGCGCTTTTCACATAGCATGCACCGACGTTGTGAAGAAACCGAAGCTTGATCGTCACCACGGGCAGTGTCGATCGTCCTTCACGTGCATTGATTGCAGTGCAACGTTTGCGGGCCCAGCACAGTGGAAAGGCCACACTTCCTGCGTCACAGAAGCTGAAAAATATCAAAAGTCCTTATACAAGGGCCCAAAAAGGGTAAAATTGGAAGCTAGCTTTTCACTCTCGTCCTACTTTGCTAACGTGTGCGTATGAACAGGGTTCTGGACCTGGCAATGAGTCCCAGAGAAACTCAAACTCGCAAGCAAAACCAATGAATGCTCCTGGTAAGTATCATCAATCGCACCCCACCCAGTCGGGCTGGTCGCGACCCCAATACACCCGCAATTGTGCCTCGGGAGCTAATAGCACCCCTTTGGGATCACCACGTCGAATGTCACCCGCCGACCCATTGCCAGCTGAGCCCTCTCCATCCGATGCAAACACTGCTACAAAGACAGAGCGTGGGGAGAGCAAGAAGCGAGACTCTGCGGCTGTACTGGAGGTACGTCTATATGTACGTCAAAACGCATTCTCTTATTCGACATTACATAGAGTCATACATCAAATGGGACGGAACCAAAAGAGAAGAAAAGGAAGAAGAAACACGACCCTCCTAGAACGCAAAACGGAAAAGAAGCGACGGCCGATGAAACGACCGACGTTGCACCTGAACCACTCCCAAAAAGTCACTCCAAGGTGCAAGTCCCGGACGATGGTATCCCTGAACAATCGGGGGAGAAAAAGCTCAAGAAAAACAGAAAAGAGAAGAGAGAAGACCCCCAGCAGGAGACGGTAGCCCCACATGTGGACGATGGCACCAAAGACGAGAAAAAAGCCAAGAAGCGGAAGCACAAGGAGAAGAGAGAGAAGGATGCGCAGGCAAATGAGGACAGTGCGGCCAAAGAAGAAGCTACAGAGCTGGAGGCGGTAGCCCTACAAACGGATGATACCAAAGGCAAAAAGAAAAAGAAGGGCAAGGAGGAAAAGGCTGGCGTGGAGGTGGCGGTGGCCACGGATCAGGCCACCAGTGAAAACCGGAAGCACGAGGACTTGGTGGTGAATGGTGGTGAGGAGAAGCGGAAAAGGAAGCGGAAGAAAACGACGGAGGAGGGATCGTAGTCATCGTCCGTATCCGTAGAGATGTCGTCTCGTCTCGACCACGTGTATCTCCACGTGACAATAGAGCGCAGAAATCGATCGCGAGGCGTCCCCGTCGCCCTGAGTCTGCCGTCGACATCGACTAATTCTTTCACCATGCACGCCATCCAGGTAGGATCGGTCTCCTTCATTGCGGCTATCCTCATAAATTCCTCATATTTTCTTGCCACAGCAACAATACTGGGCTGTCAGAGATTACCTCAGTCCGGTACGACCGCCATCCCGTCGGTCGATATATTAGCGAGATTAATATCAGCCCTGTAGGTTTTGAAGGAGAGCAAGTTCAGAGAGCATGGAAGGATAACTCCTGGTACGTCCATGTCACATCAACTTGCACGCGATTTCTCATATGTGGTCTGTTCGGCTCGTGTTAGAGGAGTTCGTTGCTGCGGGAGACTTCCTCGCGTATAAGTTCCCTGTGTGGTCATGGTACGACGTTCATTCAGATCTGGTTGTGTCATCTTTGATTCATGCCCAATGCCACAGGGAACCTGGTGACGCTTCCAAGGCCCGAGACTACCTTCCTGCAAATAAGCAGTACATGGTCACGCGCGGGGTTCCCTGTCTTCGTCGCGCGACATCACTCGCCTACACAGACGCCGATGAAGATGCTGAGAGGCTACTCTCGTTCGGAGACAGCGCTACCGGAAATGAGGCAGATGAGTGGGTAGAGACTCATGCTGGCCGTCGGGCAAACAGCGACTCCGCCGCTAACCCGGGAGTCATCGATGATATTCCGGACTTAGATGGCTCTCATGAAGATGACGGAATTTCAGCGGCAGCTGCTAATCTCTCTCTCACGGAGACGCCCGACTTGGATGATATCCCTGATATGGAAGAAGACCTTGAGGAAGGCGACGATGCTGCTGCCGCCCCTTCAAGAGCTCCTCCACCCCCCAGAAAGCCCGTCGATGTTGAGGCGTTTGTGCAAAATCGTTTCTGTTCATCCTATCCGATCTGATGTGCTTCTAGGAAGGAGACCACGAATGCGAATCTACTCTCAGTTCGAACGTACGACGTCATGATCACTTATGATAAATACTACCAAACTCCGAGGATCTGGCTTTTGGGTTATGACGAGGTAAGCGAACGCGTCAGGATTCAATATTACCAACCTGGTTGACCCCACACAGAACGGAACGCCATTAGTAAATGGCCAGATATTCCAGGACGTGACGACAGAACATGCTTTCAAAACTGTCACCATTGAAGCGTTCCCTCATTCTTCCTCTCTTCAAGCAGCGTCCGTGCATCCTTGCAAACACGCAAGCGTGATGCGGAAGCTCATTGAGCGCATGAATGCGGGCGTCGTAGAAGAGCAGAAGTCGCAACAGCGCAAAGGGGGTTCTAAGGACGGCAAGAAGAAGTGGCTTTTCAAGCGTGGAGGCGGGTCAGGCAAGGACGACAGACCTGCGGGGGAGGAAGAGGAGGTCGAGGGCCTACGCGTCGACTTTTACCTCGTGGTATTCCTGAAGTTCATCGCCTCGATCGTGCCCACGATTGAGGTCGACTCGACGACTGCGTTCTGAATAGTTACTGTGGCTGCGTGCGCGCTGGAAGAGGACCGATGAAGTGTATACCACTCATGACACGCGTGTTACTGTGCCGTACGAAGTTCTTGTACACTATCTCCTATACTAGATTTCAAAAGTCACGGATTTTGGAATTCTCTCATTAAAGAAAGGGAATAGAATAGACAATTGCAAGCCAGTTACTCGAGTGTAAGAGCGTGCCAACCTCTCAAAACCGCACGCGTGTGAGCGCTAGTGAGCAGAGACACACGTGACGTGAACAGAAGCGTCCTTGGCAGCAGCTGGTAATCGCAGCATATATGCTCATGCGTGGCCAACATGCCGCCGGACACTGAAACAAGGACCATCGGTGCGGCTACCTTTGCGAGCTTCAGGTCTATTCGGCCTTAACTTGAACGTGTTTAGATTGGATAGAGGATTCCATCTTAGAGCGGAGCAGGAGGCTCCGCGAGGCTAGGGACGTACGCGCGTCGAGTAGGACGACGAACGGCCAGGCTACCTTATCATGGTTGATATCCCACGTCCGCAAGCTGCTCGTCGCCTCGCAGTCATGGTTCGTCGTCAGCATCGTCGGTGAGCAAACCCCCTCCGGCGCCACTTGCTGCTGCAAATTGATCCACCGACACTTTTTCTCGCTCTTCCAACCTCCCTTCCCTTCCCCCGTCACAGGTGCCGGCATCGGAATCAACGCCGCGGTCATATCTATCATCACGGAATGGCTGTCGGATATCAAGATGGGTTATTGCTCGGATGGCTGGTGGCTGAATCAGCAGTTCTGCTGCTGGGAGCTGGACGGCAATGAAGAGAGCGGGTGTGACTCTTGGCACCTGTGGAGCACGGTGACGGTAGCGCGCTGGTTCATATACGTGCTATTCGCTGTGCGTCACTACTACTTCCCCTCCTTCCCCTTCCTCCCTCCCGCGGGGACCCTGCCCCTGCACTGTCACCCACCCGGAACACGCGCTGATGAGCTATTGACCGAAAGGCTATGTTGTCGTTTGTCGCATCTCACCTCGTCCGCTCTTTGGCGAGATACGCGGCCGGCTCTGGCATCTCCGAGATCAAATGCATCCTATCCGGGTTCATCATGCAGGGATTCCTCGGCTTTTGGACATTCCTCATCAAGAGTTTGACGCTGGTAAGTATGTCCCGGCCAAATCGGATGTGACAGGATTCTGAACAAGGAACGAATAGCCTCTCGTGATAGCCTCTGGGCTTTCCGTGGGGAAAGAGGGTCCATCCGTACATGTTGCCTGCACCGTCGGGAACCTCGTAGCAGGGAGATTCAGCCGATTCTCCCGGAGTCAAAGTAAGTTTTTTTGGGCTCACCGAGCGCTTTCGTCCAGCTCACGGTTCACTCCATGGAGGTAAAATGCGAGATATTCTGACAGCGGCTAGCGCGGCAGGCGTTGCCGTTGCTTTCGGCTCTCCTATCGGCGGAGTGCTATTCTCAATAGAGGTGAGGTATTTTATCTTTCAAACCGGTGAGAGCAAGACAGCTGATGGTGGACCGCTAGGAAATGAGTCCATCATTCAATATTAAGACCATGTGGAGGAGTTTCCTGTGTGCACTCGTAGCGACGGTGACACTGTCGGTGTGTTGAAATTTAATGCAAACTCTTGCAGACTAATTCTAGTGCCAACTAGGCTATGAACCCATTCAGGACGGGGAAACTGGTACTATTCCAGGTCACCTATAATCGAGACTGGCATTTCTTCGAGATTATATTCTTCGTGATTCTTGGTATATTTGGAGTACAACCGGATATCACTTGTCTGTCTCCATCGAACTGAGGAATTGCTAGGGATTATATGGTGCCTTCGTGATCAAGTTCAACATGCAAGTCGCTTCGTTCCGCAGGAAGCACCTAGGGAAGCATGGAGTTGCGGAGGCAGTTATCCTGGCCACTATTACTGCCATGATCGGTTATTTCAATCGATTTTTGCGAATCGACATGACAGAAAGCATGGCCATCCTCTTCCGCGAGTGCGAGGATGGGGGCGACTTCGAACATCTATGCCAGTAAGTACAGCTCCTTAGTCCGAACTGTCTCGCTCACGGCTGACCCCCCAGAACATCCACTCAATGGCGGATGGTAAACTCTCTTTTGCTTGCGACATTCATTCGAACGTTACTCGTTATTGTGTCATATGGATGCAAAGTTCCTTGCGGTATCTTCGTACCCTCTATGGCAATCGGAGCAACTTTTGGACGCATGATCGGCATCATTGTGAAGGCCCTTTATCGGTTCGTTCGTCCTGCATCTTCGTGGAGACTACCATCTCAACTTTTTGAGGTTGATAGGGCGTACCCTACCTCTGGGATGTTCTCCGTCTGTCAGCCTGACGTTCCGTGTATAACGCCCGGGACCTATGCATTCCTCGGTGCCGCTGCCTCTCTGAGGTACGTTCCAGCAGGAACTTCCTAGCCAATAGTTGACCATGTTACTCGCACAGCGGCATCATGCGCATCACTGTTTCAGTCGTGGTCATCATGTTCGAGCTCACCGGCGCCCTAACATACATCCTACCGACCATGGTCTGTTCCCTTCCGTAGAACAGAAGTCGGACGTCTGATATTTTTGGCCTGTAGATTGTGCTTTTGGTGACCAAAGCCGTGGGGGATCTCTTGGGAGTAAGAGGGATTGCCGAAGAAGCCATTCGTTTCAATGAATACCCTTTTCTTGAAAAAGATGACCACGTTTATGACGCACCTGGTTGGTCTTATCTACGCCTGGGCAAGTGGTACATATGGCTGAATACTCACAGTATCACGAGTCATGCGGAAAGACATTTATACCCTACGGGCCAAAGGTATGACACTTGCGGATGTCGGTAAGTGGGACGTTGGTGTTCTCATCGTTTGACTGATGTTGTAGGCAGAAAATTACGTGGAGGCTGCGAAAGTCAACGGATTCCCAATCGTCGTCGACGACGATACTCGAACACTAGTAGGATACATAGGGTCACGCCGGCTACGTCGTGCCATTGGTGAGCAGATATTCACCTGCTTAGTTCTGGGCATGGCTTGACGGATGGATAAAGACCAAGCAAAACAAATACGTGACCTAACGCCAGACACACTTTGTGATTTCAGCCCAGATCCATCAGAACAGCCCGAGGCGGGCTGGTCAGCAGTGGGTGACGACGAGGACATGCACTCAAACGTGCTGTATGCCGTTGCCTCTCCCGGGATTCTGAAGCTCTGGCCGTGGGTCAACCAGGTATGCCGCCGGCTACATCGCGCGTCACACTCCTTCTCACCATGTGAATCAGACGCCCCTCACGGTCTCCTCAAAATTACCCCTTGAGGTTGTTATGCAGCTGTTTAAACGCATGGGGTATGTGCACCACGTTTTGCTTTTGCTTCGTTCAGGGTTCCTTCTCACTGCCCTCAGCCCACGTGTAATCCTCGTGGAGGACTTCGGCACGCTGGTCGGGCTCACAACCGTGAAGGACGTCTTGCACCTGGAAGCCCACGAGCAACCGAATAGTCCGATCATCGCATGGAGGAGTAACCGAGGGGCGTTGGACGGCGCGTTGGAAGAGCTGTGGACGTGGCTCGCCGACTTGCGAAGCTCCGTGAATGCGCTGTACGGTCGCGTATCCAGGCGATGGAGATGACAGCCTGGGAACCCCGATGGGCCCCATTTACGCAGGGGCTGCATTGTATGTAGTCTATACGCTAGTAATAACACAGCTTCTGATGGGCAAGACGGAATACGCGAGGGGGTGCGCAGCGAACGTGGCGGCGACACCCACCGCCGAGGGCGTGCTGTGTGTTCTTTTTTTTTCATTAGGGCTGCTGCAAGGCTGCGTTTTCTGGGGCAAAAACAAATGCATGGCCTCCTCGGGCGTTTCTCTGCCCCGGGGCCTTGGGTGGGGTCTCGAACATGTTTGGGTGGGTGTGTGGTGGCAAGAAATCCACATATCACGGCTTCCCGCGGCATCGGTCGTAAGTAGCCCATCCGGCGCCAGAACCTTTTTTTTTCAATATTCTTTTTTCGCATCGCACTCCCATTGATGTTTTTCTTCTTTTACATTTACTTCAATGGATGTGGTTTGGAGATTAACGTACGGCCCCTCGGAGAAAGTCGAACGGAACCATATTTCACGTAAAAAGGTTGTTTCCTGGGTGCGATCGCTTTTTTTTTGATCTCAAAACCAAAAAAAAAAAAAGTGTTTGTTTGATTGATGATTACGGTGAAAGCCGTGCGTGCGGCCTCAGTTGATAACCGCCGCATACAGTATGGGGCGTGACGGACTCAAATATCCATATCTAAATTCTACATTCTCATCGCTAGTTT
Organism: Russula brevipes; assembly: GCA_022496215.1. Classification (NCBI taxonomy): domain Eukaryota; kingdom Fungi; phylum Basidiomycota; class Agaricomycetes; order Russulales; family Russulaceae; genus Russula; species Russula brevipes. The sequence continues at coordinate 552,584 of WTXF01000004.1, read as the reverse complement.
CGACGGTGCTTTCCCTGATATGACCGCGAAAGATTAAAGACTAACATAGTAATAGTACGCCGCCATGCGCGGAGTTCCGGTTCCCTCGCCCACTGTACCGAACATACAGAAGTGCAGAAGAGAAGGCGAGGGGGGGGACGAATTTGCGCGTGGGAACGTCGCGCACTATCTCCGAGACGCCCAATCACATCACGTGTTGCAGGCAGTGGCGCCGATCAGAAATAATATTTGGTCGCTGTCATATCGCCACTAAAAAAGCCACTGACAAGACGGCACATTGTAACAGTCCCTGTGAGGGACACAACGGAAAAAGCGTGCTATGAGATTTCTCAGGCCCCCAAACTAGCCCCCATTTTCACTCCTCCATTGCATCCAAGGTCCGGGAGTCATCCTTCCCCCCCTCCACATACAGCTCGCTCCATTTTGGATAAACCCGTTTGTACAGTGACATGCACACGGTGTCCATTTGCGTTATGGGCGCGTCGAAATGCGCCTTCAAGTACCCGTGCGTTCCGAGAGATTCACGGATATGGCCCGTCCGGCCGTATTTGGTGTGTAGCTGGATGGGTCTATAGTATAACACGTCCTCTATATGGATGGCTTCAGCGGCCTCGGCTAAACCAGATAACGCCGTGGAACTTACCCGGGTTGAAAAACATATATCGGACTGTGGCGGTTTTCTTGTGGATCTTGAGAGGATGCCCAGATAGAATGATGCGCTTGGCATTTATTCGGGTCGGATCAGGGCTGATTAGCGAACCCATCGCGACGAGGGATGGAGCTTAGGTGACGTCAGACACTTTCGCTTAGGACTCAAGTTCGAAACGCACCGCTTGAATTCGAGGTTTCCCTCAGTAGAGCGCATGGTTGGTTCCCAAACAGGATCGGCCCGTAAATCGTAGCCACGTAGGTATCCCCATGTCGCAGGTAACGTTCGAATTTATGCACGTTATTGACGCCTCGCGCACCCCCTTGGGCGTATTGACTGTAGACGGGTTTGACTCGTAAACGTCGAGGCCCCACGGAGAGGATGAGGGGATCCTGACTGGGTCACTCATGACTGAACATAAGATACGGTGCATCGCGGCTGACCTTGGAGCGCACAGAATCTTCATATTCAGTGTTCCGCTGAACGATAAAATGGACAACCGATTTCTTGTGCTCGTGCTGCAGAAGGCTGAGTGCCACAAAGGGTCGTCCAGCGCTCCGATCTGCGACGTCTCTGGGGACGTCCTTGAGATAGACGGTCACTCTTGTCCCAGCCTAGCTCAAAGGGGAATGTCAGGGTCCTCGCAGGCCCGCATATGATAGAACTGACCGGTATCGCGCCCCCTTCTTCCTCGGTGCGTCGGCGAACTGCACGTTCTGTCCGCCTGAAATCCTCGAACTGGAATATTCGTGCATAATCCCTCGGCAAGTTCTCGTAGGGATCCCATGGGCTGGTACGGAAGGATTGCATCCCACGATAGCGTTGAAACCTGGTCCTGGCCGGGATATCCTTGGGTGTGTCGACCTCATCCGGGAATTCTCGATCCTCTCGGTCTTCTCGCTGTCGTTCGCGCCAAGTCTCTAACCTTTGCAATGAGTGAGAAATGAACTTCGGAAAGGTAATCCGACTGACTGCTTGTTCTCTTCTTCCTCTTCCAGATCCTGGAATGTGACATCCTGGTCGCCGCCATATGCTTCCACCTCCATCTCGTCCTCCGGATGATCAGGAAGTTCAACTAGTTCTTCCTCAGTCCCATTTCGTGCACCCTCGGAGCCATCTTTCCCGCCGTCGTCCTCTTCATCGTCCTCATCAATGATCCACGCAGCCTGATATTCACTCGTTCCTTTCGGAACGCGTCGAACGACGCGCGGAGTAGTACCTAGGTCTGCATCGGGCAATTGCGTGTCCTCAGCAGGTCTCCGAGAAGAATCGTCTTGCATCTCTTCCTCCGTCGGCCATGTTTGTTCGTTTTGCATGTCGTCAGGGTCATTACTAGAAACAAGAGAGTCTACTTCCTCTGGATCTGGCTCTGAGAGGACAGTAGGCTCTACCGCCATGGTGGAGTCTACATTCCCAACAGAAGGTGAGGTGATCTAGTTGGCTGGTCAGTTGAGAGTAAATGTAGCAGTGCACAGCAACGCACCTTTAGCACTTGGAAGTCGCCGTGATTTGGTAGATGCACCAGACGGTTGGGGGATAATTGAGTTCCCCGCACTACTCCAGTGAGTGCGAGATTTCCATCCACCCAGTCCACAGACTCAGCCAGAAGCCACGATCGCCCCTGTCTCCAACGGACGTCCCGTGGCTTACCCTCTGATAGCACTCTGACCGTACTCATCTGGTCCGAAAGAACATTGAGATCAAAGACTTTGGATTGTTCCGGGAAGAAATATTGCATGAAAGAAAGGAGAGACTTCTGGATGCCCAAGCGAGCTTTGGGGTCTATGTGATGTCCAGGGGCAACTACGGACACCACATCAGGAAGTCCTTGAGTTGGAGCGTCCTGAGCAGTGTTTCACCCCAGGCACCGACTTCTACGGCAGGAGAGAGAACGAAGACAACATAGTCAGCTACTTTACAAGCATCCAGAGTTGCGTAGAAGTCTCCGTAAGCTAGCTGAATGAATTGTAAGGACGTTTTGAATCGTTCCACCCTTTGGAGAAACGGAATAAGGACAGGAAAGCGTGCGAGATCGGTAAAAAAGAAAAAAAAGGGGGGAGCCAAACGAACTTGATTTTCCAGACACTCTCCTGATCCGTTTGGGTGGGGAGTTCCAGGGATTGGCAGAGCGACGATACGGCAGCGCGCGAAGTGACATCCTCGCAGAGCGGGACCACGGCGACCACCCGAGGCGCACCGTCGACGCCGCCGAAAATGCGAACGGCGGAAAGCAGGGACTGACGCTTTTGGAGCTGGATTTGCTTCGCGTGGTTCCGCCGGTTTATCTTTGACTGGGCGCTAGCGTTGGACGGGCGGGTGACCTTGGCAGCCTGGCGAGCGACGCGACCTAAAATGCGAATGACACAGTATCGTGAGTTCAGATGCACGGCTTGTTTGTTGGCGCATATAAACGCCCTCTGCGGACGCCCACCACATCGCGGGATACGCCAAGGTAAGAAATTTACTGTTACCTTTTGAACGCTCTTTCAGTGACGCTTTCGTTGCGTGTCTGGACTTATATGGCTTGTTCGTCTAGAACGATCAAAAACATAAGGAACACTTGCATTACCGCCAAACCTGGGCCCACCTGTTTGAGCGTAGGTCTATGATGGAAAGGCTCGGACATTTTTTCTTTCTGTGAGAGATGTTCAAATGCTCCGTGACGCCAACTGATTGATCAAGAAAATTGCGAGTGAGATGTGACAACCAGTTGTCACACAGGTTTATTCTATTCATAAATTCATCTGCATCGCCTTTTTGTGTGCCCTACGGTTATTCGAGGCACGCGTCATCAAGTCCCCACGAATGTCATCTAAGACTAAATGTGTGCGTGGTCTACACGCCTCCATCAAAGCGCGTGTCGTCCTAGCGGCCCGCAATTAGATGGAACTCAGAAAGCGGTTCGCCATCTCGAATCCCAAGAATGTTGCGCCATTCGCAAACGGAGACCTGTGTGAGCCAGAACCTCAGCCACCATCAAAACGGGGCCAAGTCGTGTCGAACGCACCGTATCAACGTGGGCCCCAGTCCTCTCGTAAAGGCACCAAAGCCCTCTGATTTCCACACGGTCCGTACGCAGTGCAACGTAGATCGGTACTTTTGCCCATCGAATGGGGAAAACCCGTCCGTTTGCATTCGCGACTTGACCATATCTATGGGGTATATCACAGCCCAAAGCTTGTTGGGCGGCACGGCGATCAAATGCTTGCGCTTCATCTGCGCCAAGAAGGATCACTCACAGCATAGCCTGCCGCCGCACCATACAAGATCGCGCTACCCGGACTTATCTGTTCTCTCCGAATGCCCTTTAGCGCCATCTCACGTTGCACCAGCTTCTCATACGCCCAAAAGTATACGCCGTACCCTGTTGCCTCGCGCAGGAAGGTAACAGCTTGTCCCTTATAGATACCTCGAATTCCATACTTGGAGGATATTTGCTTTATGGCATCCAACGGGCCGCGATAGACGGGATTCGTGTTCGACTGAGTTTGTAGTCCTGACCTCGGAAGCTGAAGTGGAAACATAAGCTCATGGACAGCGAATGGGACGCACTTATCCGGATATGTTCTACCGGCCCAGAAACAAAGCCATTGCCTAGTCCCGCCAACGCTCCCGCAACGAGAAGCTGTGGAGAGCTCAAGAGTGCACTTTGCGCAGCATCTCGTCCTGTTCGGGCATTATGTACGGTGAAATAGCGCTTGGTGTATTCGAGAACGCCGAATTGTATAGAGACACAGACCCCGATACCCAACAGCGGAGTGAGAGTGCCCTGTTTCACGCGTGGTCATGAAATTACATGATTAAAGGAGCGTGGAACCAACTTTGTAGAATGCAAGAGGCCCCTCGTTCTTTACAATACCACTTGCGCAGTCAAGCATGCCCTTGTACGTCCCTTTTGCTGATGTTTGCATACGCTATACGGTGATGTGAGGCACTGGTGTGTTCGCTTTATTGAGTGACCTACCACTTTGACGATGTCAAAAGGCTGTCCGACTAGAACCTGGTGTCATGAGACAACATTTAACGACAAAGAAAATCTCATCACAGCAGAGGTTTGACCTGCGCAACACCTCCCGCTGTTCCCGCTGTAAGATCTTTGACTGTCTGGGACATTTTTGTTGGGGAGTGGAAACGACGTGTCGGGTGTTAAGTGCAACCGACCAATCATGACACATGAACGCGAATTTTACTTTACACGGCAGTGTAGATAAGATAAGATAACCCAGGATCACAGAGACCCCTGGAAAAATCAAGCCAACAGGGATGGCTGGCTGGGTATCACGGCCTACATCTTGGCCTTCCTCCCCGATGGATTTGTGGCTTTGGGCGGTTGAACTGGTCCTTCAACTTCGCATCTGCCTCCCTCCATTTATCCTGACTCTCTTTCGTCTCCATTATCCAGGCGTCGGCGATGGCTCGTGCTGGTGTGCGTCTGAGGGTTGTTGGGCATCTCGCCCTCGCCAGGACGTTTGGGGGACGTTCTTGTTCTGTGGGGGAGGTGGTGGTTCGAAGGCCATCTAACACAGATGAGGTCGGTGAGCCGGCGCTGGGCGAAATCGACAGAGAAGAGTCGACGCACCATGTCATCCAGGGTCATTAGAGATGCTCAGCGCAGAGGGCTTCGTTTCGCTCTGTTTATAAAGAGAACATCTCGGAATTGAGGCAAATGGGTCATGTCTCATCGAAAGATGTCACGCACAGATCAAGGGATTTATGGCACCGTATAAGAGCGATGGGTGAATTGTCCGTTCTCTGCCGAAAGAGGAAGGTTGAAAGGGAGAGAAAATCAAAGAAGGAAATGTCAAGGGAAATTCTCTTACTTACCGATGTGCATGCAACCGTAAAACGTATGAAAGAAGAACGAGGCGGTGAGCGCAATGAGGCTGGATATTTATGACATGACAATGCGTGAAACAAGATCTGAACTGAAACCATGGTATCCACGGGTTTTGCATGCCGCATGCGCAAGTGAACCTGCAGACCGGCTCGGAGCGGATTGGACGCCTCGACGCTATTCCCCCTAAGGATCTGACGATTCCAGTGAGGTAACGACCACCGGAAACGCATCCGTGTCCGACGCCAAAATGGAAGGCCCCCCACTCCTGCGTGTCAGGTGCAGGTGTCCTCCTCCATATCCGGCTACATTGAGCAAGCTAAATCGAGTCACGCAAAGCAAAGTTGCTCCAGCAAAGGTCGGGGATGGGATCAAAGCACTATAGACATCGTTTTCGCTAATCAAATGCGGCGTCCAGCCCGATGGTCCGCTCGGGAGCAAATGGACTGGACGTTGAGGACGCAGTATCCCACGATAGGTCGGCAAGCGCAAATGCAAGTACCGATTGCTCTTTAGCCCATCATGATACTGTATCAGCTGTCTCAGGACGCGTGTGAACGGCCTGGAGCACCTGGTCGGATGTGCTGTGCGAGGCACCGTGGGGCCGGTGCAGAACAAGGGAGCGACTGTATCCGAGTAAGTTCAGTTCCCCGACCGGGCCGCGACGCTTTCCCAGTCCTGATCCGCCCGTCGGGAGCCTCGGTGCAACAGGCATCGGGTAGCCTCGGGCAACAGCCGAGTCAATCATCACCCTCACCTGGTGATCTGCTTCAACTTCAAGCTGTAGGGCTGCTCAGTCTCGGTACAGGATTTCATCTCCCCCTTTCAAATGAGCACGAGCGAACCGTAAGTCAACACACCAATTCTGGTGTCGCGTATCGCCTTATTATTTTTTCCCTGACGATGCTTCGTGACTCCCCGCCAGATACGTCAACTTCCTGGGCGGATCTCCGCTGAACCGCCTATCGTGGTTGCGAACATCTTCCGCATTCATCAACGCACTTCTTGCCTCAACGTCGGCCCGATGGGTCGCATTTCAGGACGGAAAGCCTCTGATTGCTTCACGGGCGACGAGAGAAGCCCGGCTGGCGTTGTTGACCACCGCAGAGGTCGAGCATCTCTTGGGGCCGAAGCCGTACGTCGGACAAGCGCCGACGGAGGGCGCAATTGCCGCCGTCGATTTGCCAATTCTTGAGGCCGCCAGGTTCAGGGGCGCACCGATTGTCTTCCTTGGCCTGAGAGAAACGCAACCCAATGAATACAGCCCAACCATCCCCCCCGAGGTGTTAGCCAAGTCCCTCGCTGGCACTCCTTTCTTTTCAATCGACGTCAGTGATGTCCCTCAGACGGAGCTGGATCATTGGGTGCAGGCCTCGGCTGTCGGCACATATGAGTTTCGGTTGTCATTCGCTGAGCCCCGAGGCGCGATGCGCGGCATGAACGAATTCGATGCAGGGGTATTTGCGGAGGCTCGGAGCATGGTAGATTGGAACTTCCGGAACAAAGTAGGCGATGGTCAGCATGGCTTCGTCGTGTTCCACAGCTCATCCGCCACTTCTGCTCAGTTCTGCGCTTCCTGCGGTTCACCCGTATATTCTGTTTGGGGAGGATGGAAACGGTCGTGTTCAAGCCTCCTATCAACATCAGATAACACTGGCAAGAAGCCCTGTCTCACGCAGTCCGTCTCCCCCCTCCTTATCTTGCAGGTTCTCCAACTGGGTTTCTCGCCAGGAAGGGATTGCATAATATCACCCATCCACGCACCGACGCGGTTGTCATCGTGGCAGTCCTGAATGAGGCTCAGGACAAAATTCTCCTTGGACGAAACGTCAGTCGTTGAAATCGTATCGCATCCCCGGGGTTTTCCCTGACGTTCTTGAATTTAGAAAAAATTAGTTTTACTCCACTCTTGCGGGTTTCATAGAACCTGGAGAATCGTTCGAGGATGCTGTCAAACGCGAGCTTTGGGAAGAAGCTGGGATTCGTGTCCGAAGCGTGAAATATCACTCGGGACAGCCATGGGTTCGCTTTTGATCTGCTCAGCGTCGGATCAAGACTCATACCAAGCTAGCCGTATCCTGCTAATCTCATGGTTGGGTTTTATGCAATCGGAGATCCCTCGGAACCAATAAGGATGGACCTCGACAACGAGCTCGAAGGTTCGCGCACCAAGTCCGTGCCTAATTTGCCCTGGTCTAACTCATTGCTAGATGCGCGGTGGTACACACGGGAAGAGATCCTTGCTGTGCTTGAACACAAAGAAGGCACCAGTTTGACGACGAGCGATCATAAGCAGTTTGCAAGGAGCATTGATGAGAGAGTCAATGTCAAAGTATCTGGCGGCGATCCCCTTGGCGGAGATGCTGCTATTCACGACAACCGAACTCGTGGTGCATCCTCACCCCTGGCACAGGATGGTGGCGAGCCACCTTTCAGAGTCCCGCCTAGAACAGCAATTGCTGGCGTGCTAATCTCAGATTGGGCATTCGGAAAGGTCCCTGCCGAGGTTGGGTTCAAGGGAAAAATGTGAAGTGTGTTAGAAACATTTGGAGTTTGTACGCTTGACTAAATTTAGCACGACCTCTTAATTTTACTATACTAGCTAGTTCGTTGTGCGATGCATCGAGGGTTTATGAAGCCAGATGTTTCTTAATGAAGGCATTCTAAAGGAATACGACGAAAAATGAAGTGATTCGGACTTTGAGCGCCTTTTGAGCGTTCGCGCAGACCTTGGATTCCATTTTCATCTGCCCTAATTTGTACAAGAATGGGAGGATGCTCCTCATCCGTCCCACTTTGGCCATCTCCGGTCTGAGTTAGTTAGCAGACAAGACGTGGACATGATCACATCACCATGGTCACGGGTGCCGCACTCCGCTTTGAAGGAACAAGGCGGGCCGGCTACCCGGCACGTTTCCCCTCGCTGTCGCTGTCGAGAACGCCCAACAAATCCGGCCTGCCCGGATTCATGCTGTCCCTTGGCGTCCGCGCGAGATGCACCCCTCGTCTTCTCTGCGTCACACCCTTACGCAACTCCTTTACCAGGTGTCTCTCCCGGTGGCCGCTCCGACGTTCTGTCACATCGCCACGTCCCACACCGCGTCGCGGCGCGGTCGGCGGTGGTGCGCGTCCCCTCGCGGCATACTCCATCGCCATAGCGTTCGGTGCCGGAGTCGGGTTCGTAGCGTACGAAAACTATCAGCCGTTCCGGCACACCGTATTGGCCATCGTCAGGTGCTCCCGCGTCGCACGTGAGTAAAACACCCCCGTCGAGAATGCTGCCTACGTTCCGAGAGGTAAACGCATACCCCAAAATAACGCAGAGGCGGCCATCTTCGGGGCGATCGACTACAAGCGTACATTTGCTAGGGCGTATGCGTCCGAGGAAGAGCAACTCGAGGCGTATTCTCAGTGCCATTTGCGGAGCGCAAACCGCGTCCTTCGAGCGCTACTTGCAAATGGAGGTAAGCGCACCCAGATATGATATACTGAGAGCTGAGGCCGAATCGTTTCCGAGGGGTATTCATAAAGTTGGGGCAGCATATGGCCTCCCTGTGAGTTCTCCATCCTCTCCGACTACGTCGTCGTTCTCATCTCCAAGGCAGCGTCATGTTGCCGCTGGAGTGGACGACCACTATGCGCCCTTTGCAAGACAAATGCGAACCGACGCCATACGAGGATGTCAATGCGCTCTTCCTGTCGGACATGGGGCAGCCGCTGTCCGAAATCTTTGATTACTTCAACCCCGAGCCGATTGGCGTTGCCAGTCTTGCTCAAGTGCATATTGCCCACCATCGAGAATCTGGGAAGACCGTGGCGGTCAAGGTGTGTCAGTTCTGGCAGCGCTTGTTTTTTTGGTCAGGTGCTGATTGGTGCAGCTGCAACACCCTCATTTACTCGAGTTCAGCCGAATTGATATGGAGATGGTTGAGTTGACGCTCGGTACAGTACCCCCGTTAGCAATCGCAAATCGAAATTCCAAAACTGACGTAAGGGCATTTTGCAGGCTGGATAAAGCGATGGTTCCCGGAATTTGAATTTACGTGGCTCGGGGAGGAGATGCGTGAAAATCTTCCCAAGGAGCTGGACTTCACCAATGAAGCCAGGAACGCAAGAAAAGCGGTAAAGAACTTTGAAAACATCAACACGTCGTTGTATATTCCCGAGGTCATATCTGCGGACAAGAGGGTGCTCATCATGGAGTTCATCGAGGGTGCAAGGGTTGACGACCTCGAATACCTCGCCGCGCACAATATCGACCGCAACACGGTCTCTCTGGAGCTGTCGAGAATCTTCTCGCAAATGGTGTACGTCGATGGCTGGTTTCATGCCGTGAGCTCATCGAGTTGTCGAGCTCCGTATTATAGCTGACCTGTGTGACAGGACCCTCACCCAGGTAATTGCACCGCCGCAGGTCTTATTTTCCTCACTCAATCTACACCGAAGGGAACCTCTTAATCAGACAACGCCCTGCCACTTCCCGGTCACCTTACAACTTCGAAATTGTCCTCCTTGATCACGGATTATACTTTGATCTGGACAGGTCCCTTCGAATTAATTATAGCAAGCTCTGGTTATCTTTGATAGCACCTGCCGGACCAGAAAATAACGCCAATCGACGAAAATATGCCCAGCTGGTAGGAAACATTGACTCTGTCCAAGTTCGTCCATGTTATGTTCGGTCCTGGTTATGCACTCATCACACGTTTTTCAGTATCCTATATTCGAGGCGGCATTAACTGGTGAGTATAACACGTCAGTTGAAACACGAATTGATGTATGTTTCAGGACGGGCGAGTATGGAGGATACGCCAGTTGATCCGCGTCCCGAAAAGGAAAGCCAGTCGACTTTCAAGCGTGCGTCGAGCATGTTAGACCAGTTACCCCAGACAGAGGAGGAAGTCGAGGCGCTGCGGGATGCCGTCATGACGAGGGAGGGATTGCTTCTATCTGTCTTTGACATACTGCGGAAAGTGCCCCGGAGGGTGTTGATGGTCTTCAAGTTGAACGATCTAACACGGTACCATTCAAACTTATGACATGCAATCGCTTTTGACGAGCCGCGTCAACAGAAGTCTTGACCATGCACTATCCACAACCCATTCAGAAGTACGTCATTGCATGGCATATGCTACCGGGTTATTCACTTCCAGTGGTCAGGTTCGGGTCTTCGTGGTTGTGGCTAAGTACTGCGCCACAGCAGTCTGGGAGGATGAGCGACAGGCTATCTTCGATGACATGAGAGGAAGCGGACTTCTATCACCTACAAGATTGGCTCGATACTTTACTGCTTGGTGGTACGTGTTTCGAAGGATCACCTATTTCCTGTCTTCAACATTCTGTAGGAGGTACGAGAAAATGTACTGCGGGCTTGTGGTCTTGGAGTGGTATATGGACACCCAGGCACGAGCGCGGAAATTCACCGCATGGTTCGGGGGTTTATGTCGGACAGGGTTCGAGGGTGCTCACAAAGCTGCTGCTGGATTGACTTGACAGGTGCTTCGCATACTCTAGATGTATTACATTAATCAATTCAGAGGCTATAGACATTCTGAAACAAAAGGTGCGAAGTACTGTTGGCTTGGAACTGATCTCTTGGTACGGTACTGGTACGTAAGATTAGGATCTGTTCTTACAGGAGGCCAGTGATGGCTGTTGATGCTTGCAAGAGACTCTTCCACTGTCCGGGGTAACTCTCAGCTAACGAAGTGGCTGGCAAGACCGCTGCCTCACCTGCTCCACAGTCAACGCGATGCCCTTTTTGCCAGGTTTCTCATCGCCTTCGGTCCCATAATACTCTCTTATATCAACTAGAGTTGTTCCTTTTGCAGAATGAGCAATCAACACGTTAGCAGACGAGAAGGAGGTTGCCTTACCTTTGAAGCTTCGAACGGTAACGCGCTTCTTCTTCCCTAGATCCACATAATGGTCCCCTTCGCTATTCTTCTGCAGCTTTACTCGAGAGTTTTCGGTGTCCGTATCATCGTCATCACTCCGTGAGGGAATTCTTGGCTATAATGTGACGTTCGTCGAGCTGTCCACATAGAGCGGGTGGATTTCGCACACCTTTTTTGCAGTCTTGGCGGGAGGCCGTGGTGGCTTTGCTGAAGGTTGTCCATTCTGCTCGCTATCAGACTCCTCTTCATCTACAACTTTGCGTTTTCTTGAATGCCTAGCTTTCTGAAGGGTAGGTGGAAGTAGATGGTAGATGAATGTGCTGAGTGCGGATCGTACATACCTCTTCTGTTGACTTCCGTGGTCTTGAGGAGGGCTTGGAAATAGCGGGCTCGGGACTTTCGTTTGAAGCCCTTTCATGTCTTGCCATGATGAAAGGACACACGCGGATGTCGACCGTCGCGGCGCGGCGTTCAACGGACGCGCCACACCTCGTGATCGAGTTCCCCGTGACCGCGAGAAACGATTTCCGGATATGTCCAAGTGCTTGGCCCTACGCGTCATCCCTTTGGGAGGCTGCTGGAATCTCGGAACCGTGTTGTCTTTGCGGTCACATCTCACTCATAACCCCCGACGGCCAACGGCCATTCACATTGCCTGACTTGAATACACGATTCTGTCACCCCTGACGAGGGTCGGTGTTCATGAAGATCCTTCACAGATCCAAACGGGCGCTGCCTCCGGCGAGTCCAAGCTGTGTCAGATTACGCACCCGCTAATCTTAATTTTATGCGCGCGTCTATAGCTCCCGCAGGTAGCAGAGCTCATAAACAAACTCTCAGAAACTCCTAATGAAGACCTGCATGAAGTCTTGGGGCAAATCGACTCATGGAAGTGGCCACGATCCGACCTAAACGCTTGGATCAAGGTATTGAACAAGTTCGACGCAATCTTGGAGGAAGTTATCCAGGACTACGATATCGACAAGCTCCAAGTTAATGTCTTCACACCCATGACCAAGAAGACTGTTTCCGAAATCTTGCGCTTCGAGCGCCTGCTGTTGGAAAACTCCACCAATCGAAAGACTTATGCATCCTATGACGTGCGCACTCATCTCTGGTTCTCTATTCTCGGCTAGTCCGTGTTTACCGTCCTTTAGCGCATCAACAGTCTTTTGTCCACATCGGATCTTGACATCCTTATACTCGCATTGAATCTCTTGCTACGTCCCGCTCAGCAGTATTCAGCACAACCTGCTGTCACGCGAGCCCTGAGCATCTCCACCCATCGTCTTCAATCTTTGGGCAAACGCTGGTCAAATTTACGCGAATATGATGTCAGCCTTGTCGACCTCGTAACAGATCAGGGAAGGCCAGTGCTTGAAGCACTTCCCGTCGAGGCTCGAGAAGTACAATTCAAATTCTACAATGTTGGCAAGGCCAAGCGATTAAAGGATCCGGCCAATGAGATGGAAGTTGACCATCTCGATAGCTCTCAAGCCTCTCAACGCCCCTTGGCCTCTGTCTCGACGGCATCATCTTCTCAGGCCGCTGGGGCAATCACCCTTTATTTTGACACTCAGACGCTCAACTCGAAAGGGGCTATGGATATCCTTGCAGATTGCATCGATACTTACAATGTACCAGAGGACGAGAGGTTTGAGCTTATGTGTCGCATTCGTGCCGCCCAAGCGCTCGTCCCGGATAGAGAGGAAGAGCGTGAAAAGCTCGTCATCGCTCGCCTCTTAGCTACTGCCATCTTCGTGCACACACACCCGGAAGCGCAGACGGCCTCCGCCCTCTTCTTATACGAACCTGATCTCATCCCCCACGTGGCTGAGCTACTCGCCCTCGACAGGAATGTTCCGATCTCGATTCAAACTGCAGCTGTGGCTACATTGGATGCCATGGCGCGGTATCGCACCAAAGTGCAGGACGTTCTGGCCGCGGTCAATGCTGGCGTAAACCACGGCACATTGATGGCGTTACTGCGCAAGACCGTGGCCGATGTCTCCATCCCTGAGTCAACTCTCCCTCATTCCTTTGTAGAAGCGCTTCTGTCCTTTGTGATTTTCCTCGCGTCACATGCCGCTGGGGGAAATATGGTAGTTGGCGCGGGTCTCATCCCCCTACTCATCCAAATCATTGAGAACCGCCTGCCACAGCGCCTCCCCGTAGTGTCGAAAACCATGCAGCTAGTGGATAACGTTCTGTACAGCTTCGGCAATGCTTTCCAGCTGTTTTGTAACAATCGCGGTGTCGAGGTCCTTGTCGATCGAATCGAAGTACGTTACTTTCGGTGTTTCAATTCCTGTACAAGACGGTGTTAACTATGGTCACAGTATGAAGTCGATGAGGACATTAAGACCTTAGGTCGGCAGGAACAAATAAGCGATATTCCAATGTCGTACGGTAAGCCCACCTCCTATGAGAACCATACAAGCACATTAATATAATATATAAAAGGTCAATTACCCGTTGTGCGAGCCGCGGCTTTGAAGCACATTTTACGTTCCATGCACCGCATGATGCAGTCATCTGGAACTGCTGAGGGCCTTCGCGGCCTCATTGATTCATCGCTCCTGAAATCTATCAAGAAGATAATCGAACACCGCAACCTCTTCGGTCCTAATGTCCTCCCAATTGGTAAGGTCCCTGTTGTGCGCGTGGTGACCGTGAATTGACATTTATAAGCCATCAATATCTTGGCCACATTTGTGCATAATGAACCTACATCATTGACCGTTATCCAGGAAGCGGGTGTCCCAGAAGCGTTTTATAGGGCCGTCGAAGCTGGATTAGAACCGGTCATCGAGGTGCGCAACGACACATCTCCATTTTACATAAGCATGACAGTTGTCCAGGTAATCCAAGCCATCCCCAATGCAATCGGTGCCCTATGTCTCAATCAAGCTGGCCAAGACCAACTCACTGCTCGACCGACCATCATTCCGGGCTTGTTTTCTATCTTCACCTCAGAGCGACATCAACGCGTTCTTCAGGACAAAGAGAACTCTGTTCTTATCGGGTCGGCCGTTGACGAGCTCATTCGCCATCACCCTTCGCTGAAGCCCGCAGTCTTCGAAGCAATCAAGTCGACCTTAAGCAAGATTGAGGACCTTGGGAATACATTCACACCTTCTGAGAGTACAGAGTCCTGGTATGGGCTCGTGAGGACCAAGGCGTCCACGCAGGCGCCTGCCGATGAGGACGTTCTCATGCGATCTTCTGACACCGCCCCCATCGACGAAGCCGCCTCTGAGTCTACGGGTAGGCCTAATGCCCTGATTATCTCTCTTACAGATGACCTTGTGGATGAAAATGCTAATGGGAGGTCGCACGAGAACATCATTGTCTCATACCTGGACGTGATATGCAGGGTGATTAAGTTCCTCATCGCACCGTGACCCTACCAACTGAACTTGTGCCCTTGAAGTTCTTAGAAGGCCTTTTTCAGCACACCTCTCATTGCAAGGACTTCATTTCGAACTCGGATGGCCTCTTGTTGTTGGGCCGACTCACCGCGCTCCCTTGCATACCGTATGATTTCGGCGGCAGTGTCGCGTCAGACTCATTGGTTCAGGTCATTCGCACCATGTTCGATGCAGCTCCCAATGCGACTATGAACTCCCTGACTGGTTGGGTCAAAGAATCATTACAAGAAACTTCCGCCTTCTGGGCCTCGCCGAATAGGAAATCAAGGTTCACCGAGCTACTTGACTTAGCAGGTATTTCGCTATGCAGCAGTAATTTTATTGATAGTTTGTTTAAACCCGCTACCCTTAGGTCAATCCCACTCCGAAGCCAACCGAACCTTCCGCACTCTTATTACTCTACTAGTCCGGGTAATATTACTCTCGGACATTTACGCTACTGCGGGATATGCCCATGGCCGTTCCGCCGGGGGCCTACTCCAAACTCTTATGGGTACAGGTGCCTCAGAGATCCTACCTGATCTCGGCGGCCTTCACAGGGCCTGTATCTGGGAAAACGTCCTCTTGAAAGCCCAGGCACCTGAAAAGGAGTCCGAGCCTGAAGGAAATGCCATATCATCTTCCTTGCAATCCACTGACCGACCTTCTTCAAGCGAGCCAGCCATTGCGGCCAATGGCGCCCATCCTTCGTCTACTACAGTTACACCAACCGAGGTCCCTGGGCAAGAAGGTCCCCGTGAAAGTGATCCACGAGAAGAGAACGCTAAAGCTTTCAGACATCTTGCCAACCAGATTCCAGGGGCATTATCCCCGTTCTTCCAATGTAATACATTTTCAGTATAGTCTTTCTACGTACTAAGCGCGCAATTTCCCCACAGCCATCGTAAAGTTGTTCTCAACTCGTCGTAATCCAGACGCAGCGCAAAAACAACAGATCCTCGAGACAGCATCTTGTGTCGCTGATGTATTACTCAAGCATTTAGAGCCCCTGGAGTCCGGTAAGGGCATTGTTCTCTTCTATAGCCCGAGGCTAAGTCTCAGCAGAAGACCCAACGGAGTCTCTGTCAATCAGTTCTTGTTACACATCGTTGCTCGGTCTCGTCACGACCCTGATGGTTGATGGTGAGCCATGTTTCGCACTTGTTGCATTACCAACAACTGACACTCGACGTAGAGCGAACTTCTCAAAATACCCTGCATACTGTCCTATTCGAGTCCTTTTACCGCAAGGGTGGTCTCGATTCTGTCGTGGCAATTTGCCGCAGCTTCATGCGCACCATTTCTGATCACTCCGAGACAAAGGCCGAGGACCGTACAGAAATTGCCAACCAAGCCTTGGGCCACGCACATGGCGGTATTAAAGTCGCTCTACATCTCCTTCATTCATTGACCTCGTCAAAACCCATATTCGAGTCCAGCCAAACGATTCTTCTCTTAACTCGTGACAAGAAAGACACAGACCCTGATTATTTCGAGCCTCATAACTTCTTGGTCAAGGCCAGGCTGGCCGTTCTTCCCATCGTTCGAGAGCTCTGGGAAGCAACTTGGCTAGTTTCATCCCCGCAAAGTCTCATCAAGTCTGTGGTGCAGATTGTTCTCGAGATTCTTAACGCAGAAGGCGAAGAAAGTCCACCTGATGTCTCGCCTCATACCGTTCCAGGTGTCAGTCTTTCAATGGGAGGCCCTTCGCTCTTCCGCGTCACGGTCCCGGACGAGAACCGCATTCGACAGCTGACCGACATGGGCTTTTCGCGTTCTGGAGCTGAGCGTGCGCTCGTACGAACCCATAACAACGTCAATGCCGCTACCGAGCTATTATTAAGCAGTCCATTCCGGTTCCAGACCGACCCTGAGCCACCCGCCCCGCAACCACAGGAACCCGAGGAAGGCGGCGAAGGTGAAGCAACGGAGGGGACGCCACCGGCCGCAGAGGCCCCGCCCTCTGATCCAATTCCAATTCCGATGCAAGATGACATCGTTACGCCTCCTCCTAGTGACCCACAGACTGTCGACGCAGACGCAGACGCAGACGCCGGGCCGCCCGGAAAGAGTGCTGAAGCGTGGCGCACCGAGCTGAACTCTGTGAGAGACCCAATGAAATCAGAAGTTGGGCGTCTTGCCCTCCGTCTTGTCGACGAACATCCAGAACTCATTTTCGATGTCCATAACGCTTTCGTTGGCCGCGATGACGGGTATCAACGCTCATCGGTTCGTCTCCTCATTGACGATATCCCGTCGTTTGCTGCAAGCTGGCAAAACGGTCAAGAACAGCATCTTGCCGTTCGGTGCCGTTTACTCGCTCTGGTCCTGAATGAAGCACCCGCCTCCTTTGCTACCATCGTTGCGGGCGATGAGAAATCATTCATGGATGTTGTGTTGACCCTTCTTCTTTCAATCGACATAAACGCGGGGACCATTCCCAAGTGGCTCGCAGCTCTGATGCTGGTTGCCGAAGCTCTGTTAAGTTTGTCGGAAGACCCTTGTTCCATCACTGTACCGAAGGAAGGCGAACCCATTGTCACCCAGGAGATCTTGACGGGTCCGCCATATGTGGAAGCCAGGACTACGTTATTTGACTTCTCCCTCCGCCTACTTGCTTTGCCTGGTCTTCCTCGGGACGAATTACTCGCATCCTTACGTCTTCTCGTCTTTATGACTCGTGACCACGACCTGGCAATGCAATTTGTGACGCGCGAAGGAGTCTCGCTACTTTTCAAAAGCCTCAAGTCGTCCTCTGGAGGCGTGGCAGGCAGCCAGTCATACATCTCTATTGTTCTCCGTCACATCGTGGAGGACCCCGCAGTGTTGCGGCTGATCATGCGCGAGGAGGTACAGCGCTTCCTCTCACACCCACGCACCCGGACAGTGGATGCAACCGGTTATGTTCGCGCCTGCAATGCGATGGCTCTTCGCGATCCTAGAACATTCATCGAGGTTACAAAATCTCTCGCTCAGCTTGAGCGACCTTTTGCGTATGTCAGCCAAATTATTTCCAGGGACCAAGACAACCAGGAGGCCGGCACGTCACCCGGAGAATCGGGGAAAGATACAAAATCTTATACCGGTTCTCAGCCCGAAGTCACCGCCCACGCACTACCGTCTCCTCCTGACTATTCCGAGGCCGTTGTTCATTACCTTGTAGGGGAATTGGTGGAGTCAGTGAAGTCAAGTTCTCGGCAATTGGAAGGATCGAACCCAGAATTTGCGTCGCCGGACTTATCCGCTGAGGGCGGTACAAGACAACCTCCCCAACCAGAAAGGATACCTCCCAGCGAAGCTCAAGACTCGAAACCGGATCACTACTATTCTGGTTTCCTGATGCAATCTCTCACGGAACTGATGTTCTCATACGATGCGTGCAAGACGGCGTTCCTCTCCTACTCACCATCCAAACGCTATAGTACTCCTTCTAAGGACGCCACGAAGGGACGTCTGGGTGCCCTAAACTTTGTCTTATCGGATCTCGTCTCTTTCCGAACAATCGATCCCGACCCCAGTAACGATGCTCGGAATAGTGTCCCGCTTTGTAATTGGGCGATGTCCTTGATTGTAGCGCTATGCGTGGACACTTCCTCCTCCCAGCCCATCAAAGATGTGTCTTCAGAACTCATTTCAGTCCGAAAAACCGTCTTAGAGGCCGTCAGCCGCGCCATCAAAGATCCGTCGCAGTCAGAATCCCTGGATACCCGTTATGGCCGGCTTCTTGCCTTGGCAGACTTATGCTATCGCCTCCTGACAGTCCGATTCAATCCAGGACTTCGTAAACCTCACGAGGAAACGCCGACTCATATTGCGAAGATCATGCTAGAGAAGAACTTCGTTTCGACTTTGACTAACGCCCTGGCAGAAGTGGATTTGAACTATCCTAATGTCCGCGTGGTCGTGGCAGCGATGTTGAAGCCTCTCGAGCTCTTGTGGGTTTTTGGCACACATGTTAATCAATTGTCACTCAAATTTTGTAGATCCAAGATCGCCATCAAGATGAACCGCGCGTCAGACAGAGTGAAGGGCTCTGAGGAGTCGAAGGATGAGATGGATCAGGAGAGCATACCAGACGAGGATGACATGGAGGACGGTCAAGATACCGCTCGCGAAGAGACTCCGGACCTCTATCGTAATTCCTCACTAGGCATGTGAGTTTTGCAGTTGCGTTGATCGGTGGTCGGCACTCATTTCATCTGATCGTGTACAGGTTTGGAGGGGTTGGTACACGTCTCTGTACACACAGTCTGTGAGGGCTAACGTCTCACTCGCAGGACATGGAGGAGCAATTTGCAGAAGACGCTATCGACGCTGAGCACGGTGACGAGGAGGAAGATGTCGAAATGGACTTTGGCGAAGAAACTGGCGGCAGCGAAGGTACGTCGGCGACTGAAGAGGACGACGAGCCAGAAGATCCGGATGACGAAGAAGGCGACTCCGAAGACGACTGGCATGACGAGGATGAGGACGAAGATCTATTAGAGGAAGACGAGGAAAATAGAGCGCCGGAGGGCGATGGCCAAGTCGATCCTGATGTCGATGTTGATGGCGTGTGGGAGGTATGAGGAGCGTCCCTTTCTTCATTATCGTCGCTTACACCAGAGGACTTTAGGGCGTTGGCATGGAGGATGGCGCCCCGGACGTTGATGGTGAGGAAGGTGACGAAGAAATTGCCGGTAGGTGGCTACCTCATGACTTCGACCGAGCCTTATCTTAGCATGGCTAGTACCCATTTATCATCACGACACCGAAGAAGCAGAAGCCGATCTGGAGTCAGACGAAGAGTACGCGTTGTGTTGTTTCTTCTTTGTTCGTTCTTGACACATGAGGCAGGCTCGAGGGCGAGCTAGGTTTCGATCCACAAGACGACGGCCCAAGTATTGGGGAGGTTCTAGGTTTTGAAGGAGCTGTTTCAGATGGCTTTCCCGGTCTTATTGAGGCCCATGATGGCGGATTCATCATTTCCGGAGGTTCACGGGCTCGTAGAGGTCGTGTTGACGGTTAGCGGATTCCATACTAGCTTCGAGGAGTAACCTGACTTTGGTGCAGACGACGATATGGGAATTCTCGGTCGTAACCGAAGCACTGCTGGCTCTGCAGATGCGACCACTCACCCGCTACTTATGGAAGCCACTGGGGGTTCAGGACGTCATATCCCGGATCTTGGTCGCGCTGTACGCCGCTCGCAACGCATCCTGGCTGCTGGTGGTCATCAAGATCTTCTCCAAGCCATCGAGGACATTATCGGTGGTGGCGCAGTACAACTTTTCCAGCACATTGTCAATCCGCGGGGTGGGGCATCTGATACCATCCGTCTAGACGTACCTCCAGGAACCCTCGTCAATCTTGATCGTGGCTTGCTTCCACGTAGGACCGGGGTATCGGCTTCCCTGCGCATCGATCAACCATCACGTTCAGTTCCTCTCCGTTCCGAAAGCCGCGATTTTGACCCTCTTCCCACCATGCAACGATGGAGCGAAGAGGCCAAAATCCTACATGGAAAGTTCGGCCCAGATCGCTTTGGGAAATTGGGCAACCATGTCATACTCGCGCTACTTCCTGCAGCTATCGAGAAGGCCAGAGTATCCAAGGAGGCAAAGGAAGCCGCAGAGAGAGAAGAGACCCAACGGAAGGAGGCAGAGGCACAAGCAGAAGAAACAGAAGCTGCAAAAAAGGCTGCCGAAGCTGAAGCTGCTAGCCAAATTCCAACACCTGCTCCTCCTTCACCTTCAGCAGTAGAGACTGCGAGCGAGAGCGATCCCGTTGTGTCGGCACCCGCCCCACCAATCACATCAGAAGTAGATACAGAAATGCTGGATGCTACTGCCGAATCCCTTTCAGAGAGTGAGCAAGACGCAATAGACGACGATACCGGAGCGCCAGACACAATAGCCCCCCCGGAGGGTTCGGGGGAACCAGGTCCAGCGAACGTGCCAGAGCGTATTACCGTGGTAATCCATGGCAGCCCCGTCGATATCACAGATACCGGCATTGACCCTACCTTCCTCGAAGCTCTCCCAGACGACATGCGTGAAGAGGTCGTCAATCAGCATATTCGGGACCAACAAGCCGCGAGACTGGAGCGCCCCCCAGACTCCCAGATCAGCGCAGAATTCCTTGATGCCCTGCCGCCCGAAATTCGAGCTGAAATTCTACACCAAGAGCGAATCGAACAAGCCCGACGACGTGCAGAAGAGGGTCCTACTGCCACGTCAACCGGTGGTGCTGCACCCGCGCCAGTTGATATGGATCCCGCCAGCTTCATCGCCAGCCTCGATCCTCAACTTAGGCAAGACGTTCTCATGGAGCAAGACGAGGGTTTCATTCAGACACTTCCATCGCATATCATTGCCGAAGCAGGCACGTACCGTGAGAGGGCTCCTCGCCAGCCCCCCCGGGTCGGCGCAGGATCCCAAACGGAGGGAAACAATGCTGCAGCCACCGCCCGCAAGCCGCAAGCTCCTCGCGATGCAATTCAACTGCTTGACAAGAGTGGTGTAGCTGTCTTGGTCCGATTACTCTTCTTCCCGCAAATCTCGAGAAAGAACATCTTGTACAAAACGCTCGTCAATCTATGTGAAAACTCCAGAACCCGCTCTGAACTGTTCAACTTTCTTCTTAACATCCTGCAGGAGGGAACTGGAGACCTCGCAGCTATCGACAGAAGCTTTACGCAGATGACGATCAAGAATTCTAAAGGCCCGGCTCAAACACTTCGGCTTGCTGGCAAGCAGAAGACAGGCCCAGAATATCTGAGCTCTCTTCCGGCACACCACTCGCCGAGCGAAGTTGTCCCCGATCTTATCGCACAGCGCTGCCTTGAAGCCCTGAGCTATATCGTCACGTCGAATGAATCATCATCCCTTTTCTTCCTGACAGAGCAAGAGATGGCCGTTGGACTTCGAAGACACTCTTCCAAGAAGGGTAAGGGTAAAGAGAAACAAGCTGTGCAGACTCAATATCCCATCGTCCTTCTGCTCTCCCTTCTTGACCGACAACCGTTATTAAAAACACCGTCCGTCCTCGAGCTAGTTGTTAGCCTCCTCGATACGGTGACTCGTCCACTCGCGGGTTTGAAAGTACCTCAAAAGCCCGAGGGGCCCGCCATCTCGACTGCTCCACCGACCCAACAATCTGAGGAAGCTTCTTCTGACCCCCGTCCTCCGCTTGCTGAACAAAATGCCCCTGCTCCGAGTAAGTTATGCCCTTATATGGCAGGCGCATCCTATTGAAAATAGACGCGACAGTTGATCCCTCGCAAGAGAGCCAAAAAGAAACTCCCCGACAAGATGCGGCGGAGGAAAAGGCCTTACTTATCACCCCCCCCCAAATCCCTGCCGGTGCGCTCAGGTCCATTGTCAATATACTGACCGTGGGCGACTGCGGCGCGAAGCCCTTCCATCACACCCTCTCTCTCATACAACATCTATCATTCATCCCTGATGCGCGCGACGTCATTGCGCAAGAACTTCGCAGTAGAGCACAGGAATTTGGACAAAGCTTGTATCACGACCTCGACGAACTCGCCAGCTCGCTTCAGGGTGCAGGTGATGATGTATTCACATCGTCTGTTGCATCTAGGTTTTCTTCTCCCGCCTCCGATCAGGCCAAACTCCTTCGCGTGTTGAAGACCATCGATTACATGTTCTCCCCCAAATCAGCCACGTCCCCAGAACCACAACCCTCCACCGACTTGGAAAAGATCCAAGGGATATACGAGTCCTTCCGCTTTACCCCACTGTGGCGTCGACTAGGAGATTGCCTGTCTATCATCGAGCAACGATCCGAGATAGAGCACATCGCAACGGTACTCCTTCCTCTCATAGAGGCACTCATGGTAGTCTGCAAGTACGTAGGTTCCGCATCTATGTCAGCAGGGTCAACCCGAATGCTACGCGCGTCGGCATCTCCTCGTTCACCAACCTCACCACGGGAGACAATGGAAGACCTCTTCGTGAGCTTTACGGATGCGCATCGCAAGGTGCTCAACGTCATGGTCCGGAACAACCCATCTCTGATGAGTGGCTCGTTCTCGCTGCTCGTCAATAATCCTCGCGTGTTAGACTTTGACAACAAGCGGAATTACTTCAATCAGCAATTGCACAAGCGCCCACACTCTCGTGAACACCATGGCACTCTACAGCTCAATGTGCGTCGCCAACGCGTGTTCGAGGACAGCTTCCAGTCGCTTCAAAGAAAGACGGGAGAGCAAATCAAGTACGGCAAACTCAGCGTACGATTTTATGATGAGGAGGGGGTGGACGCAGGGGGCGTTACGCGAGAATGGTTCCAGATCCTTGCCAGACAGATGTTCGATCCCAACAATGCTCTGTTCCAGCCATGTGCGGCCGATCGCCTCACGTACCAACCCAACAAGGCGTCATGGGTCAATCCAGAACACCTATCATTTTTCAAGTTTGTCGGCCGTGTGATTGGGAAGGCTATCTACGATGGGCGCCTTCTCGATGCCTACTTTGCGCGGAGCCTCTATCGACAAATCCTGGGCAAGCCGGTCGATTACCGGGATGTGGAGTGGATTGATCCCGAGTATTACAATTCGCTGTGCTGGATCTTGGAGAATGACCCAAGCGCACTGGATCTTACCTTCAGCGTTGAGGGAGACGAGGTACGTGCAAATTGGCGAATTACCTTTTCTGTCTCCCTCCAATAACTTCCCTTTCAGTTTGGCGTTACAAAAATTGTTTCGTTGAAGGAGAACGGAGAGTCAATGCCTGTGACCCTCGAGAATAAGCGGGAGTTCGTGCAGTTATCAGCTCAGTATCGATTGTACACCTCCATCAAGGACCAACTCGAGAACTTACTTTCCGGCTTCTATGAGATTATTCCAAAGGATCTCATCGCCATCGTACGTTGATTCGTCGCCTCGTCACCTGCTCGTTACTTAACGGTATTTCTATCAGTTCAATGAGAAGGAGCTCGAGCTACTCATATCCGGCACTCCCGACATCGATGTTGACGAGTGGCGCTCTGCAACGGAATACAATGGGTACACGAGCTCAGATCCTGTCATTGTCTGGTGGTGGCGTGCGCTCAAGTCATTCAATCGCGATGAACGCGCGAAGGTTCTCAGTTTTGCAACTGGCACATCTCGAGTACCCCTGGGCGGATTCAATGATCTACAAGGTGTACAAGGAACCCAACGCTTTTCTATTCACAGAGCATACGGTGAACCCGACCGCCTTCCTCAGGCACATACTTGTACGTTGCGTTTAGCATTAGAAAGACCAGAACGGAGGCTAATGCTCTTACCAGGCTTCAATCAAATTGATCTCCCTCAATATTCGTCTTATGAGATGCTTCGACAACAGTTGTTACTTGCGATCAACGAAGGTGGTGAAGGTTTTGGTTTTGCATAGTTTCGGTAGCAGTTGTATAACAAGATCACGCAAATCGAGTTACATAAGCATACATGTCAGGTGCGATCACGTGAAAGCGACTTTGTGGCCGCGGCAAGCGACTCGGAACTCGGAGACTCTGACCTTCTCACCAAATGCAAGCCAACGACCTTTCGGAACCTAACGTTCGTATTCGAGAACTTAAGAAAGACCGCGTGAACTTTGTCCTTGAAAATGTCGACCTTTCGTATGTCTTGCTATCCTGTGTCGCTTCTATCCTCATGCACAACAATGGGATCCCAGGTTTGCCAATTCTCTTCGGAGGGTCGTGATGGCAGACATCCCCACCGTCGGTGTGTTTGTGCTCTTTCTGAGAATCGCATGTTTTCTCATTGAAGATTGTGTAGCCATCGACATGGTGGAATTTGAGACCAACACGACTGTCCTTCCTGACGAGTTCATCGCTCATCGGTTAGGGATGATACCCCTAGTTAGTGCCAACTGCGACGAAGCCATTCGGTATAGCAGGGTGCGTAGCTGCGCTATCCCCTCATCGTCCGATCCCTGTTGTGCCTACGCCGCTCTCCAGGACTGCACCTGCCTGGAGTCATGTCAAAACTGCTCAATAGAACTGGTTCTGAACGTGGCGTGCAGCGAAAACCGGACGATGGACGTCACCAGCAATCATTTGGACGTCGTGGCCCGCGGAGGATACGGCTGGAGGGAGGAGGTAGACGACGGAGAAGAGATCGTTAGGCGTTCGGAGACTTTCGGTCACCCCGTAGGGAAGAGTGCGTAAACGTTCCGACTTGATACGATGCTCACCCCCCCCACACAAACTGATCCTTTATTTCGATTTTTTTTTTGCATTCAGATGATCCCTCTGCGCAGCCAATCCTCATATGTAAGATTCGGAAGGGTCAGGAGCTCAAAGTACGTTGTACTGCTAAGAAGGTAAAAAACCAAACCTTTTGTCACGGCCAAACTCGACCGAAAAAAAAAAAAAAAGAGGGCCGGCTTTTTATTTGTTAACGCTCATTTTATAAATGTTATTATGTGCAGGGAATAGCGAAGGAGCACGCAAAATGGTCCCCGTGTTCCGCCGTCTCCTTCGAATACGACCCCCACAACCGGCTGCGCCATACGACGTACTGGTACGAAGCCGACATCAAAAAGGAATGGCCGTTGAGCGCCAACGCCGCGGAGGAGGATGCCCCGCGCGACGACGAGCCGTTCGACTACGACGCGAAGCCCGAAAAATTCTACTTTGAGGTCGAGACGGACGGAAGTCTTGGCCCACAGGAAGTCGTGATGAAGGTGCCGAACAACTTTCTTTCTTTCTTTTTTTTTCCATTCTTTTTCAATGCGAAGTGGTGGCGCTGAGCCCCGTTGCGCGTTTGTGCCACAGGGCCTTACCGAGCTGCAGACGAAGCTCGCCAATCTCGTTCTCGGACTAAAGTCGGACCCAAATGAACTTGACGCCCTTGGCGGCGACGCGGGCGGCGCGCAGCTCCCGCCAGCCAACGGCATGCCGACGACGCAGGCGGCACCTAGGCAAGCTGGGTGGGGACAGGAGGGTTCTCCCTCTGGGTGGGGGGGTGCAGCGGCTACTCCCGGCGGTGGCGGCGGTGGCGGCGGCGCTTGGGGGGCATCTCCAACGAGTGGGGGTACTGCATGGGGTGGAAGCTCAGGTTCTGGGGCATCCCCGTCAGCAGGAGGATGGGGCACCAATGCAGCATCATCGAGTGCTGCGTGGGGTGCAGCAGGCAGTGGTGGCTGGGGGACTGGCAGTCCAGCTCGAAACACTGGATCTGGATGGAGCAGCCCAAGTCCACAGAGCGGTGGTTGGAACGTGTGATCCGTACCGTTTACGACCCTCGAGGCTGTGCGGGATGGCTCGATCTTATTTAGCAATGATCAGCGTTGCCTTTTTCGCAAAACAGCACCAGAAAAGACAAAACACAATATCAATATTTCCAACCGTGGTTGGGCAGCAGATCGATATGCGAAGACATGAGCTTTCTTCATGTAGGTTCAGCAGGGGCAGAACGAGCGAAAAAACGAATGGTTATGAAATATTTGGATTAGTACGATCACTCCCGAGGTGTCATCTCAATCTCTTCCGGGTGGTGCGCCCGCTGTACACTGGGCGTCGGCATCGTCAATGGACTTGCCACTCCATAGGTTGGTTCCACCGGTCTTCGCGGGGAGTGAGTCTGCAGTCCGACATTAATCAGCACCGCCCTGTGCGCACCCGAAATACAGAAGGGGCAGCACGTCACATACCGTTTCCGGCTCGTCGAAGACGTTTTCGGCGTCATCCACTATGCCCAGATAGTCTATGTTAGATTGAATCAACTCGCCCCTCCGTTGAGGACTTACGCTTGGTAACACTTCGGCTCATAAGCTTATAGCCTCCGTATGGCATTTCAGGCATCGTGAGCGGCGCAACTAGGCCAGCGCCCCTAGTTTCCTCTTCTCGCACCTCATCCCAGGGAACAATTGTATAACGTTTGGGAGCGGGGACCGCATCTGGGTTTCCTTTTGGACCGTAAATTTTTGCCTCTGCGAGGTACGTCTTGAGCGCGCAGATCCACTTGTTACGCCGAGTAGCTGGAAGCGTGCATCAGCAGTGACACCTCTCGAGGGTCGTTCTACGTCAAAAGACCTACCCTTCAAGGAACCCTGTTGCCAGTTGCTCTTGTACATAATATCAGCCTGAAGTGTCATCTTGTCCTGGTCGGGTATGTCTTTCGAAACGAGTCCGATATTAGAGATGACTTCACAACCTTGATTTTGACACATACCAACTACGGTGATATCAAATGCTGGTTGGAAGTCTCTACGTTCCATTTGAACGAAGCCGAGCATCATGCTGCGTAACGTTTCGATTTGTTTGAATGTTGTAGTGTAATCGACATCGAAGCTGAAGGATTCGGACATCTGGCAAGAAACCTTAGCGAGTCTGCACTGTAATCGACGATGTACCCAACCTTGGGGCTGCGGCGAATATTTTGAATGAACTATGGGATACCCATATGAGTAAGCGGTCTGTATCACGTCGCATAGACGTACGAGACCGGCCAGGACGGTATTTGCTACTTGAACATAAGTGCCGTGTCCATCAAGGAGGATAGTGCTAAGGAGACGAATCTCCTTCACCGTATAGCTCCCGTCATCGCCAACAACGACTCTATCGCCAACATCGAAGGGATGTCGCACAAACAGGAAGATGATGGAGGTCAGAATATCGTGTAAACTCGAACCGATGAGCCAGCTCAGTCCTGTCAGGAGACAAAGACGGATCAGGATATTGGATGACGATGTGTTAGACTTGGCTTACCGAGTACCAAAGTGCCAGTCGCGGTAACCAACGAAGCAAGTTGAGCTTCCTAGAGAGACGGGTTGACCCACGGATAGCCCGATACAGAAGAGCCAACCTACCAGTGTTACGGCAATTATTAAAATAGCAACCACGACATAGAGACTCATGAAAAGGTTGTCCAGACGACCGACGGCGCTATCGAGATCGCGCATAGAATGCTCAAGTGACATCTGTTCCCTATGGAACTCGCTAATATATGCGGTGAGTGATGAATGAAATAGTAAGGTTGAAGCATGACGAACGCGCAAGCTTGTTCGGTCTCTTCGAGCGAGACATCACCATTGGAATCTCTATCAAACAACGTGAAGGCAGCATCGGCTTGCTCTAAAGCAGGGAAAAAGCGGGAAATGTCCTGAAAGACCAAGTACTCCCTGTCTGGTCTGCGGAAGGAGAGGAAGATACGACGGGCAAGCTACCATTCATGCTGTCACGAAAGGGAAGGCATATGCGACATGTAAAATGCACATACAAGCTTTGTCTTGCTCGCTGACTCTAGCGCTGTCAGAACCATGGCCTGAGGCGAGTTCGGTTGCAAGACGGAGCTAACAAGTTCACCATCTCAATATTTGGACCCCTCACGAAACTATATGAGCTCACCTGCCAGCGATTTCCGACGCAACATTTCCAAGGGCAGTGGTGGTGGTGGTGGCCGCGAAACGCACACCTTTAAGGGCCTGTTTGACAATCCGCTTGGGATTGATCATGGGTTGTTTCTCAGTCTGCGATCCATGTGCGTGGCCATGACCATGTATGTCAGTTGAATGGCGGTATAAAACAGTGAGGGTTTTGATGGCAAATTTTTGCTCTGCGATGCGCTCTGGAAGAACAGGGTCAGGTGTACGTAAACGGCGGGCGAGGGTCCCCGACCTGCATAAGAGCGCTCATGGAACTTTCCAGCTATCCACTGAATGCAGAACTTCTCAAAGAGTAGCAGACCGGCGCAAAGGTATATGCCGAATAGCAGGCGACCAACGAAACCAATGATCCGCACACTTTTGGGGGAGGCATTCGCATCTTGTCGGATATCGATGAGCGGGTTCCACGCGATCCAGATTGCCAAGGTCCAACCAAAGAGGGCAACGTATCTGGCGAGATGAGTGTCGAAGTCGGGGATAGGGGATTAGGATATGAATAATGGTAACCACGGCGAGCCCAAGATGATCACCAACCTACGCAGCGCTCCGAGCCAATCAATGTAGCGTCGGGCGCCGACCGCAACAACGCCGATGGTGTGCCTCACGACGCTTGGAAGTATCATCCTATTAACAGGTCATAGGCGCGCTGAGAAACCGGCGCACTGGTCTCAAAGTACGGAATGAGACGTACGAAATTGCAAGGCAGGCCCACCATCCTGTAAAAATTTTCGTGACATGAGAAGCGAACGTTAGGGCATGAGATGTGATCGTACCACCCCAGGCGACGCTCAGCCATATGCTCCACCATAACAAACGTACTCCCCATATCTGTATAAGTGCGTTTGTCCTAGGACCCTGAGACCATATGAAAATCGAAAAAAAAACGAACCTTGGCCTTTGGGGAGACTGTGAGACTGAGAATACCAGGGATCCAGATAATGATCAAGACGGGGATGATGAACAGGGTCCACCGTGTCACGATTGACGCGTTGAGAAGGAACTGGTAGAAGCGAACAAACTGATAGGTGTAAACCTCGCGTAAATGCCATGCGCATCATCAAACACGGCCAACACAACACAACCCAACGCACCTTTGAGTTTGGGAGATCTCCGTCTGCGAACGCCAAGTGCTGCTGGCTCGCATTTCGAGGATCGAACTGCTCGTAGGCTTGTCCCACTTTGCGAGCTCCTCCAAGCAGGTCCCAGCTCGAGTTGCGAGAAGGGTGGGTCTGCTGGCCCTGCTGGTGCGAGTCGAAGAAAACTTGTGGCAGAGGTCCTTCCTGGTCGGCCTGCGACTGGGAGAGTTTTCTAAGGGTTGCGAAGGTAACGATGTCATCGACTGCGCGGGGTTGTCCTTGAGGGGTCGATGCGACGCGTATGAAAACGAAGCGTCGCGGTCGAGATCGTCGGTCACGTCGAGAGAGGCCTTTACATCGAAAGAGCTCTTCCTCTCCGGAACGGACGAGTCAGTCAATTGGTATCCTGGAAGGTTAGTAGCGTCCATGGAAGAAAGAGGAGGGAAAAAAAAAGAGTGTAGGTAGGTTGAATTGAGAACAGATGAAACTACCAACAAGACCTAACCTATAGCTCCCGCCTTCTCTTCAGCCACAAGCCCGAAACGCCGCCGCTGCCGACCTCGACTTCCCGACTACCCTCAGCCATCAATGAGACTCTCGACAGCGCGGCGTTCAAAGGCGAACCCCCCGCCTATCCCAAATTTCGCGCGTGGCAAAACGAGTAGACATGCAGCCCTGTTCAGCCATATGGCCTAAAATGTGGCCTTTCCAATTGGAAGTTGTGTGTTCACTGTATGCTCCACTGTACGTACTGCCCCGAATATTTGTCTGATGCACGCTCTCGGCAATCCTTCTTTCGGTATCAGTCTGAAGTTTTTTTTTGGCAACCCGAATTCCTGCTTCTCATGATCACCGCGCAGCAGTCGAGCTAGTCGAGCTCATAAAACCAAATCTGCAAGGGAGTTCCCGAGACCAGATCTGGTGACGTCGCGCCGACATAGCGTGTTTCTTGCGTATCGTTGAAAGTGCTCAGGCTGCAAGGTGAGCGTGTATAGCTGGCAACCGCATGCACCATGCGCCTGCCTGCTCTTACTATGTCGAGGCTAAATTTGGGGTTGGTTGCCAATATTTCTCAGATCGGGTAAACATGCTGAGGGCAGTGCGAAAGAGACACGCACAAAAGTTATGTCCTGCTGTACTGACTAGCCACTTGCAGACCCTCGTTCTCACACGGTCTCACGGCTCGTCTGCATGCGGCTCTGTAGACCAAGGGCCACCGTGGCATCCGCCCGTCTGGGGTGAGACCACCTCCACTGACGATCTTTATTTCAGCCGAGAAAAACAAATATACTGCAACACGCTATATACGATCACACGGCACGGCCAAAATACACGTTAAGGGTACCTGCAGGCTCCCTGCGGATGCAGGACAGGCTACAGACAACTGTGCAACAGTGGGTAAAAGTGTTTCCGTTAGAGTAATAAGGTAGTGGGAATACAGCGGCCTTGCAGAAATGCACAAACCAGCAACAAGTGGGCAGTCATTAAAATAAGTCGTTAAATCGTCGTTGCGGTCATCACGTGTCATCAATAATTCACATTGAAATCGCGCGCCCTTTCCCAATGCCTTGGTTCGAGCGGAGTACTGAGCGGCCCCGTTCGGGCTCTTCTTGGCCGTAAGAATCAGGCTCCGGGTTAAACGCCCTGTCTGCGCGGACATAGCTGATCGCCCGGGGACTCTTGTGTGTGAACCCTGCGAACGCCAGTGCCTTGCGTACGTCTAGGATTTCTTGTCCATGGACCTTGTCGCGCAGCAGTGGATCTCGGGTAGCATCGAGAGGAGCACCATTCGCCGGGGCAAGTGGCTACACAAGTGATCGAATCCCCGTCGGTCGGAAGTGAACAAATGGAGAAACGTAACATACCTCATCCGGTATGTCGTCGTCAAAGTGCCGAGTGTCCTCAGGATTGCGCAGCTCGGGACGAAATGGTGCTGGGTAACGATGAATACTGGCCCAGTCAACCCCACGAAAGAAAGGATGTGCCTGAAATTTAGGGTTAAGAAAACTAGGAACCAGGAAGAACCACTGAGCACCACTTGCTTTGATCAATTCAGCACCATCTCCGCCGCGGGTAGCCCCTGAAGGTGTGACGAAGGTACTACGCCTGGCCTGCACGATCATCGAGTTCGGGCGGACAACCGAGCTTGAAGCTTGCGAACCTAAGCGGTCTTCTGGTTCGCAGAGCAGCTGCTGCATTAGATCGACCGCTTCGTGTGATACACGGGGCAACGCAGGGAAGCGTAAGGACTGCTTCCAGTTCAAGATCTTTTGCCGAGTGAGATGGCGCTGATTGGGGGAATGCCAAAGGTTAGGACGACATCGGCGGTGGACGACGAGGTTTCTTACTGAATTGCTGACGAACGGAGGAAATCTCAACGTCATGAACATCAGTTAAACGATGACAAAATAGCGTTGTGTAAAATACGTACCCG
The DNA here is from genome assembly GCA_022496215.1 of Russula brevipes. Taxonomy (NCBI): domain Eukaryota; kingdom Fungi; phylum Basidiomycota; class Agaricomycetes; order Russulales; family Russulaceae; genus Russula; species Russula brevipes. Next base: position 520,905 of record WTXF01000004.1, on the reverse strand, counting down.
TACAAGCACTCAAACATAATAACACCTAAGCTCCACCAGTCGCAAGAGTACGAATAACCCTGGCCACGGATAACCTCTGGGGCCACTGGGACGGTGGGTCAGCCCGCAATTCTGGTGCACACAAGAACGGGTGAATTCACTGTAGGAATTCGTTCCACAGCTGGCGATTAGTCAGCAAACAGGCACCCGCGCCCGCCATTGCAATCGGAGATTTTGCTTACACGGAATACGCCAACTGACAGGTGCATGGAACGGCTAAGATGAGAAGATCGGGCGAGCAACCGACGACAATCATTCTTACCTTTCTGCGGTTTTTCTCTCTCCAGGTGAAGATGCCGCTCCGACCATCTCCGCCCATCAATGCGTCGAGGTCTTTACGATTCAGGCGTTTCGTCTGTGAGCCATCTCCATCTTCCAGGTCGATGCCGTGTTTCCTCATGAGGTGCAGTCTCTGTTGTTCGTAATCTACGAGCAATGGGCATGAATGTGGATTCAAGGAAAGGTAAGCAGGGCCACAGACAGGAGGTGTCGTGAGCCCAATGTAGATCAGTTCTTGTGGTGATGGGAAGAAATGAATTTAGTATTGACCGACACAGCCTGTCGTGTAGCAACTCACGCTAAACCGAAGTCGCTTAGTCTGATGTGACCTTCAAGGTCAAACAAGAAGTTCTAGGCCGCCGGGTCACCAAATGCAGCGCATCCTAGGCGGCGAGAAAAAACGCACATCCGGTTTGACATCACGATGAATGAAACCAAATATGTGACATGACTCGATAGCTAGAACCATCTAGTGGAATGAAGGCTCAGCATTCGATCCAGTACCAGAAGGGGAATCCGGACCTCTGCAACGTAAAAGCGAGTGAAGTCTTCAGGGAAGGTGTCCCGTTCAATTAACAAATTGAGGAGATCTCCTCCACCCATGTACTCAAGGACCTGTCAGGCATGAGATCGAAGGGAAGTCGCCGCGTCGAAGACCGCGGACGCACTAGGTAGAGATGTTCCCTGTCCTGGAAGCTGTAGTGCATCCTCACGATCCACTCCGCGCCTCCTGGTGAGCTCACAAGTGATGCGGATTTCAAGACGTCACGCTCGGCACGAACGTGGCCCTCCTGGCCCTTCCTCAACATATCCGTTTTGCGCAACTGGACGGGCGCATACAGCGATCAAGGCGATGCATCATTCAGACAGGAGTACACGCACCTGTTTCATAGCGAACAACTTGCCTGTGGTTCGTTCCCTCACGAGAGAAACGACACCAAATGCACCTGGCATGCGACATTTTGGGTGCCCGCAAATAATCGAGGGACCCAATAGCATACTCACCGTGACCAATCGTCTTTAATTTAACAAATGCACTAACATCGACTTTGCGACGCTGTTCACGAAGGTAAGCCGTCTCATTCTGACGCCAGCGAACACGTAGATCCTCCTTTCGGGGCTCGGACAAACCCATACTCAGCATATCCCTTTCCATAGCCAATCGTCGTTGCTCCCGGGAAGGTGGTTGGCGAAGCAGAGGGAAGTAGAGGTTTTCGAAATATATCCTAGCCGACACGGCCCTCTCCAGCGTTGCAAGGGACGGCGTAACAACCTTTTTTGGCTCGGGCAGCGGAGAGATATTCTCGTAAGGCTGTGAATCGGACAAGTCCTCTAGCACTTGCTCAGGGTGAGCCACAAGACCGCCACCCCATCTGATGGTGGAGTTTCCTGGCCGGCCAGGAAGGCCTTCAGTGGTAGAGAAGCGCACATTCTCCCTCGCGGCTACCGTGATTACAGACGAACTTTGGGTGCTAATGCCGTTGACCACACGTAAAGGAGAATCCTCTCCATTCGCTGATTGCTGCTCCGGCTTGAGTGCGTTAACGACCTCATTAATTGCGCGAGCCTGGTTTGCCTCTCGTACTCGAGCCTTGATGGGTATAGCCCAACGCGGATCTAACACAGGAATAATGATGGTAAGAAAAGGAAAATATGTTCCGGGATAGAGGGATGCTCACCGCCCAGTTTGCCAAGGCCATCAGGACCCCAACGAGTCAAAATGGCCTCCGCCTGATCGGCGTCAGATGCATGCACTAAATGGCTGGTCCAAGTTGAGGCTATGAGATGGGGACGCAGCGATCGCACACGTACACAAAACCCATAGGTTTGGACACCATGTCTTTGCTAATCCGCCTTCCCTTCTTTGAAGACACGGGGCCGGGGGACGGGAAGCTGACGGCTGGTGGGGAAAATTGAACGGGGGGAACATGATTGGGTTCAGGTAGATCCTCGTATCTCGGACCAGCTACTACACCCGGAGAAGGATCTGCAGTCGCTCCCCAAAGAAATCGAGAAGGGGATGGAGTTGGGATTAGCGCCAATAAATCGTAAAACCCCTTGTGTAATAGAGTGCCCCCACGTAATGTAGCGGTCGGAGGTTCGCTGTCAACAGGAATAGACGGGCCAGAGGGGGCATACGGAGGACGGGAAAGAGGACCGCGATAAGGATTGGCAAGGGGGTACACATGATTGTGATCCGGGGTACCGAAGGGATTTACGGGACCGGGGGGGGTGGGCAAGGGTCTGGAAGGTCTGCTGGCCATCGGGGGTAGGGAGATCGCAGACGGGTGCGGGGTGCCCCGGGCCAGTAGGACGAGTGTGAGGCCGGTGATGCCTGCTGGCTGAGAGTGGCTGAGCCGGCTGAGCTTGACAAAGCAGGCGCGGCGACCACGCGTACGCCACGGACACGTGCCGGAAACGTTCAGACTCAGTCCGCCTGCCAGAGCACCGCGAGCCGTTTGACTTTGGAACTTGAGTTTACCTTTTGCAGTGGCCGTAGCACCTCTCAAATGATCCAGCCGTAACCTTCTCGAGTTTGTCAATGCCTTTTCTTTAATTTGTGGCTGGCTCCGTCATCAACAGCACTTCCTGGTTGCGACGTGTCCCCTCCCTCCCTAATCCAGTCAACGACAAGTTGTTCCAGATACAGCTAGTTGAATTATTTTTTTTTCACTTCTGACTCCGAGCTGCGACGGCGACTTGACCTTCCCAGGCCCGTGCCGATCATTCCTTGCGCCTAACGGAGTCCCGTATTTTTGGTTGCAGAAACAGGGCCGTGGCCACGCGAAAATGATCTACTTGGGTAAAGTACATGGACCTCCCTTCTCGCAGCACCCAAGGAACCCGTCCGGGGGTGCTCTGTCATACACAGTCCGGAGATCCCATCGTGTCGTAATTTCCCATAGTTTGGCATAGATCGGCTTATATTACTACACCAGGAGCCCGGTCGTCACACCTCGACTCGTTTCGTTTTCAGTGCATCCATACCCAGTCCTGCCCATTTCCTCGCCCTACCTACTGCACTGGTAACTGACACGTTTTCGATCCCGCAGACGAGAGCTCGCATCCATACTACTGGCAACACGTTGAACCCTTCACCCGTCAGTGCTCCTGACCTCGAGGCTGACTGCTTTTGGCGTTAATTCCCACCTCGCGCTCCCTTTAAGGCACATATTATTTAAAGAGACCACCATAACTGAGCCCTGTCCCTCATCACACTACGTTATTCTTCTTCTTTGCCTTCTGTAATAGCTAGCAATGTCGTCCTACCCCAATTACAATAGTCATCACGGAGGGTCGTCGAGCCGGAGCTCCGCTGGTGGCCATTCTCACAGCGGTTCGTATCCGGAACAGGGTAGGACTACTACATTACCCCCACTCACCATAGCATTCCCAACCACTGATTCCCCAGGTTTGTCATCTAATGCCAATCCAACATATCTGAGCTCAACCTTCGCGCCTCCCGCCACAGGGCCTCACAACAATTATCCCTACCCTACTCAGCAACGCTCTACTCCCATACCAGTTGATCAGCATTATCGTACGTGTCCTTGGTCGCTGGCAGTCATCGCGCCCTCGTCCTCTGACCACCATGTGAAGACACACCCCAGCCGCAAACGCAGGCCGGATACCCTTATCTTTATCCTTCGAACCCACCACACCCACAGTATCCCGATGCAAGACACTCTAGCGGTCAGACGTATAGCTCTTTCAATAGACCTTCGCCTTCCCCTAATGCGGCCGAACATCGTCGGCTCCCGCCTCTAAACCCGCGCGACGGATGGTCTTACTATACGTCCCATCATGACATGCAGATGCCACAGCCACAACCATCGGGTGACCCCATGCGCTCACCACAAGCAATGCCTTCTTCTCCTGCGTCGGGCTACCCGCAGTATCAATCCCTTGCGTCTGCTGCCTACCCAGGGCACAGTTCCTCTCGAGGGCCTGTCCCCACAGCCGCAGCGGTCAATTCGTCCTATCATCAGTCCATGCAGATGAGTCACGCTTCTTTGGACCGCACCACGCCAAGCTCCCGAAACTCCACGCAACATCCCTATTCCCGTGATGACCCTCATATCCAACGAGTGACCATCGAACTACCGCCCGATCCCCAAGCAGAGCCAGTCATTAAGAAGAAGCGCAAACGTGCAGATGCCCGCCAATTAGAAGTCCTTAATGCTACCTATGCTCGTACCGCCTTTCCGTCCACAGAAGAGCGTGCCGCTTTGGCGAAACAACTGGATATGTCAGCTCGCAGTGTACAAATTTGGTGGGCACATGCCTTTTGTCTACATCACATTTGTGATTTCTGAATCTCGGCTACTATTCTCTTAGGTTTCAAAACAAAAGGCAGTCATTCCGCCAAACCCGCGCTGCTGCCAACCCTCCACCCATGTCCATGCCGGCCCCTGATCCCGCCCCACCATCCACCTCGTCTGGTAGTGGGTATCGTGGGAGCCCGGGCCTTGGGAGTCCTATGGTCGAATCATCTGGACCCATGTACTCCTCTCGTGCTCCGCCGCCGGGCATGATGAGATCCGTTCAAACACCCCCGCCCTCTAGCGGCAGATTCCGTGCCGACGACCCCCGCAGGGACTGGCCTCGCGGATATTAAACTATATCACTCGTAATAGCGCTCGGGAACTGGCATCCCGTGAGTGCAGTCTTGTTTCGGTTTGTGCTGAGAATCACCCTACGTTACTACGCGCTAGTGTCATTGTCATACCCATCACCTTCCCTCATCTCCGATTCATTATGTTGCTTTTGTTCATCCTCATTCAGATGCTTTCAATGTATCCTTCCCCTTAGACACTCTCTTAGGTCACGCCGTCCTTTGAGTCACATCTATTATATTCACTGGGATCTCACGCTACCACTACTATGTACTGTCATTCCATATGATCTGCGCCTGCTCTCCTACGTTACTGTATGGTCATCCGTATCCTATCCTAACCTCACTTTGACGCGGTGCGTCATCTAAATAATAATCTCGGGTATAGTTGCACCGCTTGTTATGTCCCCAGAAGGTTCCACTGCGAACTGCGAATTAATTATCCCCACGGTGATGCACAGTGTCGGGAATCACGCCACTTGAGTTCCATTCTAAGACCAGGAAAATTCACAGTGAAAGAGCCCTGGCTAGACCAGATCCGATTAGACTCAGCTTGGCCACAAAAGGTACTGGCCCCCGCGAAATGCAGGGAAGGGCTCAACGCTATGTCGTTGCATGCTGGCAAGTAAAGCCATAGGCCATAGGACAGGCTCACCAGGTCCTGAGGTTCGGCCGCACAGATGGCACTTCTGTTACGCAAGAATAGGGCGGGCGGCCTGCGGGCAGGAGAAGAGAGGCATTCGTAAGTAGCTGGCATGGAATCGCGTCCGTCGGGGGACAAACGCTCAGAGGAAGAAGGCTGGGAACCAAAAGCCTGTTGCCAGTGCCAACGGCCCTTGGCGCAACAGATCGCATGACTCGGACACCTCCCGCTTTCAGTTTTTTTAATATGGCGCAAATGAAAAAGACCAAATCCATCCCATTTCGCGTGTTCCAATTGGGTGGGGGGTGACGAAAGACCGGGCGCAACCAGCCTCAGAAAAGGCGATTCGCGAGAGGACAAGGCCTGCCTTATATCGACCCGACCATAAGCGGACCCGGGCGTTCGCCCAAAAAAAAAAAACAGTGCCCTGTCTGGCTAAGATGAATTCATGATTCTCAAAAAAGAAAACGAAAACAAGCGCGGAGGGGGATGGTCTTCTTTCTCCCCCCCCTCACCCCTAATTTCATTTTGTCGAGTCTGAAATTACTTTGCGCTCGCCATCTCGAGAAGAAGCGGTGAGAAGGCGGAGCAGAACTCTCGGAGCGTAAGTGGAGGTGGAGTGGAGGCGGGCCCGGGAGGGGAGCAGGGGGTGATAAGTTCGGGGGGTTCGAAGACGAGCGCGTGGCTAGTGCTGTGGGGGGGGGATCCCGTCAAACCAATTTTTTCTTTTTTTTTTTACGCATCAGCATGCGATGGATGCGGAGGAACGATCCATGGGCTGGCGCCTCTGAGTGTGCTCTCACTTGCGGCACCATCCGTCGACCACGGCACGGGGCGGCGAGTGGGAACAACTGGTTTGAAATTTTCGGAACTTGGGAGGAGAGGCGAACGTCTCAATTCGCAACCGCCAACGCCAACGCCGACAGCCAGCCTGAGGTCTGTTGTACTAGTGCCGCATTCGCCAGCATGATGGCGACGACCACGAACCACGACCACACCCCCCCCTACACACACGGCATCACCCCCCAATTTGTTACCCCCACCCCAGCCCTCCGCCACCCCAAATCGAACTCCAACGGCAGGGGACTGTAGCTAGGCTGGGCCCCTTCCACAGGTAAGGTAGGGCAGGGCCAAAGATCGATCCCATTTGACGTACATCGCCATAAACAGGTGCAGGAGGGCCACCTCTTCCGGAATCGTGAACCCGTAGACCGCACAGCCCGGCGGCGGACGTCAACACGGCGGAACATGTGGCCAATGCGGGGCAATTACGACCATTACGCATGGCCGACGGAGTTTGTAACGGAAAACCTGGGTCCGCGCCCCCCCACCAAAAAAAAAGACACGCAATCGAGCCCCGTCGTCGCAAGTAGGCGTCCCGCGCCCATCGTCGAAGTCACCAGCGAGGGGAATGAATGCGAGAGTGAGCAGAGAGACAGACGTCACACGCTAAGCGAAGGCTCGAAAAGGAAGCTGTAGTGGTTTACCTGCCCATAACCGTAAGATTTGAGATTTATCACGGGCTGTAATTTGTCAAGGCTAATCGCTTCCTCTCCCAAGCCAGCACAGCCCATGAAAAATAGCGTGGGCGTTCGAGCTTTCATATATCTTTACAAATAATAAAATTAAACCTACGCACAGCCTTATCATACGCGTGTACGGTATCGGGGTGGACATAATATAGCATTCGTGTGCTGATCCACGCACTTCAGGCCTGGGGCATTAAATCTAGACGTAAGCGACGGTCGAGTCCTCACCGCTACCACGTTCACGGAAAAACCTTATCGATCAACGATCTCATTTCCAGAGCGAGGCAAAATTTTATGAACCATGCATGGTGTTCTTCTATACTCTACTGTACTACAAATAAAGTGCTGACGACCGCAGGGCCCATGCATCCACACGTGACCAGATGACGTAATTCCGTGCGAATCAATCCTCATCGGATTCTGGTTTTGGGCCACCAAACTGTAGCCAGTGCAACTTTCTCAGTCTCCTTCGTTCCTCCTGTGCCTTGACTTGATTACGCGTCAACTTTTTCTTTTTCATCCCGGGTATGGCCGGTGTGCCTTTATCCTCCGCGCCGCTGGCTACAGGCGTCCCCGCTGCAGATGCGGCGGGGCTCTGCACTCTTGATCGCACCGGGGTGTTCGAACCGCTACCCCTGGGCGATTTGAAACCGGCGAAGGCGTCTTCTACGACAGCCGCCTTTCCCTTATGTGTCATACGACCATCGGAAATATTCCAGATTTCTGGGCCTAACATGGAATTAGCGTAACGACGTGTGGATATAAATATGACACTGACAGAGGGCATTCACAAATTCTTCATTGTGGGATATTATAACCTCATTTGATCGCATCGAATGAACAGTCCAGGAGAAAGGGAAAAAAAATAAAGACGTACCACGGCCCCGGCCCAATCTCGGATAGCAACAGCAAGACCGCCGAGTGCTTCTCTGTCTAAGAAGTTACTCGGCTCATCGAGGACACATATCTTTCGCCACCTTTAAGCCGACCCAGGCCCCGGCATATTCAAAAGGGGACGTACCTGAGGGTTATTCCAAAGACATGCGGCGATGACAAGTTTGATCTTCTGACCTTGAAAATGAAAAAAGCGAGGTTGGGCGACTATTCATCAAGCGAATCGCCGCAGCTTACCACCAGAGAGACCAGCGATTTCGTTATACTGGGCGATGCCGCCGTCCAAACCAATGTCTTCGAGATGTTTTCGAACGACGTGAGCGGACGTCTCTCGCTGTCCTGCACCTTCTCTCGACGCCTCCAAGTCATCGAATTGTGACACAATTTTCTGAAAACCCTTCTCAAGAAGTTCTTCGCGTGGGATCCATGTGTTAAACTTGTGATCCAGGCCTCTCCACTTGATCTCATATTGGAGGGACTTCTTCAGTTTTTGACGACCCATGATAAGCTACATGGAATTTCTTGAATTTTCGACGTACACATAAGCCCACGGCGTTACACTCACTTCGAGCTTCCTACGCTGGCCGTTCTTGCCAACGAAATCCTTATCGAGTAGTGCCTTCTCTTCATCAGTCATAACACGGGTAGCCTTTTCTAAGATCTCGCCTAAAAGAAGAACAATGTAAGACGCAGCACTAAAGCAAACACAATGGGGACTCACGATCGTGGCCGTCCTGGAATCGCCATTGGATGTATTGAATTGGCGTCTTTTCTAGATGGCGCTCTGGATCGGGGTGACTTAGGAAAGTACGGGAGATCGATCGCAGACGAACTTACCAATATGATGCGTCGCGTGCTGTGAGACATACCCTATTCGCAAGGACGGGTGCTTGTATACAGTTCCTATTTGGGGTTCTGTTTCACCCTGGCCAGATGTCAGGAACACTCTACGCGAATGCGCAGTAGACACGGACGGTCAAAAGTTTAATCAGAGTTGACTTTCCCGCTCCGTTAGGTCCGATTATTCCTACGCGACTATCGCGCTTCGTTAGCAAGTCTACATGGCTACATGTCGAATAACCACGGAACCTTGACAAGGACAATGCGCAGCTGACGTCTATTAAGCTAGGAGCTGTCTTTCCTGGGTATGTGAAAGTGCAATTATTCATTTTGAGAATGGCACGAGTATTGCTTCGGACACCCATTAGAGAGCCAGGGGGTGGGAAAGAGAACTTCACTGAAGTGGCGGCTAAGGTATAATATGATTGGGCCTCTGGATGGATTTCGACGAATTTTGACAAGTTCCCGTGGTAGTATACAAGCTGTCTTTCCATCAATCATCACGCCACGGGACTATAGCATGCACATACCTTCTTCTCTTCATAGTGTATGATGTCCGTCGTTACATTGTCTAAAAATCTAAGAAAACGGTTAGGGCACGACGGCGCAGAGATTGTCACAAGACTGACCTAGAGTCGTGACTGACAATCAAACACGTTACATTGGTATGTGCAGCAAGGTATTCTTCCAGCCAAGCTACTGATGCTCTATCTAACTATTTCGGCGGATAAGAACATGGCCGCACTCCCAAACCTGCAAGTCACGTACATGATTGGTGGGCTACGTGAGACGAAGCAAGCAGTCAATAAAGGTCGGCAGTCATCCATCAATCAGCTGACCGACCTCGTCGAGCAGCAAAAGATCAGCATTGTACAACATGGCTCTGGCAAGTTCAAGCTTCATCTTCCAGCCGCCAGATAGGCCTCCGACAATCTCGGTTTGCCGCGAATTATCAAAGCCAACTTCTAGAAGCTGTTCTCGAATTTTATCCCGCGGGACATGCGCCAGAGCCTTGTCTACGCAATATAGATAATTAATGAGATTTCTATTTGGGGCAAAGCGACTAACCTGACGCGATAAAATCAATAACGGACAGCGACGTGTCTTCGCCTTGCAGCGAGTGTTCGACCATGACACAGCGTAGTTCATCTTGGGGAGGGAAATTCTCTACTTTTCCATCGCACAGTTGGCGCATCAAAGTTGATTTCCCTGATCCGTTCTGACCCAGAATACCGTAGCGGCGTCCACGGTATAGCTTTAAGGTTGTGTGCGATAGGAGGAGAAGGGCACCATATGCGAGGGAGAAGACAGTGTTGCAGAGGAGCTCGCCCTCTTCCGAGGCCCCATCTTCGATGGAAGCGTGCTTGGCCTGCAAGGGAAATGATAAGTTGTTGGTAAAAAGGCCTAGAAAACGCAGACTTTTTCAATAGCGTAGAAGTGCTTGCAAAGTGAATCCGCAAACGCGGCGCCGCCATCGCCTTCGTTTGGCAACCAAGGTGCTATGTAAACCCCCACGCAATGATGCCAAGTATTCTTGTCCGCAAATCTCTTGCTATAGGTAAGGTCTGCTACAAGGGACGCCGTGAAATCCAGAACCACTGCCAAATACGGGTCCTGGACTGAATGTGGACCAGAGGAACCTGGTTCACCCGCCCTCTCTGCGAAGAGTGCGCCGAGAGCCTTCCGCGCTACAATTACTTCAGCTGTGACGTCCCGTGGAGGTAGGGCATCGTCCTCTGACGAAGCGCCAGCCTTCTGCAACGTGTTAAGAGCACCTTCTGCGAATGTACGGACCTAGATCGAGATCAGTTGGCAGAAACTTCAATATGGACACCACGCACTTCGGGAAATGCAGCGCCCTTGGCAATCTTATCCACCCCAGCTACCAGAGGACCAAGGTATGTCGCAGCCACGATGGGATCACGGACCAATTTGACCAAGTTGTCGATGACAACTACAGCCCGTCTCTGCACCTCCATACTTCGATCGTTCAAGGCGCGTGTGAGGAGAGGAACGAGAACAGCAAGGGCAGGTGCGGTAACTTCGGCAACAAACGTCGTATTGGACAGGGACTTGATGCAGAGGGGAACAGACGCTGGATCGGCCATGCATTTAACAAGTATTGGTATGTGCGGTGCCAAATCCGCATTGGCAAGAGTAGTGCACAGTGCCGTCGCACACTTGACGGCCGCAGAGGTGACCTCAGCACATTCTTAGCGGACATTCGATTGCACGATCAACGGATGGCACACCTCGTTTTTAGTGTCATGCATGGCTGCGGTCACAGCAGGCAAGATCGTCGCAAGCTCGGTGGCAACAGCCTCTTCGGCGCCAGTTACAAACGTTCTCATCGCATCCAGTGCACCTGTCTTTGCTCGCCACTTGCCGTTCTCTATGACACCTGCAAGTGTCTTGAAAACCAAACGGGTAGACTCCGGAGGAAATAGTTTCAGGATCGATTTCGTCGCTGCGGCAGCAGCGTGACGGACAACCTCGCCCTTGTCCATGTAGAGATCGAAGAGTGTCGGAAGAGAGGGCAGCAGGACTGGCGCAACAGGCTGGCGGAGATTGGCAGCAAGAGCCTGAAATGCTATGGCCGCAGATTCGCGCTCGTAACCGGATGTTTTGTTGGTAGCGAATTTGTGCACAGTCTCTATGACTTTACCATGACTGGGAAAGGAAATTTATCGCACAAACGCTGTGAAGGTAGGACTTTCCACTGACGTGAAGGAGGAAAAACCCTGTTTGGAAATCTCCCGGGCAAGTTTATCGGCGGCTGCTTTGACATCTGAGGGACAGGGTAGAATCACTATATTGGATTCGCAACTAAACCAGGGAGCGTACCAGGGCCCGTGGGTGCAGATCGAAGAGAATCAAAAAGTGGAGGGAATAAAGATGCATCCATTCCTATGTGAAAAATTGGCAAGGACAAACAGCCTTTTGAAGTTTTGAGGGATGGTAGGCGAAACGAAGAGGCCACAGAATCTAGTTAGATGAGAAAGAATGTGCCCTTGACCCAGACCCTGACGCTCGACACTCTAGTGGGCGGCCGGCGTCTCTACGGTATCAGAAACAGAAATTGGGTCTCTTTGAGAGCGCTGCAGAAACAGGTAGTGAGACAAGTCTAAGATAATGCTACAGTACTGCGTTCTGCTTTCGAAAAAACGTAGAAAAAAATTTGCCAAATCACGTGCTGATGCAAAATGGTGGTGCAGGTGCACCACAGTGCACAGCAAATGTATGCATGCAGAGGGGCATCCGGGCATGTCTTCAGCCGCCTACGAACCCCTCGCAACCACAGAAGAGACACCATCATCACCTCCCACTCGTTCCCGCAAATATCGGGTTATTGCACTCGTTCTCGTGGCTAGCGTCCTCTGCCTTGCGGCATTTTACAAATTGGGAATCTGGGTGCTGCCGAGTGCTCAGGTGGATTCACGGCCAACCCCGTCCACACCGACAACACCCTCGCAAAGTGACACCGAAGAGAAGAACAACAAACCGGGAACGGAGACACAAGTAGTCATGCCCCATGGGAAGTACAGCGTCGGATAGTGCGTTTGACCCTTTCATTTATGTGACAGTTAATCAATACTATTAGTTTTGTGAACTGGTAAGTCGTGCGATCTTGTTTAATCCCCGCATCAGCTGCCAACGGCCCACCCTAGGGGCATTTATGGGCGAAAGTTTCCCCCGTCTTCAATTCCAGCTCAGGACCTCACGTATGTCATGATACCTTGAAACCCTCATTGTCCTGGCAACGACGAAATTAAATACGTCCCTCTTCCACGCAGTCACATCCTGTACGCTTTTGCAAACGTCCGACCTAACACCGGTGAGGTCTTCCTCTCCGACCTTTGGGCGGACCAAGACATTCACTACCCGGGTGACTCCTGGTCCGATACGGGTACAAATCTCTATGGCAACTTCAAGGCAATATACAATCTGAAGAGGCAACATCGTCACCTCAAGCTTCTACTGTCTATTGGTGGTTGGACCTATTCCCCGTCCTTCCACCCGGTGGTTGTGTCACCCGCACACCGCGCAGAGTTTGTCAAGTCGGCCGTGAAGCTTGTGGAGGATTATGGCCTCGACGGCCTCGACGTGGATTACGAATATCCACAGAATGATGCACAAGCGAAGGGCTACGTGCACCTCCTGCGCGAATTGAGAGCGGCATTGGACGAACACGCACGCCGCAAACGCGCCGACTATCGCTTCCTATTGACAGTGAGCGCCGTTATCATGAGCCGAAAGTACTGCCCCTCTGAGGGTTGACAGATCGCAGCTCCTTGTGGGCCAGACAATTACCAAAAGCTACACATCCGGGAAATGGACCCGTTGCTTGACTTCTGGAATCTCATGGCTTACGACTTCTGTTAGTTTTTATCGGCTCAGATCTTCCCTTCTTATGGCTAAAGGCCGATGTAGCTGGTTCCTGGGATAAAATAGCCAACCATCAAGCCAATGTCTTCGGAGGTCCCATCAGTGCCTCACAAGCCGTCCAATGGTACATTTCGCAAGGTGTTCCTTGCCACAAGGTCGTACTTGGCGTGCCTCTTTATGGCCGCTCCTTCCTCAACACAGATGGACCAGGTACACCTTTCTCAGGTCTTGGCCAGGGTAGCTGGGAATCGGGCGTTTATGATTATCGTGCGCTCCCTCTTCCTGGGTCTCACATCCTTCGCGACGAGCGAGTGCTGGCGAGCTGGACGTATGATTATGGGCGCAAGGAGATGGTCAGCTTTGATGACGAGGCTGTTGGACGATGGAAGGGCGAGTATATTGCGCGAGAGGACCTGGGTGGGGCTATGTTCTGGGAACTGAGTGGTGACAAGGGTGGTGCGCCGAGGGAGGGCATGGAAGGTGGCCACGGGAAAGACGCGCAGCCTGGACGAAGTCTCGTACGAGTGGTGAAGGAGGCGATGGGAGAGCTCGATACAAAGCCGAACTGGTTGCAGTACGAAGGAAGTAAGTTTGAGAATCTGAGGAATGGTATGCCAGTCTAGTTTTTGTTTTTTGAGTCCATTTTTGTGCACCTCGGGGTATACACGTAGCACTTCAAAGATATGTACACTAGCTGTGATGTTGGATCATGTATACTATGACAATACCGCTTTCCCCCCCATGGTGCCATGGCCATCGTTGCAACCTTAACGACCGTAAAATTGGCAAGCGTGTTGTATCACGCCGGGCGAACTTTGCGTCGCTGGTGGAATTACCCAATGTGCGGCAGGGTTGTGCGAGCGCGATGTTCACCGGTTTAGCGCAGGGCCGGCGCGTGGTCACCGTTGTATGTGCGCAGCCCCTTATTCGTCATAATCCCACGAAATCCAAAACTACACACATACCCAATACGAGGCCCTGAATGCACGTTCAGAATCGGGCGTGTTTTTGGCAAGGTTTTTGACGAAGAAAAAACATAATGAGATACCCAAAATACAGCATAGGATGATTACCCGGAAATCTCATTCTGGTGTGATGCCAATACCAACTAGGGCCACCCAGCCAGACAACGCCCCCTCTGCCAGACGACCGACGAGAAAATGAATGATCGTACCATCGGCGCCCGGCCCACCGTTCACTCGAAAGTAAAACTTGTTGTGCAACTTTGCCAAGAGCACGGAGAGCTTGGTGAACTCGTTCGAGTTGAGGACCTTAAACGTTGGGGGAAGCGATGTCCACGACTGCAGCTGGCCAGCAGTTATCTGCCAAAAGAAATAAGCGCAGAGAAAGAGGGGGAAAGTGGGGCCGATAACGCGCCCATCGTGTGGAGTCAGTCAGGTTCAACGAGCGAAGGATGTTAGCTTCGTGGCCTTCGCTGTACGGGCCGATTCCAAGCCAAACACAAATGTCCCCAAACTCGTCTGCTTCGCTTGTCTGGCCCGCGAGTACGCTGCCGCATGCGTTCTCGTTGGCCGTGCTGTTGGCAGCAGACGCGAGATCTCTGAGAAAAACCCGGACTTCGGGCGGAGGGGCGGAGATCAAGGATGCGACTTTGATGATGGAGGAGCTGCGGTAGAGATGGGCGAGAGTCGCCTTCTGGTAAGTGTTCTCCGTGTCAAAGACGAATGCTGAGGAAAGGGTCATGGTGGTGTCAGGGAAGGGTTTAAGCGCGGTGTCATTAGTCATTACGCGAGTACCATCACGTGGACGGGGTGTGGTTTATCCATCCGAAACGTCGCTCGCCTCGCTCGTGTGCAGCAACGACATCCTTGCTTTGTGAGATCAAGAGCCCAGCGACATGTTGAGCTCATTGGGAAGAAATGGCCTTCACCATAGGTCAGTCCTTGCATTGGCGTGGCCAACAGAGTCATTCATTCTTGCAGATATCATCAATTCTACCCCCATCGTCGACATGCCTTGTACGGTACCACTCGTAACACCCTCGTATCCAAGTCCTCAAGCAATGCCCTTCATTCATACCGAAGAGTAACCCATTCAAAGACTTTCTTTTTGCCTGCCCGTTCCTTTTCGACTCCCCCTACCACTGTTTCAGAGTCCAAAGATGCTTCCAGCCCTCCCGCCATACCGCCCGCCTCTGTCAAGACCAAGGTTGAATTGAGACCCGGTCCCATCAAACCACCAATAGCGCCTTCTGGCTCACATCCTTCAAAGGTTACGAAAGTGTCGACGACGAATTCCTCGCCGCAACTTCATTCTACATCGCCCACCACCAAACCGCCCAACAAAGTAGCCGAGACGAAGAAAGAAGATCTGAAACAAGCATACATCCATGGGGTGCTTGCGCGTCCACCTCCAGGGGCGGGCAAAGTTGCGACGCTTTGGCACCAAGTCAAGGAACTCTTCGTACGTTTCACCGACTGGACTCAGTATCAGCGCTCATTTGTTTCTCGTTTCAGAAATTTTACTTTAGAGGCCTCAAGTTGGTCGTCTCACATCGCAAGCAAGTCAACGCGATTCAAGCGCGAGTAAAGGCAGGCGGGGAACCTCTGTCTCGCTGGGAATCTCGATTCATTCAAACAAACAGGAGTGACCTCGCAAGGTATTATTACCTTTCTGCCTCACTCTCTCTGATCGGCATCTGTCCCCTTACCTCCCGCGGCTCAGACTCGTGCCATTTGTCGCAATTGTCCTTCTCCTTGAGGAAGTCATCCCGCTCATCGTGCTGTACGCACCTGGTATGCTTCCGTCAACATGCGTCTTGGCTTCCCAGCGCGAAAGAATCGACTCAAAACGCCGCGAGAAACAGCGTGCCTATGCTGAGTCAATGCGGGATATCTTTTCGGAGGTATACAAGGCAGGTCCAACGGTTTTAGCGTCGTCGTTGCCAAGCGCGACCTCCGGCATTGCGGTCTCCGGGTAAATCGATTTTTGACGTGTAACCGAAACACATGCTGGACATCTACTCCATATAGCCTCTTGTCACTGTCAACATGGGGTCCCGAATTCCGGCGCAAGCGCAAGATTGAACGGCATATGAAGTCCGTGGTCGCCGACGACCTGCTCCTGGTCAAAGAAGGCTTGGGCGACCGGTTGACACATCCCGAGCTGCTCGAGGCACTCGAGGAGAGAGGAGTGTGCGTACTTCCGGTGCATTTCGGTTGCACAAGCTGATTGGCTGCTCCCAGAGTGTCCAACGGCCTGAGCACGACTAAGATGAAAGCCCGCCTTCGCTGGTGGCTCACCACGGCTGATAGGTCCGATGAAGGCACTCCCGTAAGCAGGCGTATCGTTCTTGCCTGCCAGAGTGCACTGGGCCAGTTTCAGGTTCGTTCTTAAGCTCATTTCACACGTGACTTTATCTTCGGGGGACCCAGCTCATTGCCGTTCAGTGAGGGTACTCCATAGAGAAGAGGATCTTAGCTTGTAACCACACGTATTTAATGTAGAGGTGAGATAGAAGTACACCTGCGATCCTATAATGCAATCACCTATCATCCGATACTTGGTACAACATCAAAGCTTCTCCTGTTGAGACATGACATGTCCACGGGAGTCCGACTTGACTTGACACGAAAAAACAGGTAGTATAACTCGATGCCAACTAACGGCGGCTTTTTAAGTATGCCAAGACCTCCCAGCTCCTACGGTCCCAGGGCGCCAACATGACACCCTTCTGAGCCATACTCCACGCCTCTTTCAGACTCGCTTCGTCCTCGGAATGCGCATTGGCCAGCGCGCGCAGCCCGATCGACGCACGTAAATCGGAAATGCCGCTGTTTCTCCCTTGGGAAATGACAGCTCGCGCAGCCGTCGGCTTGCCATACTGGAGCAGCAAGGTAGCCAATGCGCGCCGCGCGTCTTCGCGCGCGGGCTCACTATGTACGGCTTTCTGTGCCTCGCCCAACGCTGCTGTGAGATTGCCCTAGCGGGGAAATTTGTCAAGGTCACATGGCCAGGCGCGAAGCGATGGAGCAGCATGGGGGATGGGGATGGGAAGGGGTACGGGCGGGTCACTTACCTGACCCAGATGGTGCTGCTTCAAGATGTACGAAAAGTTGCGCTGCGGGTCGCGTCTATGGCGGAGGTCGAGGGGAAGCGATTTGAGCTCTGACAAGGCGGCGTCGATCAAGCCGTCGTCGTCGGTCAGGATGCCCATGCCCGCGAGCGCGTTGATCGCCGTCAGATTCTCCGGGTCCTGCGTGATACTTTTTTTCATTATAGTATGTATACACCCCCCCAGCGACAACAACGGTCGTGTCAGCAGAGATGTTCGATCAAGTGGAAGATGGTAGAAGCCGGCGCGGGCGCGCGTACCAGTCCAAGAGCTGCGCCTTTGCGGCCTCTCGTCCCTCCTCGGCGCCTGTGGCCCACAGCGTCTGCGCCAGGAGCACGGTGACGTGCCCGCGCATGTGCAAGTCGTCGCCCGCCGCGACGAGCGCCGCCTCGAAGTTCTCGATGGCCGCGTCCAGCGCCCCGAGCTTGAAACTCGCGAGGCCAGACCCGAACAGACACTGCGCCTTGAGCGCCCTGTCTTCCCCTTCGTCCGGCAACAGCCCGAGGGCGCTCTGGAACGAGCCGAGCGCGCCCTCATAGTCGCGCACGGCGAGGCGCAGACGTGCCGCGGTCGTGTTCGCTATCGTAAATTGCCGCTCGATAGTCGGGTCCTCGGTTTCCTCATACGCGGCCTCGAGCACGCCAATCGCACGATCGGTGCGCTCGATGGCGAGCTCGACGTGGCCGATGCGCTCGCAGATGAGGGCGAACAGGTGGAGGGCGGACGCATCATCCGGGCGCTGTTTTAGGTATCTGTCGAGCGCGAAGAATGCTGGAAACAGGTCGTCTGGAGATGCGCGGTGGCTGTGCCCGGCGCTGAGGTGGTCGAATTCGCGTTTGGCGAATTCGACGTCGGCTTCGGGCTTGGGAAAAAAAAAGGTAAGTAGAGATGGGGGTGGCTGGGTGCGCGCATGGCTTGCTGACTCACGACGTCAGCTGACAGACCCACCGCATGCTCGAAGAGCATGCGCGAGTCTGCGTGATGTCCCTTCCGCGTGGCGATTAGGGCTTGGCCCACCCATGTCATGGTGTGATCTGGATCTAAAGTTTGTGCCTTCAGGAACGCTTCGCCAGCCAGCTCTAGATCATCGTGGTAGAAGCAGAGGAAGCCGAAGCTCGTCCAAACGTTAACGTTCTACGCACGGAAGTTAAGCCAAACCTATCAGGGTAAGGAGACGAGAAGTCACCTTGGAGTTGATTTCTAGCGCCCGAATGTAGGCGTGCTGGGCTTCCTTCGGCTGGGACACGAGACTCATATCGCCTAGTGCGCACCAGTACTCGTCATCACCTGGCTGTGCGCGGATGGCCTCCTTGATTGATGCGATCGCTTGTTTCAATACCTTATCCCGTTGTTCGCCCTCCGGAAAAATCTTCCCGGCTAGGCTGAAGAGTGTGAGGCCAAAGTCAAACCAAGCACTACCTGTAGCGGCAGCTCCAAGGAGACCAAGTGAAATACGGTGACTGTATGCTGTGACAGCAACCTTCAAGGCATCCGTCCCTGTGAGGCCATCGTCGGGAAGCTTGATTGGCATCGTCACGCTGCCCGCGAGTCTATCCCCAGGATCCGACGTCAGATAGCTGCACGATTGCGAAAGAACAGCTCGGACGGCGGCCTCATCCGCGAAGGAAGATGAGCGCGAGAGGTAGTATATGGCATCTGCGACGACCTTCCACGCGAAACTATGGAATGATGCATTGGTGTCCAAGAACTGGAACGAGACCTGCAGGGCGGTCACGAATGAATCTTGTGCGCGAGTCACGAATCCGGTGGACAACTCAGAGAGACCCAGATCGATGTGTGTCCGTGCGAGAGATGTAAGAACACCAGGCTCATTTGGTTGGACCTGTAGAACAGAGTGGAAAGACGCAAGCGCTTCCTGAAACCGCCCCGTCTGACGGTGAACATCACCAATTAGGTAAGTACACATCCAGTCCTCCGGCCGTAATTCCTGAGCACGATGAAGAGCCTTGAAGGCAGCGACGTGCCGGCCAGCTTTGGCATATGATTCCCCCAGGCGGACCAACGATGGCTGGTCCTCAGGGTCAGCACGCAGTGCGACCTGGAAAGCCTGAATTGCAGAAGGAAAGTTGCCTCGGGTCTCCTCTGACCGTTAGTCCAGCATAGGTGAGTTAGGAAGGATAAGAAACCTACCAGATGGACAACTCCAGAAGCTTTCCATGCCCAAGCATTAACAGGTAAATAGCGTCCGGCAATAACTTCCTGAGAGTCCTTGAATCCGCCTTCGCCCTCGATGGTCCGATTTGCTACAACCTCAACGAGATCCCACTCTCGCTCCTCCGCAAAGCCTTCGGCAAGTCGTCTCGCAGCATCAGCCTCTCTCGCATCCAGCTCAAAGGCCTTCTGAAAACATTTCGATGCTCGGATTGGATCCAAGGGTTTTGCGGCTTCCGAATAATAAATCCCAAGAGAGGTGAAAGCGGGGGCAAAGGAGGAGGATTGTTTGAGAGACGTGATGAAGTACTTAAATGCTTCCTCCCTGTGGTCATCTATGAATAGTTTAGGAATATGGTGCGATCGGCTGCGAACAATTTGTTCACCTCCCATCTCCCAATAAACTCTACCTAGTCGCCACCAGCTCCGCGACCGATCCTCGTCGCTGTCGTCTTCACCCTCCCATAATCCAATAACAATCCTCAGTTCAGTAATAGCCCTATCGAAGTGGTTCAGCTGTAATTCACACCAAGCATGTTCCTCTTGTGCCCGTGTGCTGTCGCGGGTTTTTTCAGGGTGGCTGGCGGTGACTAGAGAGAAGCAGGACGCTGCTTCAAACCACTTCCCGGCACGTTGTAATACATATCCACGACCCATAAGGCAATTCACGTTGTTCGGGTCTTCAGAAAGTACTTCCTCCAAAATGCGGAGGGCTCTGGTGTGGTATTTGGGAGGGTACAGGTGAACGAGCGATGTTGCCAATGCGATATTGAAAGTCTTTCGAACACTGAGCAGAATCATCAATCAAGCTCTTTGACTGTGAAGTTACGTACAAGATCAAGTCGGAACCGGTGTCAGCCCGATGCCCGTTCACTAGTTCTAGACCTGCTTCAGATACAGCACTCGTGGTTTGAAAGTCCTGATCATGAAGGTACACCTCTGCCATTACCCTTCGAGCAAAGATTGACGATTGTAAGGCCAGCTCAGTAACCTGTTATGTAAACTCTAGAGGAGCGAGAGCAAAATGCGAAGACGAAACGAACCGAGATAACTTTGAACACATCATCCAACGTGGCCGAAGGAGTGGCTGGTTTCTCATCTTCATCTGAGATAGGGACACCCAAATAGGCAAGATAGGTTTTAATGAGCCTTGCGAGTGCTTCATCGGGAAACAACTTCAGATATTGACGCAGGATCTCAAAGTCATATTCCTCTGGACAATCGGCCAATCAGTACATCCACAGTCGAGGAGAGAAATTTTAGAACCAATGGTTTCGCAGTCTTTTCCATCAATAAAGGTTGTCCATGCCAACTCATCCGCAATGCGTAGTAAAACAGCACCGCTGGCCAACTTCTCGACTTCTATCGCGAGTTGTCGTTTCATTGGATCGTTGAGAGGTAGAGAAAGAAGGTAATCTCGCTTGTGGCGAAGTTGTTTCGATTCCGTCCAACGGCGAAGCTCGTCCGAGGTATTAGGGTGGTTGAGAATTTCATCGTAGAGGGCAGGTAACTTAGAGTGATGAGATTAATGTAAGGATACAGGCAATAGGAAGATACCTTTGAACCTCCGTTGACTTCGCGTACGACTTCATTTCTGACTCTTTGTGCATTGCCAGCATGCAGCCTTTTGCGACGATTGGCTACCTCCTTGTCAAGCGTCTCCTTTTCATCTGCTTCGTAGAGAGAGACCACCTCCTCTAGGATTGGCAGAGAATTATGTATTGCTGCTTGACTGGAGTATAATGCGGTGGAAGTTGGGTTGGTAAAGTCAGGGACAGGAAGAGTGGACAGAGTGGGGTAGAATCGGGAGTCTGGAAGGTATAGTGACAGTGCATCAGACAACTACAAATAATTGTAAGTATGGGACGCGATTAAAGGCATCTGGAAGACATGCCTGAAGACGTGATCCGTGTTCTCTACGCAGGTCTATCAACTTTTGGATCGCCTCGGCACACTTTGTAGCATCGTCACTAGCACCAAGTGAACGGTGAGCAGGGAATCGGTTCGATGATAAGGAACGCGTACGAATTTCCGAAAAGCATGGCGAGCTCTAGGAGAATCTCGGCATATTCGTCCCACTTCTCGCCGCGTTCATATACCTTTGACAAACCCTGATGACGTAGAGAGTAAACATTCAGACTCGGGGGAGGTATGTGATAGTACCTGCCATCCGAGAGGTTGCTTTGGATTGAGTCCGATAGCGGATCGGAATACCTTGAAAGATGTAGATATACGTTGGCTTCAGGTAAAACAGGGTTAGGAGGGGGCGCAGTTACTTGCTCGCTTTGATCGATCTGACTGAGTTCCAACAAGGACAGCCCGTAGAATATCTTACTGTATGTAGATTGTCAAAGGTTTGGATTGCCGCACACCATGAGACGTACGCATTATAGTTCTCTGGCTCATACTCTAGAACTTGCAGGCTGGAGTCATGCGCTGATTGGAAGTCCTTTTTGTCGAGTGCTTCTCTCGCCGCCTTGAGCTTCCGTTTGAGGAGAGCCGAGGACATGGGAACTGTGAAAGTACAATTTTCCCTACAGGTTACTGGGATGCGTTGCGCTGGTGAAGGTGGTGAGAGATTGTCCAAGAGATCCCTAGCAGAGTGACCGGGCCGGACTGAGTCAGATGGCAGCCGTCACCGACGACTTCGCCTGAGCTCAAGAGCTCAAAGTGCAACGTTCGCTCATGCTGCTCACAGGCAACCAAAACAGAACCAAGACAGACACCTCTGGGCACTTCTGCTTACAGTCGTTTTACTCTTTTTGGACAGTTACCTCCTACCGTCCACGATGGATGCACCCTCAGACTCTCATGAACAACTTGAAGAACTTCAATAACTCCTTCAGACCGTTCATGAAAAGCTAGAGGGGGGTAGTTCTGACCAGCGCGGAGGTATGTCATTGGCTTCCTTTCACGTCCTTATTGACTTACCTTGTCGTTCTTTCAGAGCAGAAGAGGGCTTCCCTACGCAGAGTCGAGATGGAACTCGACGAGGCATAAGAAATCATAGGGGCATAGATTTCGCCCGCATATTTATGGGCCCTCAGCTGTATAATCACTGCAGGTTTCAGAAATGGAGATTGAGATTCAGGGATACCCCAGTCCATCGGGTCGCAATATCAGTCCCGCATTCGGTCTTCCAAGACGGATCTCGCACAATATAAGATGCTCTCTCGCGAGATGCACGCGCAAGTATCGCGCGCAGGCCCCTTCTCGCGCAGCGCCGGTCCTGCTACGTCCGACGAGCCCTACGGCTCCAGCGACTGCACACGTCTCTTAGCCGGTACTGCATACTTAAGGACGGCTCTAGACGTCTGC
This sequence comes from Russula brevipes, assembly GCA_022496215.1. Lineage (NCBI taxonomy): Eukaryota > Fungi > Basidiomycota > Agaricomycetes > Russulales > Russulaceae > Russula > Russula brevipes. Next base: position 498,115 of record WTXF01000004.1, on the reverse strand, counting down.
AGGAGAGCCAGCGCGTTGCACTCGAGACGGAGGTACAAGGTGCCGACATATTCCAAAGCCTCATTGGACAGCGTGAGCAAATGGAGTACACTCGCAGTGCGGTTCGTCGCGACTCCCTGCTCTTCCATTCTTTTTCTGTTGCCTGTTGTAGTGTAAACAGGTGACCCTTATTGCTTTACAGCTGAAGTCTGCTGATAACTCTATTGACCGAGCGTCTGGGACACTTAAGAAGATGATCCGACGGTGAGTACTTTCACATTTCGTGCCGTCCTAGGCCGATGCGCTGTCAGATGGATGTAGAAGTGTTTTTTTTTTGCATTTTTCGAAGAATGTACCAACACAGCTTCTACACCATCATTACCATAATTGACCTAGTCTTACTCACTGGTATATTGCTTTGGGTGAAACTGCTGTAAGGTCAGCGTGACCGCTGCCCGCTGAAACGCCAGTTCGCGCGCACAAGTTACCTCAGCCATTATTTCACCTCTTATGGATGGAACATCTTGTCGCAATCCAGAGGGAGACAGGGCAAGATAGGAGTCGAAGTTGAACAATTGAGGCTTTCGAAGCATGCAGGGAATATTTCGAAGGCACAGAACTTCTTATTCCGATTCCAAAGAGTTGAGGGGCTTCACCTGCGGAAGAGTGTACTGTAGCTATGAAGGACATTCGAAGTCGTCGAGCAATGGGGGTCGATACAGTATCGGAAGGAGAAAACGTATCACATATGTAAAGGCATGGAGGGTTCAGGAAAAAGGGTGACGGGATCAAATGTATAAAGGAGGACGCACGACGGGTGAGGAATGAAGCTTAATGAAGTCATCCAAGTCAGATAGCAAATCGGATCTATGAAGGGTCGCAGGGCCAAGCATGAGTGCATGAGTACGCGAGCCGTGGCACGAGGTTTGAGAGAGTGAGCTTAGGGCATACCATGCCAACAAAGGCACCGTGACCTCCCACGTCAGAGTCGCCAAGAATTGTATGTTCATGTGAGCACCATCTGACACACGTGGGGCACTCGCATTGTCTATTTCTTCAGCATCTGAGCATATATTTCAGGCATCCCTTATCGAGTACATGTCTCTGCCGCGAAAGCTGTTGTAGATGCGACGTCTGCTGTCCTCGCGGTGGAAGAAGGCCCCCATGGTGGACGCTTGAATGTCATCGCGTCAGGCCCTATCGCCGGGACAGACGGCGAGGATCACCTCTCGCCCAAGGGCCCCACCGTACAGAATCATTGGTCCATTTCCACAGGCCGCAAGGAAGATTTGACGAATATTGCTAACTCAGCGGTCCTCTTGTTCAGCGAGGCTGCCGGCTTTATATTAGGCCAGGCTCTTGTTGTCGACGGCGCTTCTGGGCATCTCAGAGGACCCATGTTGCGTTCTTGGTCCAGTGTGGACTAATCTGTCTTGCAACACCAGGCAGGGGCATAAGTGTGGTTGTAATGCGTTTGGATAGAATATGTCAGATGCACCCTCAATGGGGAATGGCCCTGTTAGAATGAGTCGTACGAGGAATCGCCCAAGGAATACATGTCAGTAATGGCTCTCTGGTCTAGCACACTGCGACATGTGACGAGTGGATAAAAGATGCAGTGCTGAGGAGCATGCCATACCAAGACCAGTACATCTATGGGCGCGTGGGCGCACGTGGAAGGGGAGTGTTAGTGACGTAGCAACTGAGGTCATGCCTGGGTTCGCATCAGCCACGGCACCTATTGGATGATAGTTTAAATTTGAAATGCTAAGAAGAGTTCTTGCATGAGGTCAACTCGAGTGCTCGGGGCATTGAGCGTTGTGGGAAAGTCATGACGTTACTGGCACACCATGACACAGAACAGGGTTAGGCACGTCCGCGTGAAGGATAAAAATAATCCGATCGTCGCCTGGCCGGGTAGTAGAAACATTCCGGTAACTAAGTCGTACTATCAGCAGTGGAGGTGTGGGAGGAAAACATGCGGCAGGGAATGTTCCGCAATCATCTTGTTTGATGGTGTATCTCACCACCCCTAAGGCCTAAGGCCTAAGACCCGAGGCACCACCAAAGAGACCGGCCGGAGTTGTTGTTGAAGGGACTGAATGGGCACAACCGAGAAAACGGATTTCGGGTATCCTGGTCCCTCAAGGTGTGCAAGGGAGTATAAAGAATTTACTTTTCAGAAAGTAAGCAAGACGATGATGATTCACTACAGTAGGCTTTGGACAGCAATGTGTCAGTTGTTACCACGGTTATACATCCCCATAACGATTTGTCACTTGTCACGGATCCGGTGTTCCGAGTCCATTTACGCCTGCGCTGCTCCGTCACTGCTGCTCATGAGCACAGACGGGAACACCAATGCTATCCACGCTCTCAACCACGGATGTTCTCCCCAGATCCGACATTGTCCCTCCTTTCCGAACAGGAACTGCACGCGCCGCCTGGCCATCCGAGCTGGATCTCGAAAAGAAGCTAGCCATGCAGGTGGTGTACCCGTTCCTTGGTACCGGCCCACCGTCCTCCCTTCTGAGTAAATCAATCATTTCCAGCTCGTACACCTAGCTTCTCAATTTCATGGCAGCGACTATGCCTGTGCTAAATTTGGTGCTAGAGGTGCGCCTAATTTCCTCGCCGTCTGCAATAGTCCAACATTCAACATTCAAAACGCCGAATGATTGTAATAGGATCTACCATCACCTACATTCCACTATCCATTAACCTGCCAGATCACTTCCAGCAACTCAAGGAACGTCAAGCGTCGTATGCAAGCACCGAGCCCTGGTGGTTATGCGAGCCGGACTCTCAAAGGACGGATTCTGCTGCCCCTTCCCCCAAACTTGTGCCAAAGCTACAACCATCACGCTCTGTCGCTTTCACTCAAGCGTCGCCCAATCTACAACATGAACTGCGTTTCGCCATTGATACCCCCCTGATACCGTCTGCGTGGTTGATTGGAGAGGCTCCTCTCCCCAAGACGTCTGATACCCATCCAATTAGGTGTGAACGCGTTCCTTTCCCCATTTGTTTACCTTTCTCAATTTCCATCCAGTGTTTCTGCTATTATACCTGAAGAACTTTTATCCTCAGTATCTTTGCACATCTCTTTAAGTGACTCTTCATCGCCAACCATCTTCAACATTCACCCTGCTTTCTCTTTGCATCGACTGGCTGCTCTGTCGGATTCCGTACTTACTCCACCACCTGTTGTATCGCCACCTGCATTACCCGATCGACTAGGACCCGCCGTGCGTCCCGTCAGCAAGGCTCCCTCTGTTGCGCCGTCGAGAACGCACCTGCAAATATGGAGTCGTGTCTCTATGAAGAGTGCCCTCCAATCTGCTCTTGCTACTGACATTCATCAACCTGCTCAACCACCTGTCCCACCTCCGAAAGATCCAGTACCACGGTTACCGCCCTTAGCGATTGGCAGCATAGATCTCATAGGCGAGATATTCAGCACTTCTCAGTTTGAGTTGGATGAAGATGGGTCTCCCGGCACTGTTCTGCAATCGCGGCACGAGCGTACGTATTCTGCTCCATTTACACCCTGGCACGGTATCCCTGCAGACTCGATGTATGGAGTCCAGCATCTTCAGGACAAACCCCCACACCCAATGTGAGTAGTCAAGGGCGGCTTGTCATATCATTGATCATTTACGATCTTCCCTTGACAGTTCTCACTTTCCCTATGTCCAAAGAATTACACGTCGTCCAAAGGTCGCACATTTTGGTTCACTGCTGGTGCCGCATCCTAGCGACTCATCACAACCTCCCTGTCCCACCCTTGGTAATTTATATCTATCATCATGTCCCGGTAAAAAAGGTAGTGTCTACATTATTCGTTCTTTTAAAATGTGAAATCTCTAACAATGGTTTACGGAAGTACGCCTCACGGGGCCTGTACGGGGTCGAGGTGCGATCTGTCGTGACCTCAAGCAGGACCTACGGAGAATCAAGGCGCTAGGAGTGCGATGCATCGTCTGGTGCGCTTAAATCTTACGTACTTCTCGGGGCCCGACAACTTATAGATGTACAGCTGCCTTGATGACGAGGAGCTAGATTTTTTGGGTGCATCATGGCCAGAGTATTCTCAGGCGGCGCGGGAGTTGGGGCTTGACATCCTCCGGTAAGCGGGTTAGATGGCTGTGCTTCATTCTAAAATTTATTATTTGATCTATCAGAATACCTATTCCGGAAGGGCTTGCACCAGCATCGCTCGAGCTGTTTGACGCCCATCTGACACGGCTCATTTCCGTTTACACGCTTGCCGGGGTCCACGTGCTCGCGCACTGCCGCGGGGGCGTTGGGCGTGCGGGATTAGTGGCTTGCTGTTGGATGCTCAAGCTCGGGTTGTGTGGGTGGGCGTTCGCGAGCGACAATGTGGAATCCGCAGACCAAGGGCGGGTGCGCCGAGATACGGTCGAACAGGTGGAAAAGGCAATCGGTATTGTTCGCCGGCGGCGCAGCCTGAAGGCGATCGAGACATATGAGCAGGTGAAATTCCTGGTTGGATACGTCGATTATCTCCGCGGTAAAAATAGTTGAGGGACAGATATTATGTAATTCCGCGGGCTTGTTGTTGGGTGGCGTTGGCAAAAATGCAAAAAATACTTTCGTCAGCCGCCCGCCGCCCAAGCCACAGAAGTCGCGCGCGTTGCTGCCCCCGTTGTCGTCCTTCTCCCCTCGCCTCGTCCGGTTCGCTGAGCCTAGCCTGTCCCTTCTTTCTTCTCGCCTTGATTGGCCACTATTCTCTCCTTTCCCCCTTTCTTTCTTTCACTATGGTCGTGCACTATAACCGTGATGACATTCCAATCCCTACCACCGTCCCAAGACATGGCCCTTCGGCTACCGTACGCAGAGCAAAGACACTCACCCGTCCAGAACGCGGCGTTGCCCCCCCACCCCTCATCAACCCGAACCCCCCTCTACAGCCATCTCCTTCCTCTACCATCGAATCCTCACCATCTTCCAATTTTGATGCATGGGTCATCTTCTCCTATGTGGTCACATTTTGGGCACCCTCGTTCCTCTTGAGCTCCCTAGGAGGCCTCAAAGACAAGGCGGTGCAACAGGCGTGGAGGGAGAAGATGGCGTTATGTTTTATCGCTTCCATTCTATGCGCTGGTGTTGGTTTTGCAACAGTGGGCCTGCAGAGAGTCCTTTGTCCTGAAAGAACGCTGGAGACCGAGAGGTTTATCAGTCTCGGCTCCACGGCAGGTACTCTCGGTATCCAAGGCTTCATGTTCAATATCTCCCACTCCACATCCCCAGATCCCAGCGTCAATTTCTTTAATCTGGCAAAGCAACTCCCCGGTCAAGATATTACCCAGTTGTTCACCCGCGATGCCGCGGACTTCTCCCATTGCCGCGGCCTCTCCTACCGCATAGCACAAGACCCTCCCTGCAATACGGCCACTCTTTGCCCCCTTGGAGCGCTCAACAACTCCGCCACTTTAAAGAATGCCCAGTTGGTGAATATCACTCGACCAGTCGGCTATGACTGGAAGCAGGTCTCCACCCTCTCCAATTACATCGTTCTTGACGGACAAGTCCTCAATCTTAACCCATACGTCAAGTTACATCCCAATCCGATTCCGGGCGATGCTGTTGACATCGCCCTTCGTACGCTGTTCAAGGCACCTGGCAGCAGCGGTCGCGATGGAACCCGTCTCTTCGTAAACAGGCCCGACGTACGCAGTGCTATTCCCTGTATGATCCAACGATATAGGGCTGGAAGCATCGACAAGATTACTCCAGGATGCTTCGTTTCCCAGCTAATTCTTTACGCTGGCCTGATTGTCGTCATGTCCCTCATTTTGGTTCGTTTTGTCATGGCCTGTGTTTTCAATTGGTTCCTTTCCGCACGCCTTGCCGGCAATCCCGATGCGTCGTCCTTCAATCGCTCCGCAATCAGTCCTTCTGTTCTTCCCGAGGGTGCTAATGTTTCGATCGATAACGCGAATGGAACTGCCCCTTGGGCGGGACCCGATGGTACGAAGAAGTACGGCAAGCCACCTAAATCTATGCGATCCTTCCAGTCATCTTCCTCTACAACATTGACGAATGGAACTGCAAGGGACGGCGCTGCACCTATCATGAGCTTGGCTCAGATCGGTGCCGAGTTATTTGTGGTGTGCTTGGTGACTTGTTACTCGGAAGGAGAAGAGTCACTTCGGACTACATTGGACTCTATCTCGTTAACGGGCTACAGCGATCAACGAAAGCTGTTGTTCGTTGTGGCGGATGGTATGATCACCGGTGCCGGTGAGAAGAGGAGCACCCCAGATATTTGTGTCGGGTTACTGGATGCCGATCCCAGGTTCGGAAATCCTACGCCAATGAGCTACATGGCTGTTGGGTCCGGATCGAAGCAGGAGAATAGAGCGATGGTCTATGCTGGTCATTACAGTACGCACTTTTTCTACTATCCATGCTATCACGAACGAACTGACGTATCCTATGCAGCTATCGCCCGTCGCAGGACACCGACCGTCATAATTGTCAAGTGCGGCACAGAGAAAGAAGCTGCAACGGACAGGAAACCCGGGAATCGTGGCAAGCGGGACAGTCAACTGATTCTCATGAATTTCTTTTCTCGTGTTACGTATAACGACAGAATGTCACCTCTAGATTTTGATCTCTTCCGTAAGGTCCACACATTGATGGGTGTCACACCAGATTTCTTTGAAGTGTGCCTCATGGTGAGTGATCTTGTCGCCGCTTACCACGGAGAATCTTCTGACATCATTCCATCGTCAAGGTCGACGCAGACACTAAAGTTTTTCCGGATTCCCTCAGGGCGCTCGTCAATTGCATGCAACACGATCAGATGATCATGGGGGTGTGCGGAGAGACTCGCATCGCTAATAAACGGCAATCATGGGTCACTGCCATTCAAGTGTTCGAATATTTCATATCCCATCATATGGCCAAGGCGTTCGAGTCCGTCTTCGGCGGCGTCTCGTGTCTACCAGGATGTTTCTCTATGTTCCGCCTCAAAGCTCGCAAATCGTCCGGTGATGACTGGGTTCCGCTGATCATCAAACCAGAGATCGTCAAGGAGTACAGTCAAAGCGAAGTCTCCACCCTGCACCAGAAGAATTTGCTACTCCTCGGCGAAGATCGGTTCCTGACCACCTGCCTTATTCGCACTTTCCCAAATCGCAAGATGATGTTTCTTCCGCAGGCTAAGTGCCGTACTGTCGTTCCGGATACATTTTCTGTGCTCCTTTCTCAGCGACGCCGCTGGATTAACTCTACAATTCACAATCTCATGGAGCTCGTGCTTGTTCGCAATCTTTGCGGAACCTTCTGTTTCAGCATGCAGTTTGTCGTATTCATGGACCTGCTGGGCACAATTGTCTTGCCCATCGCTATCGCCCTCACGTATCTTCTCATCGCTGGCGTCGCGCTATCGCCACCGAAGTCATTCCCACAAGCCATTCCCATCATATTGCTCGGAGGTGTTCTCGGTCTCCCAGCTGTGCTTATCCTTATTACAACCCGCAAGGTTGTATATATATTCTGGATGTTCATCTATCTGGCTGCCTTACCAATATGGAATTTCGTCCTCCCGCTATATGCCTTCTGGCACTTTGATGACTTCTCTTGGGGGGAGACAAGGTATTATTACCACAAGAATACACAGATGTCATGTATGCTAACATCATGAACAGAAAAGTTGAAGGCGAAAGGAAAGGGGAGGGACACGGTGAGGGTAAAGGCCGCTTTTCTGGAGTTTCCGTTCCGCTACGCCGCTGGGAAGATTGGGAACGGTCCCGTCTTCGCAAGTTGAGACGAGAGGAACGACGTCGTCGTGAATTTGAACGTGCGCACCCGTCAGGATACACTGTTGGTGATCAAAGCCTGGTCGTCCGCTCCGAGATCCACAGTACATACGACGGTTCAGATACCTATTCCGTGACATCTTCAGAGGATCACTGGGGTCCTCAAATTGGCGAATACAACGAGAACAATGCGCAATATCCACCACCACCACCAGTTCTCCTCCCAATTCCCCGTCATACTCTTGACAGTGCCAAAACCATTGATGAGCGGGACCTTGAAGCCATGCTTGAATCTGGTTGGGATCCATCACCAAATGTATCCACTGACAATCTACACCCTGCCCAACCGTGGCCACCTCAAATATCTCAACGATTGCAACCGACTGGTGGACGGTCTGTGGATGGCCCCAATTACTCTCCAGTGGGGCATCATCCTCCGTCTCATTTGAAGTCCCCGATCTCACCCACACGACTAACACAGGGGGCAAGTTCCGCGATTGGGCATGGGCAGGATTGGAGGACACACGCAAAGCGACGCAGTGGAGGCGGACAACGACATGACTATGGACCCCTAGGTCCGTTGGATCCTGGGGCAAAGTTCTAGGGACAGGCTGGCAGGGTCAGCTTGTAAATGTGATTTTAGTGGGAAGTTTCGTCATTTATCTTGCACCTTATACAGTTATACCCTCTGACATCATAATGCACACACCATCCGTACTTCATGCTTCACAGACTTCGCCGTGCTCTCTCATTATCACAAACCTCTTGATGACGACTTCCTACACCACGCATCCCTCCTTTCCCCTTCCTTTGCAGTCATATCATTCCTAGCTATCATTGCACCTGTTCATTAGTGATCACGCATAGAATTCTTACTCAGACGGACTCTTAAGCAAATACGCAAGCTGTGCGTGACTCCTCGCAATTATATATTCCTTTATCCTAGCAGTACACTCGATAGAAATGTTGGCGAACATAAGTGAGCCTTGTCCTGTCAGGACACTCGAGCGCCATTTCTGACGGAGACGGCCGAGCCGCGTGCTGGCCGTGAAGCGCGTGAAAGTCCAAGGGTAACGTCCAAAACGAGTTGAACGCCGCACCTCTACACACCTTCCCATGGCCACCAACGTAGAGAACGGTGCAGAGGCCACCGAAACAGGATCCTCTGTCGAGGACCGACAATCCGCCATCTCGAGCGTCCAATCGCAGATAGATCTGCTGGGGGACCTCTCCAAGCGTCTGCAGACGCTGCGGCTGCTGCCCCACAACGTGCTGCGCTCGGAGGTCGTCTCGGGGGCGGGGGCGGCGAACCAGGTGCTCCCGACGCCGGTGCTGGGGGACATCTTTGGGAAGTCGACGGAGGACCTCCGGACGCTGCACGCCGCGGCGGTGGAGGCGACGGTGCAGGACGCGCTGAGGGCTGCGGCTGAGAGCGAGCGGCGGGTTGGAACTGGGATCAGGGATGGGGATGCCCGTCGCGAGAGGGAGAAGAAACGACGACGGTGCGTGCGTCCATCAGAAAATCTGTGTTTTTTTTTTTTTCTTTCTTTCTTTTTTTCGGTCGTTTCGTTCTTACTCTTTCCCGCCTCCCGCCCCTCCTGCTCCCATCTTTTCTTTCTTTTTTTTTTTTTTTTGCTGGGTGTCCGCTCTTTATGGTGTTTGTACGTTGACAACTCATTTTTTTTTTCTGTGATGCAGCCGCTCTCCCACCCCCGAATCGCCAAGACCGTATTTGCCCTTGCAGCAGAAGGTCGCGAGTCCATTTCCCCCGCTTCCGGCGGGTGTGCTGCCGCTCACGCTGGACGAGCTGCCGGCGTACGTTCGGGAGTTCAACTCGACGCATGCGAAGAAGAAGGTGCTGCTGCACATCTACTTGACGCCTGGGCGGCGCGAGTCGCGGAGTATCGCCGTGCCCGTGATACTCCGGTTCCTTATCCCTAACGTGCTGAGGGCGTTCGTCACCCTCGGGCATGAAGAGGGGATTGATAGAGCCGCGACCGAGACGCCGGCGCTGATGGTAGAAAGCCTGACCGTGTTTGGGTCGAGGGAGAAGGCGAGTGCCTCTCTCTGCCTCTTGATGGCAGTGTCGTTTTATCGTGCAACTAGAAACCCCCACATTCACAATCCGAGTTCATCATCTTTCAGAAGCTGTCTCAGTGGGTTGTGCGCGTCTTGCAGCTGTTGCCACGTGTGCCCGTGCAAAGTTTCATGGTGAGCCCCATCACGATAAACCTCCCCCCCCGATCGACCGCCCTTTGGCTGACTTTCTGGATGCACCTTCTGATCCGCTCTTATGTGGTGGGGGGGCCATCGGAATAGGACATGTTGGTAGCATACGAGGGCCTTTTCCAGGAGAAGTGCTCGATTTGTGAACGATTCCTTTCGGCTGAAGGATACTTGCCCCCAGTCGCCCGTGTAAGGCAAGAAGACGGGACTTGGGGCCCGCAGCACGGCACCTGTGTACAGAATTAGGGAATTTGTCTACCGAAAAAGGCTGCTGCGTGATAAGGCGCCTCTTTTTGTTTTGAAAACCAGCCGGAGCTCGTTGAGTAGTGCGTGGCTGATCATATCTTGGGGTCTCGCCCGGGGCTTATCAGCCGAACAGGACAAATTACCCTGCGGCGGGGAATCTTGGTTTCTCCATTCCATTGACCGGAAAAATAGGTACCTCGAAACATCGCTATTATCATTATCTTTGTTGCGCCCCTGTACTTGCACCCTGTGCGTGGGCCAGAGGGTGCCCGAGGCTGATGTGTCAGTGGGCCGAAGCTGCTTGAGCAATGCGGAAATCGAGATAGACTTTTGTCTCTCTGATGATCGTCGCAGGACACAGGATCTTGCCGGCTTGCCGGGACGCTGTCTAACCAAATTTAGTCTAAGAGGCCCACACACTTGGCTCCTCGATCTGTGTCTTTCGTGCGTCAACTCGACTGTTTCGCTCGCTCACTCACTCACAAGCTAACCGAACAGCCAGTATCAAATCCCCTTGGGTTATGTCGATCCTACTCGAACGCCTGGGCTTGCCTTTGCCCTTTTTACCCGAGTGCCAGGGGTAGACATGCACAGCTTGACTGGCAAGTGAAAGTGCGAACAGGAGAGCACCTGATCCCCTTCGGAACAGCGGGGTTTTTGGTCGTCCCCGCTCGTAAGGTCCAGCCAGCCCAGCCAATATTCACCTCAAGATCCATTCAAGATTTTCGACCTTCATCTCCTCCTGCGTTTGCTCCCGCCCCACTCATTAAAGCCTGATGCCCCCCGTACGTCTCACATCTTTTTCCCCCTCTCCCACATCATTCCAGCGAGTGAAGCACTGGCGTTCCCATCCTTCCAACCCCTCCCGTTTCCTAACCTCGAGGGGACCTGTCACAATTCCTTTGCGCCATACAATCTGCCCTCCTCGGGGAGAATAGCAATCGCTTCGCATCACAGGTGAGTATGAGGTGCCACCGACCTTTGTTGGGGGGGTCACGACGGGCAATCTTCAGGGCCATTGTGATTGTTTACAAAGCGGATCGAAATGAATACCGCTCGTTCTCCCTCACAAATACCATGGCCCGTCAAATATCTTACGGAACCCCCGTCGAGAATGTTCTCCGTTCTCAATTGGTCTCCCCAAATGGGGTGGGGTGGTACCACGATCGCCATCGACACCGAGTTCAACAATTCGCTTTCACACCAGGATGTTCGCATTCGCATCGTCATCGGCGAAAAGCCCATCTCCACAGAAATAAAAGCATTGGGGCCCGATCGCGAAAATCACTTCAGGTGCACCGGCGTTGTTCCGGACTTTGAATCCCACAACATGTCCTCGACGCACACGGTTTGCCTTACCATCCAGGCCCTTGGTCCATGGAACGACCTCCTCGATCAGGTCCGTTTTGGGTATTTCACGTACCGGAAACGACACGGCAAGTGCAGAAATGTTTTGGTTTCGATGCCCGTCATCCTGAGGTTTATCTTTTTTTTATTTTTTTTTGCAGGTCCTTCTATGTCAATCCCTTTGGGCCCTGGCGTCTTAAATGTCCCTCGCAAGGGAGATACGTACTTACATCTTCCGCAGCTACCTACCCCTCACACCGATGCACCTGGTCCGCGAGTGAAGGCCGGGACCTCGTCGCCTCCCCTTGAGAGTCAAAGTCAAAACGGCGGTGTCATTCCCCCAGAATATCTGCAAGGCATCTGCAGATACGAGGGCAATGAAGACAGCAATAGGCGCAAGCACGGCTCGGAGAACGTGCACATGCATCAGCACGATAAAGTGGCCGTCGAACTCGAGTTTGAGGAAGACCCGACAGGTCTTGGCGACTGTCTATCCCTTGAGGAGGAGCGTCTCAATCGAAGGCTTGTCAAGTTTATTTGCAAGGTGCACGAGGGAAAGCTACGCGTATCCTTCCATCCCATTCGACCCGAGCAGTACGACGAACGGGATGTCGTCATTTCTTGCATCCGCAGCCACTGCGGTACATGGTACACCTCCGTGGACATAATCAGGGTTATCGAACACATCATGAAAGGACAGTTTATTCCCGGTGGGGACAAGCAGGTTGGTCCCGAGGAGAAGAGCCGCATCCGACGCAACCTCGAGTCCCTAGGACCCACCACCGTTACGAAACGAAAACAAAACGCGACGCTGTACAAGTTGATCATGGACTTCCCCGCGCCCAAGCCCCGCCACATCGAGAAGGAGATCAAAGTTTTCGAGTGGAAGACCCTCATGGCTGGCATCATCAAAGTCGTGGAGAAATTCGTACGTTGTTTTGGAGTCTGCTCTTTCGCTCTCTCGTGCGCTTTCAGCCCCTGACCTTGAGGACCTCTTTTTTTTTTTTTTGGCCCCAACCATACGTGAACAATTACAGTCCTGGTGCAACGAAGCGCAATCGCACAAAGCTCCCACCTCCCACCCTCCCGCCGCACCGCACCCCCTCGCCCCCCTCACCTCGTCCGACGGCGCCGGTATGCCAGTCGATTCGAGGCAACCCAACCTCGCGCCAGCCCTCCACGTCAGCCCATTTTGGCTGTACTGCCCGGACGTCACGCTCGGGTCGCTCGTGACCGGTCCTCCTTCCGTTGGTGAAGAAGAGGTGCGGTTCCCGAGTCCCCGACCCTACACACCCCCAGAGGTCGGCCACGCCATCCAAATGCCGGCTCCCTACGAGCCCTTCCACCATTTCGACTCGCTAGAGTGGCAGCCAATGCGTGGGCACGGTACCCACGCGGGCATGGCGTCTTCATTCTTCTGACCCTCTCCCGCTTTTTTTTTCCCATCCCCATGTGATTACGCTCTACAGGCTGTATCCCTAGTCTCTTTGTTCGGTGGCGATACCATTTTTGACGAATGTTCGTCAGCTCTTTCAAGGCTGCATAGCTTTATCCGGTCTTTACCGCCCCCCACCCCTCCCCACGTAAAAATGTATGACTAGCACCCTACTCATCGTCTCAGGGATTGTACGTTCCATGACTTCCCCCGCTTTTTCTGCGCCCTTAATGCCAGACGTTTACGCGGTGCATCACCCAGGCACGGAGCAGTAAGAGGGGTATTGTTAAATCCAACCAACAATGAACATGTGACACAAGTGCCGAGATAGAGACAAAAGATTCATGAAAAAAGAAAAAAGAAAAAAAAGAAAAAACTAGCTAGTCAACTGATCGATACATATAAATTTCCTCTCCCCGAAGAGACGGTAAGATGACGAACAAGATAAGATAGCAAAAATCGCGGGCGTGTCCGCAACTTTGGCCCATCCATAATCGGAACAAGGCCGAAATCGTGATTTTCATGGCGTGTGTCCATCTCGCCGCCCAAAGCTGATGCTCCCTAACCGTGAGAAACGACCTTTGAGGGACCCACTTTTGCTCCCCAATAAGGAGGCGCCGCTGTTCGTCGCCGAGGGCCCGGCGTTCCCCGTGACGTTCACGAAGGAGCCATGGGGCGAACTAGCCGAGAGCGAATCGCTCCGATGTATGGCGCCGTCGGCGCCTTCGGCAGGGCCGGATGAGACCGCGTTCATGCCATGCCGCGTGAGGTTCGCGATGTGCTTCTGCAGCCGTGTGGGCTGTGTCGCCGAGCCTGCAAAGGAGATGGCGGGAGATTGGGGAGGTGATATGTTCGCGCCCGGTAAGTGAAGTGGCGGGATGGCAAAGGGAGTGCGGGTAGTAGAGGAATTTGACGCGACGATTGAGGTGGCGTCGGCCAGAGATGGAGCATACGAAGAAACAGAAACATCGGGGACCCGTACAGATGACGCCATTCCACGCTCTGTAGGAGCATCAAAGGACAGGCGCTCGATCTCTTCATCGAAATTTTTACGGAAAAAGCCCTCGAGTGTGGCGTGAAATGAAAGCATTTCCTGTGGACACAGTTGGCCGTGGAGTCGTAGACAACTGTCGATAGTGCGGACCTAATATTTCATACATCAGCTTATAAATTCAGCGGTATATATGGCACGAATCACGAACATGCTCCTCGACCGCAGCACGCAGCTTGTCGATAACTTCTCTTCGTTCAGGATGTCTTGTGGCATAGTCGGGCGTCAAGAACACCACGCGGTAGCTTGGTATGCCTCCACTTGCCGGAGCGTCAACTGCACTATTCAGAGCCATGGACAGAGGGTTCGTTGAGACAACTTGAGATGTTTTCGCCAGAGCGGAGTACTTCATATTGAGTGCATTCAGCTCCTTGTTCTTCAGCTCTACCTCGAGAAGAGCACTCTCGACTGGAGACAACTCGATACCTTCCACTGATACAACTTCTGATCGCCTCAGCACGGCAGGGAAGGACTCTTCAGTGGTGAAGTACGTCTTCTCAAACCAAACTTCCTCGCTCCCGTCCCGGTCGGCCTTTGGAATAGGTCGAGTGGAGCTGAAGTAGTTGATGGCGCTGAAAACGCCTCGTAAACATTGAATAAGGTTCTATTAATATGCCGCACTGACCAATGTTCATAGTACTTCCGGACAGCTGGGGGAACGTCGGGTTAGTGAATATTGGCAAGTCTCGGTTAGGTTCTGGTGTGACTGTGCTGCATTGAATATACTGATCATTTCCGAATCGTATGTCGACTGGCGGGTCTCCAAGTGTCCTTAGTAGCTGCGCCCCTGCATGCTTACCAAGCATGCGTTCACAAAATCCTCCGAACTTCTCCCACTCGTAACCACGATACTGAAAGGCATGATCAATATAAATGCCGTACATGTGATGTACGTATAGACACACTATGAACTGCTTGTTGCGAATGGCCACGGGAAAATTGCCATAGAACGCCACACGGAAGTAGTCAGGGTAGTAGCGCTGAGTGGTGATGATGTGTTCTAGTAACGCGGCCTGGTGTCGCATGATCTCGGCCAAGCGCCCGCTATTTAAACACATCCGTCAGTGACCGAGTAAAAAAAGTTGAAGATTTGTTCCTCCTCACTAGTTGAAGGTGACCTCCGAGTGCTGATAAACCAGTTCTTTGCATATTTCGATCGCACTTTCCCATGCCTTTCCCTTGCCGAAGTAATCCAAAATAAGCAGGTGAAGAGTCTCCTTTCGTTGAAAATGGGACTGTTGTGGCAGCATGAGGTCTTCCATAGGTTCGACGAACGAGTTCAATTTCCACTCGTAAAGATCCGCATGCAGTTTTAACGTGAGAGCAGCCTCGACGTAGTTTTGGGATTGCAAATGCATCTATCAAGTGATCCAGATGGTCAGTAATGAACCGGGAGGTAAAAGATTGGTACATACATTGACGAGTTGATGCACATATTTTATGTAGATCTCGTTGCGGCCAATCCGGCGAATGAAGTTCATGAGGCGAAGCTGCGGGGCGTGAGGATAGACCGAAGCTGACGAGGCAAAGCCAACGAACCGTGGCAATAACGCGGTCGTCAGCAAACTCTTCACCCTCGGGAAGCGCGCGCACACTCAGAAGCATCTCAAGGAAAAGGTCAACCGAATCTAAGAAACTCGAGACTCTATCGCGCAGCTGCTCTTCCACACTCGAAGACTCGAATAAATGGCGTAGCTGGCTAATGAAGAAGGCCCTTGAGAGGTCGTCCGCTTTGCTGTCGGACATGAACAATGAGTCCAATTTGCTGATCAGCTCGTGCTCGATATCGTCGAAATGTTGGTGTTCTTGGTATTGTGAAACGACCATGCTGTACAGGATCTGGACGGCCGTGCTTCGAAGCAAATCATGGTGGCTGACGCAGAGATTGACCACATGGCTGACGAGGGGGCTCAGTGATGTCTGATATCCCTTCAAAGGAGGTGAGTCTGGACACAGGGAGGCAACAATTGGAGATTTACCCCGTATCTTGTGACAACTCCAGCCCGCTCAGATACATCTTCGGGCCACCCCAGTGCATCCCATAATTGCTGAAGTATGGCAGCTCCTTCTCCCCGGATGTCGCCGGCCATTCGCCACACTGCTCGACGCCGCTGGGTGAAGCTGTCAACGTCAAGCGATATGGAAGGGATTTAAATGATACCACCTGTGGGCTAAATTCCTCAATGACCAGTTGATCCGAAGAAAGCAGTTTCAATAGCACTTGAAATGCCTCCCTCCATAATTCTGTGTTGAATTGGACGGCCCCATCGTCACTGGGTATGAAACGTTTCTCCAGCAGGACCGCAACAGAGTCCATCATTTTCACTAGAACCTTATGTGCCATGATGTTCACGTTCAGCCAGTTCGCGGGCCAGGCATCATTATCCAAAATGGAAGTCGCAACCCTGAAGAGCTGCAAGAGCAACGCCGCGAAGTTGTCACGGCCCTCGATCTCGAAGACACCCTCGAAGAAGTTTAGGAGATACTTTTTGGGAGAAGACAGTATGATGACCAGTAGCACGATCGCGGTTTCTCCCTGCGTTGGGCTGAATAGGACTTGTCCCTCAGCTTGGTAAACGCCGTTGAAGCCTTTCGGAACCCGGGGAAGTTGTGCAATCAAGGAGAACGGATACGATTCAGGAAACGACACAAGAGTCGTCGAGGGGGCAGTAGTCGGCAACCTCTTCCGCTCGACGGCGTGGGCATTGGCAGGGCTTTGGAGCTCGCGATAAGACTCCAAAAGTCTACGCAAACGATTGAGAAATGTATGTCATCGAAGAAAAAAAAATGGAGACTTGCCTCGGCAACAAAGAAAGCAAATTTTCAACATTGTCCTGCTCCTGACGGAGCGCATTGCGGTCTGTGACGATGGCAGGATCGACAAGCTTCTCTTGGAGCTTATCCAGCATAATGGCGATGATGGTGACGCAAAGTCGGATGCTTTCCAGCCACAATACCCGAGCGGCGTCAACGGCGTTTTCGTCATCTCCTGGTTGAGTCTGGGTATACTCATCAAAGCGCCCAAAATGAGGCTTGATCCACACGACAACGGCCTCCACTAACAGATTGCGTGACTGGGAGTTGTCGAACAAGAAGCCCTTCACGAGCTGGAGGAACATAACGATCTTCCACACCGCGAGCTTCCCCTTGGCCGACGAGACGGTATTTGCAAATGCCGTCGCGATGGAGACGACCTCGACATTTGAAAAGATCTGCGCGAGCTCCGGGAGGATGGAAGTGAAACGCTGCAGTGCGATGGTCTGGGTGCCGATGATGGAGGGCGGAGATGTAGTTGCCATCATCTTGTTGACTTCGGATAAGTGTGACCGCAGATCGCGCCTAAACGTCGACTCCAAGTGTTCGGCTGTCGCACCACCACCCACACTAGCCTCCTTTGCCTTCTGCAGCGCCCGAGATCTCACAATGAATTTGAAGATGTAATGCCAAACCTTGAGCGCAGCGCGTAGCCGAGAAGCGTTGTCATTTCCTGTTGGATCTGCCAGCATCCGATTCATGGAATGGATGATATGCGATGACGCGGAGGCGTAGTTGAAATGTTGCTGGATATAGATATCCAACACTGGCTGGAAGTTGCTAAACCGCCTATCTTGCACAATACCGAGGACTGTCACCAGCGCATTGAACACGAGATGATCCATGTCACTAGCTTGATTCATGGAAGAAGCGAGTATTGCAAATAAGGAGTCAAAAATGTCCCGCAAAAACTTCACAATCTCAAGTTCTCCAACAAATGTGAACTTGACGAGTACGGCCAAAAGTTCTTCTTTTTCATGGATCTGAGACCAGTTGAGCAGATCTGAAAGGACAGGATTCTGTGTGTGCCGTGTTGAGCATAAAGACGATCGGATTATTAGAGCATCGCGCATTAGGGGGGCTGTTCGTTGAAGCTCGGGAGGAACATTGACCTGTTCCTGGCGCTGGCCATTTAATAACCATGGTGTCGCCCCAAGGTATACATCCGGAGTGATCTGATTCAGTCGGTCCGCTCGATACAAAATCAATGTGTGACTTCCGTCCTCGATGAAGGCACGCTCGTCGGGAAAGAGTGGTAGGAATGCAAATGCAAACGCCTTTTCCCCCGCATCGCCAGCGAGGGCCTTCGCGGTCTTGTCTCTTGAACTGCGATACCTGAAGGTGAAGAAGAGGTGCCACCGTGGGAGCTCTTTCCAAGGCAACGCGAGCTTGATTAGTTCCCCGAACGTTGGCTGGCTATTCCGGAGGAAAACGAGCGAGTGGAATTGTGAAACGTTTGGCTCCCCAGTACCTTGCGAGATGACATTCTCCACCATCTTCCCAAGTGAGTCCCGGACCTCGACGGTGACTTGAATGTTGCTCGTAGTGAAGGTCCCGTTGCCGCGTACAAACGGGCTCACGCTACGACGCGCAGTATTATTATGGACGGAAGGGAAGTCGCCGCTCCATAATTTGATATAAAGCTCATTACGATCCTCGCCAGGAAAAACCACGTCAGGAAATCCAAGGCGTAGTGTGAGGGGCGCGTCGAGTAGTAAAGACGTATTTTCCTTTACTATGGTCTCGGCATTGCCATGGAATATCTTGACGATGACGGCTATCATTTCAGCTCTACCAAAGTTAATGTTCACAACAGACAGCAACTACGATAGCAAAGGCCTACCTTGGCGATTTCTCGAACTCCTTGCTGTTGTTGTTGATTATGTCTTGGTGTAACATTGAGAAAGTGGCCTCGTTAACTGGGGTAAAGATAGGCATGGTATGCTCCTTCGTAGAAGATATTTCGGCTGGATCAGTAGCCACTCTTGTTAACTGGGACAACTCCAAAACGGCGCATCCGAAGGGTCTGCGAAATGTCCCGCCACCATCCAACGTGGTCTGAATGGTGGGGAAGTGCCCGCCGGGGGAAGTTTCCGTCGGGGACGAGCTCCATCCCGGGGAGTTGGTCCCACGATAGCCATTGTCCTGAGGAATGCCGGTACTGGGATTGAGGCCAATCTTGACTGAGCCATTGCGGACGATTCTACACACGAGGAGGATCGTGCCCTGAATATCGGACGGCGCTAGGTCAGTGAAAAGTGTGCGTATCCGTGCAGATGGGTCGCGCGCGAGCACGCCGTTGTGGTTCAAAATGACACAGAAGTCCTCTGTCACGAATCGCGCATCGTTTTTGTTGTACAGCGAAAGGTAGAGTTCTGCCGTTTCGCCTGGGGTACAGGCTGAGGCGACGAAAGCACGTATCTCGAGGTAGACATGAAAGAACTTGGGTTTTGATGCTCCTGAGGGTTTGTAGGAGCCTGGGTGGGAAGCAAGGGAGGAGGACTTCGGACGATGATATTCTGGAAATGCTGAATGGGCGGGAGTAGGGAGTGGAGAAGTGGAGAACATGTCAATACTGTGACGAGACCTCAGCGATCTTGAGCTATCTCCAGAGGCGTCCAAGGAGGCGAGTGACGCCTGTAGCGCATACATGCGCACCGCACTCATCCAATTGCGGGTATCGATCTCTCCCTCTACATCCACGGTTACTAGGCCACCGCCGCTAGGATGTCGAACGATGACGTCCAGATTTTGTACGATATTGCCAGTGACTAGACGGGCAACGCAATCGCGCCTAAGGTTCGCTGTCTCTTCGTCACTGAGACTCTGTGTGAGTAGCTGGCGGCGGCCTAGATGCAAAGCTTCGATGTGCTCGCGGACCGTCTGGAAAAGTTGGTAGTCTCTACGAGCGAGATACTGGAACATTAACATGTGCCATTCACGTAGCGCTGAAGCTATCTCGTCGATGATAGGTTGCGCTGCACCTGATACGGTTTCGTCGTTAGACTTTAGAGAGGGTCGCGGGGGTAATGGCTTCATGCTATGTGATTCTGTTGGAGATAGGGAACGAACACTCGCAGGGTAAACGGGAAGACCGGCTCTGGACGAATTGGCCTGGTCCGGAGGCGGGCCAAGCTTGAACGATTTACGCATTGTCGCAGGGTCTTCTTCAGCTTCCTCGTCTCCCCGAGGACCAGGAGTCCTGGGTGGCTTGGGACCGTCTCCGATGGTGAGACGTGTGCCATTCCGGAAGGTCGCTGCGACGTCGGCAAGACTTCCCTCAGCATCAGGCAATTCCTCTCGAATGAATATGTGTGAGCCTGGGAATATGCCAATGAAAACTTGCTGGGGTTCTTCGAGCCTTGGTCCGCGGGATGACGATGGGTCAGAAGACACATTCCAAGAGACAGGGGGTCGTCGAGTGGTACAGACGACATAGCTAAATAATAGGTCAGACCGGATCTTTGCATGGACGAATGAGATGACGCACCCCCTATACCAAACACCCTCTGTCTCTTTCCCTCTCGGCGTATATTTCTCGAAGGCGTAGACCTCGTCGCCGACCTCTAACGCCACAACGTCGCGATGTATGAAAGACTCTGCCGTAGACGCTTCCGTAACCGTAGATAGCCGGGGTCGGCTGGATATGCGAGTATCACGGTGCGAAGGAGAGAGTGGGTGCACAGCGTATCCATATATGATTGAGGGAAGTGGTTCCCAAACGCCGCCGCGTCCGGGAGTTGCGGGACGACTCTGCGCTGTGGTCGGTATGGGCATTGACGGGCGTGAGGATCAAGCAGTGATGGTGGGAAAAGAGGTTGCTTGATCCCTGGCAATGCGATATCCTGCGCGTGGTGGGACGAAGAGCAGGGTGAGACACTGGTGAGACCGGGAGTGATGCTGAGTTGTTCGTGAACGTCGCAATGCCCCTGGTCTCCGTCTGCCTCGTCCCGGACGCCACCAAAGCGCGGCACGGCGCCAATTTTTATTGACTTTTCTCACGCGGCCTGGTCGAGGTCGTCGACACGATTGTGCTGTATGCTTCCGTTGGCTAGCCGACACCATCATGCCGTCGATAACAGATCATGTTGACCGCTTGTCCAACACAATGAAAGCCGTCAAGGCGTCTGCATCTGCCATTGCCCAACCTTCTTCACGCAACCTCGCCGGTCCTTTCACCCGGTCAGCTCTCGCCACTCCCCTCGGTGACCTTATTCGCGACATCGATCCTTCCGAACTTGGTCTCTTCACATTGGTATCCCCACCACCACCACAACAACAACAACCACGCGTGAATACGCAAGCTGGCCCCGCACCAGAAATTACACGCGTCGAGGTCGTCAGCGCGACTCCTTTACGAAAGCACCCTTCAGCTCAGCGGAAAGATGTGCTCGTTCAATCGAAGGAGCCAGAACCAGAGGTCTTTGCGGAGGCCGCATTGAAATATATCGATCGCTAGTGAGAACATATTCGACTTGTCCGCTTCCGAACCTGAATACCATTCACCACCAGCTCGGGGATACGACCCATGCCGCAGGTTCGCTCACAAGTGATGGACATGCTAGAGTGCTTACGCCAACTACGCGAGGAGATCCATTCGTTAACAAAGAATCTCAAAGATGTAAGCTTACGCGCCTTCTCCTTTCATGAATTGAATTGACAACTATCAAGATGGAGGCACCAGAACATATTTCGGATTCTTTATCACCTAAATCCCTGGTAGCCAAGGAGGAGAGGAAGATTCAAGAGGTCCAGGCAAGAATTACTCAGCTTAGAAAGCGGGTGCGTTCTCTGTTTCTGCCCTGTCGTTGTTCGTAGGTGACCAGGTCCAGAAAGTTGTTCTCCAAACCCAAACCAACCGTTCCGCTCCTGTCGCTCTTGCAGATCCCCCCGCACCCGGGAATACGGCGGTGTCGGAGCCGCAGGAGGACTCGTTCTGGACAACTCCCGGGGCTAGAAAGACTCTACAATTCAAGAACGAACTCCTTGTCGACGAGGAAGTTGACCTCGAGGACGTGACCTCGTCGTTCTTAAGTCCAGTTGTGCCCTTCAAGTCCTCAGCAACTCGCCGCGCGCACACAGATTCGCCCTTCCAAGAAGAGGCAGGGCCGACGGAAGACACAATACCCGAAGACTCCAGCACTTTAGAGGATACATTTGACCGCACATGTGGGGCATACGATAGCAACCTCGAGAGCGCTGGAGATGTTGACGATCCAATAACAAATGTCAAGTCCCAGCCCATTCAGCCTTTGCTTCAGCATGTGCCCTCATCGACCAGGGAGCCAAGTACCCCTACTATCAATAGAGAGCAAGGCGCCTTACCTTCAACAGCAGAGAATGCTGGCCATACACTCTCGGCTAAGAAAATCCGAGTAACGAACGACGTGGAGCGCATCGTTGTACGTGACAACCAAAACTGCAACCGTTATTTCAACTCTGACCTCAACTCACAGTCAAAGATATGGACTACCGTCGGAGATTTGATCATGCCAGGGAACTCATTCAGCACGTCCGGAAGCAGTGGGATGCGACCCTTTCGCGCAAAAGAAACGATGTACAGTCGCTCCATCTCGCGAGGAGTCATACCCACTGATGGATTTGGTCCAGTGCACACCTCCATACTTTAGCTGCGCAGGACCCTCTTCCCGCTTCGCCCGCTGCATCGTCTCTCTCGAGCGGAACAGCGACTGCGAGCCAACCACCAACCCACCAACAAGTATTGACGGCGCACTTGTTGATCGCACTTCTGGAGGCTACCCCACAACATGCGCTTCCTCTGGCCCGAGTCAAAGAAATACTCAGTGCAAAGGGTGACAGAGGGGTGGCGGGGATCGGAAGTGGGACTTCCATTCGCGTTTTGTATGGATGTGTTGCCAAACGGCTTGTGAGAATTGACCGTGGAGGGGGTGAACAGACCGTCCGCTTCGACGTTTAACACATGTTGCTACTGTACTCGTTTATTTCTACGACGCGTTGCCGATCGCTCCTTGAGACCCACCATGATCATAGCTAAACTGCTAGAGTCGCTTGCCTTTCTCGTCGTTTACACACACAATCACCCCCACGTCGCTTCCAACGAATGCCTCGCTCAGAGCTACATTGGAACATATGGCCGCCAGAATGTGAATGTATTCATCCCTCCCGAATCATGCGTCACCTCCTTTGCTTCAACGGCTGATGTTCCTTCCGTCCACGCCTACCCTGGTTTCGAACTCGTATGGGTAGAACAAGCACCGCTCGAACCACACCTCGTAACGGATTACCCCTTCTCACTACCATCTCTGCAGAGGTATCTGGCTGCTCTCCCCGACACTAAGGTCACTACCTCTGGTGCCCATCCAGATGGCCAGCAGCCCCTCTCTACACCTATCGACAAACATACTCTCCACCATACTCCCACTTCCGCCCTCCTTATACTCTCTCCGGCACATACCAGGCAGTTGTCCCTCGTCCTCCCACCTACCTGGCGTATATACGTGCTCCCCTCGAAGCCAAGACCCTTCCTGCCCGTTCCAGAGCCGGCCATCGCACGCGTGCGCGATATCCTCTCTTCTCTCAGATTCAACCCGGAGGTGGCGAAGATGTATCCAACATCTCTCTCCCTCAGCTCCGGAACGACATCCGCTTCCTCACGGGCGAGTACGGCAAGTCTGGGATTGAGAGCCGGCACTCGTTCTCTACCGGTGCGGGCGTGGCAGCGGAGTGGCTGAGGGTTCGCTTCGAGGAGGCGGGTGCCGACTGCGAGTTGCGACCTTTCCTGGTCGGGTTCGCGCCGAACGTGATCTGGTACGTTTCTCCGCACCTTTTCCGCGTAACCCGTCGCGCGACATAACGTGTTTATGGACCGTAGCCGCTACCCATCGACAGAAGATACCACCGAGACTGTCCTCATCAGTGCGCATTATGACAGCCGGGGCTCCTTTGGCAGCATGCGAGCGCCAGGTGGTAACGACGACGGCTCTGGAACGGCAGGCCTTTTGGCCATCGCACGTACAATCCAGCGCCTTGGCATAAGGTTCCGCACGAATGTCGAACTTGTCCTATTCGCTGGTGAGGAACAGGGCTTGCTTGGTTCGCGACACTACGCTGGTACGTCTGTCGAATTGCGTGCCTTTCGTGGCCTTTAGTTTCTCTGTAGAGCAATTGCGCAAGTTGGACAGAAACTTGACCGTGATGATACAAGCCGACATGACAGCATATCATGAGCCAGGGGAGCCACCGCAGCTCGGTCTCCCTGAGATGTACGTCTCGTCTCGCATGGAGCTCGGATTTCCTCCACTCAATTTGGTAATGAACAGCATCGGCACACCAGAAGTAGCGCAACTCGTTGCCAATGTTTCCACCATCTACTCTCCAGAGCTTGTTATTGGATTTACCCCAGTTCGTCTTCGGTTCACAATTGCTCCGAACCGAGTTAATAATGCCTTTGTAGGTATGCTGCAGTGACCACCAGGTAAGTCTCGCTTCGCCATCGTTTCATGTTCAGACCCAGACTGAAGGATTTTCTCATCGCAGTCCTTCCATTTCCAAGGGTTCCCAGCTACTCAACTATTCGAACGTGCGGGACTGATCGCCGATCCGATGTACCATAACAGCGGTGCGAACCTCGTATTCTGATGTAAATCAGCCATTTCTTACCGCGCATGATATGAAAGGCGATGTCAGCGAACGCATCGGGTACGATCTCGAGCAACTTAGAAGCATAGCAAAGGTTCAGGTAAGACAAGACATCTGTTGACGGACCCGTCCGCTGATTGTTCAACAGCTCGCAACTCTCCTCCACGTTGCTGGATTCGATTTATTGTAGAAATCCGGCACAAGCGAATACTAGACTATTAATAGTTCTCTATTGATATTTGTTCGTTCCCCCATTAGAATCAATTCAGCCCTCGACGTCACAGATGTGGCCCCAGGGTATACATACCACTCTGCAACCAAACTAGTGAATTTATCTGCAACGTCAGCACGTAGTGTTGCCTATGAAAGACGCTAACTAGAGGAAAGTTGACCCGGAAGTTTTTAAAGCCCCGGTACAGGTCTGAGGTGCCACTGTCGCCACAAAAAGGCCACCACTGGCCACAGCCGAGTAATGGACCAATATAATTGCCTGGGGATTGTGCTGGTGGCAGATTATTCTACACCACTCGCACACTATTCCCTTAACACACGCATCAGCCATGCCTGCCTTAGTTGACAATCAACCCGTCTGCGCCCGGATTACAGGCCCGCCTATCAGTGACTTTATGGAAGCGGGGTGGCTGCAAGCATCTCGAACAGCAAATCAAGTGCAGTCGGGGTCACGTCAGATGGCGTCACATTTCCGACAAGAGTTTGGTGTTACCGCCCAAGCAGTCCGAGACATAGAAGCAGAAGACATGGGCTACATGCCACCGTGTCTCGGAAGGAAACTAACACCCCGCAGCGGTATGCCTTGCACTACATTCTTGCCTTCACCTTCGTGCGGTGTTTGATTGTCAGGTACGACAGATATGTCGAGGCAGACGAGTTGCAACAAGGCACCTGGGGGAATCGTCATGCTTGGCGCCACGATGATGGAGGGTGACGGGATGCACGTCGATCACAGCGACGAAGACGAAATAAAGCTCAGAGTGGGACCGTTGGGAGAATACCCGCCACGCGTGCGATGGCTCTGGGGGAAAGATCTGACGACACTGGTGGTGGCGATGTTTCCGGTGCTTGCGAACTCCACGGGCGAGCAGGATCAGGATCAGTCGACCCAAGCTCAGCTCCGTTCTGGAAATGGTGCGCTCTACTCTCGCGCTATCGTGTATTGTGTATCCACCGGCAGAAAAGGGCTGACGTATTTTTCTCCAATCCTCAGGGAGTAGGGCGGTATCACTATCACGCGGCAGCCATAACTCGAAACATCGACGATGCGGCGATTCTTCCGTACGGCCAGTCGACGGGCCAACGATAAGTGAGCGCCCTCCAAACGCAGACGGAACAAGTATCGCTGTCTCCTGTCGCGCGATGGCGCAGCCATCTTTGAAAGGAGCACATGCCAGGGGGACTCGAAGATCGCCCAGACTACGAGAAAAAGATGGGTGAATGCGACACAACCGGGTCATAGAAGTCTAACTGCCCTATCTATTTTATTTTTGTTTTCTCTCTACTGCTCTTTGTCAATGTACATAGAGGTTGACCTGCATGAGGGTGAAGAGCACAAAGAGAAAAAAAAATACAGAAAGGAAAACGGTGAGCGTCGCGTAAAACTGGTGTCAATTGAATCTCGTGAACGGAAACGGCTGTGAGCCTTTAATTACATAATCTCACCTCCTTTGCATCGATTCCACTACCGAACTCGGAGTGAACTAGCTAGTGAACGCGCCGTTCGCCATGGTGCGTTCTGCTCTGTTTGCATAGAGGGATCCGATTTCAGATTATTGATTTGATTTGATCGAAACCCTCTCTTCGCCAGCTCATATTCTCAGTTTTCAAGACGCTCACCGATCAGCGCGTCACGGTCGAACTCAAGAATGACTTGTCCATCACGGGCACCCTGAAATCCGTCGACCAGTAAGTAAGCTTTCTCGCTCGTTCCCCTGTGGATTTTTCCCCTTGTTTCTGATCGTGATTTATCTTTATCCCCAGGTTTCTCAATATTCGCTTGGACGCGATCGAGGTGTCAGACCAGGCGAGGCATCCACACATGGTGCGGTCGATGTCGTGTACCCCTCAGTTCTTTCAAGGGATCTCACTATGCCCTTTACATGCGCTCCATTCTAGATGGCAGTGAAGAACTGCTTCATACGCGGGTCTGTCGTGCGGTACGTTCAACTACCCGCAGAGCACGTCGACACGCAACTATTAGAAGACGCAACTCGACGAGGTGGGTCCAACTCATCCCTACGATATAGACGTGTCTGATTGTTCGTCCTACCGCGCCAAAAGAGGCTGCGAGTCAAGGAAAACGGTGACTGTAGTTTATCCCACACCGATATCGATTCGTTCATGTATTTTCCATCATTCTCCGTGTCGCCACCGATCTTGCCCAACACGCTGTCACTATTTACAATCACGTCTAAACAACTTATCATGAGCCAGAGGCCGGATAACGCCAGACTTTTACTGTGCCGTCGGCACTGGCGGTGGTCAATTCTCCTGGCTCCGTGGGGTGATGTTCCGTCCATGTTACGACTTTTTTGTGTACTTTCGGGGGAGGATCAGGTTTGAGAGGTTTGGCCTGCATGCGGAGAACGTTCAGAGAGATGTCACGGGTGTTGGGTTGCATCGAGCTCACATCAAGAACGTCCCACGCCCAAATGGCGCCGTTTTCATCTCCTGCAACGACGCTTGCCTCGCCGTGCCCGAAGCAGGCGCGACAGCGGTATGAAGTGTGGGCGTGGCCAGAAAAGTCATTAAGCAACTTGCCGCTGATGGCGTCCATGAGGCGAATGTGTCCATCTAACGTCATCACGAGATACGTTGATTCATCTTGGGTGGGGACGACGGAAGTGACGGGATCTGTAAAACAGCGCCGCGTTGGCGAATTCGAATTCTCAAATGATGAAGTGGGGCTGGCTGGCGTACGTACGGCCAATATAGTCTGCACGAAGCTCACCCTTACGCAAGTCGTACGTTCGTACGTGGCCATCCACCGAGCCGGTCATGATTCTTGAAGATCCGACGTAGAGCGCCTGGACGGAATCTCGGGCCTCTTCCAATACTTGTATCGGCTGGCGATTCTGGGCACTGATGGGATCGGCTCCTAATGTGAGAAAACGCGAGGAAAGACACGGTCATGGGGCCAGTTGACGTACCGGAGATCCCACAGTTTGACGGTAGAGTCGTAAGAACCTGTGCGATTGCGGCGGCATAGGTGTGACCATCGGCAAGAGGCATCGAGAGTGGACTTACCGCTCGCCACGACGGAGGCGTCGTTATTAAACTCCACCACATTAATTTTTGCCAAGTGGGCGGAAATCCTGCGAATCGTGTTGCCGGTAGTCACATCCCAAAGAAAGACAGAGCGGTCTCCCCCAGAGGAGACGAACTTGGTATTGTCGTGGGCACTAGAAGCATGCGATCAGAAGTACGGAGGGGGTGGGGTAGGGGTTGGTTGCATGGAACCGCGCAGGCCCGCAGTCATGACCGGTGCCGAGATTAGAGAGAGACTTTGACTTACACTGAGAGCGAGAGGACCTCGTAGCCGTGGGCCGAATAGGTCTTGATCTCTGTGCCCAAGTTGGGGTTCCAGAGACGCACGAGCCGATCTTGACCGCCTGAGAGGATGTATTTCGCGCCTCCCCTGGCATAGCGTACCACGTGGACGGGTCCCTTGTGATTCTCGAGAGAGATGTGGAGTGCACGCGCGATGGGCTCAAGCTCAGGACCTCGCGACGGTGCCATGAGGCCGCGCTTGACCGTGACGGCTTCGAGTGGGGGGCGCGTATTGGGGACCCGGGCCTGTTCCGGGCCGAAGCCGCACGTTGACGACTCTTCATTCATTTCACTCCAATACACCGCCGTCCCCAATGGCCAAGCGATCGCTCTCTCCGGTGCAGCTCCCACCTTCCAAGCGCCAGCATCTATCCGCAACCCCACCATCCACTTCAATCCGTCCGGCGCAGTCCAGCAGCTTCGAATGCCTGTACGACGAGCTCGTCCTCCACATCTTCACATTCCTCTCCTATACAGATCTCTGCACGCTCCAACTATCCCACCGTAACTGGGCACGGCTGTCCCTCGACAACCAGGTACATAGCACGTTCATCTCGGGAACTCCGTTTTCGCGATGGCGTTGAACATTCGTGGATCTCTCTTCCCTTTTTTTTTCTTTGTAGCTGTGGAAGAACCTCTACTTGCGCGAGTTTGGCAGGCTCCGCTTGAGGGGTTCCAGGGGTTTCGCCGGCCGTAGAGATGGGCGCGAAATCAAACATCTCCCCAGTCGCGTGGCCGCGGAAGAGATGCAGGATTGGAAACGAATGTTTCGCATCAGCGCCAATTGGCGCAGCGGTACGCGCATTTGGTGCTTTTGATTCATGCGTGCACTCATTCCCTTTTCAAGGTCGCTGTCATACTTCTACGCTCGATGAGATGTCGATATTTCCGCCCAGCAGCACGCTTCAGAGCCCCGCGCAGCACGTCCGCACGTCCGCACAGGGGCAGGGGCTAAGCACACCACAGATCACCCTGGCTGGCAAATACATTATCATATCCTCGCCTGAACTGTCACATTCCCCATCCATCCATGTCCTTTCCTCT
The DNA here is from genome assembly GCA_022496215.1 of Russula brevipes. Taxonomy (NCBI): domain Eukaryota; kingdom Fungi; phylum Basidiomycota; class Agaricomycetes; order Russulales; family Russulaceae; genus Russula; species Russula brevipes. Next base: position 468,999 of record WTXF01000004.1, on the reverse strand, counting down.
TCCGCTCCGAAACACGTCATTCACGTTGCACCTATCCGGGCCCAACAGCTCGTCCGAGTCACCGCGCTCGCTGTTGACCAATCTTCTCGGACGAGCGCTAATCTACACATCGTCTCATGCATCTCGAATGGAGATGTTTTTGTACACGAACTACATTCGCCCTCTCACAAGTACCATTACGCGCCACCATTCAAGACACCGCGGACAGCGCCGATCATCCAAGCCGCATACTGTCACCCTGTGCTGGTCACGCTGTCAGAGAGCTTTTCTCTCTCCGTGTATGATCTCACTCATGAGGCGATACAAGTCGTCCACGTTCTCACCTCATTCACCTCATTCCCTCCGTCGTCCCTTGTGTTGACCATGCCCGAACCCCAAACCTACAAGTTATTACTGACTTACGCAAGTCCTGTTTACCCGGCACACTGGAGTGCTGGCGTTACCGAAGTCATTCTCTCAGGCGCTGACTTGCACCATGGGCACACTCTACCTTTCACTCCACCTGCGCGACTGCCATCATTACTACTTTCCACGCGTAGCACCCGCGCCTTCGATATTCCCCCGGGTTGGATCGACGAGGCGAAGTTACGCGTAGTGCGCGAGCAATGGGGTCGTAAGGTTGGGAGTGTAGCTGGAACGCAGACGGATGGCAGATGGGTCGTCCTCGCGCCGGCCGTATCAGGGGAGGCGCGGCCGTCGGGTGGGTTTACACCTGCCAGTCTTCCATTGCAGCTCTATCGCCTCTCCTCGCCGCCACTCCGTGCAGGTGCAGGGGCAGCGCCAAAGCTGACCTTTGTGCGGAGTCTGCTTGGGCAGACGGGCCCAGTGAGTGCGCTCGCGCTCGCGGACGGCCGGTGTGTGAGCCTCGGCGTCGACGGGAGGGTGTGGGTGTGGGATTTGGAGAATGTGTGGGGGACGGAGGTCGCGCTTTCGGCGAGCGCGAGCGATTCAAGTCCGTCCGAATCGGATGACGAGGATCGTCTTTCGACCTTACGAGGTACGATTGCGTTTGACGAACGCAGAATCATCACCGCGGATGCAGCGGGGAGAATAATTGTGCGAGACTTTGACATTTGATGCGATTGTATTAGACACCAGCCATGTGTTGTGATGGCCTGTATCGCGGTTTGGGTATGTTTCAACATCACGTGCCTGCCATAATCGCCGCGCGCCGCGCTATCAGGGGACCCGCCACTCGCCTTTTCATTTCCTACAACTTCCTTCCTGCCCTGCTTCCTCGAGGGTGGACAACACCCGTCTCGCATAATTTACTCTGTGCGCTGTCGGCGGCGTAGACCAGTCGGGCAAGTACTACTCCACGCAATCGTGGATGTGATGTCCTCCCGGGTAGTGGACTCTGCTATCCCCACTCGGCTGTCTTCTCTACGAAACGAGCTGATCGGAAAGAAACTGCGAGTTGTGGGCAAGTATGTTCCATATCCGTTTTTCCATCCCCTTCTCGTAGCTACGGAGCTCACAATCGCCTTTTGCGCCATACTTTTTATCCCCAGGGTACTGAGCCATGACGTCAGATCCTCCACCGTCCTCTTGTGGAACGATGCCCACATCGTCCTGGCTGATGTTTCCCTATGTCTACCCACAAGGGGCAGTGTGCCCTGGCTGAGGGAGCCCAGAAGCACCGTGACCCTGTTTGGCTATCTGGAACGGTCCCAGGTGACGTCTTTTTTTTCTACCCCTGCCCGACGGCACCTTCCTCACGAGAGAGAACTCACGGGGTGGGGGGCACTCCGCGTGCCAGGTAGGCCGAAATGCACTCGCTGGACCTCCTGCTAGCGCAGCTGCCCCGTGAAGACGTGGTGTTCATCCCGCACGTATCGCTGCAGGCGATCCTGGTGCTCGATTCCCCGGATGTGGATGTTCGGCTTTGGAATGCGACGGTCGCGGAGATGGAGGAAGCAGGTGAGCTCGAGTAGCGCGCTCGGGGCTCTCCCCCGACCCCCGATGGGTCGCCCACACGGATGCCCGGGCTCGGCAGGCTGACGAGTTATTTTCATGTCTAGGTGTGCTCTGAGGGAATGTGAATATTCACCATGGGGGCTCAGTCACGGAGAAAAATGCGTGCGTGTATGTGTGACATGACAGGACTGGCACAGCGCGGTCCCCTGCCGGCATGAGCGTGGTTCCTGCGTGCCCATCTTTTGGATGGCGCTTAAACTCGCTGGGTCCTTCTCCGCACGCTTCTCTGGCCATGGTGATGCTTGCAAGTGTGACATTGTTTTTTCATGCTCTTGGGCGTGCCATCAGGGCGAGTACTTGATCGATGGATTGGTCACGGAGACGAAAAACTGCGCATGCGGAGACGGAGTTGATACGGGGTGGGATATGCGATATGGTATACTATATATACGCGAGTCTTGGAAGCGCGTCGAGTTGCAAGGATGGGAGGTTTTTATGTACGTTTTGGAGTGAAGTGTGATTATGTTAACAAATGGTCGGCTTACGAAGTCGATCGTGGTGGTGGAAATCGATCCGATGAAAAAGGTGTCAAACGTTGATAAAGAGTGCCACGTTCATGTCAGCTCCCTTTTTTGGATTTATGCGTGCAAAACGGAAGTCCGCGTGATGTGCAGCAGGTGGTTTACGTGCGGCGGAATCGTTAAGGGGCCACAGACGCCACATTCGAACTCGGTTTTCACTCACACTGAGCCCAACTTGCCGATGATTTCAAAGGTCTGAGCGATTGGGGCCCCAGGGCACCCACAGGTGGGTCCTTGGGTTGCGTTCCAGAGCCTCGGAGGTAAAGTAAATGGGATATAAGATGGGCCCGACAGATTGGCGACGGCTGGCGTCAGTCGCTTTATCCAGATTTTCGGAAGTTTCTGAAGGAGCCAAACCGGCGATATCGCTGCTCTATCGCTCGAATAATCGCAGAAAATCGCGCGACGGAAAAGCGTGTGTGTGAGTCGGAGGACGAAGCGAGGAGGGAGAGGAGAAGAACTCGCCAAGCTCGGAAGGCCGGGTAGAGGAATAAATGCGAGTGAAATGTCAAGGACAGCTCAGCTGCTCGATGGATCTAATGGACGCGCGCCTGTCCACCTCATGTCGAGCGACGGTGTGCAGTGCAGCGGGCCAAAGGGTAAACAAGCCAAATCCTATCCTTTGTCGGATTTCATCTCATTTGTCCCTCTCCCCCTTCTCGCTCCTCTCTCCCCTCCACTCCTTCCTCTGTCCACAGCCTGACCACAAAACGACCCCCCCACCCCCGTCCTCCCGCCGCCGTTCTTACCGTCTTCTAAGTCCGCCCCCTCCCCGGCTGCCTTTCCCCGCCACCACCACATCCGTGCTCATCTGGGGCCACCCCTGCCTTTCACTCGAACCCCAGTGGCTTGACCATGGAGTTCCTCCATCTCCCTCCGCCCCCACGCCGTCTCCTCCACCCACCCAGCCACTCGCTCGTCGATCGCTCCTCCCCCGACGAGCTTGGGCAGTGCACCCGCTTTCCCATTTCCTCGGATCGCCTGGGGTGGGTCGCGAGTTTCCCTCCCCCGTTCGTCCTCCACTCCCCAGGCCGGTACGATCCCCTCGGCAGCCTCGCAGAGGACCAGCGCGTCGTGGCCCGGAGAGCTCTCTGCTCGTCTTTCGCCCCTCGCTTCTCTCCCAGCCATATCGCGCGTGGCGTCCTCAGCGACGGTACTTGGACCACAGAGCACCCCAGCGTCCATGCGTTCCTCCAGTCCCCTTCCTCGCGCCCTTTGCTCGTATCTAGAACATCTGCCGCCATCTATTCTCTCGCTGCCCTTTACGTATTCTACAGCCCCAGCCACCCTTCGTACGACGTATTTTGGCGTCCCGACATCAAAGAAAGCACTGCTGGTTTGTGCATGAGGTCGTCAGTACGTTACCACCAATCCCTTTCCTTTCGACGTTCCTCCAGTCTCACTTTGCTTTACACAGCCATGGAGCCCTCACCCATCTCAACGGCCCCAATGACTTGGTTGGGTGTCCATGATATGCTATGGCAGCTTACCGGTATACAGAAGGAGTACTATAAATCGCAAGGTGGAAAGCCGAGCGCTCCGCCCCTTGTCCCTACGCGCCGTTCGCTCAGAAAGCGCAAGCCTGTGCAGACACTCATTGAAGAGCTTAGTAGGGAACTTTCGGAGGTTCCAGAGCCACCACGCAAGAAGAGCAAGACAACCACGTCGGATGAAAATGACAAGGGATTAGAGGTCACACCGTCCGACGTTATACTCGATCAATTGGATATATCCACGGAAACCAGGGCGGGACCCTCGCAGCTACCGCATACGAAGTCCACGGCGTCATCCCCACCAGAAGTGCGAGGGAAGCAGATCCCACTCCTAGTCCTCTCACCATCACCTCGTCCTTGCCACCCGAATCCCATCCTGCGGTGAAGGATGACGTCGCTCAGGTTGGCACGTCACGCAGACGCGCCAAAGATGAGGGGGGCAAGAAGGCACAGGACAACACACCACCCTCGCGTTCTTCAGCGCGCCGTACCCGCGAACGATCACCGTCGTTCTCCTCTGGATCATCAACTGCCGTCTCGGCCGCAGGGGGCAATTCGAAGCGTGCCCGTTCCTCTTCGTCCGCCTCCTCCACGATCACGACCGTGGATCACGAAACGGGTCCTAGCAAAGGCAAGGGCAAGGGCAAGGAAAAGGCCGATGTCATTGCAAAAGAGGAAACCGACGAAGAGGAAGAGGAAGACGCGGAGAAAGCGGGAAAACGATCGACCAGGTCCCGACGCTCTACCGCCAAGGAGGCGGTGACCAAACCCTCGAGGAAGCCGAGCAGCACGACGAGTTCGCGAAGTCCCGCGGAAACCGCCAAACTCGCTACCTCGGAAGCTCCTCGAAGGGCGAGAAACCGTTCGGGCGTGACATCATCGCGATCTCGAAGGTCGCGCAAATCCTGACTGCACACGCTCGGGCGCCCGTCGCCCCGTGTATTTGGTGCGGTCAGGCAAACTGTCCTTGTACTATATCATCCTGTGAGTGTTTTTGTTTTCCTCGCTGGCGTCTGCGCGTGTGAGAGCGTTCCTGAATTCGCCATCTTGGCCCTTGTTTCAGGTGTATCTTGTTTGTTTCTCCGTCGTCCCTCGTGTGCGTGTGTGGTTCCTTTCACGCGCTTCCCCATCTCTTGCCTCTTGTGTCTAGAGAGCACGTGAGGTGCTTGTCCTCATATCACACGTCGCGTCTTCGCGTCGGTCACGTCCGCGTCACGTGTTCGCGACGCGATGACTGTACACATATTACTCCTCATCTGTCCTATACTTGATTTCTTGATTATCGCCTGTGTACGACCAATCTTGCACATCGTTTTTGCTTTCGCACCCATTTTTTGTTTTGTTGCATCGAATCGGAAATGCTGTGCTTCTTTTCATCTAGCATCGCTCATTGCGTTATTTCACGCGCTACTTACCCGAGAGGAGGCTTTCCCTTTCTTGCCAATATCTCCTTGATCTTTACGCTCCTTGCCCGGGCATTTGTTGTACCATTGGTAGCCTTGGAATGGGAATGGAAGGAAATCACAAATTCATCGGTTCTTTTTACTCATCCGCTCTTTGATTACTCACCGGTACTCGGCGACATGACCGCGATGCGCAAATACCTTAGTATCTCCTAACTGTAATTTGTCATTAACCGCTGCTAATCTATGTGGCAATTACGATGTGTTGTGCCAGTGGGAAGCGGATGTTCGAATGTGGATCGTATGGCCCAAGCTCTCGAGCTTGATACTTAGGTTTCATCAGATCATTCAGATGGCGGCGCGGGTCTTCTTTCTTCGAAACCAACGTGATGCTTCGCTCCTCCTGTCATTCATTATCCATATCCGTTATCCGCCTTGCGTTCGCCTCAAAACCGGTCATATTCGTGGGGTGCCTGATGGCTGTGACTCATTTTGACTACGTACCCAATGACAATGCGGAGCGGCGGGAGCGCATGCAAAAAAAAAAAACACAATATCGAAGGCGGTACCGGGACGGAATAAACTTTGTAACATTCTATCACGAATCACGAGAGAGAGCCCGTGGAGGTCCGGCTTCTTTAAACGGTATTCTACCGGTTCGCCGTAGATAATGAGAGATTTGCTCTGATCTGCAACTGTGCGCTTTTTTTTCCTGTTTTATTTTTTTTCTCGGTCAGTAACGGTGATGAGTTGCGAGGTGTGCCTCAACGCTGAGGCTGAGGCTGCCTTCAGTTGCCGGCGGTCAAGAACAGTTGGATTTGTCACAATGCCATTTACATAGGGCGCTTTTGGGGCTTTGATTTTTTGCCTCTCTGGTGCTTGGCTCGTTGGCTTGGAATTGTACGAAACCGGAAGGTTTGAGTGGCAGGGCTGGCAGCGACTGATATTGCATGATGTGGCCCCTGCAGTGACTTCAAGTTGCGGGAGGACCCGGGATGTGTAAAAAGGTTGTGCCGCGAGCCGCGCGAACCCTCTACCACTACTGATGTACTGATACTGTACCACTTTTCGATTTTTTACCAAAGCCGCATCTCCTTTTCCCCTCCCATTATTCTTTCACCCCCTCCAGCCTATGCCAGTGCGCCGGCAGCTCAATGCGCAGAAACGAGCATCTTGCGGGATAACTGTACTGCCGGTGTGGAACGCACAGCACTGCCAGTGACAACAGAGCTCCACCACACGGCAGGGCCACTTTGTTCTGACCTTCGACTCGCCAGTCAACCGATTTCTACGTCGCACACTGATTCTCTACCCTGGTTGGGTGGGGGGGAGGTGGAGGTGAAAACTGGCATTCGAGGGCGCGAAGAGGTCGCCGAGATGCACGGCGACCGGCCCCACCACTGCATGTGACTTTCTCAACTCGTGAGCTGAGGGCGCACTTTGATTCGCGCGGTAAGCGGCGGGGATGTACGGCGAGGGGGTGGGGAGAAACATTTCTCCTCCCGTACGTACTGTCTGCCCCATATAATAATCACAATCAACATGGAGAGGCCAGATCCAGTTTTGGCCCATCCGTTACCCCAGCTTCAATTGGTTCGCTCACCGATGGCTCGCCGGCTGACTTGATCATCATTTCGTTCCTCCTCCACCACTGGCACATCCCCACAAGGCGCCGGCTAATTTACTACGCTCGGGAAAAATGGCGTCATCTCTCGTTTCTATCTTCCCCCCCCCTTCCACAAATCCGCCGCGGAATTTTGGAAGTCCTGCGACTCGTGATGATGCTGTATAATTGGGTTCGCAATCAATCACGGCCACCTTCTGTCCGTCGGTCAGATAAGGGCTTTCTAGACCATTGCCTGCTTTTGCTTCGCGGTGCGGTAATGGGGGCTGTTCTGTGCTGCGGGCTGCATCACATGCTGTGTGGCCTTGCTAGTAGATAACCGACGACGGACTTTTTTAGGTTCGATACCGGGACATTGGTGTGCGGGCCAACTTGGAGAACGAAAAAAAAAACTTGGGCAAGGCGATGAGTCTGGGTCTGAGGCCTCTGAGGTCTGAGTATGCGTAGGGGCATATGCGCACCCCGGACATCTCCACGGCTGGTGCTGTAGGAGGACGTGTTCGCGTGTCGACGCATAAAAATACGCTGAAGCGGCAGATACCGGGGACTCTGGAAAGTATGGATCTCAAAGGCCAAACAGCTAGTACAAGATTTTTGCCAACGGGGGCTGAGTTCCGGGGCGTTCGTCATCAATTCGATCAATCTTCTCGGGCTATCCCTATCGTCCACGGGCGTGCTGCTAGACGGACGCGAGGGAAGGAAAGAAGGGCGGCGCACAATAATCCTAGTCAGTCGAGGGAACGACCGAACTGCCTGTATTCGAGTTCAGTTCTAAGAGCCAAGGGGGGATACCGACAGAGAAGGAGTCGTTAATTGACCGTGGCTGGGCCGACCTTTCCAGACCGCGTAGAGATCCGAGTCGTACGCGAGCGGAGTTGATTGTGAGCCTCTCAAGGTTGGGTTTCTCCTCCCACCCCCTACACCGAATTTAGGCTTCGACACCCCTCGTGCCGAGTCAGGCCTACAGTTTCACCCTTATCTTTCGTGCCTGTCGTGTTTTTGCCTCGACAGATCCATCAATGTCCTCCTATAGCTAGCTACGCGGCGTGCAACGCGCAGACACCAACCTTCCGCATGTGTGTGCAATGTGCAGAGAGCGGTTCTGGCTACTCCTACTCGATATGGCAGACACCCTCACACGCGCGAATCGGCGTCATTACCGCTCCTCCGATCGATTCATAAACGTGCATAAACATCCACTACTGGAACCTGAACTGATTAAACTCATGGACGAAAACGCCACTCATCCCGACGAGAAACGTGGCTTTGACGATTTCGAGGCTCTTCACACAAAGCAAAACGCCAGTTGCAATGCCAAATCGGGCCCCCCCAATTTGATAAACCTGTTAAATGCGCGACTTGTACTGTACTGTACGGTATGGGTATGGAACAAAACGTGTCGCGACTTTTGATTAAACTTTATAGACCGGTCACACCGTCCCGTCTTCCGTCTTCCTTCCGTTCCGTCTTTCCACAGTGGCGCGCGCGCCTTTCACTTGGGCGCTTCATATCGGGACAGTTATTATCTCCTCGATGCAAAGCTGGGACGAATTGCGCGCGTCCTTTATCGATTTATGACACCGCGGCCGCGGATCAAGGACGTTGGGCGGGTATATGCTAAGTCACCGGGGTCCTCTAGGACGAACACTTGTGCTCATGCAACGTGCTTTAGACGCCGAGGTGAGGCGAGGCTGCTTAGTCCATAAGCGGGCGTCCCATCGGCATCTCAACTTTCCTCCGGGTGCTTGAGGCAGCAGTTTGTGAGGCGAGGCGCGTCCGTGTCCGCTTGTGTATTTGTTCACCGACGAGGTGAGACTCTCATCTCGTCTCGAGGACTCCCACACCCCCCCAGAATCTCTGCCTCTATGATGATGGTGCTCCATGTGCCATTCTTTTCGACTCCATCGATGACTCGGCTTCCCCCTGAATATCGGAAAGTGCAACCTTAGTGGACGGAGAGGAAGATAGCGTGGTGTGAATCCTGGACTCGAAAAGGAATGAAGCGGGCGGATTGGGGTTCTACCCGATGCGGAGACAGAGACAGATTTGAGGGCACAACTTGTAGAGAGGGTCCAACTTTGGCGAGTCCAGGGTGCCGACATCACCACAGAATGATCGATGATGATACATGAACTTATTCACGGTAGCGTGCCACGACTACTCTTTCTTTTCCCCACTGATCAGTCCAAATCTCTGTGTCCTTCAATCGAGCGACAGAATGCACTATATTCTCGACGGCGCGTGCTTGTCCCTCCCCGACCTCAAGGGCGAGCCAGCCATCTGCGGCAAGAACGCCGCCCTGGGCCACCAAACGGGCGATATCGAAATAGAAGGTGAGACCGCCGCTATCCGGCACCCCTGGTGGATCGCCCAGGAGTGCCGCGGGATCCTCGAAGGCCCGGACAGATTTGTCCAGTTTGGCGTACTGATCTCGAGGGATGTAAGGTGGGTTAGCCGTGATGATGTCAAACGGCGGCCAGGAAGAGAGCGTCTCGATGAGTTTAGGAGTATCACGGACATCGGCACGCAGGAGAGTGAACACATTCTTGGTAGTGGTGGTGGTGGTACTGGTAGCGGTAGCGGGAGGTGGAGCCGAAGACGAAGGAGAAGGCCTGGGGCGCGGGGACAGGTGGGTCAGCGGATGATGAGGGAATGCCAACTCCACGACGGAAGGATGGGCAAGGGCGTTGTCTTGGGCAAGCTGCAGTGCTTCCAGGGACGTGTCAATCCCGAGCACGGCAGCGGAACCGGGTATCCAAGTCGCACATAGGAGAAGCGGTATACAGCCGGAGCCCGTGCAGAGATCAAGCACGTGAGCGGGCTTGTGCGGAGATGGTGTGACGGAGTGGGCGAGGCGGAGAGTCCAGTGTTCGGTTTCTGGACGTGGGATTAAGACGGGAGGCCGAGTGAGGACGTCAAGGTGACCAAAAGGCTGGGTGCCTTGAGAGCGTATTCGAAGGATATGTGTCAGCGCGGTTTGATGGGAAGAATAAGAAGAGGGGAAGTCATACCAAGAATGTATTGTATGGGTTCGCCACGGACACGTCTCGAAAGCCATTTTGAAAGTGAAGGAAGAGGGTGCGGGGTGTCGTTGGCGGAGTGGATCGCTTCCATTAACCATTTTAGCTCGAGCCGTGCATTATCTCTGCCAATATGACCGGCGAGGGTGGTGACGAGTTGTGCAGCACGCATGGAACGAGGCATAATGATTGGTACACGGGCCGACTTCCGAAAGAACAGGAAGGGCGTGATGGATGACAATTAGGGCAAGCGACGACAAGCGAGGTTCAGGGAAGGGAAATGAAAAATGAAAGAAGGGGGTGGCTGATGGACTGGGCGTGAATGATGGAGAAAAGGCGAGACGGGTAGGACAGCGCGGGGTTGGCCCTAGGGGGCAGGAGAGCAGGGTGCCATCTTAGATCTGATCTGGGAGGGAGTTCGGGGTCCACCGCGGCGGAAAGGGGCCGCGGCTGGAAGGGAAGGCGTCGTCGGGCCGTGATGCGGGACGGAGTTAGAGGCGAAGATCTTGTGCCGGGGGTACCAGCTGCCCGGTGCCCGGTGAGCTCACCTCGTCGTGTCTCGTCTCGTCTCGCCGACCTGACCTGACCTGACCTGACATGACAAGCTGACAAGTGTCGGCTTGTCTGCTTTACACTTTCTGTCTGACCGTCTCTCCTTCCAACTTGTATATAAATCCTCTCGTGTCCTCCTTTATCCCCTCGCATCGTCTCCCCCGGCCCGACGTGCCTCTCCTCCCTTCCCTCCCCGTTCATGCTGGCATCTCCTTCTCCCTTCGTCTCCATCAACCCAACACGTCTCTCTGCCATGTCCCCCATCGTCGTCCCTCGTCCTTCTTCCTCTCGCCCCACAACGACAACCCGGACGTCCCCACCTGCCTCTACTCCGCCGTCCATGTCTGCCAAGCGACGACGTCAGGACACAGCCACAGAACAGGATTCATCGCCTTCGGCAGGAACAGGCCCCATTCGCAACGCGCGAAGGGACAAGGACGGCCCAAGGAAGAAGAAAGCCGCGAGGGCGTGCATCCACTGCCAGAGGGCCCATCTGACCTGCGATGATTGTACGTAGCACCTGACGTTAAATTTTGGCTTATCTCCCTCATCCTCAATCACATGATTTGCTATAGCCCGTCCTTGCCAGCGCTGTACGAGGCGTGGCATGGCCGACTCGTGTGTGGAAGGTCACCGGAAACGAGCGAAATATCTCTTGGGCGAGGACGAACTTGGTTGGCCACTCGCTTCACACAGTGATCCCTGCTATTTCTGACCCTCTCCTCGGTTTTATATACAGAACTTATCAAGAATCAGAAGGCTGGCACTGCGAACAACTCATCCCCGCGCGCTCAATCCCAAGCGCCAACCCCAAAGGCCCCTCCAGGCATGCCTAATCCCGCTGCCTCCACCTTGTTCCTCTCCTCACAGATTTGTACACAGTCATGGACACCTTCTCCCCAACGGACCCTCTATTCAACCCGTCCTTCGATGTGTCCCCATTCCCCTTTGGTTCTGAAGCTGCCAACCTCGAGTACTCCATCCTTTCCGCGATCCTGGGCAACCCTTCTCCCGATGGTAACCCCGATTCCCATTCGTCTACAACACCACCACCTTCCGCCCATCCGTTTTCCGCCCCTCCAACAGAGTATGCCACTTCCTGGTCCGGTGGCCCCAACCCCACCTCTTTAATGCCCTCCGAACCTTCCGACTTCCTCACTTCGCCTTTTGTCGCAGTGCGCGGCTCTCAGCCCGAATCCGTATTCGCGGGTGGTTCGTTAACTCTTCCTTCTTCCGGTCACTCACAGGCGGGCCCCGGATCCTCTTCTTCCACCGACTTTCTCAGCCAGTCATTCACCTCGCTCGACCCCAGCAGTAGTGCCACCTCGGAGGATTCGTTCACTGCCACCACATCACAACCGGTTCTATCCACGTCCCCTTCGCAATCCGCGTTGCAACCCCTTGCGCCCCGTTGGCCACTCTCTGCTACTGATTCGGCGTACGTATCTCACCCATTCTTTATTCTCCCATGACTCAACACTCAACATGACCTCAACAGAACCGATAGCACGTTCGAACACTCTGGGCCTAAAACCGCCGAGGAAGTGTATGGGAGCATCACGAAACCATACGACTATACCGAAGGTTACCATTTCTTGATGAAGGTTCTCCCATTCAGGTACGTGTCGATGGTCGCCGAGCAGAATTCTCGACTGATCCCCGATTACCCTCCAAGATTTGAGAAAAACGACATCCTCCGGATAGTGCGAGCGCTAGCCATTTTTCGGCCATCGCTCATAGCCCTTCAAATGCCGCTCACGGAGGAGGACGAGATCTTTGTCGAAAAGTGTGTGCAACGATCGGTGATAGTAAGTGGCAACGAGTGTTCGGGTCGAGCCTTTGTTGACCATCACGGCATCTTCTCAGGAATTGAACAAGCTCATATCCTACAGTGGCACTCCCACTGTCGTATGGCGGAGGACAGGCGAGATATGCCTCGTCGGGCCCGAGTTCTGTATGCTTACAGAATGGAGCAAGGAGGAGCTGTTGGGAAGAAAGAAGTATATTTGGGAGGTGAGCGCCTTCTGCGTGTGGCGCTGAGACAACATTGCTCACGCCTCGACTCGTTCCGTTAGCTGTTTGAGAATCAGTCAGCCGTGGAGTATTGGGAAAATTTTGCTACACATGCGTTCGAGAACACGGCCCAATCCGTTTACTCCCACTGCGTGTTGTTGAAACCTGACGGGACCCCCGTTCCTGCAACCTTCTGCTTCCACATCCGTCGTGATCTATTTGATTTGCCGAGTCTCGTCATAGGTGTGTTTCATTCACACTCCTATCTGGCCTCTCGATCGTGGTGTTGATTGTTCCTCTCCTTACCAGGCCAGTGGCTTCCACTGCTTTAGATCGATGTTTTATACGTATCCTCTTGACTTCGTCATTACTCCAATTTCATCATCATTTTCGATATCTTTATCATTTCACGCCCATGTCTTGCCCCCATCCATCCGCACATCCCATCCGCTCTCGCATTCACATCCCATGTCCCTATTCCTCGATGTTCTCTTCCCTTTTTGGGGGGAAAGCGGGTGTATGAGGGTTTGTTTTCTGTACTATTGGCCCACATGTGTATAATTGATGTCATCTGGGATCATGAGAGAAAAAAAAGTTATGAAGGCCGGTCTTCATTGCAGTTTTACAACATTCATACCTTTTACATATGTATTAACGAGTCAACGCCATGCGACGTTTTGTCGGGCAATTCACAGCCCGAAGTGAGCAAAAATATGAAGCGATTTTGTTCTCGGCAAGATGGAAATTCTATCAAAGTGCCCTTGGAAACCAAATTGGCCAGTTCTGCCGTCACCGCACCCAATAAAAGAGCTATCATTTGGTGATCAATGGTTCTAATGAGCACGAAAATATAACAGTAGAGTTGAACATGCGGCGCGGGCTGCGTTTGGGAGCGCAACATATACGCCAGGGAAGCCAACAAAACCGAAAATTCGAGGGGGCGAACGAGCGTAATATTGGGGGCACCTTCTGCGAGTCGAATAACCCCCAAACACGCGCCCGCCCGAAGTCCGCCACGGTCCAGTCCCAGTCCAACCTTTTTTACTCTCTCTTCCTTTTCTTTTCTTTTCGTTTTTTTTAAATCCCCCACTGGCAAGGAAGCAGGAGAAAAGGGTAGGCCTCGACCGAGGAGGTCGCGGCGTGTCGCGAGGACGAGGACGAGGATACCAAACGAAACGAAACGAAGCTTCCACCTGCACCGATGCCGATGTTCTTCTCGGCCTCGGCTCGATGCGTGAGCCGTGATGCCGTGTGACATTTACGTGACGTGCGTGACGTGACCAGTGCTAATTTTGGGACAAGTCACGTACCTTGTACAGTACCTAGCTGCATGGACGCACTTATGCGCTCACTCACTTGCACACTCATCCCACCGCCACGAAAAAAAAAATTATCACGTTTCACATGCCAAGAGTCGGACTCAAGAGGCTCGGCTCGGTTGGGTCCAGCTTTCGTTTTTTTTTACTCCTGGGCGTGGGGGCCAAATTCCAAGAGTAGAAACGACCCTACAAGTTTTTCATGATGAACGTTCATATGACATGAGAATGCGAAATCGATGAGCTGTTACAAAAACGCTCCCGCACCCCTGTTCATGTTATACCTCTTTCGTATGATGAAAATCTAGAATATCACGGTGGTATTAATACAGCATCATACGCGGTCCAAAGATATTCCACCCTGACGCCGGGCAAGCAGATGGCGCGGGCATGGCAAGTCCGATTGCCCGCTGTGATCTACGTATTTGTATTGTCCACAGACGTTTGTGCATATGCGCCGTTTCTTTACGGGGTAAATTATCGAAGCATCATCGACCCTGTTCAAGCTAGTAGGCGAACCATTTGTGCCCTCATGCAACGAGGATCATGTCAAGCGCGCAATCGAGCGACCCCGACCCCTTTTGTCACGACTGGGCCTGCTCCCTGGCCCTGGCGACCTTCTGACATATTCCACCCTGCACCGACACTTACGACACTTTCTCCCTCATTCACCATCGCGCGGAAACTTTGAGTGATGTTGTGATCAGCGCACACACGGTTGAGAGTAGTCCTGAAAAGACCACAATCGTCGTCATGCCATTACTGGAGAAAGGAAAGGTGAGGTAAAGGCCATAATTAGGCACAGTTCATAATCTGTGTTGGCACAAATCGTTCCGTCACAGTCAGCCCAGCCCTGGGTGGTCGGGAAACAGTAATAGACAATCCTTCACACCCCCTCCTCGACGGTTGCGTACTCGCTCTCCACCCCAGGCTCGATCACGCAGGCGTGTGAGAGAATGAGCACGCCCGAGGCGCCGACGAGCCAGAAGAATGTGCCGAGTGGTGAGGACCACCAGAGGAGGGGCAGACCAATGACAAAAAGTCCTGTATAGAGGGACTTTTGTGTCACGACATGATCGCCCATCTGCATCGGCTCCGGCGCTGCATTTCCAAAAAGACAAAGCCCGTCAGAAACAGCTCTTTGGGGGGTGCCGGCGCAGAAGGAAGGACAAGGATAATAAAAGGTATTACGTACCCCATTTGTTGATCGCCGTGAATCCACCGATAAGAAAACCAAGAGAGATGAGCAGCAGCGGGCTCGTAATTCTGTGTCGTTGAGGGGTGTTGAGGCGAGGGAGGTCAGCTCACGCCCGACTCCCAAAAAATGTAAGCCAGAAGGGATAAAACTCACAACGCATACACGGCCAAAACAGCAACAATGAGCCCATAATTTCCTGCATGCAGACAAAAATGATCAACGAAATGTCCCAAACTGAGAAAGGAGGAGGACGAGAAAAGGCCAAGTACCGGAAAAGTAGCGTGTGTTGTACGATATGCGCTGTCCAATAGATATCGATCCATCAATGAATGACCTCTCTCGAATATTGAATTGAATTGAAAATGAGGCCCACGTACCGAAACGGCTTGATTGAGGTCAGCTGGTCGCGAGAGGCGGTTGGGGTCGAAGAATTCGGATGGCGGGCGCAATGCGCTCAGGCGAGTTTCCTACATATCCGACCGAACGTTTTTTTCGTTGTTCAACAAAAACGTAAGAAAGAAAGTGGAAAAAAAAAAAAGAATGCACAGTCAGCGTTGATGCACTTCTCCTTTCAAAGATTCGTACTCGAAAGGACTTTATGGTATCGACGGCGCGCATGGCGGTTTCCATTGTGTGTCGCGGGCGGTTGAGCGGGAAGGGCAAGTAGGGAGAGTACAGTAAAGTGCGGTTAGAGGGTTGTGGTGTTGTTTTCTGGTCTTTGTTTCCGCGCCGGCGACGTGTTTAATCCTGTTTGGGGAGCTGCGGCGCAGAGAGGCGCTGCCTCTGCTGCGCTCTCGCCTGTGCTCTCTCTGCCACACGCACACGACCGCGTCATCGTCAGCCGTACTTCCAATTCGCTCTCTCTCCTTCCCCCGATGATCCGCCGAAACCCTACTCTCATCGCCATGAGCGACGCAGACGTCCAAGACGTGCGCAACATGCTCGCCAAGAAGCAGCAGGCGGCCGAAAGCGTCAAGAGCCCAAACTTATCCGCTAATGTCAAGGGCAAGCCGGGGCCCCAGCCCCAGCCGCCGTCCGCGGCGGTCCACGTCACAGATGAGGCGAAGAGGAGACGGGAGGCCCGGGACGAAAGACTTGGGATAACTCATTGACTTGCCTTACCTTGCCCAATGGCATGGATGGCTCTAGGCTCAGGGTCGTGCTTGGTAGGCACTATCTCACCGTACGGTTTACTGTTGATTCGATGGCCATCAGATTGGCTAAAGGTTTCACAATACAATCTTAGTCTTTCGGATCTTAGGGCTCGTGTCGGGTCCAAATGGTTTTTGTTTTCCGGGCAGCCACGGCCACCGTGGAACATCATGTGTTCAGGTACTCGGGACGACCGTACACATGGCGCCAACAAACGGCACTACCCTGCTGTTACAACACCATGCTACCGGAATACGTCTCAAAGGAGTTCATTTCTGATATCTGTTGTAATTTGATCATTATTACACGACCGGTCGAATACATAAACCTGAGGATTCAACGGACCTTGAAGATTCTGATTGTCGCACATCGCCGCAAGATCTGTCCGTTGCATGTGGAGACAACACGTTTTCAGGGTGTCCCATAGAGCATTAGAAGTCACGCCACGGTTATTATCCGATCCCCGGAGGCCATCGCTGTCTTGGAGGACAAGGGCGTCCAGTATATGCTGCGCTGCCTCCTCATACCTCTGCCAGTTGTGTGAATATATGGATGCGAAAGTGTACAGCTCTCTCTTTTCCTACCTTCAAGTTGATGCAGGAAATGCCCAGATTGAATCTAAGAAATTTACGGAGAAGGCCGTTAGTACCCTGGTTTGTGCGGCTAGGGTATCTCACCTGGCCCTGATATAAGCAGGGTTGATATCCAACGCTCTATAGTAATAAGCGAGGGCCTCGCCTGCCCGGCCGCCGTTGGCGAGTGTCGCACCAACTCGATTATACAGTAACCAATCCTACAAAACAATCAGCATTCGCCGATTACCCCGATACGGCCAAGGACCCCCACTTACTCCAGGTCGAACGGACAACGCCGCATGGAAGCAATCTTGGGCGCGGCTGTAGTCCTTAAAAGTCTAATCAGGAGGGTCAACGGCAGCGACCGGATTCGTTTTTTTCTCTACCTCGTTGGTATTGAGCAAGACGGCAAGAGCAATTTGCACGTCCGCGTCAACCTCACTGCCACCCGTACTTCGCTGCGACACACCCCGTGCCATGACGATGAGGCAACCGATGAGCTTCTGGAATTCATCAGTGCCACTGAACTCCAGCCCATCGCCTGCCTCATATGCAGTGACGATATCCCGATACGCCTCATTGTGTCTGACCCAATTTCTGACAGCTTGATACGTTCCGTGACGATCGCCCTCATTCGTGTATGAGATGGCAAGGGCGAGCCACGAAGGCAGGTGAGTAGGATCGAGGTCTAGTGCACGCTGCAACGCTAGGATAGCCTGCTGTTCGCGCTCGTTCTCTTGCTGCTTGACACCGAGCTCGTACCACGCTCGCGCATTGGTAGGATCTCGTTGTACGGTTGCTTCCATCTCTAGAACGCTCTACATAGACGTTAGTCAGAGGGTACTCGGCAGAAGCCACACACACACCTCCGAGAATGAATGTATTGTGATGACCCCCCATGCATAGCATGGTTGTAAGATCGTTCCCCAAGTAGGTAAGGGTTTCCGTGCTGGAACTGATATTCGGCGAGCGGCCTTACACCGGTGGTTGTTGCTTCGAACCTCTCCCAATCTCGCTGCAACTGTTGCCATTCCTCAGTTAGGGCAACTAGGGTGGAACAGGCGCATGATGCGCTTCCCAATAGTTGGCGTAGTCCTGGTTGTCCTGTCGGAAATACGCCTCGTTCGCGTCCTCTTGAGATTCGATAGGTACAGCCTGCTTGGTTGAGCTCACAGATGAAGGTGCCTGTAATTGCGGGGCTCTATGCTCCTGGATGGCTGTATAAAAGGAGGGACAGCCTTTCCTTGCCTTTAGGATCAACAGAGACCGGATATGCCAGCTCCATCTGCTCGTCAGGTCGGGCGGCGACAATATCGTTACCTTCTACGATAGCTTTGCGATCCCTAAGCTGCTTCATGAGCCCGAGAAATTCGCTGTTCACAAACTTGGGGTTCGTTTCGTGGTCCACGGACTGAACCAATAATCCGGCCGTCCGGGCCAACAAATCTGCCTCTTGAGGTTGCGAAGCAGGCTCAAGTTCCGACGTCGGTTCAACGGAGGTCTGTCCTTGCTCGACAAACTCAAAAGCATTTTGTAATTGTTTATCTACGAAAAGGTGGAGTTGTGGGGGACTGGGGCAAAATCTGCAGCTTACTGTCTATTTGAGACCCCGAATGGAAATTAGGGGCTGTGGTTTGGGGTCTGGGTGCAAAGGTGGATATCTGGGACATCGCGGGCGTAGGTAACTGAGGCTGAAGAGCTGCGAGACGAAGCATTCACCCGGCGTTCCATCAACAGCATAGGCATCACGTACCACGAGAGAACGACGGGCGGTACATCTGCTCTTGTGTTAAATTGGAATTTCCTTGATGCTGCAGAGGGGTAGTTGGCTGAAGCGACTTGGATACCGAAGGCTGCATAACGAAGTCTGTGGCCCACGAAGAAGCCGGCGCTTGGTCAAGAAAGGAATGGGGAGGCGAGAACGTCCTGGTGGAGCTCAAAGAGGGCGCAGGCAGGGCTGAGCGGAGTGCAGCGAGATCAAATGGTGATTGCGATGCAGGGGGAGCAGGAGACATGCTCTGACTTGCAGAGAAGAAACGCGCAGCATCCTCTTCGAAGCCCGAAGGTGCTGGCTGCGCCGTACGGAAGGCCTGCCCAACACATATGAAGAGTTAGCGAGAGCGAGGATAAGCGGGGCAAGTACTAGCGTACGCCACGCGAAGGCCCGGCCCTGTTAGCTCCAAAGTAATCCTGTGAAAGGGGTTGTCAACATTCGAGAGGCAATCATGAATTGTACAATTCGAGTCGTGTGCACCTGCTGCACTCCGCGGTCGCTGTCCAAATTCTTGGTGAGACCCTGAAGAGGGTTCACCGGGCCGCAATCCGCTCCACCGTTCACGAGAGTGACGAGAGACATTGTCAAGCCAGGCCAGGATCGTGATGTTGGCGTCGAATGGAAGTGCGTAGTCGTGTTGAGCGATGTGTGCGGTGTGCGGTGAGCGGCCACTGCAGAGCTGCACAGGCACAGGACAGGAGCGCGCGGATCGTCGGCCCACCGAGTTGTGCATGTGATATCTGCCCAGTGCGGCCCACAAGTTCAATTACACTGACGGACCCACAAACAACTCCAGTGCCCTTCCCATATCAATTCGGTGGCAGTTTGCCAAGCAAGAACAAGAACAGAATGTGGCAGACTTCAAGCGTTCATCCAAGCATTCACAGCAGTGACAGTGCTGCACGCAATCAGCATTCCTATAGAACACCCCGCGCAAGTCTCACCGTCTCGCTGGGTTCGGTCCGAGTTCAATGATATTTCCACTGTTTCTTCCTGCGGAGTATCACATCCATCCATTTCTGCAATTTCTGGCACCACATCCTCAACCAGTCCTTAGCGCACGCGGCTTCATGCACTGCGACGCCGTTCACGACTCAAGAGCATAAACTGCGATGACATAAAACTTTGGGCCCTTCTTGTACTCCATAAAGCGTCGAGAGGGCATTTCCAGGGAGAGGGAGCGTAGACTCGGTTCATATGTCCCGTACGGGACTTTGGCGTAATCTCGTGTGCGGTGGTGAGTGCATCACATCGGGCATGACTCAGGCTAACGAGCTTGATCTCAGGCTGCTGTCGATCTAGCATCACTCTCGAACATCGCAAGCAGGACCCCAGGGATTCCGAGGTGCGCCCGGAAATTTTGAAAAATGCCACGTCATCTCCGAGACCGAGATCTTGGATGAAAAGGGCCGCGAAGACTATTTTATAGTTTCAGAAGAGAGCCAAGCTGCTGGGGGTCTTTTGAGACCCACAGTGTATTCCCAGAAGCCACGCGAGGGGGGGGAAACCCCGAACCCGAACCAGTCGCCCTAGGCCACATCATAAAGGTTAGACGACGACGTCATTCCGTTCCTCGGCTTGCGCCCACACTGATCTCCATCTCCGCACCCCGTCCTCGCTTCCAGGCCCTGGATCTCCAGTATTTGGCCAGGTCTGCCTGCCATGTGAGGTTCTGTCCCTGATACATGTGGCGTTGCTCGGTAAATCTCTCGGACTTTGGACTATGGTCCGTGCTGGAGCTTCTTTGTACAGAATGGAACTCGACGGGGTTCCAAAGATGGCAAATGCGATATCCCAGAAGCGCAACGATTTGCCTTCCGCATGTTGGGGTGGACATTTAACGCATGAGGGAGGTCCGCTTCGAGTGGGTAGATGCGACTTCCGCACGAGTGAGCTGCCTGTGCGTCATCATTACCAGAGTGCCCTCGCAAATGACCGCATGATCTAACGACAGTACCTGTCATCGGGGTATCTGCTCGGAACTAGTTGCCAGACTTGCCGCCAATCGGTATTCATCGCTAGGTAAACCCGCCAACGCCACAACGCTCCTGGTATCATTTGTCTATCTTTGTGATGAGCTGGCTGGACAGGTGACCTGGTGTCTTCTGTCTTCACTTCCCTCTCTAGCTTGCGGGGCAACGTGCTCTTTATAAAACACCTCCAGGGGTGGTCATATCTGGAATTTTTTGCTGGCTCCAGGACTGTCGTCTATTATGACCAGCGACAATTTAGGCCGAGGAGGTGATCCTGCCGTATCAGAACATCAAAAGGGGATGCACCACCAAGCCACCTGCTTCCCGGGTTTTAACCATATCCCACCCATCCAGATAACCAAAAAACCAGGGCCGATGTGGAGAAGAGCTGCTTAAGGCAATGATCTGTCGGACGAGTGACGCAGTTATCTCCATTCAGGTGAC
This sequence comes from Russula brevipes, assembly GCA_022496215.1. NCBI lineage: Eukaryota > Fungi > Basidiomycota > Agaricomycetes > Russulales > Russulaceae > Russula > Russula brevipes. Next base: position 447,964 of record WTXF01000004.1, on the reverse strand, counting down.
GGCATCCCTAGCTTCCTTCTTTTTTGGTTGTTTGCTCGTGAGCACTCGTGTCGGCGAAACAACGGTAATACATCGCCCTTTACTGTGGAATAGCGCATGATTAACAGGCCCGCCCGACATTGTCGCGAACGGGAGGACTTCGAGTGTTCAGGATATCAGGATCGATCATTGTCAGCCCGGGTAAACCACCACGCTTGGGCGGAAACCCGTCGGCCGTTGCGAGGAGTGCCATGCAGTATGTGTTGAACTTACAACCATGAGCCGAAAACCCGAGGAGATATATTGTCAGCAAACGTAAACTACCACTGACAAATTTGGGTATCTTAATCGCAGCTGTTCTGCGAAGCTCGGTGGGAATGGGGTACTGCGCGTAGCATAAAAGTCACCCGCCTGTGAGTCTGATTCAAAAAAATGGCACATTAGGTGATGCAAGGGTCACAACAAAGTTAGTCGAGTTGGATGAGAACAGTTTGATCGCGATGCGGTGGATCCCATTAGCAGTTACAATCGCGGACACCATCACAGTACTGACGGTAGCCGAGGAAACGAGGGAAGGAGCTGCAACCTCTGAAATATGTCACCCTGGCCGTGTCTGCGTCTCCAGCAGACGGAATGTCCCTCCGGCCGTGGAAAGAAGTGCACGAACCCGGTTCCCGGAGCCGTCAAAATCGTCAAATTCGCGTTTTTTTGGCCGATTTGGCTGAGCCTTGCCGAGACGCGACCCTACACCGTGGACAAAATGGAAAGCAATGAGCTCGTGAGTTGATTCGGACCCACTATCACGAGATGCGTGGATGACTACCACTGCGCCGCAGTCTCACTAGTAGTTGCAGTGCAGGCATATATATATTCCCCGAAACTGGCCAAATCAACGGAATTCACGACGGTTCAAGTTGTTTCCACTTTGTTTTTAGCTGTGCAGTCATGAAGATGCAAAGGCAACCGGTCCCGAAACAGTGAACCTGAGGTGAGTAGTAATCGACCAACAGAGAGAACTGCACGTGGCACTCATGAGTCGAGTTTGTTGCACAGCTACCGACGCCCAGTGGCAGAAGACCGTGTTTGGCTAGAAACAACAGGGCCCGCCCGCAGTGAACTGCATCACATCACGCACTGCTCTGACTCTAGAAGGAGATAAGCAAGGAGCTACCCGTCGCTTAAAGATGCGCAGCCAGGATACATACGCAAAGTGTGTCATGGACCTAGTACGCTCGCCTCTCGCCTGAAGAGAACAGCCATCCGAACGGTGGCACTGCTGCAGGGGCCGCAGACGGAGATAGTGTTGATCCAAGGCACACCTAGCGCAGCCAGTTTTCAGGGATCCGTATTCCTCCCAGTTGAGTTGACAGAAAGGGGGGTTAACGCCTCTGTCAATCGGGCGGTCTGGGACGGTGACCCTTTTGTCCGTTTCGACGACGACACACGAGTTGCGCAGCCGACGCAGCACAGGGCCATGAGGTCACCTGGCCGCCTTCCAACCGTTGGGGGCCTAACCCGTATACTGTGTCAGTGCGGTTTCTAACATGGGAGATGGCACGCAACAACTCCTTACGGAATTACTGTTAGTAAGTAGTAACGCAGCTCCTTCTTGTGTTCGCGCTCGGCTCCGGTTGAGTGAGAGCATGAGGACCAAGGCTCTGAGATCTAAATAGGATTACAACCCCCTGCGAAAACGAAGAACGGTTCGGCGGTCGCAGGAGATGCCTACCCTGGACGTTCTGCGCAGCTCGCGTCGGGACAGGGAACAAGGAGGGCGCAATGGGATTATGCCGTGCTCTAGCTCTATTGCGGATTGTCGTTCCAGAAGAATTTTCGATCAAACGTACCAGTGTGCAGGTGAGAGAATCCACGAACCTGAACGTGTGCATTTTGATTCCAGAATCCAGAATCCTAAAAGACATGACGATGTAAAATGACATTGAGCGCGCCCCTGGCTCGGCATGAAACAAGTAAGCCCATGACACCCGGGGTGTGGGTGGAACCCAAAATGCGAGTCGGTGGACGCCCCTTGCTAGGGTCATTCATTCACCATATATCAAAAAGTCAAGTCAAATTAAAAAATGGCAATTAAAAATGGCCATCCCAGTGGGTCCAGTAGTCGGAGTCGGACAAAGATCGAGGCCGACAATTGTAGTGTTGCATTCATCCATTCATTCATATTCATTCATTCCGACGTCGAAACGCGCTCGGGATACGAAGCATGATCGCATGATCGCTACTGCATTATGATGAACGCGTAGCGCGTAGCCTACAACCACTGCAACCGCGCCGCGTGGGTGCATAGTCCCAACGGAACAACAATACAACAAACGAGTAGGCGGCAAAGGATACGTTCAATTTGAGCGGCCCCGGCCCCGCTCGTACAAAACAAACTCGGGATGCGCGGCAAGGGGCAGAAAAACACACGCCCACGCCCGCACTTGCACTTGCACACACGGATGCAGTACGTACTGTACTGGGCACCCAAACCACGACAACACAAAAACAAAAACAAAAAAACCAATTCACTCCCCCCCCTTTTTTGATCAGGAAACACACACGCGTCCGCGTGCGGGGTTGGAGGCGCGCGCGCGCGTGTAGAACGCACATACAACAAAAGCTCCGGCGCCGGCCAGCTCGGTTGCCTCTATTGTCCGAATCAAACACGCGTTCCACTTGCCCAACCACAGAGACGCCCAACGAAACGAAACGAAAAACCCGAAAACGAACTTTTTTTTTTCGTACACCCACCACTCACACCGCCTTCGCAACCTATCAATCCTCCGCCGGCGGCGGCGGTGCCGGCGGAATAACATAAAACGTTGCGTTCGAACGTAACTCTAAAACGATGACGGCTTTCACCCCCGAATATCGGCGAGCCTTGTGCACGGGACACTTAAACCTTCCTTTCGGGAGAAGGGCCACGGCATGAGGTGTAGGTGGGAAGGGGGGGCGTGGTAGCGGATAAACGAGGAGAAAGAACGAGAGGGCAGGGCAGAGCAGGGCAGGCTAGAGCAGGGCAGTACAGTACTCCACAGAAAAGACAGAGACACCAAAAATGGTAAAGAAAGTGCACGCGGGTAGCGCGGTCGGTGCGTGGATTGCGCGTGGGACAGCCACGCGCAAGAGCCTGATCACCTGAGCACGGCACGACGCGGCTTGGCTTCCCAGTTCTGTTCTGATCAGCACGCTAAGATCTTAAGTCGTTTCCGGGCGAGTCGAGAGGGAAGTTACGGGTGACAGTGTGGAGACGGAGAGTGTGAGAGTCTTTTTGGGAATGCCCGATCAACCGGGGAAGTGAGTCCGGGCCTCGAAACGGGGGCGGCTGAGTATGTGGGTTCGTGTTGTCATGTCATGTCACTTACGACACGTCGAGGTGCCATGGCCAGGGCAGGTGGCCAGGCGTGACTCGGATCGCGACACACAGGCATCCAGTACCGCCTGAAGGCGATATTCTTTGTTTTTATTTCGGTTTGATGCGAGGCCGGCACCTTTCACGAAATCACCCACCCATCGGGTGGCGCCCGTAGAATGGTGCCAGCAGTGGTGCCAGGCAGCCAGTGATGGGGGGTGTCTGCATCAGCTGCGGCGGAATGGCAGCTACGCCACGTTGAGCACACGAGTCGAAGGGGTTGTTTTGTTTTGGCTGTTTGTCCGAGAAACCCATAGAGACTGGCACAGAAGCTGCGCAGTTGTTACACACACCAATCAACAAAAAGGCGACCAGGACATTCCGACCACTCCGGAAAGTCTCACGCGAGGCGTGCGTGCTTGTTGAGAGTTGGATAGGACGGGCCAATCGTCGCAAAGGACCGGAATGATGAGCTGAGCAAGCCAACGCCGTCGCCAGGAAAGGTTTCGCTCGCACGCGAGGAGGGGAGGGAGGCTTGACAGATAGGGGAAAGTTAAGATCAGGTTTTAGTTACACAAGAAGGCGTGGTTCTCTGGATGATTAAATAAATATGAAGGTACGAGAGGGCGTCCCAGCGAGGGCAAAGCGTACATACATACATACTTACAAATAGGCCGCGAGGCGACGGCGCAGCTGGTCCGCAACCCCAGGAGATTAGAAAAGGAGAAACCACGGATAAGAAAGCAATAGATGGTACTGGTCAAATAGAATGTAGTAATAGCTACGCAGCAGGAGGATAATTAATCAGCAGAGTCGGCACCACCGTCGGTAGATCTGGTTTCGTCTGTTGGAGTGATGGACAGTGTCGGTGTAGGCGAGCGCTCGATCTTTGCATCCGGGCTTCTTGCTCTCGCTTCTGAACCGACGGCTGATTCCAGGGCGCTATTGGGGGACGCCGATGCGTGTCGACATTCGGAACCACCTTCGGAACGGACTGCGCGAGGGAGACGCGTGTCAGGACGTTGTCCATGATGCACTAAAACGAACAAGGGAACTTACGATGCCTCTTTAGAAACCCGAGTGGGACAGCCAACAGCCAGGATTAAGCATTGCACGCCAAGACAAAGAAGGCATGTGTGAGTGTGACTCACGTTCAAAGCGTCAAGGCGGCTGAAGGTCTTCCCGCAGCCCTGGCAAGCGTTACTCTGGGCCTTTGCCGAGTGTAACGCTTGGTGTCGCCTGGGGAATTTTCGTAAGGATTACCAAAAGTCGAGGAGAGAAGGCAGCCCATCACGTACTTGCAATCGTGTTGCCGAGCAAAACCCTTATTGCACCCCGGCCACTCGCACTTGTACGGACGCTCTTCCGTGTGCGACCTCAGGTGACCTGGTGCGAATTAGGCGTCGTCAGTCACAGTTCGTCGGGCACAAAGGGTGTTTCCCAGGCACCTCTGAGATTGAACCGTCTGGTAAATGTACTGCCACAGCCGGGGACGGGGCACAGGAAATTAGCCTCGTTCCGACGCCGACTCGCGCTGGCGGCTTGCGTAGCAGACGTCGTGACCTGCTGTCGTTCGACCTGGAAAATGGGCGGGAGCCGGCACACCGAGCCCGGGGTTGCCGGGGAAGTGGTCGGGCTTGAGACGGTGCTCACCGCGGAGAGCGGAGGGGGCGAGGAGGAGGGTATAGTTTGCGAATGACTGTAGTAGGAGGCCGGTGAGGGCGAGTAGTATGCCTCCGGGTCAGTCGGACTGCGTTTGCCATCGCGCCGGGAAGCAGGGTATGGCGGGTTGGCAGCGTGAGGATGGGGTGATCGCAATGGTGGGAGCGGGGGCAATTGGGAAGTTTGCGAGAGGTGGGAACCTAAGGGTGGTATATGGAGAGGCGGGGCATTGAATGGGTAGTGCCCGTGCCCGGATGCAGGGGCCAGCCCTCCAAACGGATATGCGTGAGCTGGGACATGAGCGGTTGGCGGCATGTCTAGTTTGGGGCGATGGGCCAAGACGCGAGTATGGGTCGAAATATCTTCTGGTTCCTGTTGAGACACGGTGAGGGCGGGCGTTGTGGCAGCGAGCGGGGTAAACGGAGAGAGAGGAGAGGGAGGAGAGCTTGCGCCGGGCAGCTGGGGGGGGATAGTGGGGATAGTAGAAGAATGAGATGAAGAAGGACGAGAGGAAGAGTTGTCAGAGGGAAGAGAACCAGGGGAAGGAGTAAGCTGTGGCGAGGCGCTGGTGCTTCCGCCTGGTGTATCCCATAAGGCGTGGGGGGAGTGCGCCTGGAAGGGTTGAGGAGCTGGAGCTGGGTGCATGGACGACAGGAGTGAGAGGCGATGCAGCGGGAGATTAAAAGGAGAACATGATGTACCAGGCCGCGAGTTTTACAGGAGATTTGGGTGAGGCTGGTCTCGAGAGAGAAGGGAGTCGAGAGAGAGGTCGCGGTCGCTGGTTAGCGAGGAGACGAAGTCCCGGGTTGGGCCCCGAGTGGTGGCTGTGTAAGTGTAGTGCACTTTGGGAGATCGCCACACAATTCCATACACAGCCTCGCCTCGCTAGTATCTATACAAATCCGGAACAACCCACTACACCTCACTTACAAAGATGTGCGAATCCAACAACCGCCGTCGCCGCATCAACTCGCTTTCAGTTATGATCTGTCCCCCAGCCCCGACAACTCCGCTTTTCCCGGGTGTCCCTGCTCGCACCACTCCCTCGAATCCCTTCGGCGTGCGGGGCGGCGACCGGATTAGTCTGTTCGTCTCCACTGTCGGACCTTTCTCGTCTGTTTTGCTAGGCGGTGTCGTGTCCGTTCCTGATCTATCACATTCAGACGTCCCAATATACGCTGCAACCCCTTTCCGGATCTTGTCCCGTCCCTTTTGTAAATCACCTCCAATCGTGAGTCTCCTCCGCACCTTAGGAATGATCGTGACACAATCCTCGAAATCGGCTTCTGGTGGATACACGGAGGACGCCACACCATCGACATCGGCGGTCGAGATTCGTACCCGAGGAACAGTGTCACCATCCAGGCGCACGCGGACAGAGTTACCACTGGCAGGTCCAGTGCCGTTCTTGTGGGACGCCCATGGGAGGATGTGCGCAAGGTAAGGTGAGCGAGGTTCCATCTCGCTCACCGAGCTTTGCAACGACACGTTGGATTGAACGCGGCTCTCGGTTGGGGAAACAGTAGCAAACACGCCCTCGATCCAGGTGGCAAGGTCATCAATGGCGACTTGCGCCTCGGGCATCAGTGACGGCATTTGGAGATATCCGTGGCTCCAACCGGAGAAAATCTGCATTTGTAACCAGTCTTCATCACTCTCGACTTCGAGGTGGCTAACTTCATCCTCCAGCCTTTGGAACTCGGCCTTGTCCATGTTGCCTGATCCCGCTGCCAGCATCTTCCGAATCTCTTCACGGCGTTGTCGCTTGGCTTCCCGAACACGCCCCGCAAAAATGATCGTGTCATCCACAAGAGGATCCTTCTCACCGCATTGGAGTAGAAGTGGTGGGAACTTTGCAAGGAGCTGCGGGGGTGTAAGGATAGGCGAGATGTGATAGTCTGATGCAAAATCGGGGTTGAGATGAGGGCCAATGTACAGGATAGCCATGGCACGCATCTGACAAGCTATGTTCCAGGTTATCTGTATGAGGAAGAGTATGGCAACCTCACCATAGTTGGCGAAATGATGCGGTCCTGGAAATAACCCGATCGAGAAGTCATGGTCAGACGCATGCCAATGGGTGCATTTTTCCGCTCGGATGCCGCGCGTTTACGCTTCTTGGCAACCTCCACATTCGCTTTGAAAACCTCCGCCGCGAGTCGTGCTTGAGCTTCCGTATTCAATATCTCTCGAACACCGCCTTGTCGGCCGTGGGCACCTAAGCTCCGTGCGACGTGAAAAGACGGAGTAATAGGGCTAGAAGCTACGGAGTGTTCCCATCGAATGCGTGATTCAATAGGACGGTGTTCCTCGTTCTCGTTCTCGTCCTCGTCGTCACCATCCTCGCTCGATGAATCGATGAGCCCGAGGCTGCCTGCGCCAAGCTGAGTTGTCTGATCGTGCAGCTGGAAGTACGACTGCCGCGACTTTGATCGCTTCGTGATTGGCGAGCTCATTGAAGGTCCTATTATCGAGGTCATACTCATACCAAACGCGTCTCGCCAGCTCTTCTTGTGAACAGGTGAACTGGACTTCCGCTCTTCATTAACCATAGCCAGTGGATTAGCATGGGAGAGGTGATCTTTAGCACCACGAAGTTCTTTTGCCCAACCCTCGCTACTGCCATCATCATCTGAAGAATGGAAAAAGCTGGAGGACCGCCTTCGAAGCAATGACGGGGACTTTGAATGCTGCCGATGTTCGTCTGCTTCAGTTTCCTCACGTAGAACCTTGAGATGAGAAGGAGTCATCCATGATGTGAAGTTGAAGTCCAGGGCTGGGTAGCTAAGCATGACTGCGACAGGGAGGGGAAGAGGTGTAGGTGGACGAGACGTCGGTGCGGGGTATGGTAAAGTTGGGTCTGACAGGAGGAGATTGTGTTCAAGAATTTTCACGACACATCCTGTGGCTAAACAACCTCCACTACGTGACGGTCATGCAAGTGGTCTCCAGCAGAAAACATTTGTACGCACGCAGAATCTCCAGACAAAACGATATTGATGTCTTCACAAACATCACCAGCAAGCCCAATGACTTTGCCCTTCGACTCAACAACGATTCGATAAGTGTCGAAGACCTCATCAACCGCAAAGGGATACGGATCTGTGGGCGGGGTGTCTAGTAAGCATTATAACTGGCGAAAGTTGAGTAACAACTTACATTCTGGAGCCTTGCCGTACTCGATAGAGATTACTGGCTTACCAGTTTGCACAGCCCAAGATCGAAGGCGCTCTTCGTGGTGCTCTGGACTCATCGAGATGAACCCGCCGCCGGGAACGTCGAAAATCAGATCGCGTTCAGAGGAAAGAGCGATCAATGGGTCCCTGGATGAGCTGTTCCCTAAACGCGGGAGGTAGAAAAGATGTACGATAATGGGTCGCGTGTAGGGTGACGAGTCCGGGCGCGGCAGAAGAATCTTACGACGGAGTGCGACGGGTTTCTTGCGACTGATGAATTGAAGCTGGCGAATAGGTTATGAGACGTAGCTAGTAAAGTAGCGCGAGAAGTTCATACGTAGGGGTTGCTGGTCTTTTCCCAAGTCACACGGAGCATTTCAACAGTCGGGGCCGCTCGGAATTTACGCAACTGTTGTGGTATTAGGCAGCATCAGATTATTGTGTGATAGTAGACGCACCTTCTCATCAGCTTCATTAGCAAAAGTAATATAATACACAGAGAATATGATAGAGCAGATGTCTCGCAGCCATTTCTGGCGAATATTCATGGCGGTGGCGAAGCCCGCATCAAGCCCTGTGTTGATCCAAGTTGCGCGATAGTACGACGGCGCATACTAAAAATTAGGGGTTACAAACACGTGGGCCACAAAAAGGAGCATTGAAGAGACTGACGAGGCGTGCCAAAGGCTCGGGTGCTGTTCGGAAGGAACTTGAGCCTCGCGCATGTTTCAAATCACACCTGAGGACTCACCCCCAAGCCCCACTAGTTTGTCTGCATTCCGCATGGCATATACTGCTGTCAATGTGCTGACGATGATTTGCCATGGTGTGAAATTGGCTAGGAAGAGTAGAGGTTCGTTGTGATGTCACGGCTGATTCGTAACGCACGCACCGAGCTTCCGGTTTAAGGCTCGTATCCAGAGGATGCGGGGCCCACGCGCGCCACCCCACGTGATTCTCCATAGCCAAAAAAAAATGACAAGAAAGACCTAGGGGAGAGAACGACTGATTGGTGGACGGTAGTGGAGGGAGGCAAAGAGGGAGCGTACTTGTGTGCGCTTCCAGGAGGGACTGGGAGAGCCGACGAGATGATCAATCATAAGGATTGTAAGTGTATGCTGCAATTATAGAGAGGGTAGCAAGTAGGGTGTCTGTAAGAGTGAGGGGGGACATCTGGACGGAATGTATGCGACACAAAGAAGTACTAGTGGGTGTCTCGCATGTGATTAATATTATTGTCCACGTGATGGAGGGATCTCGGAGTCTGCCGGTTCGTTTCACCGTTGTGATCTGATCTGGAGTCCGGTGCCCGGTGTCTGGGTCTGGCCTGCCTCGCGTGCCAGGTCACCTCACTGCAACAACGACCGAGATCGATGAGCTCCTCGTGTGAGCCTTTTCTGTTTGACAATCCTTCACAAAATCCGTTCACTACTCGGACAGGTAAGTGGAGTGTGTCATTTGTCACGCACCACACCCTTCTATGGACATTCTTCGTTTCAGAACTCTCCAGTGCCTCACTTGGCGGGTCAATCCTGTCCACGTCTGACGAGTTTTTCGCAGAGGCATTCCACCTCCTTCTCTCGCAGGTAAAAGACACGTGCTTCTCTGCATCGTTCCCATTTCACGGATCTCGTATCTGTTTCACAGCCTCCACAGAGCCTGAAAGGGCAATTCGGTCCCAACGGGGCACTTTTTGATGGCTGGGAAACACGTCGACATAATACTGACCATGACTGGTAAGGGTTTGAGAGTTCCAGAGGAGAGGGAAACCTAATCCCGTTGTCACAGGGCGATCCTCAAGTTGGGGACGACAGGAACGATAAGCGGGTTTGAGATCGACACCAGTCACTTTAATGGTATGCCTACTTGAGATCAGATGGCAAATCCTTGACACACCTCTCCAAAGGTAACGAAGCACCCGAGGCGTCAGTGCAGGTCTTGGATGCCACAGAAGGAGAAGAGCCACCGGAAGCAAATGATGCGCGCGTGCGACTTGTGCAAATAATGCCCGCTGATGAGATGCCGCTGACTGCACTCCTAGTGGGCGGAAGTTCTCCCGAGGGTGCCTTTACGACCCTCAGCGAGACACTTCTTTGCTGTATCTGAAACTCAGGCAACTAACTGCGTCAAGTTGAATATGCATCCAGATGGCGGCATTGTGAGTCAGTCATACAAGCTGCACCTACTTTGCAGACATCCTTTGGGTCCGAACAGGCGCGATTCCGCGTGTACGGTAACGTTGTTCCCGTTCACCCCAAATCTCCGGGCGACTTGTTTGACATGGCGCACGTGATTGCCGGAGGGAGGGTCGTTTTCACGTCGGACCAGCATTTTGGTTTGGGCTCAAACCTCATACTCCCTGGTCGAGGTCTGTTCCTAGCAGCATAGGATGATGTCTTTAGCTTATACTCCCCAGGTAAGGATATGGGTGATGGGTGGGAGACCAAACGAACTAGGCAGCCTGGACATAAGGATTGGGCAATTATCAAGCTGTACGTGCCCTGTTTGTTTCACCGTTGCGTGCGATTCATGAAATTGTCAGAGGGGCAGCCGGTCACCTGTCCCATGTCGTCATTGATACGGCAGATTTCAAGGGCAATTTCCCTCAGTATTGTGAACTCCACGCCATCAACAGTGACTCCGACATACCTCCACATCCGGTGTCACATCCTCCCACTTCGACCTGTTACCCATTTTCGGAGAAAGGGGCCCTGACTACCAAGGAAGATGAGTGGATGTTGGTGCTCCCACAAGTACAGCTCGGCCCACATCGCGAGCACTATTTTCAACTAGAAACTACCGGAAAGGGTGCATTTACACACGTACGACTGACTATCTTTCCAGATGGCGGAGTCAAGCGTTTGCGTGTCTTCGGCAGCAAAGCGCCAACCCTGTGTGAAGAGATGCCCGTACACGGTTTCGAGCACGCAGATACAAGCGATCAGATCTTTAGCGACGTCACAGCTGGAGAAGCTCGCATAACTCTACGAAAGATCCCAGCTCTCCCCCTCACACCCGAAGCATTTTCCCCGTTTGGTCAGGTCATACAGTCATATGCAGACATCACCAGCGCTCCACGCTCCGTGAAGATAACTCCGGCGAACTTTGGCACCGCCGCCAAGTACCACAAGCTTTCGTTACTCGAAAGCAGCTACCCAGACAATATCAATGCAACCGCTGGAATATCTGTGTACAGATGCCAGTCCGCAGAGGTTGTAAAGAACGGCACAAAGAGAGAGGTCATGCTAAACGCATTGGAGAGGCACCCATTCACCAACCAGGCGTTCCTTCCTATGGGCCAAGATAAGGATAGCGTGTATCTGGTGGTGGTTGCCAAGAATGGACTGGACGATCGACCTGATATTGGCACCCTGCGCGCTTTCGCTGCACAAGGAAGTCAAGGGATCGTGTACAACACAGGTGTCTGGCGTAAGCAGCGTTCTATCTTTACTTCACAGGCGGCGCTGAGCAACTATTCAGACCAACCAATGACGGTATTGGATGGGGTGAGTCACCTGCTGGGGCTATAAGGTCCCTGACTGAGTGTTGTGAATTATAGCCGATGGACCTTGCTTGCGTAGAGACACAGATAGGTAACGGGGATGCAGCGGATTGCGAAGTGATAGATCTTAGACCTGGCGCGGTCGAACGTGTGGTGGTGCAAATCTTGTAAATAGACAGGGGGAGCATAGATCACGTGGATGAAATGGAACTGCCAAATTTGGGAATTGGACGCGGCGGAGTGCGAAATGGACTAAGGCTTACAGGTGACCAAAACTCTTCTCTTCCGGCCACCCTCACACTATCTCCCTCTTTCCTCCTAGCTAACGACCCCCTCATAGGGCCAGCCATGCAGGAAGTCCATTCAAAGAAGCGTCCCCACCTAGATGATGCTGAGCCGCTCCCATCTAAGAAGCGCGCCGTCTCTGTCAACGGCACCACTGTACTTGTCAACGGCAGTGTACATCCCACAGCAGCGACCGATGAAGAGCCCAGAGATCAGGACAGCTTAGAGGTTGGTTTTGTTTCCTTTTCTCTCGCGTTAGCTAATTTGACACATTTTACCGTCTCTTTCCAGCAATTCCGCAAGGAGGCTATTTTCCGCCGCATGAAGCACTATTCACGAGAACATGAGCGGAGCCAAGCTCGAATATCCGAACTAGAGTATCTTAAAAGTACTTACGAGGCGAGTCTCGTAGTTATGGGGGCTTGTTGGACCCAGGTTTGCCATGCATCCCGTTTCTTTGCTCGTCGCCCTGACATCCTTTCCAAGCTTGTTGATACGATAAGAGCACATGTGAAGCCTGACCTCTCGTCGCCTTTGGACGATGGAATTGAAGGTATGTCGTGTGTTCTTCTAAAGTACCACCCGTGCTTATTGCCTCCAAGATTTGTTCTGTCTTTCCAAGTGCATATCATCCGAAGATAGCCCCGCTCTTGCCGCAGCGTTTGAGGAAAAGGCGCGGTCCACCCACAAGCTTGTTGCAGCCTTTGTGCAGTTGAACGGGGCCAATTCTTTGAGGGATGAGATATACAGGCGATATCAGCGTTCTCAAACGGAGGTGTGCCATTTATTCCTCTCCAGCGTGATGTGAAATTACTTAACTGGACTCGAAAGTGCACGGCATTACGTTCAGAGCTTGAATTAACAAGAGCAAACTTGAGAGATTGCTTGGCAAAGCGTGATCAATACCATTCCGATCTTGCTGCTGCTGAGAAACGACTAGATCGGCTACAAAGTCGTACAGTACAAGCAATGCACGGTCGCGCACAGTCTCCACCGAAGGAGGCGGCTGCAAAGGACGAAGAAGATGTGGACGAGAAGGAGGAAATTGACTCGAAGGAAGAAGAACGGATCTCGTCCTCTCCTGCAGTGAGTGGCCAATTTATCGGTGGGAGCGTTTCTGATTTCACTCTCACTCCTATCTGATACCAAACTAGCCGCCGTCTGCGCTCGTTCCGGTGACACCAACTTTGAATGAATTACAGGAGTGGCAGGACATCGCCAAAATACGCGAAGATAAAATCTGTGAACTCGAGTCTATCATTGAAGACCTACGACATGACAATCGTATGCTGACGGTATTATGATATTTTTTTTTGAATCTGGGGAAATTGTGCTAACCTCACTATAGCAAAGTGTGCCGTCGAACGATGCTGTTTCAGGAACAGAAATTTATAAAGCCCTCACTGAGAGGATCTCCCACCTTGAGTATATCCTGAAGGAGAAGGAATCTCAGGCCAACGTGCCTGCTTCTGAAGACGCGAAGACTCCATCGTCTTCCGAGTCTAATGACGAGGAATTGGTGCGTGCAGCCTGATCATTGCATGCCCAAAAGCCACATTTATACCCTTTGCAGAGGGAGAAGGAGCGTCGAATCGCGGAAGAGAAACGCATTCAGGAGGGCAGTCGGTTACGCAAACAACGCGAGCAGCTGACGGCCGAACTCAATGAAGTCAAGTCGCAGCTCATCAAGCGGCAGTCTTTGGAAGAGATGAAAACACTCATCGCATCGTATAGTGTAAATCCGCCTACTCCTTCATATTGGAAGTACTGATGATTTACATAGAATCGGATGGAAGTTTATCAATCAGAAGTGTCCCGACTGAAGCTATTGCTCGCTGCCAAAGTAGGAGATGCAGAGCTTGTCAAATTTCTCCAAAAGGAAAAGTCTGGAGACATGGCTGAGTTGAGGAAACGCATCATGTCAGTCTCGTTCTTCGAGAACTCTTACCTGTATCGTAACGGCGGCTTCACAGAGCGTCCGAGGATCGTGTTTCCGAACTTGAGAAGCAGGTCACCGTGCTTTCAGAGCAAAACCCCGATATCTCCCATTACATGCAGGCTGAAACTGAAGCTCAGCGACAGTTAGTCGCCGCGAATAAACTCCTCGCTCAATTCCGCTCAACGTTTGGTGAATCTTCACAATTCCCACCAGATGTACAACAACTTGTGGAACGATTAAAGTCGAAAGAGGAGGAAGTGAAGGTCCTTCGGTTACAAGCTACGCAGCATGCAGATGCAGAGTCTACGTTGTACGATGAGATTGGAAAGCTGTCATCAGCATGGGAGTCTTTGCAAGTGCAAGTGAGCAGTAAAGTGTTTGACCTAGCGGCGGCGGAAGAGAGAATCATGAAAGCAAATCTCGACGTCAGTCCCACTCCTTCGCAGAGTCCTAGTTGTTATTCACCACGTTCTTGGCATACAGAAAGCCAAAGCGGATAACAAGTTTTTCGCGGCTATGCGCGAAAAGGAAGCCGTCGAGAACGAGCACAAGCATCTAGCGCGGACGAATGAGAAACTCCTAAAGCACGTCTCCAATCTGACAGATGTCGATAAGGCAAACGCAAACCGCCTGGTGTGCATCAATATTGTTCTACGCCGTGATAGGGCTGACGTAGTTGGCAGACCGTAATGGAACAATCTATGACTGCTGCCAATGCGAGAGCGGAGGCCTTCAAGAACCGTACCATGTCCCTAGAGACGGAGCTCTTTCGTGCCCGCGTATCACGTGTGGAACTTGAGACGGATGTCTCGCATGTACGTTGGAATACATATAATTGGGCAATAGCTAACTTCCCGCAGTATCGGAAGGTGATTGATGATGGGAAGAAAGCGTTCGCGGAGCTCTCGACGGACCTCAGGAAGTTACAAGAGGCACTCTCAGTAGCGAATCTGGCTATTGAGCGCAGAGAAAGGCAGGAGAGAGTAAACCCGTACCGTCATCACAGAAGGAGGCCCAGCTACAGAAGGAGGTAGACAAATGCATGGTGAGCGCAAAACGTGACTCGGTCGCAGGCCGTGCGCGTCCTGATCTGTCAATCCACAGAGCATCCTCAAGTGTTCAACGTGTAGGCAGAACATGCGCTCGACGATACTCACGAAGTGTCTGCATAGTGCGTTTTTCATTGGATCCTCTAGATTTTTTATTGAGATCTCGTCGGGTAGCATTCTGCAAGTCATGTATTGACATGCGTATTTCAACACGACAGCGCAAGTGCCCTGCGTGTAACCTCCAATTTGGACAATCGGACGCGCAACAGTTGTACTTCCAATGAACGTTGCATCCGTGACCAGAGTCCTGGGTGCATGCTTTGGCTTGCGGACCTTTCGTGTTGCTTTTTATGTTTTGACATGCTAGTTTCATACATTATCATTCTTTTTCTTATGAGCAGGATATGCACGCATAAATCCACTGTCGCCACAATGGGCACAATAAGGACTGATTTTAAAGACATGCCATGGGCAAATATAACAAGCAGTCAAGGTCAACGCTTAACCCAGGTGTACTGAAAAAAGGCAGTGAGAAACGTGAGTAGATAAAGAATACGCGACGCACCCGTTTGCGTGCTTTGGCAAGGCCAGTCTTTTTCCTCTCCACCATGCGGGGATCTCGTTTCATGAGTTTGGCTGAAAGGAGTGTGAGGGTGGATGACGGGTGAAGAGAAACCAGCTCACCTTTACGAAGGATGGGGTCTACTTCGGGGACGTGCGCGACGATGCCCTGCGCGATACCGTGCGCGACGGCGCCTGCCTGACCGCTCGTGCCGCCGCCGCGGACAATTGAGAACACGTTGAATGCACCAATCACACCTGCGAGCTTGAGCGGACGCACGACGCGCTCGCGGTCTGTGGGCGATGGAAAGAACTGGTTCAGAGGCACGTTGTTGACCAGGATCGTCGTCGTCGTCACCGGAACGCGTGAAGGCGCGGCCGGCGACGGCGTAAAAGCACCGTCCACAACTGGCGCGAGGAGGTCGGTGTCGGTGTCTGCGCTGGTTGTTGGGGCCGTTGCCGTTGCGGCTGCGGGTGTGGGTGAGGACGAGGGGGTTCGCGGACGGGGATCATCCAGACGCGCGCGGCGCTCTCCTTGCGCTTACCGACGGTGAACGAGCGGCCGTGGCGGTCGAGCGGGACGTGCTTGCGCATGGTGCGCGAGAGGACGTTCGCCTTGTCGCTGCGCTCGAATACGGCCAGCACGTCTTGGATCTTCTCCGCGAACGCGGTGTAGCCGGCCGCGGCCGCGATGCGCGCACTCTCCTCGAGCTCGGTGAGGACGTCAATCATGCGGCGGTAGCGCGCCGTCGTGAGCGCGCCGGAGAACATCGGCGCTAGGCTCTGGCGGTTGCGCCAGAGGTGCTGTGCTGGCGGGAGGGAGGCGCGCGCGAAGGCGGGAAGCGGGAGCAGCGAGAGGGTGCGCAACGTGCGCTGGCTGCGCTCTACGGCCTTTTCTAGCTGGTAGAGATGGTCGAAGTAGCTCGCGCGGGAGGTGTAGAAGGAGGGTGAGTCCGGTTTGCTCTTTTTGCGGGGGCGGAAGCGGGCTGGGGGCGCGTCGGATACGTTTTGGAGAGAGGCGGGGGGACATAGGGAGGAGAGTGGGCTGTGGCTAGTGCCCTGAGCGTTGGGGCTGCCCGCAGAGGTCGCCGAGGGGCGAGTGCAGCGAGCATGAAGAGAAGAGAAGGATGTGCCCGGTGTTCAGCAGGAAAGACTGGCTTATCTAATGAAAGGGGGCAGCGAGCGCTGTGCGGACACGCGTGCTCGTTCTGAATGTCGACGGTCTGCGCCGCCAAAGCCTCGTACAAGAAAATCCCAGGGCTTCTAGAGCTTACTGCAACTCATCTTCAATGGACTCAGGATGGGAAGAAGGCACCTGTCGTGCGCGTGGCACACACTGAGGTCTCCTGTGCGTCGTGCCCCGTTGAAATTCGCCCTGGCTGGGGCCATCCATTGACCGTACCGCCCCTCCAGCACTCTTCTCCTCGAAAGAAGGCGCCGCTCAAGTGCGTCTCAAGATAGGGCTCGAGAACGACAGTAATGGCCACAATTTTACATTTACCTCTCCTCCGCCTCTGGCTCTCACCGAACGCGAAACATTCAAGGCACAGCTCACGACCATCATCAGCAACAACCGTGCCGCGCGCGAGGCGGGCGTGCTACCATCTCCGCAGACAGGCGTCGTCGCTGCTGCGCCGTCCCCTAATGGCGCCGCCCATCGCGCGCCCGCCCCGACACCGTCGCGCCCATCGACCTCTCGTGCGGAGTCTGTGTCAAGCACTCGGGGAACACCCGTAAACGACCCAATTAATGACTTCCGCATCCGCAAAAAAGTTCTGGTCAAGACGCCGGAGCTCGCGTCACTTCACCGCGAGCTGGTGATGAGCGGCCAGATCACCGAGACGGAGTTTTGGGAGGGGCGAGAGGTGTGCTCGGTGCTCTCATCCCAGGACGTGTCATGTTTGACATGAGGCCGTGTCTTAGCATCTTCTACTCGCGCAGGCTGCTTCCGACGCGCAGAAGAAGGGCAGACCAGGTCAGCTGGTTGATCCGAGACCGCAGGCCGTAGAAGGCGGCGAAGTCAAGATTGTTATCACGCCACAACTAGTACACGACATCTTCGATGAGTATCCCGTCGTTGCAAAGGCGTACGATGAGAACGTGCCAAGCAAAGTAACCACCTTTCGAGTCATCGCAACTGTTCTGTGCCTCATCTCCTATTTACCAACAGCTGTCTGAAGGGGAATTTTGGAAGCGATACTTCCAGTCAAAGCTTTTCCATTCACACCGGGCTTCCATCCGCTCCACTGCAACCCAACATGTTGTCAAAGACGATGCGATCTTTGACAAGTATCTAGAAAAACCGGATGACGGTAGGTACCCCATTATATTCTAGTGCCATCAGTCTTGCCGACGTATATACCGTAGAGCTGGAGCCTAGGAAACCGCGTGATGATGAAGTAGACACGTTCATAGACCTAGAAGCGACCCGTGAGGACCATGAAGAGGTTCGAACTTGACTTTTCCACGGCCCTTTCCACACGTGTGTTAATTTCACAATTATTATCTAGACCGGGAACGAGAGGGATGTGACAATGCAGGCAGGGAAGCAGCGTGGAGCACTACCGCTTATACGGAAGTTCAACGAGCATTCTGAACGTCTACTCAAGTCTGCTACGTGCGTCTAGTCTATTCTACGTTCCATCCGTGTTTTGAAGATAGTGTCACAGGTCCGCGGACACCGCTGGCAAACGACGAAGAGTTGATGTGGAGGATACTGACGATGTACACGGCCTTCTTGACATCCTCGTTGGCCAGTTCTCATTCGGAATGTTCTTTAGTACCACTACTCGCAGATTGATCTCGCGGACCTACACAGCCCCGAGTCATCGACTGGCATCTTGCTGGAAATGCAAGACCGCCAGCGTTACTTTGAAGCGCGTCCCGGCGCCGTTGTTTCAGCTGAACAGGCTCCACGCCCCGTAAGACCGTGCGTTTGTTTTTTTGGTCACGGTATAACCGCGCCACAATAGACCGTGGACTTACCCCTCGCGGTGCAACAAATGAGACGCGATCTCGGAGGATGGGAAGCGCACCTATCCCAGATCAAGATTGAACGCAAAGCAGTAGAAGTTGCACTTGTGTCCATGACGCAAAACGTCGCTACGCGACTCGACGCCCATAAACGCAAAGCTGACATCCCGGAAGAAATATTCACGCAGATGCGCACTTGCCAGACGGCCGCGAACGAGTTCCTGCGACAATTCTGGTCTGCGATCTATCCCCCCGCTGGGGAGACCCTAGGCGGACCTACCACGGTCGCCCAAAAGACGGCAAAAGCAACACGCATGGCAGGTTATCTGACCAAGACCCCTGAGAAAGTCGCAGCGATTGTCAGAGCTGCAGAGATGGCCGGAGTTGATCGGGGACGAGTGCAAACCGTGAGCCCGCCCCATCTGCCTTTCCTTTTTGTTGGGTGGTCGTTTGTCTGTCGAGCTGACGATGATGGCTTCAGGGTATGCAGCCGACGTTAGACGCAGTGAGCAAAGCGCTCGAATTCTGGGAAACGAGAAAAGCAGTGCCTGCGTCTGGTGCATCCGGTGCGCGTCGGGCATGATGATAGAGCGGGGGAAGAAGGGGACGCGTCGTTTATATTTTCCATGCGCGATATTATTATACACCCAAAGGGACATTTACGACGTACTTTATAATGCACCTCCACGCTGAAATGTACAATATGCATCCATTTCCATCGAGTCGAGAGGCGGAAGTGAGGGCTGGACCTTATTACGTTGTCATCGGAGCTCACTTCGGCTGCCCCGCCAAGGCGCCCCATTCGATTCTCTGTCCTGTGCACCTACAACCCATAGACACCATGCCGAACCGTGCCCTCGTCCCCGCCCTCATTACGGGGATGATCCTTACTGTGCGTATCGCAAGTTTTTTCAGTTTGAAAAATGGGATCGCTTCAATTGTATGCGCTGGCAGGGTGCTTGCAACTCGCTTTGGTCCAAGTACCAGGTAACAACTCTGCGCTCCACCCCGAATACATTCTCATGCTGCATTCTACCCAGGACATGCAATGTGTAGAGAATTGTGATGATCCTGACCCGAAACGCCACGTATTATATGAACAACCGGTTTGGCAGACCCTCCAAATGTTTCGTACGCCCCACCCTCTCCTCTCCTCCCTCTACCCCCCTATCTGACTTCTATCCACTATCCACAGTCGGGGAAATGCTTTGTATGCCCCTCTATCCTTCTCTCCCCTATTCCCTGTCTCGGGAAACTAATGCCGCGCCCCGTCTGTCTACGCACAGGCTTTCTCCCAGTGCTATTCAGCACACTCTCAGCGCGCTGGCGTGCTTCATCCGTTCATCTCCCCGACGAATCCTCCGACGACACGCTGGACGACCTCTCTGAGTCCCAGAAGGTTCCCCAGGAGAGGCTGACCGGAAGGCGAATCCTGCTGCTCTGGCTGCCTGCTATATGTGATCTCACCGGGACAACGGTCCGTGCCTTTTCTTACCCCACTCAATCCGTGCACAGAGCACAGAGCTGCTCACATTTGTGTACTTGTGGCCCTGTAGCTCATGAACGTTGGTTTGCTGTATACCCCCGTGTCAATTTATCAAATGACGCGTGGCGCACTGGTGCTATTTGTTGGGGTCCTTTCCGTGCTGTTCTTGCATCGCAGGCTGTTCCTCTATCAGTAAGTATGCCTCCCCCGATGCGCTGCCCTGATTAATCAACGTGTGCGTTAGGTGGCTCTCCTTGATGACCGTCATGGCGGGAGTGTCCCTGGTCGGGTTCAGCGGTTCGCTTATCAAGGATACTCTCCACCCTGTTGCTCCCTCTCTTGCCAACTTTTTGGATTCAACAACACCTGCTACCAGACCGCCCGCAAACGAACCCATTGATATGCCAGAGGCCACCAAAGTCCTTATCGGTATTTGCTACAGTGCCTAGTTGATTGTCCCCCCTTTGAAATCGCCGTATTCTTGCATGCCTACAGGTGTCTTTTTCATACTGTTCGCGCAGATCTTGTGGGTGACATTCTCCAATCCTGTGTCACATATATAGCAATCTGACGTGTTCCGCCCTTCAGTACTGCGACCCAATTCGTCGTCGAGGAGAGGATATTGGGTCGATACAGTGTACCACCCCTTCTTGCCGTTGGCTATGAGGGCCTCTTCGGCACGATCTCCATTTGCATTCTCATGCCCCTCCTTCCCCTCATCAAACCTCCCCCCACCTCACCTGCCGCCGCATGGTTCGACCTCGTACGCGGCTGGCACCAGTTCATCGATACGCCGAGCGTCATGTACTCTGGCATCGTCGTCGCATGCTCGATTGCCCTATTTAACTATTTCGGCTTGAGCGTGACCAAGTACGTGAGCGCGACCGCGCGGAGCTTGACGGACACGTGCAGGACGCTCGCGATTTGGGTCGTCAGCTTGATGCTCGGTTGGGAGATCCTCATGTGGCCAATCTCGCTCTTGCAGGTAGTCGGGTTTGGCTTGCTGGTTTATGGCACGGTACGTGGGCTTGGCTTCGCTTGTGCACCTTTTTGGCGCATTCCGCCCCACCCACCCAACTGATTCTGAACTCCCCCCTCATTCTCAGTTCTTGTTCAACAACCTCGTACAACCACCGCCATTCCTGCGCCCCTCCGAGTCGGCCGCCGTTGGACCTGCGCTCGCAGAGGCGGAGGCGGAGGCGCCACTTTTGTCGGGCGACGCGTTGGAAGAGACGGCTCGCCTGCCCGCCGATCTTGGCACAGGTGGATTTGACGTCGTGCCCCCAAAGGGACAGGGCGCCACTCGCAGTGGGAGTAGACACTGAATGCGTCAGTCACCTGGTCCACTGCCGTACTCTTTGCCTTAGATCGAGTCAAGCTGACAGTTCAATCTACCTGAATATAACGTCTATTTACGCGCTCGGACTCTCGGCGACATTACCATGCTCCGAATAGTTCCGACCAAGTGATTCGCCTGATTTTCTGATATACTGTATTGCATGCATCTATCGTAAGAGATTCCCGATAGAGAAATATCGAGATAGCCTGCGCTACCCTTTGACGTACACCGTATCCTGGTATTAATAAATGAAAAATATGCGATTGCTTCCTTGTCCGTCGCTGGGGCCCAAGAGGATACTCGCGTTGCGCGCGCGCCCAGTGATCCATGCAATGAAGGCGATATACACGGTGCCGCTCTGCTCGGTGATGGCTCACATGCCTAGACAGGGCCGGGCGAAGCGAAACAGCCTCACACTGGAGCCGGAACTGGCTGCAGACGTGCCGCCGTGCCCGAGCCTGACATGGTGTACTCGTATAATGTGAACATGACGAGTACGTGCAGGCCGATAGCATAGCCGATGAAGACGTTGCGTGCGCGGCGGTTACCCAGAATCGCCCGGGTCAACACGAAAACGCCACGCTCGAGCGGGTTCAGATTTGAATAAGCCCGCGCTGCCTCCTACTATAAAATTTCCGCAAATCCCGCGAAAAAGAGAGATAAGACAGATTTAGCCCGGCTGTGGTTGGAACGAAAAGAAAGTTGCGTTACCCGGCCGCGGAATGCTTCGAACGGGTTCATCGCTTCTTCGTAGCGCGCGCTATACTTGTTGAGCTCGGTCGCGCTCGGTGCGCTTGTAGAAGACGTCGGCAAGGGGTCAAGCGTCGAATGCGCATTTTCGCGATAGCTCTGCATGTAGCGAACTTTCTCGTAGAGCTTCAGATTGTCCGATTGCAAACTCCGGATCTCGCCGCGCAGCTCGGAGATTATCTGGAACTGCTTGCGAAGTTCCTACGGCGAATGAGGTGAGCAACATTAAATTAAGAGTATCGCGGACTGCATGGACCATGGACCTACCTCCTCAAGCTCCGCATTGCGCTGACGGAAACGGTCGCGTTGGCTGGTGACAATTGGAAGAATCGACGTATTGGCGGAGGATGTAAAAGGTATGGGTTTCGTCTGTACTGAAGGATCTTTCTACAAACCGCAAGAGTGAACATTTAGATTCAGACATAGTTGAGACAACGCACATTCTTGTTTGTCAGACCAAGTTCGAGCCCCAACCCGGCGAGGACGTCGTCCTCCGCAGGGTCTGCTGAATTTGCTTCCCCATTTCCTTGGTCGTTCCGACCTTGTCCGTGCTGTTCAAGCTTCAGTAAATCCGACTCCAGTCGTTCGTTGAGCTGTCGGTGTTTCTCTAACTCCGAGGTGGTCGAGGCGAGGTCATTCTGGGTGCGTTGGAGCGATGCTTCGAGTTCGCTGTGCAGGATCTATGCCGAGCTGGTTTTTGATATTTTCATACGAAAGAAAGGGAGACCCACTCGGAACTTCGTCAACTCTTCGAGGATACGCTTATTTTTGGTTGCCAAAAGGGTCTCAAGCGAACTGGCTGGGTGAGCGTTTGCCTTGGACGCATTTGGATTCGGAAGCTGCAGGCCCAAGTGGTTATCGGAAGCAAGCCCATCCTCTTCGTCTATGTCGCCTTCCAGTCCAGCAAACTCGACGTACTACTAGAGGCATGAGGAAATGTCGGACCGAACCAGATTCTGTCCCTACCTTCATAATCTCAAGTTCCCTCTTGATTTCATCGTAGTCTGCATAACCCTTGAGCGACTGCTTCAATTGTTCTATCTCATGGACCTTATTAATATGACGTCAGCTTCGGAATCTGAAAAGAAAGAACGCATAGCACACCTTGTTTGAGGCTTCCCTTGCGTGCTCTTCCGCCGCCTTGCGGGCACTAGTCTCAGCCGCCGTGGCGACAGTTCTTTGTGCACCGAGAGATTGTGACAGACGATCGACCTCGGATTCCAGGGATGTCACTTGTGACTCTAGGCCTTTGACACTATAAGAGGAAAGCATAGATGAGAGTATGCGCATTAATTGGGGGAACGTGCAATTACTGATCGGATTTATCATTGCCGGTCTTCAAAGACTCGATCTCGGCACGTAGCAGTTCCTGACGGAACCATGAATGTTAGACGGCGTTTACCCGAAGAAACAAAAACAAGCAATTTACATTGCGACGCTCGACGGTAGCAGCTCGGGTGCTCGCGCGGTCCAGGTCCGCGACGACCATATCCATATCGGCCAACTTTGCGACCACCTCCTGGTCTGGCTGCAGTCAGGTGATGAAATTGAAGGAGAAAAATATGTTACCGAGCCGTTGACTCTGGTCAAGGAGTCTTGCCTCTGTTGATTCGTTGGACATACGTAGATCGCGAAGTTGCTCCTTTAAGAGTGAGACCTGACGGAGCAAGTCCTGCTCCCTAGGAAAAGATCGGTCAACGACTCGGGCAAGCAGGATGTCCGCAGCGCACCTAGCCTCATAATTGCGCATCCTCTCGTCGTACGTGGCGTTGAGCTCATTCTCCTTCTGAGCAACACGTTCCTGGATTGCCATATCCATCTATTCCAAAGTCAGCAGGCGTTCGGAATATGTCGATCAGACACGCCTTCTCTTCCAACTGCTCTGCTCTGTTCTCAGCCTTTTTCTTCGCAGCTTCTGTACTCGCAAACTCGGAGACACGCCGTTGCAATTCGGCATTCTCAGCCTTGACACGCTGGAGTTCATCTTCTAGATCCCGTGTCTCCGCAACTTTAACAGTCTGATCCTATATAAGTCGATAAGCGAAATTTGACGTGACACGGACGTAGATGACTCACGACGGCGGCCTCGAGGAGCGGATATGGGTCGGGTGCATCCGCCAGGACCTTGTACACACTGAGGAACGCGCTCTCTGACGATTTAGAGCGTTTGGTGAGGTTATCAATCTCGGTCTGATAAGCTGTACCAGAAATAAGAGGATAAGCGAAACGTGAATACGCTAGCAGCTGAGACGCACACTTCAACAAGCCCTTGAAAGCGTTGGCCTTTTCTTCGTCGGGTATCTTTTTGAAGTCTGTGCTAAAATAGAAACACGCGTCGTGGAGCGGAGACGGATACCCTTACCTTTGGTTTTGTCTGCAAGCGCCTTTCTTCCGACGACGCTCTCCTTCTGATTCTCGACAACCTCAATCCCTTGTGCGTCAAGAGTCTTCTGCAGATCGGAAAGATTGATATCTGTGGCTGTGCCTTAGCTCACTGAATCCACATGGGTCCAAACCCACGTACTCTTCCATGTCGCTAAGGCCCCAGAGAAGTTCTGTTCTGAGAGGGCCATGGGGGCTCGAGGACGACCAAACAAGGCCGGCTGGCGGCCAGTCTCAGGCGCTGAGTCACATGATCCTATGCGACGTCCACGTGACTGCGATCTATATCGCGATATTCGGTTTACTAGTAACGGTTCTACTAGCAACGGCTGTCGTCGTCGGCAAGTTCACACCTTGCTTCACGCCTTCATCAACACAACTCATGTCCAAGCAAGTAGAGCGACAACTCATTATCTTTGATTTCGACTGGTGATATCATTTTTTCCAATCGGCGCAATGGCCCATCTGAATGACCCGTTGACTCGCACATTTAGGTCTCTAGCAGATCAAGACTCGGATAGATGGATCTTTGAGGTTTTGGCACCGGATATCCGCCGCAGGATGAAAAATGCCAAAGAAACCCATGAGTGGACTGACGTGGTGTAACATGCCTCTGAGATTGCTCTTCGTGACGTTGTTTTTTGACTGGCTCCGGTCTTTACAGTGCACAATGTCTGCGCGAACTGCATGAGCAAGGCGGCACCAGAGAAGACATCGAAGGAGCGCTCCGAATCATGCCCTTTGTGAGTCCTCTCACGTTTCTGTTTCCTCTGCCTCGCCTCCTCACCCCGTCCTTCAGCACCCCGGGATGATCCGTGGCGTCAAGAAACTAAAGGCAGCGGCCAAGCCGCAAACAACATTTCTCTGTCTCTCCAGCGCCAACACGGTGTTCATCTCGACCATCCTGGAGGTTCGTACGGTCTCTTCTCTTTATCGTCGGCTGTCTCGCGAGTCGAGTAGCAACTTACCGGCACCTGCATAGTCGAAAGGGCTCCAGGACCTCTTCACGGAGATAGTGACCAACCCCGCAGAGTGGGACCCGTCCGGTCTGCTCAAGCTCAGACGGCACGTCGACCCAGATGGTCCACAGCACAATTGCCCTCTTGGCTGCAATGTCAACATTTGCAAAGGTGAGCTCTCGAGGCCACCCACGTTCGACGCGCACGTCGCACTCAGGTACTGCTTCCGCTAGGTCAAGAATTCGAGGAGTTTCTCAAACGCAGTGGTACGGACTATGATCGCATCATTTACGTCGGAGACGGCTCGAATGATTTCTGTCCTGTCGTGAAACTCAGAAGGTATCTATCCATGCCCTATAAGTTGAAACCATGGCAACAATTGCTTTCAGTCAGGACATGGTGCTTTGCCGCAGATATAGAGCACTGGAGCGTCGTATCATGCAGGAAGGTACAAAGGCAGGCATCGTATGCCAAGTCCGGTATTGGGCGGGCGCATGGGAAGTTGAAGAAATTTTCGGGCAACTCCCCGATGCGGTTGACACGCGCTAGGAAGCAGAAATCAAGAAATGACGATACAGTAGCAGTAGGCCTCATCCGTTTAGCGTTTCACGTTGCGTCGCCGGAGCATATACATTTGCGTGGTAACTACACCATACATACGTGTGACGCAAATGGGTCCCCGACATTCGTTCGACAAGAACATAGACGTCGATAAAAAGGCCTACAGTGTGACATCGTAAATCGCTGGATGGTCATTGTATGGAGAAATGGAGGGGAAATCTTAAGTGCATGTGTTCGGAAAAGGGAACAAAAAAAACTGGATTGGAAAGGAAAAAATTTGCACGGGGAGATGAAAAAGATGTCGATTGGCAAAGAGCGGACGTTCGTGGTCTGGGATCGGCGAAGAACTAGCCGCGGCGACAGCGACCATTTGATACCGGGCACGTTGAGGTTTGCTCACCGCGGCCAAAACTCGATTCCACTGCCTCTTCTGTCTTTCGCCACGTTTGTGCCACCATTTCCGGGCGCACCACTCCCAGGTGAAGTATCACCGGAGAATGGATTGCGCTGTGACCCGGTGCTCGCCTGCTGGGCAACTGAGCTGTCATAGAAAGAAGGTGGAACTGCTGGCGCGGGCGGCGCCACGGCGCTTCGGCCGCCCGCGACCGAAGTGCCAGTGTACGGCGCGAAGTGATCTGGCTGCATGGGAACGAACAGCCCACCCATGTCTGGCCGACGCTCCAACGAATCAAATGGAGACGTCGGGGACTGCTGCTGTTGCTGCCGTTGTTGTTGTGGTGATGGCTGCGGGTGCTGCTGCGATTGAGGCTGGGTTCCAGCTACAGGCTGTTGGGGATAGGTCACAGCAAAGCGACGCCAGTTGTTGCTGTGGAACCCGTATAGGCTGCTGGCGGATTTGCGATAGGGTTCGAGATGTAATTTTGACCCTGTGCTGTCGCCCGCACATTTGACATTATTGCGTCCCTTCGCTCATCGTCCACCACAATTGCTGCCGGTGGGTGATACTGATGCGCAAGCCCGGAGCTCTGTGCCGGCTGATAGCGCGACGCCGGCTGCTGCCAGCTTGTTATGCCAGAGGCTGCTGCGAGTTCAGCCTGTTGTTGTAGAAACTCGAGCTGTGGGTATGGCTGTGCAGTAGTGGCCTTGCCAGACTGCGCCGCTCCCATTCTTTCATGGCATCGTCTCGGTTGAGGACGGGAGTGAGGGCATTGCGCCCACTAATCACATCCTGCGACATATGCTGGAGACGCGCAAGCGCGGGTGGAATCCTGTCCATGTGGTTAATGGTGTTTGCGCGCGTGCGGGAGTTGGGATAGTACGCGTTCGAAGGCGGGTTCGGATTCAAGTGTGATGAAACCGCAACATTGCTCCCGGACGAGTTATAAGACTGCTGTGGCGCCGCGCTACCATTGTTTGGTCCTGTGGAAAGCATGTGAGAACAGATTAACCAATCCTACAATAAGCCGCTGACTTTGTGAACTCGTCGCGTATTGCGGATGTTGTGCCTGCGGCGGTTGCGAATATGTGTTACCCGAGTCGGCAGTGGAAGCGGGATATGCAGAAGATGACGACTGCGACTGCAATTGTGTTGTGATATAAGGATTACGGAACACATTGTTTGCTGCCTGGGAAGCTGCCTGAGCTTGGGCGGTGTAAGCCTGGTGCTGAGCAAGATGCTGGTTGTACGAGGCGGCGTCTTGGTATGCTCGTGTACCCTTGGGTTGAGACGGAACAAGACCGCCAAATGGACGTTTGGAATCTGACGTGGTGGTAGTTGGCGAAACAGCTGTAGTGACCTGCTGTTGTGAAGGTGACCGGAAGGCTGATGGGACGCGTAATGTTAAAAAAGCCATGCACAGGTCACAGACAATTGTAACTCACTACAAAAGGCTTAGTGAACTTCTCCCCCGTGATAAATGGGTGAAGTCGAGCTTGCTGGGTGACCAGCGCTCGATAGGGTTTAGATTCAGTAAACCCTGACAAAAGTCAATAAAGGAGGCACGATTGTTCAGTTCTAAAGAATCGTAACCAAAGAATGGGTAAAGATTTAGAGTTAGCTTAACAAAGAGAACACAAGGAGGGTGGGAACAGAGTGACCTTTTTCCATCTCAACACTGTGCCGCCCAGTCTTGAACTGCGGCATCGGAGCCGTATTCACAATTTCCGGTAATGTGGTAGCCTTGAAGTACTGCTTGCCAGGCTGTTCGTTGGTGTTGTGCTCGCGAGAGTATTGTTCAATGCTCTTCAGGCGCCACTTCTTACGACCATATACATCCACAAAGGAATCGAAGAATTGGCCGGTCTGCTTGCCCATTTCCATCATATATACTGGCGGTTGCCTGCATATACATCCATTAAAATCCACGAAGATCAGCTGCGCGGGAGCTCCTACCCAAGCATTTCGACGATCCGGGTGATCTGGTTGTACTCGCTAGTACCAGGGAAGAGCGGAAGGCCGAGGAAAAGCTCAACCGCAATGCAGCCTAGAGACCACATGTCTATTGCCGCGGTATAAGGTAGTCCTAGTAACACCTCGGGCGAGCGGTAGAACCGCGACTGGATGTAGGTGTAGACCGTTTGTCGTTCGTGACACGCTGAACCAAAGTCAATGACCTTGATCTGCGGAGTCTGTAGCCTACGGGGGTTCTAGTAACATAGTAGTACAGTGGAAAAAAAAAACACGTACGACTGCAACAGAATGTTTTCGGGTTTCAAATCGCAGTGTATGAGCCTGGCTTCCTTCAAGACCGTCAAAGCGTCTAGGAGCTGTGCTGTGAAGACCTTCACAAGCTGTGTGCTTAGGCCCTGGAACTGGTTCTGCTTGATCAGCTCGTACAGGTTTGATGATAACAACTCAAAGACAAGGCATAAATGATTGCGATGGATGAAAGAGTCCCGCAAACGAAGGATGTGATGTTCGTTTTGAGGGTCACACTGATTGTTCAGCTGAAAAAAATGCGTAAATGGGAATGCAAGGCGACTTGGATAAAAGACAAACCAATTCTAGGATGGTGACCTCCATCATACTCTGGTTGAAATAAGCGGGCTTATTCTTAACAACCTTTACTGCCACTATCTCATGCGTCTTCATGTCTTGACACTTCACAACCTGCCCGAAGGTCCCTTGGCCAAGAACGTCGAGAATTAGGTATCTAGGACAGGGAAACTGTTCAGGGTGATGCCAAGACTGAGCAGGACATTGACGGACTTGTGTCCTTCCTCAGTTCCCAACCAGTCATTGACATAGAGGATATAGTCGTAGTCCTCGTTGTCGTACCCTTCGTTGTGCGCCGGCTTGCTCGGCTTCGTGAGTACACGCCTTGGGTTGTGTGTCGACTCATACTTGAACTGGGGATTGCATATGCGGTAGGTATCGGTGATGTGAGTGGTGAGCTGACGCAGAGGCTGCAACACAAGAAGCAGTGGTCACTAAAATACAGACCGGAATAAAGAACAATCTTACCGATAAAAATGTGCCCGACGCGTCCATGCGCCGAGATGGAGGACGAGTCTGGACCTGAGGCCGCAGATCGCGTTGATCGCGCACTCGTCTTAGACCAGCACGTCGCTTTGCGGGAGGGTCCACCATCATGGGCTGTTCCTGGGACTGAGGGTAGTACGGGCCAGCAGGGACGGGGCTATGCTGGGAGACAGGGAACCCGATGGGGGTACTCGGGGTAGAAACGGAAATACTTTGTTTCAGCGGTTGGGTCAGAAGCGCTGATGGAGGAAGATGGGGGCTACCGGTGTCCATCGCGTATGACGGGGAATATATTGGGGCGGGCGGTACTGGAGGTGCATTCGGCTGGGAATAGGGAGACGAGGCGGGTGGTGTGGCGGGCTCTGCCTTCACTTGAGAATGGGAACGTCCGTGATAGGTTGGGGACTGGTAATTGTAAGCAGGGGCAGAAGTGGGTGAATATTGTGATTGCTGGGCGTAGGGGTCGAGGAGAGATGGGTTGGCATTGGCCCTGTGCGGAGAGCGGGCGCTGCGAGCTGTGGTGCTGGGATCGTGCTGAGTGTGTGAGCGCTTGGGAGGTTGACTACCAGGATTGCTGAAGTATACGTCCTGGTAAGTGGCGTCGCTCGTGGCCGGCTGCGAATTTGGATTTGAGTCACTTGTGTTTGCGCCGAAAGATGGAGTCTGGAAAGCGACGCTGGAATTGTAGAAGGAGGTGGACTGTTGTCGCTGATGACTAGAGGGGCTGGCGTTGGCGGTGCCGTAGGCACCCTCTAAATCATCTGGCATGTGTCGACGGGTCCGTGCGGAACCCGCAGCTGCGCTAGCACCGAGGGATGCACTACGAGAAAGTTGGTTCTGTGAGGGGGAAAGATATGCTAGAGAGGTGGTCGAAAGAGTAGGATCGTCTTCAAGTAGTTGGGAAATTCTTGGTTGTCTTGTGTTGGAAGAGGAAGGGGACTGGTGTATTGAGGGTGGCGGTGCCCTGTTTCTGGATGAGGCAGAAGCCGACGTTTGTGCGGGCGGGGGCGGAACTGGATAGAGATATGAAGGATTGGCTGCAGAATGAGCAGACTGGGCAGGAGAAGGAATAATGTCGTTGGGGACGTGTGCAGATTGTGTCTGCCAGCGAGGGAGATCGAAGTCGTCGTTGGCACCGCCCATGTAGGCCAGTTCAGGTTCCGACATGTCCTACCTTACTTGGGCGATTCGGCGAGGGCTGGCGACCGGATACCAGGGAATGAAAGGGTCAAAGGGGATGAGGGGGACGGAAACGCCGCCGCAAAAGTGCAAAAAGGTTAGCGGGCGAGGAGAATGAGGCCCGAGGGGAACAAAGTTAAACGGGCATGATCGTGGTCATGGCCTGTGGCAGCTGCTCTCGCTGCTCTGCTCTGCACTGCAGACAGAATCGATATCACCCCAACCAACACAACCGGCTGATCTACATCTATTTCTCAAGTTCTCTCAATGTCTCCACCAGCGCCTTCTCAACTTCCACAGGCATCCCAGAGTGATCACCCATTGAACCCGGTATATCGACAGATAAAAATATCTGCTTCCCAAATCGTCGCGCTGTCGGCAAAACATCTCGCATCAACTGTTGTCAACTCCTTCGCGATCATTTGCTCACCCAGTCTAGTCGCTATCGAAAGGGCCAAATCCGAGCTCGCGGATCGCAACAGCTGAGTCCCCGTTGCGGGTAGTGCCTAGGGAGTTGAGACCGGAATAGAATTTTCGCTATATCTCCATTCTGTGCGTACGCACCTTCCATGGAGGCATAGCCACCGCCCAGTCTTTCCCAAGGTGTCCTCGTAAAATGGCACGACCAGCATTCTCCTCGGGTTCCTCCGTCGCTCCAACCCAGAGCATATATGAATCGGCTAGACACGTCACCTGTAGTGCCAATGCAGGTGACGATGTCCTCGAAGATGGAAAGTACCTTGTCTTGACGCTGATGGCTGTCATGTCATGGACCTGTAGACTACCTGTAGGCGGTTGCGACACTTCGAGAGAAACAACACCGCATAAAGAGGGCGATGGCGGCCCGTCCGCGCGTTCCGTCACTCGCACCGGTCTCAGTCGAACCTCCTATCGCCCTCATGAACATGCATCTCAAAGTACTCAATCCCCCTTGACTGGATCGTCCGGCGCTACTCTGTGCTGGCACGGGATTCCCGCCATCCACCGCACAAGTCGCTGCCCGCGCTCGATCGGGAGGTCAATGCGTGAGCCAGCATCCCAAGCTCCCCCTTGACCCCAGATGTTAGGCGCTTCTCGACTTGTTCCCTCGACAGAGATGACCCTAATAACTGTGGTTTCTTTTGTAAGTAACCACACTCGCGCTATGCTCCACACCTCTCTCATTGAAATACCAGGTTGGGATCCTCTCCTCCGTCTGGTGACGAATGTGGGATACCAACTGCCGTCGAAGAGTGTTCAGCCATTGCTCCCTCTTCTCGGTACCCAAGTTACCCCCGTAAATTGGGATCAACTCGGGGACGGCGCAGTAGCAACCCCCGGTCAGCTGGAGCTTTCTGTTTGCTCTTCATTCTTCAAAGATGACGCTTCCAAGCTGGAATCAATGGTTGCACCTCAATACTCTACTCACACGGATGCCCATCCTAAGTTTTCACCCTCCGCGGTAAAGCGCCCCGCCATCGAAGTGGTGGAACCAATTGGTATGGGCATGGTCGGTGCTGCGATAGAGCGTATTTGACAGCCTATCAGAACCCAGCGTACACCACGCCGGCAGGGCTCTTCAGAGTCCTCAGAAAAGAATTTGTATGAGGTCGTCTCCGTCTTCGTGAGGGAACGGGTGTTCCAGGCCATTCCCCCAATTGAAGAATGGTTCGGAATCGTCGTCCCGCCCCACGAGGACAACGCGAAGACGGATGTCGAGGTTGCACCCCCGCTCAGTTCTGATTTGATATATGTATTGTGATACTGCCTTCCCTTTTACTCGCTAGATCTCTACCTGCATTGGAAGCCTGCGACGGTACCACCACGGAAGTTGCGCACGCACACTCAATGATGTTCGCGGAAGCAATTCAGGACATGTTGAACGCGCTTTCCGTCATACCTGCGTATGTGCGTGAATTAGAGCGTCAGAACCCGATTCTCCAGCAGAGCAATGAAATGAATGCAAACCATGTGTTACAACTCGAAAAGCAGTACGTACATAGGATTCGCAGAAATGCGGTGATTTCGAACCATTGGCTTATGCACGTTCTCATGTCAGGCTGCGGAAAATTAAGGAGCAGCAGGGACACGTTGACCCCTGTCTTGCGAGGAGTTGACATGTCGTCTCGACAACCACGAGGAACCCTATATTCAACGTGATCGGTCACTGGTGGGACTTTGGCTTACCGCAAGTACCTGTAATATAGGTGTTTCCGATTGCATGAATGTCAACCCTGTACTTATGGCTCCGTCTGGACCTCTCTAACTTGCACGTTGGTACCCCATCACAGGCTCCACCTCCGCCTTGATGATCCAGTAAATCAAAACCAAACCAGAGAGTATACCGGCTTGCTCTTAAAATGTCAACAAATAAAGAAGCAAGATTTATGTACCCGAACAACTTCACGCTCATACAGCCAATCTTCCATGCGATAGCCAAACCCTCCCTTGCCCTGAGAGTTAGCTGTATTCTCGACCGCTCGCTAGGCAGTGACACCGCTACATGCGTCTAATATAATCCCAACGTTTCACTGCATCCCATCGGAGCCCCTCCCGTTCTTCTTCTGATGCGCAAGATCAATGCAGGGTTAAACTCAAAATAACGGCGGCCGCATCAAGCGGCGAGAAGTCGAAACGTGAATGCACATGCGCGCCACGTACCCATTGCAGGGTGCGCCAGTGCTCCAAGTGACGCTACCCTAGTTCTTACAGCCGATATGGTTCGATTCTTCCTGGCAGAGCGCTCGATGTGACAAATGGGCTTATGAGAGGATTAGGAACGGGGTGTTCAGCCCTTCCCATGTCATCCCACAACTATAGGAAGCAAGCAATGACGCCGGCCCCCGAAAAAAAAGCGTAAGTCGAGAAGCCAACCGCGCCCAAGATGATCCTCAGGGGGGAAGGGGGTGGCCCACTTGCTGGCCTAGGTGGAGCGAGGTCGGGGGGGATGCCCCTGAGCGGCGATCACTCGAGTCCAATCTCGTAGAGATCACACAATCACAACTTTATCAATTCGATATTTCAGCAAACCACCCTCCAGTTGGCTCGCGAGCGCACGGCCACTATACCAGGTTTGCGCACCCCCACCGCCGCGGCGGGCCCGAACGCCCGCTTTCATACAAATAGCTCGCGAACAGGTCGACCCGTGGCGCGGACGGCCCTTCGGCAAGTGACGCTACTTACCGTCAGCAATCAGCAATCAGCAATCAGTACTACAGTTGGTAATTTCCAACTTGCCCTGAAATGAATTGCGATTCCCCCCCTAGGACAGGACGGTGCAGTATCGCCACCCCCGAGGTCGTTTGACGGCCGCCCTCGATCACCAGGGCATGATTTCCCCGTACTCTTGGCACGTCAGCTGCGCACAGCACGCCGACCGTAGCTTTAGTGGCGCTCATCCGCTCGTCAAGAATACGTCACGATGTGATGGATAGTGGTCGGCCGCCCCCCTCCCGACTTCCCTCACTGCAGAACTCCCCTCGTCGGACGACGGGGCTAGGTCCCGCCAATGTGGTGCGTCATGGTTGTGGTTGTGATTGCCCTGACCGCCGCCAAGCAAAGTACGTACTGTACCAATCACCTGGCCTGTCCCCCCCCCTCGCTCCTGGGCGTACCAGCGAATACCGCTACGGAACTTGTTCCATTCAGTAGTAGCCCCCCCAGCTTTTTTTGCATTTGATGATCATGACAAATACCTTTTGTTTTTTTCTGCTTTCGTCTCAAAAATCGAAGAATCGAAGAAGAGAGTCAAACAAACTTTCACTATCTGTGCTTTGGGACGTCGGATAGATGTTTGTTCCTCCCCCCCGTTCCAGTCGCGCGAAACGGTTCGTGGCCGTGTAACGGTTCTTCCTCTTATTTTGATTTTTTTTTTTTGCATCTTTTTACACTGTACCGTTTCTCCAGTTCCTTTTTTCCTTTTTGTTTTGTTGTTTGTTTGCTTCTCCGTGCGTGCATGGCTTGCCTACGGTCATCTCCAGGGGCGCAAGCCCTTTTTCCCTCCCCTCCCCTGCAAAGTACCGTTTTCGGAGCCTATGCAGTCCAGAACCCTCATTTTTCTCGCCCTTCCCTCTCCCCCCCCCACCCACCACCCTTCTACTCCCCCCTTCCAAAGGATCGCGTGTCCTACTCGTGTCCGTACGATAACGGGAAATTAAGCACGTACAGCCTAATATATCTCACGATCGCGTTGCCAACATGGCAAATTCGGGCCCACGCTACCACAATAGGTCGATTAACGTTGCCTTCGAGCAGCAATAAAGAAAGCATGGCCGCCTTTCATCTTTCATCTCAATATGTGAAATGAGTGAACAGGGTGGACGGCCTCGCCCCCCCGTTCGTCCTTTCATTTGGTGCTTTCTCTCTCTCTCTCTCTTTAAGCTCTCTTCTCATTAATTTAAGTGGTCCTTTCATTTCGATCGGTTGCATCCGCGTGTGAGAGATGACTGGATGACTTTCCATCCATGCTGCCGGAGAGCACCCTACGCACCCTACGCACCAACACACCACACACACCGTACATGACGGACGCGTGCGCATGCGTCGCGTCGAACGGCAACCGGGAACAACCATTTTCCCATTCGCATCTAGGTAGATCTACGTCTGAGATGGGCAAAGTGTGCCCTCCACCCCCGTCGTGCCACCACACCATACCACCGTTCCGGGCGCACGCAGAAGCAGAAGGAGAAGCATGACTTTGCCGTCAGCCATCGTGAGACGCGGGTCTATTTTCCTGCCGTCTTGGGACACCATCTCTTCGATCATCGCCCTGGGTGGTCAGATGCTCCATGTTCTTTCTACCCGCGCCACCCCGATATCAAAATGATATATGTTACGAGAGTTGCGCAATCCCTGACAGCCCTGACAGAGCAGCGGAAAGCACTGCTCGTGCTCGACAAATCCTTCGGATTCAACTAGTGGGAATCGTTCGACGCATGATGTCCCAGACTAATTCACATTTTGTGTACACGCTCTAACACTGTCCGAAAAATTGACAGTACACGTATGTGGTAACAATCAGTGGATGTGGGGCAGCGTAATGGATGAGACAAGGGTAAAGATGATATGGAATGAGTTCTGCACGATAGATGCGTTGTGATGTAAGAGAAACGGGATATAAACGAAGAGTACCCAGGGTCACAGCAACCCTGGAATACAGATGACACATGACCACGCAGGCGAACCGGAAGCACCTTTAGTTTAGCAGAACAGTCGGTGCCACCAGTTCTTGAACTTGGTCCACCAGCTACCTTCCCAACCTTCTGTACGTGGTTGTGCGCCCACCCACATCCTGCCAGTGCCAATTCGTATCTCACCCGCTGCAGCTGAAAGCTCTTGGCCAGCCTCCAGATCGGGTGGTGGACGCGAACCTGGCGTTTTTTCTGGGAAACGAGGGGTAGAATGACGTATGATGAACGTCGGGAAGACCTTCAAAAGCTGAAATATCTCTGGGTTCGTGAGATCAGGGGAGGTCCAAATTCTCATATATTCTTCCTCAATCTCCAGGGATGATCCATATGTTGCGGCAGGTCGTGGGTTGAAAATATCATCTACTTCCTGAGGTGGTGTACTTGGACTCGAGGAATCTTCTACGGTATCCGAAAAAGATGCAGATAGGGGGATAGACTTGGCCAGAGGAGAGGACGAGTAGGAGTGTGAGAGTGCAGGTGCGGGGGTATCGAGAAATGGGTCGCTTGGCGCCCTAGGCCTCTTTGCAAGAGAAGAGTCCTGTGCAGTAGGGTTCAAGCGCGTAGGAACTGATGGTTTCGAACGTAGAGGCTGTGACTGAGACCTAGCATGGGAGGGTGCGGAAAAGGCGTGAGCGGAAGAACTAAGAGTCGATATTGGTGTGCGTGTGGAGGAGTGTTCGTTGAATCCCAAAACCTAATCGGCGAACGGAAAATCAGAAGATGCCCGATCGAAGTGTGATAGTCGGACTGACCCCTTTGAGCATGTCGACAGCTTCGAGCATGAAATCCTTGCCGCTGCACGGGCCAAAAACAATCACGTTACATTTTCTGGCTCGGCACGAAAAAAGCCGACTCACCCTGCCTCTTTGAAGACGGCATCGTCAATTTCCCAGTGTATGAGGTGCCCTCCTGCACCACCGAGGCGTGGAGGAACGACCTGGAGCCTCATGAGAGCCCACAGTCCTTCAAAAAATGGCTTGGTTCCTGGCATTCCAACCGTACACCAGCCTCGGACAAAACGCTCAAAGGCTTCATAACGCTCCTTCTGAGCAGTGCACCCGGTCGGATCTGCCCGTGATAGAGGCGTAAGCGATCCACCGGGGTGCGTAGCAGACAAGTGGGCTCTGAACTCCGCAGTCCGTCGCGCGTTGACGCTAGCGTGATAAGCAGAGCGGATCGATGCTTGCAGCCTTGAGAACGGGGCATGCTGTCCCGGAGGCAATGTAGCTAGTATTTGCGTCATCTGTCGTCCAGCCTCCTGGTCCTGGTCGAAGTACCTATCGAGGCGAAAAGGCACGCATGAATCACCACGAAAAGCGACTATTTATCTGGCATATAGAAAAGGCCGTATGGACTCACCATTTCCTGCATCGCTCTGCAAATGCTTCTACGTCGACTTGCATCCGAGAAGGCGTAGCCGAACGCGTTCTCTGAGAAGGGAGGGGGCTCGCCCTCCCACTTGCTGGTATCCTATGCCTGGAGCGTCCAGAGTAATTTGGCGACGTGGGAGAGACGACCTCGCCTTCTGAGAGTGGAGGGGAGAGTGGCGCGGTCGAGGGAAGGTCATAAAGGAGCGTTTCGTGCTCTGAGGGCGCAGCGGCGTTTGAAATGTTCGAGGTTCGCTTCGAGGCATGTTGAAGGCGGAGAGGTGGTGGTGGACGGCGGGCGGTTTCCAGCAGGTATCCCGGGGCAGACATCGAGTGAACGTACTATTCAACCTTTGGGGGGACTGAACAATGCGCATACATAGATCCTTCGGCAAAAATGAGGGGTTGCGTAAATAGACTCAACCGAATACGCAGTATCGGAGTCCAATGCAATGATCCGAGGGGCCAGGGAAAAGGGCACGTTCCCCAGATGAGAGCCGGGACGGGAGAGGAGGTGAGGAGGGAGGGGCGCGTGTTGTTGGAGTTGGATGAAAGCAAAGCGGTATTTCGACCCCAGTGCCGACCCATCTCATCACGGTCGCCATCTCTTCGCGTCTGTGGCGCGTGGCGCCGTTCCGATTTTTTTCGGAAATCAGCGAGGTACCACTTATCGCACAGCGAAATATACAACAATCACTTGGCGCCTCGAAGAGAAGCGCCTTCTTTCCTTAAAGACACCAGCTTCGTAACCACGAAACGTTTCGATTGGTTCAAAGAGGCGACCCCTTGGAGGCGACGTGTCTCCACTCTTTTGTCATCGGTCACGTGATATTCGGGCAACTCGAACCGGAAAGGCGTTGCGAAGACGCTACGATAGCTAACGACTGCCGACCACGGCCGGATATCATGCGACCCGATTTCATCGAAGACGCTAGGGATATCGCGCTTTATGCGAGGGTTCACAAACATTAGCGTTTACAAAAGATTCATCGGTCAGTGGTGACCGAGCGCGATGAAAAATAGGCGAAAATCCCAGACGAGGTAAAATAGAAGCCAACACTTTAAGCGATATCCAAAGCTCCCGAGAGAGATTCTACCAAAGCACTGCCATTCAGTACGTGGCCTGTAGCGGTATATTACGGTCCCCAGGGGGGGACACGTGTCGAATCCGTCAAAAGGTTTCTCGTCTCACTTGAGTACGGAAACGACCACTGCGAACGGGTTTCGGGGCTGAATGGATTCGTGGCGTGAAGAACGCGAGTGATGGGCATCGAAATCGTGGCGCGGGACTCACCGGTCATTTGACACCGGTCGACATAGTTCCTATACCTTTGCGTAACGACATTCTTGATCGCTCCATGATGGCAGCAGCTTCCGCTTCTGTTCGAGGTACAACGTCAACGTCGCGGTAGTCGGGTTTGCAGAGGCTTGGTGGATATTATTGATGGACTTACAACAGTCCCTGGATAGGGCTCTACGACGCTGACGCTGGGTTACGGTAGTCTAGTCTAGACTGACAGATATTGCGCGCGGTAATATCAGTCACATCATCTTGAGCGCAGTAAAAATTGGCTTGCACGACAAGAGTCGGGCCGAGAACACCCGAGGGGAGTGGAAGCCTCAATTCATATTTCTCGGAGTAGGATATTTTGCCCCCATCTTTGATTGCGACATGTATAAAGCGAGTGTGTGATACCGTAAGTCAGGGAGCTTGCCGGGAAAGCCGCCTCTCTGGTCCATTCATCGTGTAACATGAGAATGACGAGCTAGCGTTTCAACCATCGCGTCGGAAGGTGACCGACAAGCTGGGAGCTGCCCGAGTTTAAGCCACAACGGTGAGGGTAGATCAAAGCTTGTTGGAGAAGCCGAGGAGAGGGTGAGGGATTTCGGGAGACAGACCTACGATATGAAAACCAGACGCGAGCTTGTTATAGTAATTACTGTAGGGGTAGGTCACACCTCATCCCCCGCAAGTCCGCTGCCGGGTGGGGGGAGGGTCGGTCGCGTTTCGGCCTCGGCAAGTTCGTCCGCGGGCAGCCGTTTGAATCATACCGTAACAGAGCATAAGGATAATGTGATGAAGCCTTGTAAAAACGAGAGTAAGCTTGCCTCAGCTATGGTGGAAAGGACTTGCATCGAATGCTCACGTCAGTGCTGTCACTGAATGTAGACGCTGTGGAGTTGTTGGCGTCGGGAGCGCATAAAATGCACTACAGTTGACCCTGGGCAGTAGGGAGGGGTTGAGAAAGAAGAAAAAAAAAGCCTCAGGGCACGATGAAGGATGGCGGCACTAGCCATTTCGGGATCAGAAGAGAAGGCAAATGCCTATTCCGAGATCTCAGGACCTGTCCATGGATATCAGGGAGTGTTCCCTCCCACTTCGGTCGTTCACAGGGCTGCAGCTGCAGCCCCTCTGTGGCATTAGTTTAATAAATGGATGAAATTCATCGCAAATCCCATCTGATTGCCGGCCGTCGTAAGGGATAGGCACAACTCGAGCTAACGAGCACAGTTGTGGTGTCCAGCATTGGGATCAAGCCCGGTCAACTCATCAATGATGGGGTATCGCCGAAAGTTGATCAAATAGCACATGAGGGGCGGAGGGAGCTGCCTCTCAGGCACACCTCATGGATTGGATTCTGGGTAGTATCCGTCTGGCGTCTATCTGTGCACGGTACGAATAGAGCAGTGACTGCGTGAAAACGGTCAAGTTTTGTCCGCAAAGGGAACTGACAGCCGGGAATCTGGGTAGTGAAGACATCGAAAACGCGAGGGTTCTGTGGCCAGTAAACGTTGGCACACTGAAAATTATATGAAACCGAAAGTGGAGTCACTCGAGATTCATGTCATTACGAGTTGGTCATGGCAAAACGTCGAAAGAGAAGGAAGCGCAGGCACGGTGACTGAAGCTCAGGATGATGGGTGGACCGGCTGCGATTTACCTATATTAGGTGGACAGAAAAGGCGCTGGTGAACCGAGTTGGCCAATTTCTAGATAGAGATGAGCGGGGGGACCGGCCGTGGAGGTTGGCATGAAAAAGGGGAAAAGGAGGGACGGGCTCCGCCGCCGGAAGGACCACATAAGTGGTGATAGACAGGATTATTGAGTGACCATGAGCAAACGGAGATGATTTGATATCGTCTTTGGAAAGACGGAGGGACAAACAGATCCGGATGGCCGAGATGTGTAACCATGTGGGTGTGATATCCGGTAGAGGAGGGATGCCGTTATGCGATGGCGCCGAACAGAGTTGGACTTGGAAAATCGAATTCTTTGCGGAAGGTGCCGGGAGAGGATTCGCGAATTACCGTGTAGAAAGGAGAGCATTTTTTTAGGGAAGGGGATGAGGGATTCCAGGTGCGGTTCACGGTAGGTGCCTCTTGGGGGAGAGCGGGTGGCAGACAGGCAGGCAGTTCAGTTTGCATTCTGGAGACGAGCGAACCGAAGCGGGGTGCCTTGTTTTGTTCGTACAGAGACCGTGCCCGAGAGGTCGGCGGTTACGTCAGGGTAACCCTGGCCAATGCATGCTGTAATGGCAACATTCGCCTTACGGAGGGAATTTGACGGGGCACATTGCAACAAACCGCAGGCCCAATCGCGGAGATAGGCTCGCAGTGAACGGTGAATGTGCTGGCGAGGTCGAGCGCTGTTGTGATATATGTTGGCGAAATGATATGAGGACGTTCTTAGAAAGACGGCATCACACCGCTCAGCTGACTGGTAGGTGCGATAGCAGGCGCAGGGAGGAGAGAGACCAGGCGAGACGGTACCTCTCTATCGGTGCACCAGATCGAATAAAGTTCAGATCCGGCTACAGTGGGAGCGAGCCATAGCCAGGCTCGGGATCAGGATCACTCTGCTCACCACAACTCCTTGACGGTTCCTCTTCTTCCTCTCCGGGCGGCCTCCTCGGCGGCGAGTCCTCTTCAACTCTCTCCCCCCCGCAAAGCAAATTCAATAAAAAGACAGCAAAGTTCTGCACCGGTCCAAATGTCCTTCTAGGTCTTCCTCCCCATTTCCCTCTCCTCCGTTTTCCCTGTCCCCTCCCGCTCCACCGAACACTGTACATGGCACGCGCAGCGACCTGGCACCCCCTCACCTCTGATTCCCGAAACGACTTTCCAATGACCTCTGCAGATCCTGCTCACTCCTCCCGCCCCGACATCGGTCGCTGGGAGCTCGGCGAGATCCTCAAATCCAGCACCGTGTCCAGAGACCGTCTCATGTCCGTGGATTCCTCTACCTCTACGCTGCCTCATCCAAACCATGGTACCTTCCATTTCGACCCATCCATTGATACCCACCCACCCCACTCTGCCAATCACCTGCACACTTTCGACAACGACAAAATGGACGTCGCTGAGCATTCCCCTTACGACCTCTTCTCCCACCCCCAACCCCAACCCCCACCTCCGCAGACCCAGCCTTCCTTCCCTCACCAGCGCTTCCGTTCCAACACCTCCCCTGCGGCTCCTTCCTATGCTCCCAACCCCGAGCCAATATATTCTAGCATGTTCTCCCATGATTCTGTCCCTTCCTTCCACTCCCAGAGCGCTGGCCCCTACGACTTGATGGGCAGTATATCCTCATCCCTGAGCAGTGGCAAAGCAACCCCGCTCACCACCCCCAGTGATCCCATCGGCGGCCTTCCATTCTCTGCGGCCCTCCAAATGGCATCAAGCAGGACTTCAGCGACCTGATACCAGAGCGACGTCTCTCGGCCGTAAGCTCAAACTTCCAGCCTGACATGCACGACGAGTTCTCCCTTGGTCCACATTCCAATTTTGGTTCGACATCCCTCCCTCCCTTCTCGGATCGCATGTCGCGCTTTCCTCCCGATCATTTCTTCGCTCAACCTCAGTTGCAAGGACATCCTCAGGACCAGCTACGCGGCGTCCCTCCGAAGGCCACTCACAACCGCTTTGATGGTGGCGCGCCTTACGATGAAATTCCTAATTACCTCATTCCGAATCCCCAAAATGACTTGGGTTTGCGCGTTCCTAGTGTCGAGGACACCATGATGAGGATGCGTATGGGTTCGATGAGCGGTTCCACCGATCTCCACACATTCATCAGGCAAGTGCAGGACGATTCTCCGTTCCATTTTCACCTTGATGACGCCATGACACCGACCAGACCATATATCGATCAGTATGTCCGGACAACGAATCGCCTAGCCTTTGGCGAACGCACTGTCATAGTCATGTCAAGCAAAGTGGCGCAGAAATCTTACGGCACGGAGAAGCGGTACGTCTTTCACATGACCTCTTGACCTTTCAAAGGTTCGAAGTTCTTCCTTCACGTATCAGGTTCTTATGCCCTCCTCCGACTGCCATCTTGATCGGTAACTCGTGGTGGTCGGACGTCGTCCGTCGCGGTGACGAATCCAAACTCTCTCCACCACGAGTTATAGTATCCATATCTGGTGAGGCAGCTGGCCAGGAAGGCAATATCGAGTGGTCCGCGGCCATGGGCAAACCCTTTGATGTTTCCGATCCGCCCACTGGCACTACATACATAGGCCGTTGTGTCGGGAAACAGCTGTTCATCTCCGATGTGGACGAGAAGAAGAAAAAAGTGGAAGCTCTTGTCAAGGTTATCGGCCCGACTGGGGAAGATGAGCCCGAGCGGGTCATTGGAGTCTTTCCCAGTAGGCCGATCAAAGTCATCAGCAAGCCTAGCAAGAAGCGGCAGAGTGCGAAGAATCTAGAGCGTACGTCCTCCACCTCACCTCGTGACCCGGTCCCTAACGGCATCGCCGCACAGTGTGTATTAATCACGGGTCCACAATTTCCCTCTTTCATCGTCTTCGATCTCAAACTGTATCGACCAAGTACCTTTGTGTCTCTGGTTCCGGTTCTTCATTCAAAGGGTCAGATGGTGCCCCATTAATGGGTATCGATCAGCGTAGCCGTGCATCGACGCCGTCGTTCATCGCCAAAACGTCAAGTTGGGGTAAGCGTCCCTCCTATGTCCTACCGGGGCTAGTCTGATTTGTGCCCTAAACATATGATAGACCCATTCGTCATGTACATCGTGGATGCCGAGAAGCCACCTGGGGGCATGGACGTGCCGCCCCCACCGCCACCGCATCCGGACTATCCCTCACCGCCACCGAACGCAATCTCGTTCATGAATAATGGCACCCCGATCCCAATCTATTACAACCAGACGGTCGTTTTGCAGTGCTTGACGTCTGGGGTTGTATCACCGGTGCTGATTATTCGGAAAGTTGATCGCCAAACCACCGTCGTAGGAGGGGGAGCCCAAGAAGGCTCTAAAGGTGTTGGCGAGCAGTACTGCACCCCAGGTGAGGTCTGCGGAGATCCGGTCAGTCAACTGCACAAGGTTGCGTTTGAGGTTTTCGAGCCTGGTAAAGGCGCTCCGGAGTCTGGCTCACCAGGAGCGACGGGCGCATTCCTTTCGTGTATGGGCGAAAAAGTCAATACGTATCGCCCAGTGGAAGGTCGCCAGTGGCAGAGCGGCGTCGATGGTTCGCGCAGTCCAGA
Source organism: Russula brevipes (assembly GCA_022496215.1). Taxonomy (NCBI): domain Eukaryota; kingdom Fungi; phylum Basidiomycota; class Agaricomycetes; order Russulales; family Russulaceae; genus Russula; species Russula brevipes. The sequence goes on along the minus strand of WTXF01000004.1, from coordinate 404,343 downwards.
TTCGCCCGTTGTGCCCAGTTCGCCCATCATCTCCACCCCTGCATCCAACGGTTCGGGCACCGACTACTTTGGATCAGGGCCGTCATCGGCCGTCCGTAGCGAGCCTGCATCTCCTATTCCGAACCCCTTGGAGTTCCCGTCGAGCGACGGTGGACGGGTCAAGAAAACGAAGCGCGGCTCGTCGAGCGCCGGTGGTTTGTCGAAGGGCAGTACCTCGTCCAAGCCACGGCGACGTCCAACTTCCGCTGGGTCTGCTGGCAGCCGGCAGACTGGCAGCGATTCGGGCGCCTCCTCTGGTGCTCTCTGGCAGGTGGACATTGGCGAGACGAGCGTGTGGACTATCGTCGGCACAGGTTGGTCTGATCTCCTTGTGGTCTTCTGACCTGGCTCACCAGGCTATCCATCTACTCGTAGACCAGGTCCGGTACAACTTTTACGTACCACCGGTTCTCTTCGACAGTCAGAACGCCCCACAGACAGGTTCGTTTCCTACACCCTCGAAGCCTGTCACGCCATTCCCTGGTGTGGTGAAATATTTACCCCCCGACCGCGCGTCGGAGGCGCCGAAAGGCCACGGGACGCGCCACATGCTAGCGAAACCGACGCCGCAGACTTCCAAATTACTGACGCTCTATGGCGAGAACTTTTCCAAGACCGACCCTGTGTCGGTCTTCGTTGGGTCAGAGCCATCGCAGTTTGTGGAGGTGCGGTGCTCGGAGGTCTTGGGATGCCTTCCGCCAGAAAACCATCCGACAAAACGGCGACCCGTTATCCTCGTACGAGGGGACGGCGTCGTCTTCCCGTCATCTGTCATGTATCCTTAGTTTCTTGTGTGTTCGAGTGGTCCGCCTCCTTTAGTGTCTGTTGCTCTATTTGTTGTCTTGTCTTGCTTATGCTTTCGTCTGGGCTCCATTACATATTTCTAGCTAGCCGAAAGGGGGCCCGCGGCGTGCTCGCGACTCGCGCGGACATTGATTATTTCCCCACTCTTTTATTATTTTACCCCTCGGAGATGCTGTTGTCATTTGTTTTGGCCGCTTTACCCTGTATTACCCGTAGTACTGTGTCCATGCTGTTCCCATCAGTGAATTAGATCGTCATCTACTCCATGTCCTCCATCCTCGCGTGCCTCTGGAATTGGTACATCGATTATCTCTGGAATTATGATTCCAACTCGTGGGTCGCCACCATCGCTTATGCTTTCCGCATCTGGGCCATTCTCGCCATTCTCCCCACACTCGTACTTGGCCTTCTTGTCGGTAGCCCTTTAGCACCCCCCTTGACAGGTGACGCTCAATCGCCCTTTTTCTCCCACAAATACAGGATGTGACCTCCTACGTCATCGCACGCACGCTCGGCGATCCGACCGCATCGACCTCGCATAAATCCTCATTCGCAACGCAGCCGACCGCCAAATCCGAATGCAAAATAATATCCGACGCCGACACTGACACCGACGCCTCTGCCTCACCCACCACCACCACCGCTGCCGTTGCCACCATCCCCATCTCGATCTTCCCACCCGAGGACGAGGACGCCCTGGCCCTCCTCTCGTCGGTCAAGCCGCCTCGTCTCCCTGCTACTCCCGCCCGCACCTCCGCCTCCGCGTCCACCGCCGCATCCGCGCGTGCGTTCTTTGTGGATGCGGAGGGCTCCGAGGACGACGGCGCGGCGCGGCTCGCGGGCGTCGGCGTCTTTTCCCCCGTCGCGAGCATGCCGGGGTCGCCCGTCGTAAGCCGGCGGAACCTCCTCCTAGAGAGAGAAAGGAGGAGGGGAGGAGGACAGCGACGAGAGCGGGTCCTCCTCTGCTGTCGCCGTTCCCATGCTGGGCGCGCTGGGGCGCGGGAGTGGTGCCGGTGCAGGTGCTGGTCGAGAAGAAGAAGAACGAGAAGGGCACGGCGGCCGGCAAGGGCACGAACGCACCGGGTCGGACGGGGATGGAACGACCTTTGGTGGGAGCACGAGTGGGGAATCGTCGTTTGCGCTGCTGGATCGCGAGGAGAGCTTCGAAGACGCGGGCGCCCACATTCGCCGACGCGCCCCAGGAACAGGCCACGCCGGCGATGACGAATGAACACCGAAATTGCGTAAAAAGTATGATGTAGCGGTGCTTGTTGTAAAACTGACTTCCTTACTGTATACACGACGAGGGCGCGCCGCCCCTTCTCCCCCTCCCCCTGGCGGTGGTAGTTGGCACTGATCTGTTACGACAAAGGCGCGGGGTTTGATGGACCTGGTTCGGATTCGCTCAGGGACCATGGAAATTTCCCTTTCCAGTTTTAGTTTTTTTTTTCGTCTTTATGGCACAAGTACAAACTACACGCCCAACGAACCATCACACTCCGCCCGCCCTACGTCCTCTCTGGCCGCCAGCGCCACAGATCACATCGCCAAGCGATCTACCACCCGAACCTCAGTTGATCGCGAGTGAAGCTTGGTGGTCGCCAGTTCAAGTATTCTTTGAATATTCGGCGGCGTCGCTTGGCCTTTGACTTTTCATAACGTTCTAACACCGCATCCGAGAGGCATATGATGTGCTGCCCCTTGTAATGCTTGAACAGTTGCAAGGTCGTACATCTGACGCGTGAGAGAAATAAAATGAGGACAACCAGAAAAAGTGCCCGCGAGGTTGAGACGACAAAGGAACGCACGTATTCATCACGTCGGCGTGGGTGATAGAGGTTGCCTGGGCAATTTCGTCGACGCTGATTTCCTCGCCGGCGGCAAAGACCGTTTCGACAATCTTTTCTGCCCAGTAGGAGCGGTAGCCGAGTAAGCCGAGGTCGCTGAGGGGCTTCTCCGGGCTGCCGAGTTTGCCCTCGCGTTGGCTAAGCAGATAGGAAAACTCGATGACGAGCCTCCCATAGCCGTGTCGTTGGTGCTGAGGCAACGTCAGGATACACGCCACGTTGTAGTTTTCTGCTGACTCCTTCTCTTTGGAGAAGTATGATATTAGATGACAGCCCGTCGAGTCTCGCTGACACTAATACAAAGTAGTTAGTCATGCAGACGGCCCGTGAAGTGGATGGGGACGTGCCATCACGTAGTACATGAATGGTGTCACGTCGTAGTACAAGGTCTTACTGTTAAGAAGCACAGGCGAGATCAGAACAGAAGAAGAAGCAAAGGAGAAGGACGACTGATCAAGGAAGCACTTGCTCAACAAGCTCAAATTCCGACAATACGTTAACTGTTTCTTCCCGTCGATCTCGAAGAACGAGAGGTCCTCGTGTCGATAGATCTCGTTCCCAGGGGGGGACAATAGCGTACAACGTTTCCGGTGCCGCGTCAACATGAACTGGCTCGGAAGTAGGCGAGGCAAAACTCGCAGATGTAGAGCACCGGGAGGTGCGCGTACTCCTGCGGGTACGGACTGAAGTACCAAGCGTCGACTTCGTGCCGACCGATGGAGAGCCGGTTGAGGTTCTTCACGCGCGCGATCTCCGAGACGGACTGTGTCATGGAACCGCTCGTGCGAAGTTTCTCGATCTCTGCTTCCTTTGAAAACGACGAGAGCGGAGGTGGGGGTTTTACGGGCGGGCTCGCGCTCAGATCCAGGTCGCCTTCCGCGTCGGCGTCCCCATCTGCGTCCAGGTCGCCTTCCGCGTCCGCATCGGGGTCAACCTCACCGTCCGCATCGGCGTCGGGGTCGACCTCCCCATCAGCATCGGCGTCTGCGTCCATATCTGCATCTGCATCTGCATCGGCGTCAGCGTCAGCGTCCGCATCGGCATCAGCATCCGCGTCCGCATCTGCATCTGCGTCTGCATCGGCCATTTCGATGTCGGCTCCCCGATAGCGTCCTCATCTTCCTCCTCCTCTTCCTGAGCTTCCTCGTATGGTGCCTTGCGCTTCAGAGAGCTGCTTGGCGTGGGCGATGGCGACGCGGCGGGAGATGGCGATGCGCTGGTAACCCGTGGTGTCCCCCAGCCTTTGCCCACGCCAATGGCGTTGTTCAGAGTGGCACGCCGAAGTAGGGCATGCTCCTTGCTAGATCTGGGCATCTTTCCCTGGCGTTTATTCACCGGGGGAACGCTTCCATGTTTCTTCACCACTTTCTCCTTCTCCTTCTTGTCCTTCTTGCTTCGCGGCCATTCAAGGTCGCGGGAAAGGACCAGTCGGGAGCCGGGGATCCATTCATCCAAGCGTTTGTTGAATTGGTCCCAGTGGACGAAAAACTCGAGTTTGTCGAGTTCAAAATTTGGAGGAAATACGTCAGGAGCAGGGGTGGATACATGGGACGTGTTGTTGCTCGAAGCAGATGCAGAGGAGAGCTGGCGTCGTAGATATGGGTTGTTCAATTTATCCCGAATAGAAAGGATCTCTGCAAGTCGTTCCTCGGGTTCTGAAGTATCTGTATTCCAGCGCCGGGCATAAATCTTGCAACCGACTGAGATGTCCTGACAACGAGGCAGTCGTCGGACGTGTTATGAGTTGTCGTATGACTAAGCACAATGCACACTGCGGCTCACCCGAATGGTGTAGCTCCCCCCTGCAGAGACAGGGGCGGGATCCTGGGATCCTTCCTCTTTCGCGTGTGTCGAAGGGGACATGAGAGGGTTTCTGCTTGTTCTCCTCGACTCGTTTGGAGAGAATATAATGCGCAGCGAGTTCGAGAGAAAAAAAATGAAAAAAATGACTAGGAGAGCCGTGACGGGTAGTGAATCCCGTGTGACATGTTGAATAATCAGCTGGCTGGCCTTTGTGGTTTTATCGGTCACACCCAATTGTCACGCCACGTAACATCTTATCACAGGGATAATGATAACCCTAACTCGAACTATCGAACTTGAGAATCTTTTGTTGGAGGATTTGACTCGACGCATCCAAGCAATAATAATTGTGTATTTGTTTGCCGAAGTGATCCCGGCTCCGGCAACACGGTCACGAGCGTGCGGTCACGGGGTGGAAGAGGTGTGTATATAGTTGCCGCAGCGCAGTGCCAGCCCACAGCCACTCGAACCAATTGAGGCGGCCACCGCCGTGCGTGTAGGGCTCGCTCCCAGATAGCTTCATTGGCACCCTTGGCACAAAACCTTCAATCCACGGTATGTCGTTCTTTGTGGCCCTTTTTTAGAAGCACCTAGTGTCTTATATCTCAGGCCCCCCTGTCAAAGTGCACCGTTGCGATCCCTTCACTCTTCTGTCGTACCACACCATCCACTAGTAACAATACTCCCGACGTAGTATTCGTGGCGTTGTTAATGTCCTTTCAACATGATGGGAGACGTGATTGAGATCTCGCCTTCCCCAGAACTAGAGCCCCGCGCAGTATATCGTCCGTTACGCCGCAAGCGCGACACCATATCCCCCCTCGATGGCAATGAGAGTGCGATTGAACTCACCGATTCCACGGACAGTCAGAGTAGCTCGCCATGTAAGAGGGCTAGGAGGCGAAAGGAGGCTGCGAAGCCAAGCGTTGGACCAAGTACGCCATCAATCAATTCGGCTGTACGGCCTCGAGCTTTGAGGTGCGATTGCACGTCAGTAGCCTATTTTTCATTGCATTGATACCGTCATGATGTCTTAGCCCCCGCGTTAGCCGTACACATAAATTGAGAGGTCAGACCCCCGCATCTGCTTCTGCATCTACATCACGCAAAACAGCCGCGGAGCCACGAAAGGTTACCCCTGTCCGAGAGCCCCTTGCTAATTCTCCATCTGTCGCCATGCACATACAAGATCGTGGCGCAACACAAACTGAGCTTCTGGCACCCCCCACAGCCCCTGGCAGTCCACAGCCACCCAACCATCAGCTGACCCCTCAGCTCGAAGATGGTGCGCCAGCCCATGAGCTACCGCCATCAATTACCCCATCAGCCTCAGAAGTTGCGCCAGAACCTCACGAGAGGCTTGTTGAACGAGTGCGCGAGGTTGTCCCTGATGTCCTTCCTGCGCATGTCTTCAAGCTTCTCGCTATACACGAGGCTGCCTTTCCCGACAATTTCCTTGACATTGTAATTGATACCCTACTAGAGGATCGGTCATATCCGAAGGATATCAAAGGGAAAGCCAAGGCAAGAGCGGTTGAAGAGGAAACCGCGGAAACTTCGGGGGATATCGGTGCGAGTGCAGATTACATGCAGTTGGATTCCAACAGGCGGTTGGGAGCAGCCTATCGGGTTTTGTGCTTGGCGCGTTTCAACCATCCATTTCTTCCGCACACAGCTGACTTGCATAGAACAGAGGTATCTCCGCACTAATTTCCCGACCGTCGATGATATGCACATTCTTGAGATTCTCTCCCTGCACAGTGGCCGTTATGCTCCTGCCTATATCTATTTCTTGCAGCATGGTGCAATTCCGACCTCAGCTTTGCCTATTGCCCCCAATCCAGGGAAAAAGAAACGCAAAGGCGGCAAAAAGAAGTCCTCTCTCGATGAGGAGGAATTCCTGAGGGAGCACACTTGGCTCATTCAGAAGCTCGAAAAACATCAGAACTCCCCAGTCATGGCCTCCACAACCCAAGATGATGCGAAAGAGGAAGGGGACGGCATTGAATGTGGTTGTTGTTTCTCGAACTACCCTTTCGTAAGCTTTTCTGGATGCGAAGCTTTCGTCGTATTGATTCCTCTCAGAGCAAGATGGCTCAATGCACAGATACCCACCTCTTTTGTACGAGTTGCGTGACGTCCTATGCATCCGCCAAACTGGGAGAACAGAGCGCAGATTTCCGCTGTATGGACATATCCGGCTGCAAGATGACCTTTCCAGATTCTGAGCTGCGCCGTGTCCTTCCGGATAAGCTGTTCACGTTATATGAGCACATTCGACAGCGCCGCGAGATTGAGCTGGCAGACATTGAAGGTCTCGAAGAATGTCCTTTTTGTGACTACAAGGTCGTCATGGACGCGGATTTCGAGACAGACAAGGTTTTGACCTGTCAGAAGGAAGAGTGCGGGAGGGTCAGCTGTCGGAAGTGCAAGCAGGAAGTGGGTATCTGCACAATGTTCAATCCTTTCCCATAAGATCGCTCATTCTCGATGCTCAGAATCACCTGCCGAAAACCTGTGAAGGTGCGTGTAGGATCAGTGTGTCCGTTCTCATCTATTTTTCGTGCTGACCGTAACCTAGAGGTGGGAGAAGACAAGCTTCTAGATGGAAAGCACGCTATCGAGGAGGCTATGAGTACGTACTTTTCCGGTTTTGTCTGAGATATCTGGCTCATCTGAATATGCTAGCTCGAGCTCTGATGCGCAACTGTCCTAAGTGCCAGAAGTGTATGTAATATTTGAAGCTCCTGTTATGTCTAGGCTTATCAACTTTGTCAAGCCTTCGTCAAGGAATACGGGGTAGGTGCGTGAGTCGTCAATCGGACACTTATTACTGAATGGGTTTTCATCAGTGCAACAAAATGACCTGTACATACTGTGGTACAGTGTCATGTTATGTCTGCCGTTCAATTATAAAGGGCTACGATCACTTTGATCAATCCGTGAGGCTGCCCCCTTGTTCCCATTAGGTTCCTGACATTATACCAGCAGCGGTCTGGTGCTGTTCAACGTCCTGGTAGCAGTTCGAAGAAGTGCCCTCTATGGGACGCTGTGGAGGATAGACACGCTAAGGAGGTACGTCCCTTTCATACTGTGATGACAATGAGTACTCTGATATCCTGACCGTTGACCCTTGATTACTGATTAAGGTCGCGGCTGCTGCTGAGAAGGCCTTGAACGAGTATAAGACGCTGCACCCAGACGTCGAGGACGAGGATATCCGAGTAGAACTGCCTCCTGCACCTCCCCCCGACGTCGGCAAAGGCCCTCGTTTCCACGCGCTACCTCCTTATGTTCAAGTCCACCATGCTCACAACGCGCACGTCCCAATCGCCCACCCTGTCATGGCGCTCCCTTATCCGCCATTACCCGCACCACCAATCAACCCTGAACATCCCTTTGCTCATGATGCACCAGATTTTGGGCAGCTGGTTCGACCTCCTCTCCCAAGACAGGATGCTCCGATGATGTTCCCGATGCCTCCTCCCGCGCCGTACAACCCTTTGCAAGCTCCTGCCTTCCCTATGCCTCCACTACCACGACCCCCTCTCCAAATGTTACCTCCAATGGAGATGCTCGCAATGCCCGGGCCAAGGAGGGCGGGTCGCGGGAGACGCAGAGGTTAAGTTCGAGGTGTTCTGTCAGCGAATGTTACACACTCAGATGTGACCTGCTCCACCTACTCACGTTACTAACGAGTTTCAGTCAGTCTACTAAACGGTACTAGAGTAGGCTGTAGCATATTTCCCTCGGCGATGATTGAGCGGGCATGACCTCTGCTTAGGCACCAAGTCGGGCGGTTTTCAGATGACTGATCATGTATTTATCATCATGCACAATGGTTGTGAGACTGCTTCTCAAAGTTGTCGTCGGGTAACACCCTACATTGTTGTAGTGTGTCGCAGTTGATGTGCAACTTCAGGCCCCCGCAACGGGATCACGTTCTTAAAGGGCAGACGTACTCAAAAATCATCTTACGCGACTGTTATATTTAGCACAGAAGGTGGTAACCCAATTTGCCGTTATCCCTCAACATACAGAATATCGTGGGAGACATCGTCAGGCTGCTGTAGTGACACCGACCCACATTTCTGATGCATTTATCAATCAGGGGGAGGGAATCGATATGATGCCAAGGAATGTTCTGTCAGAAGGGCAAATTTCCTTTCCTTTCGACATAGGAGGGCGATCGAATCATGTTCAGGGCGCGCATAATTGATTTACGCTAGCGTAGAGAACCAAGTTAAGTTCCGGAAAAGGGACCATCTGTGCTACGTGGAGCCCCAAGATCGCTCGCGCTTCGTCCATCTATCACCCCGCAGAAATTGCAGATTGTAGGGCCGGGAAAGGAGAGCAAGGGTCCGAACGCCATGGCAGTGCAAGGGATTTTCAAGTTCGCTCTCAGGAGCTTGGGCACGCGCGTAAATGAAGTGAATAGCGCGTCGCTCGTCCACATCAGATATTCGAGAAAAGACATTCCAAGATATCAATAGGCCAAGTTAAACACGCATTGCTGTGCGCCTTCGTAAGGTATCGCCTGTCGGAAGACTGTCGGAAGTCGTGTTCAGATGTGTGGAGTGCGAAGCGGGATGTTCTGGTTCCTCGGCGTTTTCCGTGCCACGTCGTCTCGTCTCACTCGTCGTTGCCGTTGCCGAACCTCCATCTTTGTCTTTACCCAATATGTTCTTCGCCAAGGCCTCACTTGTCTTCGTCGTCGTGACATTCGCGGCCATTTTTTGCGCGCCGTCCGTCGAGGCCGCTCGTGGTCCCAAGATCACGAGTAAAGTATACTTTGACATCAAACATGGCGACAAAGATATGGGTCGCAGTGCGTTTTGTCTCATTTCTCTCGTCGGCCCTTTTCGAATACCATTTTGATGACTTTTGACAGTCGTTCTGGGCCTCTTCGGTGGTGTACGTTGTGTCGGTTTTTACTTACTCGTGCCGAGAGCCTCACCTCGAATGATGTTCCCGCAGACCGTCCCAAAAACGGCGGAGAACTTCCGTGCTTTGGCAACCGGCATCAAGAAGGATGGCACTGAGCTTGGCTACGGCTACAAAGGCTCCAAGTTCCACCGCGTCATCAAGAACTTCATGTACGTAAATGTTAATGTTAACTGGGACCCACGGGATTTTCATGGTTGGAAACGTGACAGGATTCAGGGTGGTGATTTCAGTGAGTTCATCTAAACTTTCGTTCGCCGCGCGTAGCTGATCCCTATGCTTAGCACGTGGCGATGGCACGGGCGGGAAGGTGAGTACCCACTTCGTACTGATGTCATGCATTTGCGTATCTCCCGCAGTCCATCTATGGTGACCGCTTCGCCGATGAGAACTTGTGCGTGCTGGGCCGAGCTGCACATTAATAACGTATCCTAATATATTGGCATATACCACAGCAAGCTCAAGCACACCACCGCTGGCCTACTTTCTATGGCTAACGCTGGCCAAGATACAAATGGTAACAGTCTCATTTCTCGACTTCGGTCATAGGTGCTGAGAACGTTTATCGTAGGCTCTCAATTTGTAAGTTGAGGACTTTTCAGCTCCCCACGTAGTGTGACCTCTCTCTAGTTCATTACCACAGTTATAACCAGCTGGCTGGATGGGAAACATGTACGTTATTCGTTCGCTGTCTAGAGTCCTTTCCATGGATGCTTATTCTCTTTAGGTTGTCTTCGGAAAAGTGCTCGAGGGCATGGATATAGTCTACAAGATCGGTTAGCCCGTTATTATGTCTTATGTGATGTGGCTCAAACTAGCTTCAGAGGACGTTGCAAAGGGCCAGAGTGACCGCCCTGTTGAAGATGTCATCATTGTTGACTGCGGCGAAGTACGTTCCCAATTCTTTGGGCTGTGTCGTTGCTCATGTTTTGCTCCTCAGCTTCCTCCTGACGTGGATTCAGACGGCAAAGAGGTACCGCTCCATGCTGAGCTCTAGCCAGCCTTTACTTGTGTAAATTTGTCATGCGAATAAAATTATCTACCATTCAGGACGTTCATGACGACAGTGCGCACACCCCGTCCCTTCACGACGCAGACGCCGCAGAGAAAGTCCCATCGGGGGCTGGTAACACCTCCGACGGCTCTGTGCTAGAGACAATGCCCGTCAAGTCCTCGATCCACACCGGGCGTTACATCGTCCTTGCTTTGATCCTCTTCACTATCGCCGCGATGATATTCGTATTGATGGGCGGCCTACGGTGGCTGCGTCGCCTGAGCGTAATGCAGCGTCGTGGCCGATACCGCAAGGTCAGCGGCGAGGATCCAGAGAAGTAAGAGCCAACCGAACTGTTCAGGTAATTTGATAGCATACAATAGAAACAAATTTCATGCGAGAATCATACAACACAGCACATGTAAGCTCGTGTGCTCGTAAGCTAGCGTAATAAGGAGTACATCAGTGGTACCAACAGGGTAGCGGTCCATGCCAGCTCAATCGAGACGGCAGATTGTGGAATTGCTGTGCCAGTGCTTGTAGTATTGGGGCTATTTGGGTTTCAGGGATCAAAATAGGAACGAACTGAACGATAGACGCACGGTGTACCGTTCTTATCAGAAAATGATGGACATGTGTTGTTGGAGCTTCCCTGAAGCCGAGTCAGGGTTGAGAAAGACACGTGAAGACATCGTAATGTAATTTACCGTTGGATCAGCAGGACAGCAGGCGCCATCCGCCAAGCTAGGAACGCTTCCGAGCGCCGCAGCATCTTTGGAGCCTGACCAATATGACGTACAGGACACGCTCTGGTAGCTGATATTCCAAACACCAAAGTCCTGTAGATGCGTCAAGCCTACGTGAAGGCAAAATATAGGGGAAGGATGGGGCATACGGTGTAGCCTACTGCATGTTTAGAGAAGTTCCTCGGCGCATTTTGTAAATATACTCACCGTAGAGAGTTACATTTGAGGGAAAAAAATCGCTTGGTATTGACGACGACGGAAATGCAAGGTCAAAATTGAGATAGCCTCCCCCCCTAGATATATACCACATGAATGGACATTATTAGATTTCCTACTCACTTCGACCTCGGTAACTACCACATACGCGTTGGGACCATTGACGGTTCCATTGCACCAACCGTTGGTGCTATAAGGGCATAGGTCGGTGATCTTGACGACAACGCTCTTTGTTTCGGTCGGGTAGTAAGGGGGATTAGAAAGAAAGGAATTAAGGAGGGTCAGTTTAAAGCAGCGTCCACATGCGGGACCATATGAGGTATTGCTCCCAAATGCCCTCTGGTTGAGGGCAGCCGTTGGATAATGCGTACTTCGGCCTGTGCAACCACACGAGGCGATATAATCCTCAGGTAGGGTATAATGTGTCATCGTAGCGGTTCCGGACTCTGGGTATTGAATCCATTGCACAGCGCGTACAAACAGAGGGGGGGAAAGGAAAATAATGACGGTGAGGGTATACTTGATGATGGGGGCCATGAGAGCAAGGAAGATAAGATTAGATAGAAAAAATCAAATGAAAATAAAGATGAAAATAAAGAAAAAGCCGACGCACCCGATAATTAAAGAAAAAAACCAGTTGGAACCACGATGAGAGTGTTTTATCCGGCCTCGAACAGCCTTGATGCTCTTTCCGACGACTTGATTGCACTCAAGATCGCACGACATACCCCCTGCGAGCTTTGTGGCGACTGCCCGGGCCTCCATCCAGGTCCCCACATTCAAGTCTTCCGTGAGGGCGAACCTCCAGCGAGCACCCTAACAAACCTCGCCCAGTACGGCTCTGACGATGAGGACAATGGGATCGCATATCTTCGCCTGTGCGGCTGTGGTCACAGCCCACGACAGCACGGGGCAAATGCGGCGGAGCTTGGCGAGGAGGAGTACACACGCAGAGCCAATCTGGCTCTCCATATCGACCATCATCTCGAGGTGCGCTTACCATTCTGGAAAAACCCTCGAAACGCTGTTTGTAATGTCCGTCGTCAACCTCATTGCTAGGTGCGGAGTTTCAACCCCTTCGCCGACCGTTTTCTCCCCCTTTTTGATACCAACGTGCATCCTGGCTGCCCGGGTTTTTTTAGGGATTAGGAAAGCTGCTCGACTTTGCCTATTCAGACGAGGCGCTTAGCGCCCTTCGTGACGGAATGCGCATGGCCATATCGCTTGCCAGTCCGCTCACGGAACCCGCGGCGTCTCCCGGTAAGCTCCATTCGCGTTTACCACGAGGCCGTTTTCCCTTTCTCATCACTGATATTACATTTTCGCCACTCGACCATGTATAAAGCCTCGTCATCTCCGAGACAAAGGCCCTCTCGAGCCTCCTCCCCGACTAACGAAGATTCACGACCACTGGCTAAACGACCCCGATTATCTGAAGAGGACGACGAGGACGAAGATCGGCCTCTTGCCGTAACTGCGCGTATGAATCTCCCTTCATCCTCTCGCTTGGAAAATGGCGCTAGACCTCAGCCCCCCCGTCGCGGCGGCAAGGGCACGAGTGCGATGTCAACAGCCCAGACAGCACCCGTATCCATTCCGCCCCCATCGGGTGACGTTCTGGCAGAAATGAATGGGGAAATACCTTTCCAGAGTCTATCCGAAGTAGCAGTGAAAGTGGAGGAGCAGATGGACGAGAGCCAGCTCGATCGCCTTGCCACTGGCGTCACCGTCGACACTGCAGTTCCGTCGTCGTCCAGCTCGGTGCGCCGGGCCTACCAATATTTTTCACACATGAAAATCTCTGACGTTCCACAGTATCCAGGTATGAAGCCAGAGAAACCTTCCGCTATCGAACTACGACGGGGTATTATCCAAATAATACCCGTTGAGAATGATGGCCACCCCCGGTCCCATGTCATTCTCACGAACCTGAAGACGCTGTTCCGGAAGCAGCTCCCCGTGATGCCCAGAGAATATATTGCCAGACTTGTCTTTGATTCCAACTCGAAGTGCCTTGCGATTTGTAAGCGGGGATACAAAGTCGTTGGGGGCATCTGCTACCGTCCGTTCCCACATAGAGGCTTCGCAGAAATTGTGTTCTTCGCGACGGCATCAATATCCCAAGAAAAGGTGCTGTCCATGCCAGTCTGAAGTGTGACGCTCGGCTCCGCAGATGTTCATGAATGAGTCATTCACAGGGTTACGGCGGTCTTTTGATGGACCACTTCAAGGCCCATGTCAGGCGTACATATCCCGACATGATGCATTTCTTGACATACGCGGACAATTTTGCTGTCGGATACTTCAAGAAGCAAGGCTTCTCCAAGGAGATAACTCTTGATCGGTCTGTATGGGCGGGCTACATCAAAGATTATGAAGGTGGCACAATCATGCAGTGTACAATGTTGCGCCGCGTCGACTACACTGCCACACGGGATATCATCGCGCAGCAGCGCGAGGCAGTTCTCGCCAAGATACGCCAAATGTCGAAGAGCCACGAAGTATATCCTGGTCTACCTCAATTTCAAGACGGCGCAGGGGAGGATGTGGTCGTCGATTTCCGAGATGTGCCCGGGCTCCGTGCGTGATTGTATCCCTCTGACCGTCTTACATCCGCTCATCCATCTGTGATAGGTGAAAGCGGGTGGACGCCCGATATGACAGAAGCGTGCGTGTGACCCATATACGGTTGTTGCGTATATTGCCTCAAGCGATGGCATGACAACAGGAGTAATAGGCCTGTGACGAAGAACACGGAGCTCAGCAATATGAATCGTCTCCTGTCAGAGATGCAGAACCATGCGTCTTCGTGGCCATTCCGTGAACCCGTAAAGCTCACCGATGCGGCAGACTACTACGAAGTAATCGAACAACCCATGGGTCCGTCTTCCTCATTTTTTCATTCAGAATCCCCTGTTCTCTTCACAGAAGCTGAGAGAACCTTTTTTTTTTCTTTTTTCGTCGTACAGATCTGAAAACGATGGGCGAGAAACTCGAGAGTGGCCAGTATTCAAGCCTGGAAGAATTTGTAGACGACGCTCAACTGATTTTCGACAATTGTCGGTTCTACAACCTCGAAGATTCGATGTGGTGCAAGCATGCGAACAGACTCGAAAAGGTATTCAAGGACAGTTTGACACGTTTGCGCGATTTATGAGCTTGGCTTTGTTGTCCGCCGTCGCTTTCCATATATGCTTTATTGAGATTCCCCTCATATCCTCCTCACCTCACGTGTATTTTTATGCAATGTATTTTTTATCCCCTTGAAGAGGGCCAAGCTCCATGAAGAGGACGGGGTGATTCTGCTACGTTTGGTAAGTTGAGTAATGACTTGGACATATACAGTTGACAAGGGCAGTTCCTTTGCCCTTGCTGTAGTCGTAGCCCAAGTGGTCTTTTTCAAAAGAAGTCTAAAAATGTTTATGTAGACTTCCCAAAAGTTGGGGGGTTGCATCTTGCTGATGTCTGATGTGGGAGAATTTGTAGAAGAGTGTAAGCATGCAAACAGACTTAGAAAAGACAATTCAAGGGAAGCTTTGTCTCTTAGTCTGTTGATGTGTTAAATCGAACACGGGTAGCATTGTCCACCGCCGCTTCCACTGTGTTTTATTGAGATTCTCTTATGTCTCATTGTGCATCACCACATCACCCCCCTTTCTTTCTTTCTTTCTTTTTTCAATCTCGAGGCCTCTTGTGGTACAAGATGCCCACAGGACATAGTTGATCATCTGCCTAGATCAACAGGTGGGGTGTATGTGGACAGTATAATTGACATGAGTGGGGCGAACATTGCGTGTAAGTAGTAGGGAATCAAGTTCCTGACAGGGGAAAGGATAGGCCACATGGTCGACAGCCAACATGGCGACAGCGCTGCAGCCACTCTGCAGTACAGACACATGCACAAAAAACAGAAAGTCGAGGAATTTGCGTCATCGAAGGCTCGCCTCCAAGACTCCGAGAGACATGCAGGAAACCTTGTGATCCACAGAAGCACCGAAGGCCGATGTGCCCAGAGCCGATACTCGCGGTGGATGCACAGCCCTGAGGATCATATGGGGAAACAATAGTATATGTCAGCCTTGCGACGAGTTCTCTCAGATGGGTTCAGGGGTAGGGTAGATGACCTACCGCATTTATCGGGTCAGAATGGGGAATAGAGCTGATCATCACATCCCAGCCCTACTGTAGAACCTCCGAGCGCGCGCTCATAAGGGGCGTGTACCCTCGATGTCATTTGTAGCGATGCGTCCTGCCATGTGGCTTTTATCACTGGCAGTATCTTCGGAATCCTAACTCGGAAATCGACGCGAGTCAGCACCTGCTAAGCGGGGATACTATCGACGCGGCGCAAGGAATTCGTATTACGGCTCAAACTCGAAAGTCTCGAGTCTCAAGTATGGTTGCAAGCCAAGCCATCCATTTGAAGACGGAAAATGAATAATGAATGAGAGGGTTACTTCACCACCATGACGAGAACGGCATAACTCTGCGCCGAGCCCAGGAGGCGGAGTTTTCTCTCAAGCAGTTTGGTTCTATGGGTCTATGAATGGCGAGAACCACGGTCAGCACTGGTACGGTACGGTCAGCGACGCCGGGCGATCGAGTCTGGGAGAACCACGACGAGCAGAGGGGGAATCGTATCGAATTCACCTCTCCTAACAGGTGGCATGCGCCTCTGGACTCAAAGGCAAGTGGATGAGGCGATGCCTTCCGGCTCACAGAATCTCGCTAGTCGCAGCGTCTCGCGTGTAAAAGTGGTCGCTAGTGCGCGCTCTGTCATGGGGCCAATCAAATCGATCAAGGCCAACCTGTAATGAATAAATGGAAAATGCCAGCGAAGTGCTCGATCACCTACAGTAGTTGTGACCCTCATGCGTGGTGAGTTGCACCCGCACAAACACAATTAGGTCTGCACATCATTGTCCCTTCCATTTACCAATCTAGACGAAAGAAGCACAAGGATTGACGGTGCTTTATAAGCGCATTCCATCCCCTAAGACGGAGATTACAATAAGAGGGGATGTGTCACGTTGATCATGGGTGAACGGCCGTCTTCGAGTTGGCTTGTCAGATGCCGCGGAGCGAACCGTGGCCTGAGCAGTCCACAAATGTACGTTGGTTAGGGCATCGCGCGCTGTTCAGGCATCTCCCCTGAACGGTGGTACCCAAACGGAGGCATCTCTATGTGATCGGAACAGGAGTGGTCCCGATGTATGTAGGATACACCATGTTGCTCGAACGAACCTGCGATAGGAACAGCTTCGTTGAAGTGATGAAATCTAATCGAATCCTAGTGACCAAACTCATACCCAAACTGTAGTTCGGCAGAAGGAATTGTGGCATACGGGAGATGCACTCAGAGATTCCTGAAGTATTGAAGTTTAATACGAATGCACCTCAACCAATGTAGGCTTGCTAAAAGAGAATGTGCCAAGTCAAGCCCGACAACAAGCGGCCACGGTGAAGCTACCGGTTGGGCGTTGACCCGGCCTGTGTCTGTACTTGAGCTTTGGCCTCTCGCCAACCCTTGTCCAGGCGATCAAGCACGGTTTGCACAGCACGTACGGCACCCTTGCGTTCCCGGCGTGCCTCGGCCCATGCACTGTCGATATTTAGTGCATCAAGGCGGAGCAGCGCCTGAAGCAACAGCTCTCCTAGACGGGTGTGCTCAGTATCGACTGTAGGGGTGCGAAGGAACACGTCGACACTAGGCTCGAGGGTACCACGCAAGGTGGCTAGCTCCGCCTGAATGGCCTCGATAGTTGATGCTTCGGTCTTGGGTGGCTTCGGCGCCGCTGCGGCCGCGGGGCCAGGTGAGGCCGCGGGCGTCGAGTCGAGAAGCAGTAGGGTACCGCCTGGTCGTATCTTGTACGCTGACACTGTGGGGAAAATGTTAAGCACATCGGGAAATGATGGGGTAAGGGGAAGATGTTGGTTCGGAATATGACGAGTGTGTAGGTTGACTATGACGCAATATCAGATAGGGAACTGGACAACAGATCGCAGTTGGATGTCATGGCAAGGAACAGGAACAGGAATTGATGGGGAAATGTGGCGGAATAGGAGTGGAGCAAAAACTGAAAGACGAGAAGTGACGTATCACATGTGGAAAGGACCTACGAGGGGCATCATCATCTTTCATAACGGCACCCGCATAGATGAGTTTGAAAGCATTAGGGGGTATATGCGTGTGCTCCGAAAGGGTCTGTCGGAAGGCGGCAAGTTTTGTGTCGAGCGGCGGAAGCGGAATCTGTAGGCTGGGTATTTGTGGATCAGGGGGCAGTGAGACGGAAATGATGCCCGAGCACAAGGGTGAGTGGGTGAATGGGAAAGGTGCGGGAAGGAGCACGGTAAACGCGAGGCATGTCAGGGGTCGAAACCGGGAAAAAAAAGTACGGGGAGGTACAAACCGTTCGCGTCCCCATTTGACGGTGAGGGACATATTTTTGTTGTCTTGGCCAAAAAGGCCGCGGAAACGGGAATAGGCGAGAGAGAGTATGATGGCGACGAAAGCTGCGAGGGTATAGTACGAGTGAGGGGGGAGGAACAGTGTATCTATGCGCATGAAGGAAGCCACAATTGTCGGCGGTTCCGGGGGGCCACGGACAGTTCGCGCAGCAGCACAGGTCAAGTCATCCGGTTCTGTCCCTCCTCCGTCGTTGCTTTTAGAAGAACAGAGCCGGCCAACTCCCTTTCCCTCGCTCTCCCATCTCCCCCTCCTCCACAATGTCCGATTCCTTGTCTGCCTCTCCCAGACCCTCTGTCTTCCCCACTCCTTCCCGAGATCCACCCGGCCCGCCTTCGTCCCGCACCACCGTTGCCATCCTGGCCCCCAGAGGCACCGGGGCAACTCCAATACCCGCCAGTCTACAAGCAAAAATGGTAGCCGTAAGCGTCATTCCTTTCTCCGCTCATTCCTATACCCTTATGCTCCCGATATTGTCCTCCAGATGGCGAAGCGGGTACCGCAGACACCAGATATCGACGGTGCTACCGCCGCTTTCAAGCGCGTCAGTCTCGGGGCACCTACCATTCAGCCGCGAACACCCTCTGGTGGCCCGCCACGTCCAGTCTTTTCTCCCGGAATGGCTGCGCGCCGTAACAAACCTTTGTTCAAACTTAGTGACATCACCGGTGAGCAGGAACCTTGTGACAGCGCGGCAGGCGCCGATGGGGCCGCAGGCGTCCCGACCGACACAGAGCCCCCTCGCCGTCCCGCGGCTGTGACAGGCACCCCGTTTGCCAACTTCGGGAAGATCGTGTATGCACTCCTTCTCGTTGGCCGGTTCCTCTTCGCTCATTGATTCGTTTCGTAGCGATCCGTCCGGCGCCCTCAACTTCAGTGGCAAAGCAATTTTACACGCCTCAGGCGTTGACTTTTCCAATGGTCCCTCCTTCGCCATCAATATGGATCAACTCCAGCTTGGTGAAGAGCTCGGTAACGGTGCCTACGGTACTGTCAAACGAGTCCTCCACAAACCCACCAACGTAGCGATGGCGATGAAGGTACATTTTGTCTCAGCTTCCATGATCATTGTTATGCTTACTTCCTACCTCTACTGCAGGAAATTCGTCTAGAACTCGACGATACCAAGCTAAACGCGATCATCATGGAACTTGACATTCTCCACCGCGCCGTCCACCCGTCGATAGTCGAGTTTTATGGCGCGTTCTTCATAGAATCTTGTGTTTACTATTGCATGGAGTATATGGATGCTGGCAGTCTCGATAAACTATATGGTGTCGGGGTGCCCGAGCCGGTCTTAGGTCGCATTGTCTCATTCATGGTTAAAGGCCTCAAATTTCTCAAAGATGAATTGCAAATCATTCACCGAGGTATGTGCGACGCTTCTCTGCAGACCAGGCTTGTTCATCATACCAAAAAAAATTTACGCCAGACGTCAAACCCACGAATGTTCTCCTTAACAAACGTGGCGATGTCAAACTCTGTGATTTCGGCGTTTCTGGACAGCTCGAAAAATCACTTGCCAAAACAAATATCGGATGTCAAAGTTACATGGCACCCGAGCGCATCAAGGGCGAATCCCACAACACACTCAGCACGTACACCGTCTCATCTGACGTGTGGTCTGTCGGGCTGGCAACGCTTGAGATCGCCCTTGGGAAATATCCTTATCCACCTGAGACCTATTCGAACGTCTTTGCCCAACTTAACGCAATCGTCCATGGTGATCCACCAGAGTTACCTGATACCTATTCAGAAACGGCACGCGATTGGGTGAACAGGTGCCTCGTAAAGCGCCCGGAGGGCCGAGCTACATACGCTCAATTATTGGTACGCCATTCTGCCCAGCATATTTATCCGGTCTTACCAATATCTGGTATGGTGCAGAATCATCGATTCTTACAAGAAGATGTGCAACGCAATGTTGACATGCGAGGATGGGTGGCGGACGCTTTGCAGTGGAGAGACGTGCAGAAACAGCAAAGGCGGTCGCACCAGCAAGAAGAGCAGCTGCACCCAACAGACACTCTACGACCATCCTAACTTTGCTGATAGCCGACCTGCCGAACGTTCGCTGACCTTGCTATCTGGCACAACCCAGAGGCGTCCGGACATAAACGCTCCCATCTCCGCCGGCTTCTATTACACATCCCTACACCGGCGTACCCATCGAACATGCCAAAATTTGCGTACACGCCTCTACTCAACCATGGTACTGTTGCCACACTCTCGAAAGACGGACATGTTGCTCTAGACCCCAGGAGAGCTGCCAGAGATAATCATAGAGGTGCTTGGGAAGCTGGAGGTTTATCTGGGCCCCCGGTTTATCTGGGCCCCCGCGAGGTCGGGGAGGTGTCATCCGGCATGCAGGCTCATTCCGGAGATTCGATGTATGTAGTTAGACACTGGTGCGCGTAATTTATAGTTGTTTGTGTGGTGCACAGCGGTTGAGCGGGCCGAGATTGTGAGTCGATCAATCAAATGAAATCTGAAATCAATGATTTGACTCGGTAACACTCAATTCTGGTCCTTCATCATCATGTTTCCACCCCACGACAGTGAGTCTCCTGCTCGTCCTGCTCGACACAAACCCGTTTATCTATCGCTTTATTTCGCCATAGTCTCAGCAGCATTTAGTTTCCCCGAGGAGGAGGAAAAAGTATTGAAGTTTTGGCGCGGGATTGACGCGTTCCAAACCAGCCTCAAGCTCTCTCAAGGTCGTCCCGTATATTCCTTCTATGATGGGCCTCCATTCGCTACCGGGTTACCACATTATGGCCATCTCCTCGCTGGGACGATCAAGGTATGCAGCGGCTCCCCACCATCAATCACCTCCGGGCGTCCGTTTTCTATACTGACCCGGGGATGCGCATCGTCGCGGCATAACTGCAGGACATCGTCACGCGCCACGCGCACGTCTCTGGCTTCCACGTGCCGCGCCGTTTCGGATGGGACACGCACGGCGTGCCCGTCGAGCACGAGATTGACAAGAAGCTCGGCATCACGTCGCGCGCGGACGTGCTCGCGATGGGCATCGACAAGTACAACGCTGAGTGCCGCGCGATCGTCATGCGCTACTCGTCCGAGTGGCGCGCCACTGTCGAACGCATGGGCCGCTGGATCGACTTTGACAACGACTACAAGACGCTCAATCTTAGCTTCATGGAGAGCGTCTGGTGGGCGTTCAAGCAGCTCTTTGACAGGGGCCTCGTCTATCGTGGTCTCAAGGTCATGCCCTACTCGACGGGCTTGCTCACACCGCTGTCGAACTTTGAGGCTGGACAGAATTATAAGGAGGTCAACGACCCGGCGGGTGGGATCATTCACCACGAGACGCTTTCTTGATAATGATCTTCGCGCATTTTTTCCACAGTGACTGTCGCGTTCCCGCTCGTAGACGATCCAAAAACGTCACTCCTGGCGTGGACGACGACGCCATGGACGCTTCCTTCCAACCTTGCCCTTTGCGTGCATCCCGACTTGACTTATATCAAAATCTACGACGAGGAGCGCGGCGAGAATTACATCCTTCTGGAATCTCGCTTAGTGGCCCTCTACAAGGACCCGAAAAAGGCCAAATTCAAGAAAGTCGGTCAGTTCAAAGGCGAGGACCTGAGAAGCTGGAGGTACACCCCGATGTTCGAGTACTTCACGGAAAAGGTATGTAAACCCGTCATTTCCCTGGGATTGGAATCCTCTTCTTAATAGCTGGTTCGTTACCCAGTATGAGGACAGAGCCTTCCGCGTACTTGTGGACACGTACGTGACGGATAAGGACGGCACAGGTATCGTTCACCAAGCACCCGGCTTTGGTGAAGATGATCACCGTATCGCACTTGCTTATGAAGTCATCAGTGCGGACGAGATGCCACCTTGTCCCATTGACGATGCTGGTAGGTTCACGAGCGAAGTGCCAGACTTTGTCGGGCAGTATGTGAAGGTTAATAATATCTGACGTGATTGAGTTTACGACACACGCGGGCTCATACTTTCACCAGGATGCAGACAAAGAAATTTTGAAAGTGCTCAAGGCGAAGGGCAGGCTCGTGAGACATGACCAGGAAAGACATCAGTATCCTTTCTGTTGGAGGTCGGGACGATGCCTTGTGGTGATTTCACGTCTTAACTACCTCACTGACAGGTCGAATACTCCTATCATCTACCGCGCTTTCCCGGTGTGGAATGTGAGAGTGTCACATCTCGTCGACGACCTCGTAAAGAACAACAGCGAGACTCGATGGTCCGTTCCCGTTCATATTCGCAGATCTCTCAATAGTCCTGAATGATAATAACGACTCCTCTCTTCGCAGGGTTCCGCAGAACGTTGGTGAGAATCGATTCGGCAACTGGCTTGCCAATGCACGAGACTGGTCCATTTCTCGGAACCGCTATTGGGGCACACCGATTCCGCTGTGGGTGTCTGAGGACTTTGAAGAAGTATGATTCTTAGCCCACTTTGAATGGTGAGACCGAACATTGATGCCAAGCATAGGTCATCGCAGTTGGCTCCGTCACTGAACTGGAGGAGTTATCAGGTGTTAAAGGTATCACGGACCTGCATTCAGACAAGATCGACCACATCACCATCCCATCACAAGAAGGCAAGGGTATTTTGAAGAGGATCCCAGAGGTCTTTGACTGTTGGTTCGAGTCCGGAAGGTGAGCAATAGTCGCCCAAATTGCGCGCTATATTACCCTCTGAGCGTTCGCCTGCATAGTATGCCCTACGCTCAGATTCATTACCCATTTGAAAACAAGGAACTGTTCGAGAGTACCTTCCCAGCGAACTTCATCTCTGAGGGCATTGACCAGACCCGGGGTTGGTTTTACACGCTGCTAGTACTATCTACGCACCTATTTGGCAGAGCACCTTGGCAAAATCTCATTGTCACCGGTCTTGTCCTCGCCGCGTGAGTCTTCTTATAGGGCTCGAACCTTTGCATGACTCCATTTGCTCACCATATTCAGCGATGGTAAGAAATGAGCAAGAGTCTCAAGAATTATCCCGATCCTACATTGATACTTGATCGGTACGGAGCGGATGCCACGAGGTTTGTTCTTTGCCGCTATTTGGGAGGCCCACATGTCTGAGACGACGTCGGTATCGGCAGGATGTTTCTCGTCAACTCACCTATAGTCCGTGGCGACAATCTGCGCTTCCGAGAAGAGGGCGTGCGGGAGGTTATCTCACGGGTGCTTCTTCCCTGGCTCAACTCTTTCCGGTTCTTCCTTGGCCAGGTTGCGCTCCTGAAAAAGGCGGCCGGTCATGAGTTTAGATATGATGCCCATGTGCCCGTATCGAACAATGTCATGGACCGCTGGATCTTGGCTCGGTGTCAATCGCTTATCAAACTTGTCAAGGAGGAGATGGCGGCGTACCGCCTATACACCATCATACCACGACTGCTTGACTTGATCGACGAACTCACGAACTGGTACATCCGTTTCAATCGTCGGCGGCTCAAAGGGGAAGATGGTCTAGAAGAGACAGTAATTGCATTGAATACGCTCTTTGAGACCCTGTTCACACTCTGTCGAACGATGGTGAGCGAACATTTATGGCTTGCCTATTTCCGCCTTTCTGAATCTCGAGAAGTCATCCTATACCCCTTTCCTCACAGAAAATATCTACCAGTCCTTACGGGCATATATACCTGAGGATCTAAGCGCAGGCGATACACGGTCGGTGCATTTCTTGCTCTTCCCAGACGTTAAGGAGGAATATTTCGACCCTACTATTGAACGTCAAGTGAACCGGATGCAAACCGTCATCGAACTGACCCGAAACATCCGCGAGCGCAACAATTTAAGTCTCAAGGTACGTAAAATTGACCAAGGTGATCAAGATAGTGAACGGATCGCTAATCGTCATCACTCCAGACTCCGTTGAAGGAACTACTTGTGTTCCACCCTGAGAAGGGATATCTAGAAGACGTCCGATCTCTGCAGAGATACATCCAATCTGAACTCAACGTTCGTGATGTCGTCGTCACTTCGGAGGAAACAACCGCGGGAGTGAGGTATCGCGCTGTCGCCGATTGGGCTGTCCTAGGACGGAAACTACGCAGCAACTTGGGCAAAGTCAAAAGTGCGCTTCCCGGCCTTACGAGCGATGATGTCAGATCGTACACGCAGACGGGTCGCGTGACCGTTGCGGGCATCGAGCTCGTCGAGGGCGATCTTGTTGTGCAGCGGTACATCGAGGTACCCGAGGGCGAAGGCTCGTACGCGACACACACAGACAACAATGTCGTCGTGCGCCTCGACATCCAGGTCCACCCGGAGCTCGCGCGCGAATGGCTGGCGCGCGAGCTCATCAGCCGCGTGCAGAAGCTTCGCAAAAAGGCGGGGCTGCAGGCTACAGACGACGTCGAGGTGTACTACCGATTCGAGGAAGGCGCCGGGGCGGAACTGCGCGATGCGATGCGGGAACATGCGGAGGTCATCGAGCGGACCGTGCGGAGTGTCCCCGCCGATGTGAGCGAGCGCAAAGCAGGCTCGGTCGTCATCATCGAGGAGGAGCAGGAGGTTGCGGAGACTAAATTCTTACTGTTGCTATGTCGGTCATGAGGGCGTGGCGCAGTGACATACATACGAGCAAAAGGAAGGCAGAAGACCTGTATTACACTGTGTAACTAGAATACAGATATATCAAACGTACGTCATTTTTTGGTAGAGCCGAAGCCGCTGAAGCCCATCATGTTCATCATGTCGTCGCCGCCGTCGACTTGCATCGCTGCGGCATCCTTCGCGAGCTCGAGACGCGCCTGTTCTCGCTCTGCCTTCTTCGCGGCCTTCTTCTCTTCGCGCGCGGCCAGCTCCTTGTCGCGTATCTCTGCGAGCCGCTTGTCAAAGTCGAAGGCCTTTGCGTTTGAGGCCTCCTTGGTCTGCGCGCGCAGAGCGGCGATTTTAGCGCGGACCTGCTCGACGGTGGAGCGCTCTATCCGCGTGGTCTGTCCGAGAGTGCGTAGATCTGTCCATCGTTTGCATGTAACGCGGGTATTTCATCGCCGAGTCAGTGTCATGAAGGGAAAGGCGAGATGGGGAACGGAAAGGAAAGAAAGGAAAGGAAAGGGATCACCGACGCGCTCGCCCGTTGATGTGGTCCAGGTAGCCGACGCTGTCCTTGTACGTCCTGTTGCAGGTCTCGCAGTGGAAGCCTGGCTGCCCGGGGCCCCTGGCGCCGGGGTTCTGGACGACCATGGTCTTGCCCAGGTTCTTTTCGAGCTCGAGGTCATGCTCTCGCCGTTTCATGAGCTCGGTGGCCTTTGGGAGGTCCTTCTTCTTTGCCTTGATAGGCTTCTTGCCTGGAGAGGAACGGTGTTAGTGTCGCGCATGGTGGGTGTGTTGTGGGTAGTAAGAGTCGCGTGCCTTGCTTCATGCGCTCCTCGTTTTCCTGCATACGCAACCTCTCTTCCTCGTCCTTTTGGCGCGCTTTCTCTGCGTATTCTTCCTTGTCCCATTTTCTCCGAAAGTCGGTATCGGCGGCTTTGGCGGCATACGCGCCCTGTTTGTTGTCAGCCATAGCGATGCAGTAAGCGAAAGTGGCAGAGCAGCGGAACCACGTAACAGGCGCCCGCGCCCAAAAGTGGACTTTCCTTTCCGTCTGGCAACAAACTCGGCGCGCGGCGCACAACTTCGCAGCGCACTCCTTATTCGATGCTTCCACGACACTGAAACGACGGCACAACAATGGACATCGATCCCGAAGATCTATCCTTCGTCACAGCCTTTCCCCTCCCCTTCCGCGTCCTCTTCCTCGCTGGTGTCGGCATCCTCGGCTGGGCTGCGAACCTCCATGGCCTCCGCCTCCTCGGCATAGATGCCGCCAGCGCACTCGATCTGCGCGCGCACGAGCGCGCATACGCCCTCCCCCTCCCCCTCACCCCCGACGGCCGACACGCGCACGGCGGGCTCAAGGCCGCGGACTCCCCCGTCCCCGCGCTTCATACGCCGGTTTATCGCCTCGCGCTCTGGTATGGCCTGTGGCTCGTCGCCACGTGGGCGCTCTACCGCTTCGCCACGCACGGCAGTGCCGTGCTCGTCGATTTTTTCAAGTATATGCCCGCCGTGTGCGCGCTCGTCGTCCTTATCTTTATGTTTTCCCCGAACGACGTTATGCAAAAATCGGAACGCGACGCGTTCATCCTGTGCGTTCATCCTTCTTCCCCCCCGCATTTTTTCTGTGGCGTTTGTCTAATAAACCGAACAATATAGGAGCATCAAGAGGTGCTTATCATCGCCCTTGAACCACCGAGTGTATTTCTCGGACGTGGTTTTCGCCGACATCTTCACCTCATACGCCAAAGTACTGGGAGATGTTTGGCTGTCGCTCTGCATGCTACTTCCCGGGGGCAGTCTCCTCAGTCTCCCGACACAAAATGGTTGGTATAGATGGATTTTACCGACATTGATGAGGTGCGTTTTCGTTTCCCGTCGGACCTCCTCACTTGAAGCGGACCCTACCCTCAGCCTTCCATACCTCGTACGCTTTCGACAATGTGTAGTCGAATACACGAGCCCGTCAAATAACAGTCGTCGCCCACTCTGGAACGCAGTGAAATATGCGAGCTCGTTCCCTGTTATTTATCTGTCCGCTGCGCAGCGACTCGTCATGTCCGAGATCCTCGCCCAAAATGGTGAACAGGTCGGCGAAGAAGCGTGGCGCGGAGAGCACACGCTTTACCGTCTTTGGTACGTGTGGATGCCCCCCCCCTTCCTCTCACGCACTTCTTCCTCATGTTGGTTGGGTTGAAATTTTCAGGCTCCTTGCCGCCTTCGTCAATTCGATGTATTCGTTCTGGTGGGACGTGACGAACGACTGGGGCTTTGACCTCTTGCAATTTACGCCAAAATTGAGACGTCCCCGTCAGTCCTCCTTACCTCGCGCACTCGTCCTTCCTGCCATGCAGGAGCGCGATCAGTCTATCACTTCTCCCCGGAACAGCACGACATCAACATCGCCCTCTCCCTCCTCGCCACCACTACTGCCGCACGCGCGCCCACATCCGGTGCGCGTGCATCCATACGGGCTTCGTCCCCGTCTTCTGTACCCTCTTCCAGTATACCCACTCGCCGTATTTATCAATTTGGTCCTTCGCCTCACGTGGAGTGTCAAGTTATCGACTCACCTGCATGCGAAAGCGCAAGGAGAAGGCTCGTTCTTCATCTTCTGGATAGAGGTCGCGGAGCTCGTGCGAAGATGGGTGTGGGTGTTCATCCGCGTCGAATGGGAAATCGTAAAACGCGATCAGGAGGGCGCAAAGCACACAGACCAGAGCGATGTGGATGCGGATCCCGAGAGCATGGAACTCTTGAGTACCAGGACTACCAGTGTTGATGAACCCGCGCTCAGGGATCGACATAGTTGAGGGTGGCGGCCCTCAGGTACGACACATCGAGCACTTTACACACATACATACATACAAGCTCTCCTAGTGACGTTTGTTCAGGGCACATATATGCTCCTTCGGACAAGACGTTCTATGTATCATCCGTTTGACGCTAGAGTATGCTACAACAACGAGATTCTTGTAATAAATCCATTTCCTTGGGGGGTATTGAAAAGATATAATGTACGAGAGTGTTCCAAGCTTCCAATCAAATTAGTAGCCAGCAGCAACCGTCCGCTGCTTCAACCCGGCAGCAAGGACGCCCTCCATGGACGGCCCCGATCCGACGCGCTCCCTAACGCCAAGGCCGCTGCCCTCCAAGCCCTCCAACACGCCCCTCCACACCGCCTCGTCAGCCGTCGGCCCGCACACGCCCGTCGCGCGCACCGCGCCGTCCAGCACGCGCCCCGCGGCAAACGCGACGGGCAGCCCAACCGTTCGCGCCATGGCGGACGCGCGCGCGTCGCCGTACGCGGTGAGCGTCGAGGTGTGCACCTGCTCTGTCCCCGTGCGCCGGTCGCGCGCTACGATCTCGTGGTGGAGCAGGACGAGGTCGCGCTCGTGCGGGGCGTAGCGCAGGGCGTGCGCGAGGTGCGCCGCGAGTGCGTCCGCGGGTGGGATTGGGGTGCTGGCGTGTCGACGGGGTAGGAGTAGCTCTGGGAGTGCCGAGGAGGGGTCGGGGGAGGGGTCGGCCGAGGGGACGAGGTGGAGCCAGGTAAGGGCTTGGAGGAGGGCGGGGATGCGAGAGGGTGGGAGGACGGTGGCGAGCGCGGACTTGAGCGATGGGAGGTCGTTGTCGGGTATGGTGATGTTGAATTTCTGTTCTAGGGCGAGACGGGTGAGAGAGGGCCAGTGGTCCAGGACGATGGTCTTGGAAGACTCTAGGAGGCCTATGGTGCTGAAGGAGTGCATCAGAGATGCAAAACCGGGGTATCTAGTAAGGCGGTCGTTAACATTCGGAATTTCTATGGGCAGCAGGGGTGCCATCTCACCTGAGCGTCCCTCGTAACATGGTGCGGAGATCCTCATCCTTCAGAGAGTACGTCTCCGCGTACTGCATGCTATTCCTGTTGGCAAGACCCTCGAGCCTCAAAACATTCGAAAGAGGCACGTCAGGGAAGTTCTGAAGGAGTAAACGCTCTCCTGGAATTTCCCAATTCTGACGGAATGTACCATCAGAGACCCTTTTGGTCAAAAAGTGTGGGCGCGCGTAACGACCGTACCTGTCCAGCGAGACGGAAGCTCGCACCTTCGCTCGCAGCTCGTAGGACGCCACGAGGGCTCCAGCTGAACTTATAGCCAAGCGGAACGCCCTCCGCGACATCGGGAGCGGGAAGACCGCCGCAGAACGACGTGAAGCTCACAATTTGCTTATCCTCGGATCGCAGGCGGGATAACAGCGAATGAGCAGAGCAGTGGTCGATTCCAGGATCGAGGCCTATTTCATTCAGGAAGAGAACGCCCGCTGAGCGTGCGCTGGTGCAGAGTCAATCTATGAAATGATCCCAGAAGTTTCCTGGGGGCATCATACCGCGAATGAAACGATCGCATGGCCGGCGACACGTAAGAAGCGGTCACCATATGTTTCTTGTGCTCGAGGCATAGGTCTGCCACAAACGGGTGCAGTGGGGCTGGGAGTAGACTAGAACAAGGTGTGAGAATTGCTGACGGGCGGCACTCGTCAAGGGACGTTGAGAACTACCTGATGACGATGTCGGATTCATTCACCAGCTGGCTTACTCGAGATCGGTCGTCCATGCTAATGAGGAGAGCGCTTGCATTGGAATGAGCCGCAACGAGGCGCTCTGCTTCCTGAAGGGCATTGCTGGCTACGCGCCCGATGTTCGTCATGTTGCATTTGAAAGGCCAAGTTTATGACAACCCACCGACGATCAATTCGACGTCCGGCCGTGCGGCTAACTCATCCACAGCAGGTCCTGCAACCATACCACTACCCAAGACTAGAACGCGCTTCTTCCTCTCAACGGTGTGCCTCGGCCTTCCACCATTTTCGAGACTGGTATTAGAGGCAGTACGCTCGTTCTGAGCCTGTGATCCTCGAGAGGTGCGCCATGCTTCAACTTTCTCCGCCAACCATTCGTGTCCTTGCCGAACTCTTCCTTGGCTGGCAATGGTCGCCCTCTTCAGTGAATCGCCAGCTTCCGTGTCTTCCCCTGTGATGCCTTTGTAGTCGTTTACTATGGATCGCACGTACCGTAAGAGCTTTTCCGAGAAATGGGTGCTTGCATCTCGCGGAAGACTCGCGGGAAGGATATCCACAGCGACTACGGTGACACCATTCACATCATACGAGGGTGAATCTATGGTCGTCGCACGAGAAACAAACTCGAGACCGCCGCCAATATCACATGAAATGTCCCCAATAGCCGCTAAGCGCTTCGCCAGAGCCAACTGTGACGTTGTGAGTAGTCGAGGAAAACCAATGCCCCAACCGACTCCATTGAGGAGCAGGGTCAGGTAAGGAGCAACCTGTTTTGGGAAGATGAGTTACGTGGTGGATGAGGAAGACAACCCATAACCTTTGTGTGGAACGACGAACGATACTCCTGAGGATTTGCATAGTACTGCGAGCGATCGTAAGGTGCCCCATCGGCGCGAGATAAATATGAGCTGGGGAGGGTATGGACGAGGTATATCTTTCGCAGGTCAGTGGCTGGACTGAGCTGTCAGCTGGAATGACTGTAGATAACAAGAATAGAACGTCACCTGGATCGCTGACAAGTGCAGGTAGGTCATCTACGTTGACCTTGACAATCGGAAGCTCGGACAAAATTGACAGTATGCCTTGAGTAACGTTCCCATTACTATGGGAAACACATGCTGAGACGCAGGCGGCCGTAGAGTGATAGATTGCTTACCCCGTGACACCAATGATTACAGGTCCGAGAATCCTTGGCGTGCCGTGTTCAATGATCTGACTTCCGATATACCTCAGTTGAGAACGGTGGGCGTCGAGATGCGGCGAGGTGTATGGGCGGGAGACGTACTATAGGAACGGCTCTGCGTCAGTTCCGAGGTACTGGGGTCCTGAGCGGCTTACTTACAAGGAATGGGGATGCAACCCCGCGCTCCAGGTGTTTGTAGGCCATCGCACAAAGAGCCTCGAGGGTGCCGGCAACTATGAACTTACCCATGAATCGCAAGTGATATGGCACGTGGATTCACACACCTCCGGCATGCCATCCAAATGCGACTGTCCTTTTCCCGTCTGTCCCAGTCAAGAGCTCGTAATCGACGAGACGGGCCATTAATTGTGGAAGGGATTCATCGCCCGAGAGCTTTGGGTCAGCATAGCGAACCCCTCCAGAAAGAAACCTCGAGAGCAACGGCATGTTATATTCTTGGCCCTTGGCAGTGTGGGAGAACATCATGTGTGTTCGCGGGACGAGGACATTCTGATTGACTGAGCGGACTGGGCTCGTAACCAGAGAATGAAGGGGTGTCTCTTTGATGCCAAGAACCAAGTGAGCGGGCTCGAGGGTCGAGTGCACCTCCGCACCCGCCTGTGTGGCGTTAACGCGCTCGGTGATAAACTCTGAAGAGATAGATCGTACGCACGCGAACATACTCCTCGAGGGGGAAAACCCTGCGTTCACACTCCTGTATGAGCACGCGTACATTATCGCGGCCCACTAGCCCCGCGACGGCATCTGGAGTGAGGGGAACCCGGCGCTCCCATATGCGCCCCGGATCTTCGCGGCGGATACCGATAGTAACTGGGGTGGATTGAGATGTGTAAAATCGAAGGGCCAACCGACGGGGCGGCAGAGCAACAGAGACACGGCGAAGGGGCATCGGAGCACCAAGGGAGAGAAGAGGCCAGGTGTGATGTATTCATTAACGGGCGACATGTCGGTCGAGTATATATTAGCCAAGCGGATGATCCGACCCGATCGATGGCACAGCACAACCATGGGCAAGGGCAACACGCGCGACGCGCTGCTGTCACATGGTCACGTGTCTGGAAGCTCCGAACACGGGGCGGCGATCACGCGCTGTCGACGAGCTTCCACCGACCGTGTACTGATTGAAAAGCATTCATAGATTCCTTCCGAGACTGTGTACAGTGTGTAGTCTTCTTCCTCTCGCTCGCTCGGGCCATCGGGGTTGAGCGATTGAAAAATCCCTCCATCCCTCACGGTCAGAATGCTCCACACATCGTTTTCCCCCTCTTGTCAGCATATTCCCCGAGACATTCCTCGTTCTGAGCTTTTCCCCTGCTTCTTCCTCTGTCACTCGTCCCCGCTGCTTGGAATTTGGCGGGTTTGTCGCCGTCCCTTATCACGTTCTTGCAGGTACGGGCTATGTGGCCGATCTGGATACATCGATAGCAGCGACCCTCGCCACGGTATCTCATTTTCTCCTCCTCTGTCAAGGTGGGTTGGTCGCGTATACGGTTGTTTTTCATGGCACTGGGATCGCGAGCCTGTTTGTGGCGGGATGCCGATGCCAGCATTACGCTCCATTTGTCTTTTGAACTCTAATTGTGCTTGTAATATTGCGTCACGTTCCTCTCGTGCGGCGGAGAACCATTCGATAAGAGTGCTTGGTAGGTCTTCTCGCTGCCATATGCGTCTCCCAGTTCCTCCCTGGAGGCCTTCGGCAAACATGTTGATTGTTCTTTTGGAGGAAAGATAGCCAGCCTTCCTAGTGAGGTGCTTGAATTTTGCTATGTAGGTGTCTACATTCCCATCCTCCATTTTGAGGGCTTTGAGCTCATTCAAGGCCTTCTGTTTTTCATTTGTGTCCCCGAAGGCGCTTTCGAATGTGGCCACGAAATCGGTCCAAAGTTGCTTGTCATTGGCGGAGGTGGTCGTAGTCTGGCTTGTCACCTTGTTTGTCACCGCTGTCCACTGGTCATCGACCCAGTCGTCGACATCGGGTCCTCGTATGTAGGTCAGGGCCAGGGCCACCCGTTGATACGGCATTCTCATCACAAGTGCATCTTTGTTGAGCATGTGATATATCTGAAAATCTTGCAAGAACGCTGCGCTACTGGTATTGTTCTTTCCACCGTCGAATATGCGGGGAGGGTTTCCTTCTAGCGTCCCATTTGAAGCGTTTGACGTGGGTAATGCCTCCTCGATTCTTATGACTCCTGTCCTGGTATTGTTCTTTCCACCGTCGAATATGTGGGGAGGGTTTCCCTCTAGCGTCCCGTCTGACGTGCTTGACATGGGTAATGCCTCCTCGATTCTCATGACTCCTGTCCTAATATTGTTCATTCCACCGTTGATTATGCGGGGAGGGTTTCCCTCTAGCGTCCCGTCTGACGCGTTTGACGTGGGTGATGCCCTCTCAACTCTCAGGACTCCTGTCCTTACGGCTTGTCGCGACATTGAGATGCCTCTTAGTGGTGTATTTTTGTTGGAACGACACTTGAATTCGCCAGGAGCACAATAGCCGGGTGGGAATTATTGGCGGTATGTATTGGTGGGTTCCTACAGCGATAGTGGAGACTGGGAATGGTTCTGTAGCCTGGACGAGTCCGGTTTATCTTGGTAGCGGTGGATATGCAGTGTTCTCTGCTAACTCGGAGCAGGATGCGCGGGTAATTCTTCTGCTGTCTGTTAGTGCTCTTCAGAGCTTGAGTGGTCGGCTTCTTGCCAGGAGTTTTCACGTTCTACTTGGGTACTTTGATTAATATTCTGGGTATTGAGTATTTCAAGTATCCCAGCTTCCACTGGTTCGATGTCTTGTTGTGATGTGAGGGTTCTATGCTGGTCCAATGCTTCCGATCTGGGTACAGGGCTGTGCAACTGCAAGGGGTATGTGTCGGACTCGCCCAATGCATATAACTTGTTGTGGTGCAAGTTATTGAGTTTCAATGGCTTCCAATAAGGTAAGCGGAGCTAAGGATGTACAAGATGAGGGGGGGAGAGTGTGTTGATGAGACAGAACCCGGTCGGGGTTGGTGTAACACCCAGTGGGTGCTAAGAGATAGAAGTGGATGAGACAGTTCACCAAGAACTTCAGGCAACACAGAACTAGCCCAATCGGGGTCGTGTTGCAAAGTTTCGTAGGTAAAATATAGTCTACTGTACAGGAGGGCAAATGCGTGCCCTTTTATCTACAGGTACTTAGGTAGTCTACAAGTACGAGTCCACAGACTTCAATACTATTATTCTCGTCCCTCTCTAGGACGCGTTTATTGTTCTCGTGGTCCCTTGGACCACTTCTATTGTCAAGTACTTTCGTTCTTATTCTTAGGGTAAGATGGGGCACGAGCCCAAGTCTCGCGTTGCGTGCTCAATCACAAGGCTCGACAACGCGTTCATGTTCCGAACGGTTTCGGCCTTGTTCTTCATCCCCGCGGTCTCCGCGGGTGCCTTGTCTTCTTGTTCAGTTGATTATCATCGAGCGGGGTGGAGTTAACCAGAGTTCTATTGTTCGCGCCCGTGTTTGAGGCAGGGTACTCGTGTAGGTGCTCGAGTATCGGTATGCGCGTCGCGCGCGTGGTCACGTGTTCTGATTTCGTAAGACGCGCTACTCTTAACCAGCGGCCTTACAGTTGGGGGGTTGGGAAATACAACCTATTCACTGCCCAGCCTTATATGTGCAGATCCAGCTGTCTATTTTGGGAAAGGGGGTCAATAAATCCATCAGAACATCAGTCATCCTCCTAGGAACCTATGACAGATCCTCGGATTTGTCAGAAGTCTTTGAATGCAGTTGCTTAAAATAGAAACCTGTGCATGATGGTATCAATCATCTTGTTTCTATCTTATTGTTTTCCATCATGTCTTACTCACCTTCTTCTCACACTATTGTGCTTCACTGGCTGGTGTACATATCAGACTCTCACACTACTAGTATTGTCCTTTCTTACTCGTTCTTAGCAAATACATCATACACATGACATCACTACAGAGCAATGCCCTTGGCAATGCCTGTATCTGCCCAGTGTGTGGCTGGAGTCATACTGTTAAGTCTGATATTTCATGTAACTGAAGGCACTACTTGCAATTGATATCGGCATCTATTTCAGGCGGTTTGGGGATCATGTTATTGAATGCAATGCAGAGGAACGGGTGGTGGGGGATCGCCGATCATAGTTCGACACAGTCGGGTGCGACCCTTTCCAACCACCCCCGATCGTGAATGCATGGTGAGCCCTCGAGCAGGCCAACGCCACAGATGTTGCGTCAATGCGTGGGATACTGTATCTCGAAAATTGGTATACGGACCACACTCGAAACATTTTGTCTCGCGCCAGTATCGGTCTTGATGACCCTAACACCTAAGACCGTTTACATGGGAACCTGTGGCATGATGGTCGAACCTTGCATAGACAAGCATTCCTCAGAAACATCAAGGTCAGTGGGTAAGCCGCGCGAGCACAGCTCCTGGATTCCTCAAAGCTGCGAGGACCAACTTTGATGAAATCAGACCGCGTCTCCCACCACGCCGCACCGACTCTATGAATATCGACAACCACGGAAGCGGGGAATGAAAAATGTTGCCGCACAGCAGCCGCAGGGAGGGTAGATGGCCAGGGGTGTGGTAAGCGAGGCCATATCGCTCGAGGATGCGCAGATCGAAGGCCACGCATGCGCCACGCTCAAACGGCACCAGTCGAGGACGGAGAAGGGGTGAAGGAAGAAGCTTGGGAAAAACGGTGCTCATGGTGCCACGAAACTCGGTGAAAGCTGACAGAGCGAAGATGTGATGTGTGCGTTGAGGACGGACTTCTCTATTTGAGTTTCATGGGACCTCCTTTTCATTGATAAGCTCCTTTGACCCGAGCTGGTCGTTTCGCTCCCTTCCCGAGCCTTCAGATGAACTTCCAGCATGTCTGCACTGATTCCCTTGTGTCCAAAACCTGTGGCTATGGAAGGCCCACCTTGAGAAGTTAGGCGCGAAACTCGAGGGTCGTACCGCCACTGAGGAGGAAGATGTGAACGAAGACGAGGAAGAGAACGGGGGACTTCCGAGTCATAAAGAGGAGGGAAATGGATCAGATGCCTCGAGTAGCCTTGCTGACTACCTCGAGGCCAAACACCGCAAGCGCTGCTTGAGGGAGAGCGCATAGAAGATGGTGACGGCCTTATAAGGAGCTTGAACCATGCGATGTGTGTTCAGGCGACGTTTGATCACCGTGACAACGTATGTGAGTGAACCATTCAGCGCTCAGCTACAAAAGAATTTTGATGCGTGGTACTCATCGAACAAAAACAAACCATTTTCATTTCGAGAGCATATTCTGACACTCCCGTATGAGAAAACATCGTGGCGAATACCATAAAATCGTGTGACGTTGGAGAAGTGAGAGTGGTACGTAACATGGCAAGGCAGCAGCGTGAATGGCATTGGGCAAAGAGACATGAGAAGTTAAAGGAGCAGAGCACCAGGAAGCGATATATTCGAGAATAGAACAGACAAGAAGCGTGGCACGACCAACACGATGGTCCGACCCAGTCGGGACTGAGTCCCGACTGGGACACATCGGACTGTTGCACCTCGTCTGTCGACGACGTCAATGTCACTATCTGTATCCGTCGGTCGATGGATCCAGGTGCGCGGGTGACCATTGCCACAGTGGCTTGCGTGCTTGTAGTAACATCATGCGTAGGGACTCCCAAGACGCGGCTCGGACGACTCCGGACGACGCGACGGTGATGATCATGCACCGCGTCTTTTACAATAGCACACCCAAACCACGCTATGCACATATCTCTCGACGCTGTTTGGCTACCCGGGCGGGGCTGCTAGGGGAGTTAACCTCTCGTGATTTTATTTCCCAAGTTACGAAGTGAGTCGTCGAGTCTGTTCATTTTGGCGATGCTGTCTATTGAAACCGTGTTGGGTCTAGGCCTGAGCAACTCCATAGATTTCTCCAGGATCAAGGCCGAATTGTATACTCTGGCATAGATCCGACAGCCGATTCATTACATGTGGGCCACATCTTGCCAATGATGTGTCTGGTCCATTTTCAGCGTCACGGCCACCAAGTCATTCCTCTTGTAAGCAGGGATAACTGCCTTCATTTTTTTTTGGCTTCATGGCTCTATAGATTGGAGGCGCCACGGCTTTGATTGGAGATCCCTCTGGACGGTCTACAGAGAGGCCTCACATGGATGAAGCCGCAACCCAAAAGAACATGCTCAAGCTATCAGCTGCCGTCCAGAAATTCTTTGAACGCGCTCGCGACTATGTGGGCAAGCGGACACCTTCGCTGGCTGCTTCATATGTACCCCCACTCGTCATGAATAATATCGAATGGTTCAAGGGTCTAGGCGTGTTGGAATTCATGCGCGTCGCTGGGTCCGCCGCCCGGGTCAACAGCATGATTGCTCGAGAGAGGCAGGTCCAATTAATTCAGTATTCGTCATTACTGACTCCCGTTCATCCAGCGTCCAGTCTCGGCTGAACTCACAACAAGGTATATCGTATTCGGAGTTCTCGTACCAACTTCTACAAGCGTATGACTTCTTGGTCTTACACCGAAAGACTGGTTGCACCATTCAAATTGGAGGGTCAGACCAATGGGGTAACATCATCGCTGGACTTGAATTGATTGGCCGTACGTGCGGGACATTAGATGGAGTCGCCGAGAGTCGGGAACGGGCATATGGTATCACCACGCCTCTCCTCACAACTTCGAGTGGCGCGAAGTTCGGCAAAAGTGCGGGTAACGCCGTGTGGTTGGACGAACAGCTAACAACGGCGTATGATTTTTACCAGGTGGGCGTTATTGTATGTGACTTTATCATTGATACGACGCCACCTGCAGTTCTTTATGAAAACGAGTGATGACGACGTCGGTCGGTATTTGAAATTGTTCACTTTGTTACCCTTAG
The DNA here is from genome assembly GCA_022496215.1 of Russula brevipes. Taxonomy (NCBI): domain Eukaryota; kingdom Fungi; phylum Basidiomycota; class Agaricomycetes; order Russulales; family Russulaceae; genus Russula; species Russula brevipes. The sequence goes on along the minus strand of WTXF01000004.1, from coordinate 367,271 downwards.
AACAAGTGCAGGAAGTTCTTGAGGAGCATAACGTGAGTGATATGTAAGGCGCCACATACCATCCTGATTGCAATCACATAGAAAAAACCCGAAGAACGCATTGCCCAAACGCTTCTGGCGGACGAAGTAACGGAGCTTGTACACACAGGTAATTTTCGTTCATTGTGCGAAAGTTCCTTGTCTGAACCCCTTTTAGCTGAAGGCGTTAAGCGCGCGAAACTAGTTACCAGGGTGCTTTTTGGCACGGACATATCCGTGCTGCGTGCCGAGGAAGTTTTGGAAGCTCTTGCGGGTGACCGGCGCCTTTTCATCGTTTCCGCGGATGAGATGTATGGGACGACAGTTCTGAGGTTGGCCGTCAACCATGGGGTAACTAAAACTGCCAGTATGTTGCTAGCAGGTTTAGAGATATTTGTTCATTCACCCTCCACAGCTGCCGCAAAATCTTTGATTGCAATGCGTGGTCTTTATATGAACGGCCGGACTGTCGATGCACATACGAGAGTTCAACCAGGGGACTTGATTGATGGACGCCTGATTATTGTCCGTGCTGGGAGGGACAAGCACGCGGTCTTTGCCCTTCAGAGGTAATGACCATACTACCATTGAGTACACCACTGTTTTAGACTAGACGCCCCAGATTTTGCATTTTGTGTACTTGGAAATGAAATTTACACGAGAATGAAAACGCCACGTGTCGCAATTCGCGCGTGCCTCGGGGACGCTCGACGACCAACAAAGACTGTTTCGCCGCCCGTCATTATCACTGATATAAGTGCCGCGCCCGTCCCAATTTTCTTCTCTCTCTTCCAGGTCCTGTAACCCAAAAAAAGCATAAAATGTTATCTGCGAGCCACTTTCTCAGTGGTGCTGCGCTAGTCGCACTCGTCGCATCCTCCCTTCCTGTCTATGCTTTCTACCTCCCCGGCGCCGCACCCCATGACTATGAACAGGGAGAACAGGTCAACCTTTTCGTCAATGCATTGACTCCAATGTTATCTGGTTCGGATGATGCAAAACTGGTGAGTACATTCTCTGTTCCTGAGCCAGCTGGCGCCTGATCCCTAAGCAAACTCGTAGAGGTCGCTAATCAATTGTATGTACCCCGCGATTCCCTTCGAAAGAGAATCTAACGTAATATTAGACGACTACTACCACCCAAGTTTCCACTTCTGTGAACCACCAGGTGGTCCCCACAAACAACCCGAGTCTCTAGGCTCTATCCTCTTTGGCGATCGCATATTCGATTCACCATATGACGTGCGGAGCCTCTCATTTCGTCTTGCCCCATGTCTTACTCCTCTTTCAGATCCGAATGTTGCAAGATAATGCGACGTGCAAGTCTCTCTGTGTATCTTCCGTCCCTGCTGAAGACGCCAAGTTCATCAACAACCGCATTCGCGAGGACTACGCGCTGAACTGGCTTATCGATGGTCTTCCTGCAGCCGAAATGAAAATCGACATGAACTCGAAAGACATGTTCTTCGATATGGGATTCAATCTTGGAAACGATGATGGTCCCAACGCGGAGCGTCCTCCGTTGAATAATCACTACGACATTGTTTTGAGGTATGCTTCATGCCTGACGTCGTGGCCCGATATCGTTGATCGATGCAATGGTGACACAGATATCACACTCCCAGTACTGGGAAGTATCGTATAGTCGGCGTCCTTGTGTGGCCCTCGAGGTACTGCATAAGTCCGTGCCCCCGGACATGCACCCTAACTTTTCCCTCTTTTAGCCGAGGTGGCCCCCAAGATGGCCTCTTAGATTGTGACTCTGAGGTATCACCTTTGACTTTGAACGAGAAGGGAGATAACCCAGTTCGATATTCCTATCGCGTTATGTGGAATGTAAGTCTCCTTCCTTTATTTCACGAGTAATTCTGACTGTTTTGGTACGTAGGAATCTTCCACTCCATGGGTAAGCTTTTCCTCTTAATCTCGCTCATTGTTGGGTGAATTTGTCTATTCTCCATAGGCAACTCGATGGGACAACTACCTTCATATCTTTGACCCACGTATCCATTGGTTCAGCCTGATCAATTCGCTCGTGATCGTTGTTTTCCTCTGCGCCATGGTTTCAATGATCGTCTATCGTAGCATATCTCGAGATGTACGCCCTTTCGCTATCTGCACCTCCCTCCGCTTCACCGCGACTATTTCACAGATATCTCGGTATAATGCAATCGACCTTAGCGTACGTATACTCATTTAAGCACTAGCACTATAAAGTTGTACTAATCTAACTAGGAGGACGTCCAAGAGGATTGGGGCTGGAAACTCGTCCATGGCGAAGTATTCAGAACCCCAAACAATCCCCTGGTGCTCTCCGCTCTCGTGGGCAATGGTGCTCAGCTATGCGCCATGGTCGGAATCACTTTAGGCGTGTCCTCAGCGTCTTACTCTCTACGTCTGGTGCTAAGCTAGGATGTTTTAGTCTTCGCTCTGTTGGGTTTCCTTTCTCCTTCAAACCGGGGCTCTCTCGCCACAGTAATGATGATCTGTTGGACTTTCTTCGGCAGGTTAGTCCCTATTTGAGTACCTATCGTGTTTACGGGCTCATGGTCGTGTGCAGCATCAGCGGTTACATTTCAAGCAGAGTCTATGCATCGCTCGGAGGAACTGACCGTAGGAAGAATGCCTTCGTCACGGCAACTGTCCTCCCTACGTGCGTGAGATATATAATTGCGATATTATAGCTTACTCTCGACAGGTTCATCTTCGCGATCGTGTTTCTCCTCAACTTATTCTTGATTGCGGCTCACTCTTCCGGAGCTGTTCCATTTGGTGGGCCAACGTCAATACTTTCATGTTGTCACCTGTTATATCCGCCTTTTAGGGACATTACTCCTCATTGTGCTCCTTTGGTTCGGCATCTCTGCGCCATTATCCACAATTGGCGCATATTTTGGGAGCAGGCGCGGGGTACGACAGTTTGCTCCGATTCCACTGGCTTTTATTATCTTTCTTACGTTTTCGCCGAAGGCGATTTCTCACCCTGTCAGAATAAATGCCATCCCTCGTCAGATCCCACCTCCGCCAAAATACTTACGGCCATGGGTATGCCATTATCTCGCGATTTTCATCCCTATACTAAATAAGGAGTTAGGCTGCTGCTCTACTCGGTGGCATTCTCCCGTTTGGCGCCGCGTTCGTAGAATTGTATTTTGTGCTATCAAGCTTGTTCGCGTCTAGGGCATATTATGCCTTCGGTTTTCTCGCCCTGACTGCGGGCGTCGTCGGCTTGACCACTGCTACGGTCACTATCTTATTCACATACTTTATTCTTTGCGCCGAAGAGTACCGGTGCGCCCAATTTTCGTTGACAGCTGTGGCCTCATTACCCATGCATTTGTTGCTAGATGGCACTGGCGTGCCTTCCTCACTGGCGGCGGAAGCGCGTTCTGGTTGCTCGCTTATGGCCTATTCTATTGGATGTCACGCCTTTCGCTTGACTCTTTTTCCAGTGTTGTCCTATACTTGGGGTATCTATTCCTCTTGGTCATTCTTGACTTCTTGGTGACAGGTCAGTCATCTGGTCCACGTTGCTTTCTTGTTGACTCAATACATTCCACCGTATGGTGGCTCACAGGTACGATTGGGTTCTTAGCTACGTACTGGGCCATACGGCAGTTGTACAGCTCGATTCGGATCGACTGAAATCATGGACATATTCTAGATGTTAGTTTAATTTTTTGTTCTCCCTAGACATTGACTTCGTTCATTCCCACGGCCCGAATCACCTAGCTGATACCACTATGTATGATCGACATGGAAAAGATAGGCTCAATCGCCATACAGGTCGTGTATGGCAATCTAGAGCGTGATCGGGCGATGTCCTTTCTTGACTTGCATCGGAAACCCTGGGTCTATAAATCACTGCCAGTCTTATCATTGCGCCACTACAAGTGCATTTGAGGGTGTTACAGGGACGTCTCCCTTGCACAACAGTTACCCAGCACAGGAACCCGTTCCGCTGGCTCGACCATCGATTTCGTAGGTTTCCCATAATCAAGTATGGGGAGAAAGGCCGTCTGGGAAAAGGATCCCACTTTTACTTAGAGCAGTCACTGCATGGAGCCATTTGGCCTTCATCTCGGGTCAGTTTTTGCCAAGGTACGAATGAGCGACAAGAGTGACATTTTCTCCAGGGCCCTGTAAGTTGTGGGCATCATCATATTCCGAATCATTTGCACTGCAGCGCTCGTTTCACACACACTGCTACGGAAGTCGTTAGCATTTCTCCTTGTGACGTAGGACGTAGACTCGGAATCGGACTCCTAATCCCAAGCGTGGTTCTAGGCACACAGCGGAAGCAAATGACGCCCACCACGATCGGAATTGGGCAGTAACGGGTATAAAATAACCTCCACGCACAGGACATTGAGGGTATTGTCCCACCTCCATTCCCATCTTCTTCTTATAACTCCCAACCACTGACCACCTAACTACCCACCGCACCGTGCAAACCGCGCTGTATAGGAGTCTCCCCAAAGCATTCTTTTGCGGCGCCTCACTAGCCTCACTACTCCTATCTCGGCGTCACGTCACCTTTACATCCCTGTACCCCTATTAACAACACGTATTTAAGAAATCACTTTCCTTGCTTGTCTTTGCTCGCGTCCCCTGTCTCATCGTCTCATCTCGACGCCGCCCGCTCCTAACTCTCCATCAATTCTATCTCACTGTGAGGGTAGTTGGACCGTGCGATCGCAAACAAGCGAATCTGCCCAACTGGACTGCCTCACTCTACTCTCCAAAAATACTGTCGCTCTCCAGCCACAATCTACCCACGACATGGCTACATACCAATCTGGTCCGTGTATTGATAACATGCCTCACCAACGTGAAGGAGAAATACACTCCAAATCCACCATCCTTCGCGTTGCTGCAGTCGAAAATCCGGTCATTATTAGAACCAATGTTCGCCTAGATGACGAAAACTGGATCGATTGGAGTGAGCACATGATCCTCATACTTGCCTTCTGTGGGGTCGATGGATACACCAAAGGCGAGATCGCCCAACCAAACTCTGACGACGATCCGGAAGGAGCCAAGAACTGGGCCTTCAATGACACATACGCCAAACTCCTCATTAGAATTAACCTATCATCCACACAGGTGGTTCACACCATGGGGTGCAAAACCGCCCACAATATGTGGGCAAATCTTGAGGCTGTACACGAGCCCCTTGACAAACAAGTCTTTCTGTATTATCGAGAACTCTTCTGTATTATGGCAGACGAGGAAACAAATATCCCTGAACACTTGAATAAGCTCAAGCGACGGCGGGAATGGGTTAATCGCATGATGAATTACGACTTGAAGATCTCAGATGTGATGTTCAAGTATACCATCGTGACCTCTTTACCACCCTCTTGGAAGGAATTCACCGACTTTCTGACGGGAGGCGCCAATAGCAAGTCCTGGGAGCACACGAGCGCACAACAGCTCATCGGTATTATCAGACAAGAACACTTTTATCGCTGTCGCAGACAAGAATCAAATGAGTAAGTAATCACCGAAGTCTATCATAACATTCGTTAATACACGGTCGCTTATAACCCTCCTAGACAGAAAACCGACGTGTTTTGTCATCATTGCAAACGCCGAAACCATAGCACCGAGCAATGTTACCACCTGACCAGCACTAAATGCGACACATGTGGCCGTTTTGGCCACGACGATAGCGACTGTTGGTCTGGGCCAGGTCGAAACCGAAAAAGGAGAAAACTTGAACGAGCTTGAACTCCTGGACACTGTTTCATCGTTCTTCGTTCTGAACTTTTCCTTCCTCCCCCTCCCCCATCTGAGTTTACTTGGCCACCTCCCCCTTCCTGTCTTTGTAATGTTGCGGTCGCACTGTACTTGTATCTACGCATCCCAATGCTCTTGCGCCTCCCTTTCTACTCGTTTCCACTTGATTCAGTCTCCCTCTGCTACTAGTGTCACGTCCGAGTCGCCCTGGTTCGCGTACCCCAATGTACAATTATTTAGGCGCATCGCACGCCCGTTCATACAACACATATTTCCCCAGTCGAGAGCAACACATTTTTTGGGGGCGATGTCCTACATTCCGATCAATCGGAATAACCTCACCTCATTGAGCGGTCGGGATAGTGGTGACCGATACACCGGTGGTGCAGGCGCAATAATGCCTTTTGTCAAGGATGGTAATACTGTGCGGGGGGATGGCTGCAAGTACTCATACAATATGCGTGCATCGCACGAAGAGTGGCAAGAGAAGACCGCGGAAAAGACCTCTGTACCTTTCCCACAAATGGGCCAGCACAAAGCTGGGAAACACAGCATAAACGCTTCAGGCAACATACAGTGGTCTAGTAGACTGGCTTGCGGAAACTTCTCGATCACAAGATGGTCGATGGTTTGATGTCGATGTCGATACACATACACTATATGCTGATTGTGCGGCATGCACCGGAGCGAAGCAGTCCCCATTCAGTATGAAGGCTGAGAAACGAATTGTATAGGCCCGGATCCGTACTATCTAACTGTAGACCGGTGCGCGCTGAGCGCTGAGCCGCGGGACAAGACAAGAATTTGGTGTCCCTCAAAACGGCCATCGGTTTCTTCCTGTGCGCGAAGGGAATTAATCGGTCGTTCGACCTATGTGGGGATACATAGCGGAAACAATAGTACCAAAGCCCCATTGGCATCATCATTTCCCAAGGTGCAATTCCGTACTTGTCGCTCATGACAAAATAGACGACGTCGAAAAATCTTCGATATCCCCAGAGTACAGCAAGCCAAAGCGTAGCTAGCACGTAGCAAAGATTCGGTCGTGTTTCTCCTCGATTACTTGATACTCAACCCAACAGTAGATCGTTACACTATATCTTGAGATATCAGGAAGAGTTACCTTACGATGAATATGGTAGGCCGCTAACGGTGTTTGCGGGCACCGTGGAGAAGACTCGAAGACGATTATCAAAAATCATTAGAAATCCGTTGATGAGATCGAGGCTTGCGGACACCGTCACGAGATATTCTTCCAGGACAGAACCGACAAGATGACGCGCGGGTGTTTCGCATCACAGCAACACGGTAAGCCGCAATCGAAGTTGGGGGATATCTGGCTCCCCGGTTGGACCACGCTCAAAACGTCCGAGTGATAAAAATCCGCTTGGCAGGGTTCATCGTTCATCACTAATGACAGAGAACAAAGGGGGCCTCAGACAAAACGAGGGCACAAACGGAAGCCCGGAATGCGCGGGATCACATTCATGTCGTGTGAACCGTCCGCATATTCCGAGAAGAGGGCAAGACATGAAATTTGCATGAAACATCAAGGTCACGAGGAGGGGTAGAAGAGGAAACACCGCTTTATCGCAGAGCCTGGTACTCGCCTGGCCCGCCCAGGCTGCAGGAACCATCGGAGAGTGTGATGGAGACGCGTCTCTGCGTCCCAAATGCGGCAAGACGAGGCGGCCTGGAACATCGGAGCTTTTCACCTACCATAAGTGGTTCGTGAGAAAGAACTATAATAGCTATGAGTAACAAGGTTTGTCGTCCTACAGAGCATATACTAACCAAGCCTACCGTCCACACCCGGTATCCACTGCAAGAATGGGCTGTATGTCTGTGGTCCTCTTTACATTCTGACACGCACTCATCACTATTGTGTCGTAGCCAACAAACCCCGCGGATTGCAAGCAGCGCGCAAGCTCAGGAATACTCGTCGGGATAACCGATGGGTGTGTTTTACCATTTTGTCCTGCTACCTGCAGTTAACACAGATCCGCTGACCCTGTTGCGTCCGTTGGGGGTCCCTTCCTGCGCATCTAGGCGGATAAATCATACAAAAAGCGCGCCCTCGGCAACTTTTATAAAACATCACCCACAGGAGGGTCCTCACACGCAAAAGGCATCGTCCTCGAGAAGGTTGGCGTCGAGGCCAAGCAGCCCAATTCCGCCATCCGCAAGTGTGTGCGTGTACAACTGATCAAGAACGGGAAGAAGGTTACCGCTTTCGTCCCCGTGCGTTCTCCCTTTTTTTTCCCCCTGGGATTAGTGTGCCGCGAGTGCTCAGATTTGGGAATCACTCTTCAGAATGACGGTTGCCTTAACTTTGTCGACGAGAACGACGAAGTCCTCATCTCTGGTTTCGGTCGTCGTGGTAAGGCCAAGGGTGATATTCCTGGTGTTCGATTCAAGGTGGTGAAGGTGTCTGGTGTGGGTCTACTTGCCCTCTGGAAAGAGAAGAAGGTCCGTATTTTCCCGTTCCCATACTGTGATCCGATTTCTGAAGCGGCCACCTCACTCACAGGAGAAGCCCCGCTCATAATTCGGAATTTATGTTATCCTGCGGATTCACTTCCGCTGTGGTTTATGTCATACTGTACTGCATTGCATGCATTCCCAAATGAAGCCTAAGCCCACACACACCAAGCATAATTTTCATCGAAGACAGAAAGGAAGTTGCATGTTGATTTGAGTCGACACGATAGCGAGTTGGAAAGATATGCTTAAACTATAGAACCGATATGGAAAAATTTGCGAAAGCAGACAGCAGTATGTACAGGGAATAGACTCTTAGGTCATGATGCCCTGCCCGCGAAGATAGTGCTTGAGATCGTCGACGAGCTCCAGTTGCTCCTCGATAGTGAGTCCGCTGACGATCGTTTGAAGTACTGAGCCGACAGTGACGTGATGCTCGCGAATGAAGCTGCTGTAGTAGACGTAGACGAACACGCCCATGAGGAACCTGGTGTGGGAAGTAAAACAAGGCCTTGTCAGTACAAGATCGTCCACACATGTGGAATGGCTCGACGTACTGGCAATCCATTCGATCCGTCATGCCGCCATGTCCGGGAATGCTGTCCCCAAAGTCCTTGATGTTGAAAGCACGCTTGAAACCCGAAGCAAAAAAGCCACCAAATGGTGCGACCAAGGAAGCGAAGCATGCCATGAATAGCAGATGGAACTGATATGGCGTATACGAGATCGTGAGAATCTCCCCGGGGAGCTACAACGAATACTCATCCATGAAAAGCCTATCTATTATCAAGGGAAGGGACGCACGACAGTTGAGATGAACTTGGCGACGGGTTTCCAGATGACCCACTCGCGCCAGACAAAGGCTGGATTCGGCGTACAGACCATATTGCTCCACGCGTTGACGCCCAAGTCATGGACAGGACAGATCATGTAGTTGAATTGGCTGAAGAGCGAGCCCCACACAATGGCGAAGACGATTGTGCACAAAAACGCTCCAACAAAACCCTCGACGGTCTTCTTTGGCGAGAGTTTGATGAGCGGCGTGCGGCCCATGGTGATGCCGCAGACGTACGCGAAGACATCGTTGCAAATGACGAGGGAGGCGGGAACAAAGAACCAGATGAGCCCCTCGAGGATGTTATTTATGATGAAGTGGCTGAGAACAACGTTAGGCATGGACCATCGGCAGCCCTGTTTGGAGATTCCTACCTGGAGACAACGATGAGCAGGAGCGTCATATGCACCCAACAGAATAGGCCGAATTGCTGCTTGAGGTGACCCTTCTTCAAGGACATGACAAAGCCTACGAAGCCAATTGTGTAGAGCGTAAAACTAATAATCCTATGATTTGCGGCAAACGGGAGGAAATTCGCCTCTGCAAAGACGACGTGCTACGACCGAAAGGCATGAGCCGAGATGAACAGGAGATTCCGCGATGAATAGGCACCTTGAAGTAATAAATGATACTCTCGCCATACAGGAAATAATTTGCCGTCGCGAAGAAGTACCAGCTCAAAGTCTTGCTCCAAGGATCTTTGCCTCCGTACGCCACGGGTTTCGAGTCCATAAGCGTAAATAACCGAGTCACCTCACGATACACAAGGGTCTGGCAAAGGAAGACAAGGATAATCATGCAAACGTGACCCATGAGTAGGCAACCTAAGATGATGCGCATAAGCCCACGACTCGCTCTGTACAGCTTGCTCAACTGACCTAAAAACCCGCCAAGCATGATGAAGGTCCACAGTGTGCGGACCAGAACATTGTGGCTCTTCTTTGCAGGTTTCTCGGCTTCCGCATCTGTTCCAGGTGGTGGAGCAGCGAGCGCCTTCGCAATATTCGGCGGACTGAGAACGGAATCGGAAGACGGAGGCGCCCGTTTATTCGGAGGATCCGAACGGACGGGCTGAGAAGGTGGCTGATCTACCGTTGTCGGCTTGGCGCGTTGAAGGATAGACGGGGTACTCGGCGGTTCCCTAGAAGGGGTCCGCCCCCCACCGGGCTTCGTCGAATGTCCATTTAGCGCCGAAGGGTGGGCTTCATCTCGCGAGGGGTTAGCATTCGCCCTGAGAGGCAAGGGTTCGGGAGGCTCGATGGGGGGATGTTCTTGCGAGCTTCGGTCCGAGGGACAGGGTAGCTTGGCTTCGGTTCCTGTAGGAGAACCCGTTGAGACCGGAGATAGTCGTTCATACGTGTCACCCCTGATGGGGGCACGCGATTCTGCTGTTTCTTTTCCTGGCGGGCAGCTTTCGCCGCTTTTTTGAGGGCTGCCTTAGAAGGCTTGGACGGCGTATCCCTGAAATCACGAAAATAAGCTCTCTGTAGGAAACGTCGAGATGGTAGCTCTACACACACGACCGAAGGGATGACTGCCTCGGGCTCGGACAGCAACTCGCCCTCTGACTCTTCTCCGGATTCGACAGCAAGAACATCAAAAGCTGTACGCGAAGCGACTGTCGACTTTTTTTGTTGTAAATGACTCATTGTGATGGGTAGGATCCTCCTCAGAAGCAAACGAGAACGTTGAGGGCAAGCACCGGTCGGCGGTTTTCACGTGAACAGGGCTTGACGCGGCGGTCGGATTATATAACGCTCCCCCGTTCCTTAGACTCGTTCCTCCCAGCTGAGACGGTGACGGCAGAACTATTCAAGCCGCTTATTTTGCGGCGCCGCCTCGCCACGAAACCATTCGCTTCGTTCGTAAAGTTTTCAGGGCAGACCGACATTGCCCCCCATCGCAGACGCTCGCATGTAAAAAGAGCCGCACAGTGACCATGGGCGCTCTCACCATGTGGTCGATACTGCCCGGCTCAGGTTCCTCACGCAATCATTCCCCCGAAGGCAAAAAACGTTGTGCGTATTTTTCTGGCGCGTTCATTTAGACATATCCGGATACGCATTATCTGTGTCCGAGGACTCGGCGATAGAGCCACGCCGTGCCGTTCACGCACGATGATGCGCGTGACCGGTGCTGGGATCCCAAAAGGATGAGGGTTATGTAGCACGTCAGCGGTGTCTTGGAATTTGGCTAAGTATACGGAGTGTATACGGCAGTGAGCCCGGGAGAGTAGTGTAGGGGGCGGTGCAATATTAATGTAGTGCAACGTGAGCCGCTTGGCTGGACTCCCGAACCGGCGTCAAGGAACAAATTGGCGGTCTTGGTTTGGGCCTTGGGAATTGTGATCGCTAATGATTTCCCTCTTGTGCAGCTCCTCAGCTTTCATGATATATCCTTCTTCCTCTCCCCTTCACACCGTCCGTTGACACCCCACTCTTCTCCCCTTCCTCCCCTTATCATCCCTCTCCTCCCATGCCTGGCGTCGTGGAAAGCGACCAAGCCCGCCGCATCAGCAGGTCTATTGACGACGATATCAAGGTCGGCCAACTTGTCCAAATGCGCGCCATATCTTATCCTCTTTCACAGCGCGAAAGAGAGCTAATCAAGAAAAGGCAAAAACAAAGAAAGGATGTCAAGGGTCGGTTACCTCCTCCCTCTGCCCCCTTCGTCGTTTTCTGACTCTCGTTTCCGTTGTTACCCGACTGGTACTCGTACCCAGTCATGCTTCTAGGACAGGCCGAGTCCGGCAAGTCCACGCTACAGAAACAATTCCAACTGTATCACGCTTCTCAGACGTTGGACCGCGAGCGTCCGTCGTGGCGTCCAATCGTCTACTTCAACGCCATCAAGGCCGTTCGCACTATTCTGGATGAACTCGACTGGGACCTCGAAACCCATGTTGATCGCGAAGATGAGGCCTATGTTGATCCGAGCTGGCCCATGCAGATCTCCCGCGTCCGCCACAAGCTACTGCCATTGGTGACAATCGAGGACAGCCTAGCCTCCGAACTCAACGGCGGTGTTACAGTCGCCGGTGGCCGCTCGGGCGTGTTCGTTCGTGCCGGTTGGCAGTCTGTCGTAACCTCGACGCGATCCTGGCCAGTCGATATGCAAGGCCGCCAAGCCGGATCAGCCTCTGGCGACGGTGTCGTGGCAACTATGGCCGCTAAGCTACTCGCAGAGTTGCAATACGACGTCGCAGAGCTATGGCAACATCCCGCAGTGAAGACCCTTCTCCGAATGCGCAGGTTACGTTTGGAAGAGTCGGCAGCATTGTTCGTCCATCTGCCGGCTTTTATGAGTGATCATTCTCACGTCTGTCCTTTAGCTTTCTGGATGAGATTCATCGACTTGCCGAACCCGATTATTTACCGACGACAGGTGCGTCATAGTCTCTCGTTCGTTTACTGAGTTTGATTTCCGTGCTAGACGATATCTTGCATGGACGTTTGCAGACATTAGGCGTCACAGAACACTCTTTCGACATCAATGTTGGCGGAAATCACTATACGTGGTTATTGTATGATGTGGGCGGTGCTGTGAGTTCTTGCCAACGTCGTCTTCAGCCCTCCTTTGTTGACATGTTCTGTCGGTTCATGGTAGAGGGGTCAGGTGAGCAATCAGACCAAGCGATGGTAGGATTGTCTTATACTCTACAATGCAGCGACATGCCTGGGCGCCTTACTTCGATGATGGTAAGTGTTACCCCACTCACATCCTTCTTGCGAAGGCTCCGCTTCTTTCTTCTCCTGCTTCTAGCCTCGTTATGAGAGGCACACGGGCCGAGGCGTGGTGCCGATTTATCCTTTATCATGATCCACTTTATTCCAATGACGCCAATTTAGCTGATCTTCATCGTGACTAATGTCTATCCTTGTCCAGCTACGGCAATCATTTTCCTGGCTCCCATTTCCGCGTTCGATCAGGTGAGCACACAGTGGCCGGCGGGCCCAATATGTGGAGCCTTTCCGGACCCGTTCGGCTGTTTTGACGCCCTACTTCCAGTACCTGGAAGAAGATCCACGCACAAATCGCATCGATGACTCTCTGCAACTTTTCACTTCCACGTGCTCGAACAAATTACTGAAAAACTCAACCATGGTACTAATGTTGAACAAGGCGAGTGATTATCAGGACAGGAGGGCGTGTCAGCCACTTATCGAGTGAGCAAACAGACCGACATACTGAGAAAAAAGCTTCAAGCAGGCGTAATGGTCAAGAAGTAGTGCGTTTTTTTCTATCACAACTCTCGCCGTTTCATTCATTCGTTCATATTGTATGGCCATAGCATTACTTCATACGGCGAGCGTGAAAATAGGTATGAGGAAGTGTCGGATTACTTCCGCGCACATTTCGCACAGGTTTACAAGCGCAAGGGCGTGCAAAAACAAGAGCTATACATTGTACGTGTCCATCTCCTTCATATGTACTTTTGTGTGAACACGTCTCGTTACAGCATTTCACGTCCATGCTTGTGAGTATCTGAGTTACGTCCATGTTCACCAAGTGACGGCGTTCCTACCGTCAGGACATTCGTGCCACCCAGAAGATCATTGTCGATAGTAGGTCTCCCTTCTTTAGTTTGAGTCATGAGGTGAACGTCTGAATTTTTTCAGTTAATGAAGCCATTATCAAGTCATACCTCGGTCAGTCGATGTTGGTTTCGTGAACAGTCCGGTCAATATAGTCAGAATTCATTCATCAACACGAGTCTCTTTTGTCCCCGTCATTCCACCGCTATCGATCCATCATTCGAGAAATTATCGCTGTTGTCAGAATAGACGGCGCGCCGTGCATGTAGTAGTTTGGTGACATGCATTTATTCCATGTTTTGCTTGTTATTGTGTACTTTCCAGCCCCACTATCTGAACTGATAATAAATTACACTCACATTTACCGTGGGAATATAATAAAATTTGGTCTCGAGCTCAGCCAACACCTGCACCCGCACCTGCCGTGCACCATACAGATCCTCATGTCTACCAGCGGTCTCAAAGCCATCGCGCCGGTGCCAACGGCAGCCGATTTCTTGGATATCGTGCTGTCCAAGACACAGCGGAAAACACCCACAGTGCGTCCCAGCGATTGCCTGTGCCTTGATGTCGATGTCGACCATAGCACTCGGTAGGTCATCCACAAAAACTTCAAAATTAGTCGCATTCGCAATTTCTATATGCGCAAGGTCAAGTTCACACAAGATACCTTCGATGAAAAGCTCAGTGCGATCCTCTCCGAATTCCCGATGCTCGACGTACGTCTTTTCTCATGCCTCATGGCTGACCCGTTGGTTTACACCCAGGATGTGTGCAGGATCTACATCCGTTCTTGTCCTCGCTGATGAACGTATTGTATGACAAGAATCACTACAAACTTGCCCTCGGCCAATTACGCACAGCGCGGCATCTCATCGACCACGTTGCGAAAGATTACGTCCGGCTACTGAAGTTTGGAGATAGCTTGTACCGGTGCAAGCAGTTGAAAAAGGCGGCTCTAGGCCGGTGCGCTTCACGCTTTTTTTTTTCTCTTTGCCGGAAACAGACGTCCCGCTAATGAAGCGCAAATTCACCCATAGAATGGCGACCATCATGCGCCGCCAAAAAGATCCTCTGGCATACCTCGAGCAGGTCCGGCAGCACATATCGCGACTGCCAGCCATCGACCCCAATACGCGCACCCTCCTCATATGTGGCTATCCGAACGTCGGTAAATCGTCGTTCATCAACAAGGTCACGCGCGCGGACGTCGACGTCCAGCCGTATGCGTTCACCACGAAGTCCCTGTTTGTGGGACACCTGGACTATAAATACCTTCGGTGGCAGGTCATTGACACACCTGGCATTCTTGACCACCCGTTAGAGGATATGAATACGATAGAGATGCAGAGCATCACGGCATTGGCGCACTTGAAGAGCTGTGTATTATATTTCATGGATCTCAGCGAACAGTGTGGGTATACTGTCGAAGCACAGGTCTGTGATGATTCGTTCGTTCCCGTGTACTGCTTTGTGACCTTGGTTCATAGTGTAAATTATTCCACTCCATCAAGCCATTGTTTGCGGGCAAACCTACTATGCTTGTTATCAACAAGATCGATGTCACACGCCTTGAAGACCTCACTCCGGATAACCGCACGCTTGTACAAGAGATCATCGATACTGAGGGAGTGCAAAGCGTGCATGTGTCATGTTATTCCGAGGAAGGTGTTATGGATCTCAAAAATAAAGCCTGCGATGCCCTCCTTTCGCAACGCGTGGAGGCGAAGCTCAAGGGCAGCAAGATTAACGCCGTCATTAACCGTATTCACGTCGCTCAACCGAAGCCGCGCGATGAGGTTGTCCGTGAGCCGTTCATCCCAGAAGCGGTCAAGCTACGCAAAAAGTACGACAAGAACGATCCCGACCGGCGGAAGCTCGAGAAAGATATCGAGCTGGAGGAGGGTGGTCCCGGGGTATATAATATCAACCTTAAAAGTGCGTATGGCGCGTTTGCATTGCTTTCTTCGTATTAAGGGTGGCGCAGAGGATTACATCCTTTCGAACGACGAGTGGAGGGACGACATTATCCCGGAAATCATGGATGGCAAGAATATCGCTGATTTCATTGATCCCGACATCGCCGAGAAGTTAGAAGCTCTTGAGCGCGAGGAGGGGATGCTCGAAGCTGAGGGCTTCTACGATGACCGCGAGGAAATGGTGAGTTCCGTCTTCCAAGGAATTTGCGTCACGCTCTAGAAAAAAGGGTCCCTCATTGACTTTTCGATCACTCTCGGTTCATAGTTTGACTCGGATGATGAGCGTGAAGCAGCAGCAGCGAAAATTGCCCTCGGCCATAAGTTGGTGGCGCAGAGCAAAAAGAAGATGAAGAACAAGGCACGCTTACCGCGCACCGCGGGCCTTCGCACGCTTACCGACTTGACGACTGACTTGACGAATGCGGGCTTGGACCCGAGCCGCATTCAAGACCGCGCGGTGATGATTGCCAAGATACGTGGTGCAGGACGCAAGCGCAAGCGCGACGAGGACGAGGACGGAATGGATGTCGACGCCGATGCCGATGCCGATGGTCAGAACGGGGACAATTGGGCCTCGGAGGGAGAGGACGTCGTCGGCGAAGAGGGCGAGGGAGGACATGACACGCCGCAAAAGCGAGGCAAGGCCAACTCGGGTGCAGCCATCACGCGGAAGCGCGCGCCGCGCTCGGATCGGCAGTTCGCTGGCTTGCGGGACGACGCAGTATGTTCTGTTTTCTTTTCTTTTCCTCTTGCTGAAGGCACTGATGGAACTCCCCCCCTTTTCTTTTATTTTTCCCTTCCTATTTTCCTTTGTGATACGCACATACGTGCAGCAAGCATCCAAGGCCATACGGTTACGGAATCTTGGTCAGCGCAGACGCAACATGCACGCAAAAGCGGGCGAGAGCGACCGCGCTATCAGAGTCAAAATGGTGCGTGTTTTTTCCGGTCTTCTTGTCTTCAGGCACCCTGTCGTCTCCGCTGTTGTACTTGGCTCTCTGCGTTCTTCTGCTTCTTTGTTTCCCCCCGCCGCCGACACGACTTCTCATATAATTTCACCCGATTTTAGCCGAAACATCTCTTCTCTGGGAAGCGGAAGGGAGGAAAGACCAACCGCCGATAAGCACCACTTGGGACTCCGGCGGCATCTATATACTCCATCCACTTCTTGTACCTCACTATATCCATTTCCTGACACACAGCATACATCATCGTATTCTGCCCTCGTTCCATCAGACGGGCTGAAATTGAGAGAACCAAAGCAGGTATGTACAACGCCAAAGTCTAGACTGGACAGGGCGCACAACGCGGGCAAATGTTCTGGAGCCGTCATTGGTAATCGTATGCCCTTGTATGTATATTCCATAAACAATAAACAAAATCCACGAGAACATTCACGACGGAAAGCGAATTAAAGGAAAGAGCTGTGGCCAGTGACATTCGCGAACTGTTTGGCTGAGGAATTGAGGGAGCCGGCCAGCGACAGTGTTCCCTTGGGTATCGGTATCGAGACTCGTAACGTTATCAGAACCAGATGTTGAGGTGTTGGAGGAGAGATATCTACCCGTGGAAGGTTGTCGCCCCTTCCCGGCCTTCCCGCCGGCGCAACCCCAAACGGGCGCTCCGCCCTGGGACGAGTATCCTAGGACCCACACGCGCAGTGTCACGGTGCTCCCACAACCATCCTTTTCTCCTGAACATGTCCCTCCCTTGGTAGACGGTCAGCCGCTCGAGCTGGCTTTGCTTCCCGGGTCGGTGCCTCGGGTGTCCATCTTGGATTTCTATATAATGCCAAGTTCACCGCATCGTATGGCGGATTGGCAGTGGTTTTCATCCATCTGCCCCCCCCCCCCTCAGTTATGACGCTCTCTGATGCGCTCTGGAGCCCCTCCGATCCGCCAGCTTCGTTGCACGTTGGCGGCTGGCTATCCAACAAGTTTATGATTGCATTGATACCTTCAATTGGTGAACAACCTCATTGCCCTTATCTCAGGCAATGTATCGGCTCCGTATCTAGCCCGCTTTCTTGGGCTGCAGGTCGGATACCGAGCCTTTCTATCGGGGACTGGGCACTGAGCACCGAGTTTTGAGCCCGCTTTTCAGCGCTGACAACGTCGCAGTGTCATGAAATGGACGAAGAAGTGGCGTGGCTCTCTCTAGAAGCCCAACACCCCCCATACCTACATCCCCGCTCGCAGAAATCTTTCCGATGGTCTTTGAGAACTACAGATTGGATGCTGCGGAACACGAACGCAAGGAGGCGCGGCTGGGCGGAGGCAGACCGCCCTTGGTGACGTCTTCCCATCAGAGGAGCTACTTTGTTGACCGCGCAACGGCGCGTGTCCAAGTCATCACCCAGCTACCATCGGGCGCAATAAAGCCAGGTAATATTGATTTCATGGAATGGCTATACAGTCCACTCCCTCCTGAAACATACAAGGTGTAACCTATAGCTGAATGACGTCCCCCCCTCACCGAGTCGATTCGCTGCTTCCACCGGCAACGATGATATAACGCCGCCTGCCCTCCTCACACATCAGGACTGCCCGTGCTCAGTGTTCATGCGCTCATGCCCAGTACGCCGATCCCGCGCAGCAACTTGCGCGGGATATATCAGTTGCGGATTCTCCGAGTCCCAACTTCCGAGAGTATCGCGACGGTAGCCCAGGGTCTAAAACCCCGCTTGTTTTTAATTTGATGGGTGGTCTCTTGTAGTTACCCCACGCCAAGCACCAACGACGCCGTCAGTCGCAGACATCGTTGCGAACGATGTGCGTGCGACCCGACTACTTGAAACCCTCGGCGCTTGCATAACCAGCGAACCGACAAAGACTGCTCAGTTTCTCCCGCCACCTCAATTCTCCCCCGCCCAACTTTTCCCCGCGTTCCGGCCTAAACGATCTCGGATCTGGCCAACCATTTTCGTATTCTCTTGGGACCTGATCTACCGTTTTTTTTCACTTCTGCGCTCGGGTCGCACACGTGCCAGTGGCCTACGATTTATGATGAACGCTATGTTCAGAGTACACTTTCGTGATAAGATGCCGTCAGACCAGTGGCACATCGACGCGAAAATCTGCGCCCTCGAGTCGTGACTCGCTCGAGCGGCCTGGCATGACGCGGAAGACGCGTCTCATTTGTAGAACTTCATGCTTCATGCAAGCTTCATGGCTTGGTTCCTACCAACGCCGAAATAACACGACACCGCTTGTAACCGGTCTCCCTGATGTTACCCCCGGCCCTTCTAGACATTCGAGGTAAGTATCACTCCCTTATTATGGATGTATGCTTGATACTCGCCATTAGTCGATATAGGGATCACATATCGAATATGTTAGAAACAGGTCAATGGATGACCAGATCCGCAAGAACCACTTCAGCAGCCAGTGGGAAATGGCAATACTGTGATGATGTGAGAGCGACAGTGCCAACGATATGAGAGGTAAAAACGGTGCCTCTTTGGCTCTCTTTTTTTTCCCGGGTCGCTCGTGTTGCTTCCCGGGCTTGCATCTTGCGTTTCTTGCTCCACTCTGCGGCAACATGACGTCCATCTTTTCACATTTCACCCGGGAGCCACTCTTCTCTGGGAAGGGAGGGAAGCCCAATCGCCGATGAGCACCACTTGAGATTTCAGCGGCAATTGACACACTCCATCCACATCTTCAGTTGGATCTTACCCTTCTACATGATATATGCGACACACGGGGGACACATTTCGTAAATGTTACACCAGGCACACTGGTAATTGAGACAATCTAAGAGGTATGTACAACACGGAAGTCTAGACTAGACACGGTATGCGCAATGCGGGCAAACGTTCGTTGGTCGTCATTGGTATATCGCACAACGCGAGAAAGTATAGGTCACAACAAACCATAAACAAGAAAAAGGTAAATAAGATCCACAGGAATCGTGCAGAAGCACGGAAAGGAATAAGAATGTTTAAACAAAACAAAGGTAACAAGAATCGAAGGAAAAAGAATGGGGTCGTTCACGAATGGTTAAAGGGAGAGCCGCCCTGCGACAGTGTTCCCTGGGATTAGCGATATATCAGGACTATAATGTATCATATAAACTAGAGATCATATAGCAAGGCTAAAGTGGTGGCGCCGTAATGCTGAAGTAATGGGGGGGATGGGGAGAAGCTCGGTGGGAAGAGGATATCCAAGGGTAGAAGATCGAATGTTGTAGGTCTTGAGGATAAATATATATACACAGGCCCAAGCGCAAGCGTGAACGGCGAAAGGTCATGCGCTGGCACAACGGATGAGACGGCGCGGAGAGACCGGTTCGAGGACATGGCATGTCCCTCCCTCCTGGCCTGTTTACTCGCCCCAATCGATGAGATGGCGCAGAGAGACCGGTTTGAGGACGAAAAGACATGGGTATGTCCCTCCCTCCCGGCCTCTTTACCCGTCCCAATCGATGAGACGGCGCAGAGAGACCGGGTCGAGGACGAAAAGACATGGATATGTCCCTCCTGGCCTGTTTACTCGCCCCAATCGATGATGAGGCCGCCCGGTCCCGCGGGTGGGACGCCAATGGGACGCTCCGCCTCGCGGCGCAGCCACTTGAGTGCGCGCTTGTCGTCGCGGAGGAGACCCTCGAGCGTAGCGAGGCACGTTCGGTTGTGCTCGCGCAACCACTCTTTCTCCTCCTTGCTGAGCATGTGTTCCAGCACCATACGCGTCTGGATGGGAACGCACGTCAGCCGCTCGAATCCGAGCCAGCTTTGATCCGGGTCGGTGTGCTTGGTGTGCACGTCACGGACGACAAGGACGGACTCAATGCGAACACCAAATTCATCGTGTTTATCTGTCGCGTGTAAGAGAGGAGAGCGCGGAGTAGAAGCGGGTATCACTTACAGTAACCAGGCTCGTTGGTAAGAACATGGCCACGAGTTAGAGGAACACTGCTCGAGAAACCGTGCAAGCCTTCATGAACGTTGAGGAACGATCCAACACCATGGCCGGTCCCGTGCTGTCGATCAGAATCACAACGATGAGGGGTGTCAACAAAATTGATTAAACACGTGGATCAACTCACGAGGTAGTTCATGCCGTCCTGCCACAAATTCTTCCGCGCAAGGACATCCAGTTGCGCACCTGTCGTGCCTTTTGGGAATATAGCCGTGTCGATGGCGATCTACACGGAGGGAGAAGTCAGCATGTGTCCCCCTGATAAGAAAAAAAAAATCCGCTCACATGACCCTGTAATACTCGTGTGTAAGCCTCGCTCTGTTCTAAAGTTGGGCGACCGAAGTGTACGGTCCGTGTGGTGTCGCATGTGCCATCCCGATACTGTCCTCCAGAATCATTTAGATAAGGGGTTTCCTTGTCAATGATGAAGCTGTCGCTCTTGAGGGGGGAATAATGCGGGAGGGCAGCATTGGGTCCCGAGGCAGAGATATTCTCATAGGCAAGTCCCATGTAATTCTTTGCCTTTCTTCTGAACTCTGTGAGTCGCCAGGCGGCCTCCCACTCGGTAATCTCGAAACCCTTGGACATCTTCTCGTCAAGCCAAGCAAGGAATTGCACGTAACAGGCACCGTCACGCAGGTAAGCGCGCTTGAGTCCCTGGATCTCAACTTCGTTCTTGACGCTCTTCATCTCCTCAATGATCGGGGGGGCAAGGGAATAACGATAGTGTGTCAACATAAGCGAGATGGCATATGATGTCTGTGGGGAGATGATCACCTGTCAATGTTGAGGAATCGATCAATATCAATTACCAGAGAGAGATAAGGGGAGTACGGACTTTGCCATCGCCCCATTCACGGGTGCGCAAAAAGGACCAAATGCCGTTGTAATCCCTGGTCTCGACTCTGAGGTTTTGGAGATACTCGCGCACAGGGATCTCAATCTTCTCCTGCTCAACAAAGAGGATGGCACGATCCATGCCAATGTACAGGTATGAAACAAAGACAGGGTTGAAGGGGATATCGTCGCCGCGGAGATTCAACACGTACGCTGCGTCCGGTGTCACATGAGCAAGTGAGCAGGAATAGACGAAAGCCAACCCACCAATGGAGGCCAGGTTGCTGACCAAGGCGCCGACGTGTCGCTGAGACGGTGACGATTGACTCTTGGATGGCGATGAACTGGATGGGGTGAAATTTTTGATCCAATCGCGGACTTGGGTGAGCTTTTTCGAGGCATCTTTGCCTGTGCAGGAACATGGTCAATGAGTGAATCACACAGTGAAGACACTCAGGGACGAAACTCACCAGTGTATTCGATGGGCTGGACAAAGATCGTATTCCTCGACCGCCCCGGTTTAGCCTCCCAGATCAGATCGATGAGGTTCTGTGATGGATAAACAAGCTTGGACTTCTTTGCTTGCAGCAGAGGGTAAAGTTGTTGTGCAGCCTCATTGGAGATCATACGTGCGTCGAGGCCAACCCTCGCTTCATTGGCACGGTCCTGAAAAAGGAGAGAAGCGTAGAATCAATCGCAAACGTTCTCGGAAGACCAGAGAAAGTACTCACGGAAAGCCAATCGACCCAATTCCGCGGTCCGGAAGACATGCCGGCGCGGATGAGCACCCAGTGATTGGGGTCAATCTCTCTTTGGGCTTGAAACCAATAGCGTGAGTCAGTTACAAGGTAAGCGGCGGTCTTTGATACGATGGCTTGGCCAGCCGAGCCCGTAAAGCTATGTTTGGATGAGTAAGGAGTGTTTGAATGAGTCAAGACTGCGGGTTCACGTACTTTGATATCCATTCCCTGCGCTTGTCGGCATCGGCGGTATATTCGGATTGGTGGGCGTCTTCAGTTGGTATGATGCTACGCATATACGCGTCAGCATTGAGAGAAACCCAAAAAAAAATAGAGAGAATGAAACGGACTAGTAATCGAGATTATCCTTTGCCATGAGCTTGCGTAGTTCCACCAGCCGGGGGTACGTGTCCACATATTCGCGTATGGGGTCTTGATATGCCTCCTTGCGGTCGAGGGCTGAGCCAACGAGGGTGCTTATGGAGCCACTGCCTGTGAGAGAGGGCCGTTTGGAGTTGTTAGACCGTCTGCTCCCGCCAGAGAGGTTGCTAGACTTGGTCGCCCTGCTCGCCTGGCTGACTTTGCTCTGCTGAGACATTTTTGAACGCTGAGACATGTGACGGGTGGGAGGCTGGACATCCTCTAATGCAAAGGAGGGGGGGGCCTCTCGAGGGTAGACGGGGAGGATGGTGGTCGCGGAGGATGTACGATCCACCTCGGTGAAGAGGTCCTCCTTGTCTTTGTCTTTGCGGCCTAAAGCCCCCAAACCGAAGGTCGTCCATCCATAGCCGAGCTTGTTTCGGAGGGTGTTGCCGCGGGTGAGCTTTGAGCGAGAGCGATCAAGCTTGGGCGCCATTCTAGGCACATTGTACGATTCCGTGTCGTCGGTGAAAGTGAGCTTTTCACCTCGGGACGAGGCGACCTCTGCCCTCGACTGCGCATCGGTGACCGTGGCTGTGGGGGAAAATGAGTTTGAGCGAGCGAGAGGGGACCCGACGTTCGATGGTCGTTGGGATGCGGGGAGAGAGCTTCGGGAGCGGGACCCGCGAGACCCGCGAGAACGAGAGCCACCGGATAGCTGAGAGGAGGCTGTTTTCTCGTCGAGGTATTCATCGGCCTGCTTTTTCTTGCCCCTGCGAACGAAGGAGGGCAAACAAGACGGCGGGGGTGGCGGAGGAGGCGGAGGAGGAGGCGGAGGAGCCATGGACGGAGAGGAATGGGGAAGAAAGACGGAAGAGAGAGAAGGGGGAGCAGGTAAGGGCAGGCGTATGTAAAAAAACTCGACGCGCAGCCGCCCGCGATTTTTTTGTTCCGCCACGTGTAATTTCCTTTTAGGTGGTATCGAGATGATTCCCGAGGCTCCGAGATCACTGATCACCCGATTCGTCACAACATCCGATCATCTAGCCTGGCCTCTCTCTTGCCCTCGTTATGGTTTGCCCTCTATTTTCGCCTAGCTCTGACGTTGCCCTCTGCACTCCAATCCGTACCGTACGGATACGTCAGTCTCACCCACGCCGACTGGCAACTGGCAACCGGCAACGGCACCCACGACCACCCCACCGCGCGTTCGTACACCACGTTTCCTCGTGGTGCCCGCCTCGATATCAAGGCCCATCAATCCCCGACGGGAAATCCCCCCCAAAATGTGTTAAACTTGCACAAACTTCCACCAACGTTATCTGGGTTCGCAGACCCTCGGGGATTGGATGGCAGAAGCGGACCTGGGAGAAGCCACCCAAATAAGGCGACATTCACGGAAAACACGAGGCGAAAAACGCGGTCACCACTGCCCATTTGACAATGGGGAAAAAACTGGGGAAGTGTCACAGTCACCACGGCGCAGTCAGTGAGTCACTTTGATTAGCGTCGATTCTCGAACCCGCGTTGCGCCCAAGAATGAAAAGGCAAGCCATGGAATCCTAGAATCTTTCCAAACTATCTTCCGGACCGAAATCATACCCATTACCCCAATGTGTCCAATGTGACCAGCCTACGCCTCCAGGGACTTGCCTTACTCAATATTTTGGCACCACCGGGGCGCTCACCTTCCCCATACTTCACACAATCATCCTAACCCTCATTCTAATTACGGTATAACTCCATGCTGTGACGCTTCCCCTGCGATCATCTATGCATCGTGCCATCACCACGGACCGGACTCATGGGCTCAGCCTCCTGGCGCGCAATCGTGATGGCCGGTCGGTGTCCATCTGACCCCCACGCAATTCGATCTCTTGACCTTCTCCTCGACTCTTACATCCCGAATCCACGCCGGCGAAGCTCTCTCTCTCTTCACCTCCATCCACTCCTTGTCGCCGTTTCCCGACCAAACAATGAGTGATCGCGCAGAAAAGTATAACTTAGCACGCACAACGTTCCGCCAAGCCTTCGCGTAAAAAGCCCCGCATGGCACCGGCCGTACGCATGTACTGTATACGCGTGTTGGCCGTTTCATGACTCAGTTTTTATGGCACCTCTCAAGCCCCCTTGACAAAAAAAACGCCGGCGCTCCACATATCCACCTCGTCTTTGAGAATTGACGTACCCCTACGCCGTGCGTGCCCACATCACGCAATCAATGACCACCTCTACCTACATCCCCTTTCTCTCAGCTCCACTCGAGGCGCGCTGGTTGTTCCAATCGCTCCACCTAGGTTTTCCTTACCTGAGGGTGGCTCTTTGGTTATACGACAAAGGTGCCATATGATCACTGGTCTGGATCCTGCTATTCGCTTTGGGCTTCGTGTGCCTACGCCGAGTCACATTGACCCCATCAAGAAAATCCAAACCTACAGCCTCCGTCTTACGTCCTACCAGTACGGGAGTCACTTTCTCTCTTCATTTTCTTTTCTTTCCCCCCAGACCCTATGTATCCTATCTGCGATATCTGGGTTCCGTCCCGTGTGGTCTAGACTACGTGTCGACCGCCGGGAGGGGCTGTGGTGTTGTGAAATGGGTGAAAAATGAAAAGGCGTGCTGAACCTGCTCTCGTTCCCTATACCCTGTGGGTTCAATTTCCACCACCCTGCCCCCCTTTACTTGGTCACGCCCAGTTGTTGCAAGTGTGGCAGTGCTGACTATATTTGGCCTACATGGAGCGTGATTGTAATACCCCTGCCATTAAATCCTATTATCGCACAGACACAGACAAACGATGAATTGGTGCCACATGTGAGAAGTGAAAATTGGAGTGTTGAATTCGAATTCGACTGATGAGTACTATCGAGACGGTCCTTCTACAACGTACAAAGTGGGATAACTTATACACAGAAGAACACATGCCCATAAGTGACAAGATGCGTAGTATATACCGTACGAAAGATGTCCGATGCGTTAGTCGTAGAGAAACAAAGATTGCGATGTAAACCACGAGAATTAGTAGGGAATGTGCGTGGGCATAAACACCTGACAGCGCAGATGGGAACCATGAGTGTGACACGGCCACTGTCGATCCTCAGAAAGAGCAGCGTGTACCGACATGCTCCACACCCACTCGGAGGGGTCCCGATAGATTTCAAGCGCAGCGCGGCTCATTCGAGATCACTCACTGAGCGTGCTGAAACGGGTTGTACCCGGCGCCACGAACTGCGGACGGGATCAGGTTTTGTGGATCCGACGCGTGGAACGGGCTCGCCGAAACCGAGCCCGGAGGAACATACGGCAAGTCGGGACGCGATCGTCCCGCGAGGGAAGGAGCATAATTTTGGAGGAGGGGCGGAGAAAGGGGAGAGGGGGGAAAGTCTGTCGGCGAGCGACGCGAGCGCGACTCGGGCGTAGGCGACGACGACGACGCGAGGGAGACGCCCTTTTCGGGCGAGCGGTGAAAGCTCGACCCCGAAGAATCGGCCGGTGGCGTCGCTGCCGTTAGTGGTGTGTGCCCAGCGCCGCGTCGGGGGGAGAGAGCGGAAGTTTGCTCGAGGCGGCCAGCCGCGCCAAAATCGGTTTGGGTGATATCAAGGGCGATCCGGGGGCACGACGAAAACGGGTGCTGCTGGACAGGTCGTTGGTGGATGGGGAGAAGGGACGTATCGGAGAACCGTCGCCGGCAAGGGTGCTGAGATGGGGGGTAGATGCGCTTCTCGTATGGTAAGCGCCCTGGAAGAAGGGCTAGAACAACGAGATGATCATCCATCGTGTGCGGCTGGCTCATCATGCAGCTGCGGACACACTCACCTGTTTGCTGCTGAGCGTGGGTGTTGGCGGTACAACCTCTATGCTCCTCCGATCCGCCTCGATTGGACGCCTGTTCGATGGGACAGAGATCACGCTTCCTTCCAGAGAAAAGTCCTCTCCATCCCTTGAGATCAACAAAACCTCATCTCCAGATCCCATCCTATCATCACGATCCCCAACGCCACCATTTTCCACGACGTTAGTGATATCCTCGTCATATCCTCGGCCATTGTCGGGTTCCGAATCAAGGGCGGCCGAGCTTTGCGATGATTCGCTTGCCGGATTATGTGTAGGATGGTTGCGGTCCGTCGCAGAGGACGAATTCTGACCGACGGTGGAGTGTCGATTTCGCCAGGATCTAGATGCAGTACTTCTGAGGGTATTGAATGGGTCCGTTTCAGTATCCGAATCCTCGAGATCGAAGGCATCTGGGACGGGGACGCGGGACACCGGAATGGGACCCCCACCAAACAATCTCCGTATCGAACGGATGGCGCTCGAGAACGCTGCTGCCAGGCCCCCTATCCTCGTGCGAGCATTGAGGTGTTGTTGATCGGTGGTATCGCGGGGAGATAAGGAGGGCCATTGGACGGGCGGGTCGAGTATTGGTGTCGCTTCTGTGTCGGGAATGTGGGGCGAAATGCCACCAGTGGGAGAATCAAGATCGAGTATCCATCCGCGCTGCACGTGGGTTTGTCGTCGGCGTCGCATGAAGCGGAGGACGGAGGATAGGGAGGGGCAAGGCGTCCTCTCTTGTGGAGGAGATAAAGAGCGAAGGTTAGACAAAGAACAACGGCGACAAGGATGGGGGCCAAGATTTGAGCAGCTGTCCAACCATTAGATGCTGTAATGAGACATGCCACCATCAAACAAGAGGATTAAAGCACGAGTCGGGTACAGAAGGGACGACGAAGCGTACATTGTGAGACCGACGCAACATCATGGCCGTCACCGAGATCGCGATTTGCCCATTTGGGGATGTCCGCGGCTTTCATCGCCTCCCGAAACGTGTGGTGGTTCGCGTGTTTGGGAGGTGGCGCAGCGTTGGCAGTCCACTCCCTGTAAGAAGGAACAGTTGCGATCTTTGATCGACAGGCCAACCAGGCGCTTGGTACGTTGGAGAAAACACGGCTACTGCAGTTGAGAGAGTATAGAGGATATCAGCACATATGAAAAGTTCAAGGTGTGGGTAGGTCTCATGCGCAGCAAGGCCCATCTCCCCCGGCCCCAATATTCGTTTCAGGAACGCGTTGACTGGAGTGCATATTTCCCAGTTGAGGGACGCGTCTGGGAAATACAAATGTTCCGGCCACCAACCCAACTCGCGGCGAACGCGCGAGTTCTTTTCCCGAGGAAGGCGGCCCCCCCCATGAGACCTACTTCTACTGGTCTGCCACTCACCAAGTGCTGCTTCCTAGTATAAACGGTCTCAGAGGATAAGTCACTTTAGGGTACGAGAGAAGGCATACCCCCGTGCGTCGCCCAATATAAAGTCCCGCAGCGTTCATTAAGAACGCTAGCTACCGTGCGGAGGGTTTCTCCGCGGCCGTTCCCCAACTAGATGGTTTCAAGCCGTTGAATGGAAACTCTGAGAGCAAGAGCAGTAGATCCGCTGACAGAAGCGAAATATTTTTGACAATCGGACTTGAACAGCGCCATCAATAAGCCAACTGTTCGGGGTGCGAAATTTATGCCAAACTTACGTCGGTGCTGGTCTCTCCTGCTCCTGTTATCCGGTTGATAGCAAGGGCGATGGACGGCCTGCCCATGACATGCAAGTGAGGTCAGAGGAGGTCTCCCCAGAAGGTCATCCCGGAGATTTTGTAGTCCGAAGTCCAAAGAGACAAACTGGCGCCAAAATAGCGACCGCCGTGTTACCCGGTGGTCTCGGAGCACCGAACTCTAAGAAGGCCACTGTACGGCATACAAGCAAGTCAAGGCCAATGGGCCAAGGTTTTCAATTATTGAGGAGCCCCGACAATCGGGTGACGTGTCAACCAAATGGCACACCCACATGCTTGGGCTGAGCAAGTGTATGTCCACGTATACTCCCAGGCTGTTGGCATGACAGGACCTGTCTCTAGGACGATATTCTGACACCTATCTATCTCAACCACTCCTCAACCACTCCCATCCGTTGCTCTATCCCCTACAGGCCATAGTGAATGTAGTCGACCTAGATCGGTGTTGCTATGGTTGCTACATGAGTGCATGAGCAACTGCGCGCCGCGCCCACAACTTCGATGCAGAGGCAAGTCTCCGGTCTTACGTAACAAATTCCTATTCCTGATAGGTCATCTGTTTACACTGGTAAATCAGAATCAGCTGATGGCCACATACCGCAGCCAAACCCCAACTCTTCCAGTTGTTGAACGAAGAGGATGCTTTGTGAGTTTCACTGCCCAACATGTTGTAAGTTGAACGATAAACATAACCACCCATCTGATCTGTTCCACGCAGAACCATGATCTCTCCGTTTCAACACTGCCACATTGACCGCCCACCATCATGATCTCCCTGTAGATTCATTTACCATGGCTGTGTCTGTTCGCGCACATCTGATCATTGCTCCGTCGAGGTTGGCTTGCGTCCGGCCGCCCTCCTGCCCCCAACGCGCGCCCCGCCCTTTCTCCCGAAAATCATAACGTTTGATCGTCGACCGTTCCAAATGCAAGTCCAGGGCACGTGCGAACTCCGTTATTAATGTCCTCGGATACGCGAGAAACGTTGTATTGTATGCACTTACTCACACCCTCGGGGACTCGGACGACAATTCCCAAATGGATGTAAATGAAGCCCCGGAACGAGTCCGCGATATCAGCGCATGGCTCGTGCGCTTCTCTGCACCGCATATTGCATGTCCCGCAGAGCGGGCAACGACATTACTGTGGTTAGGCGTAGGACGGAGAACAGCCCGTCAGCGGTCTCCCTTGGAGTTGGTGCCGTCATGGAACAACCTCTTATGGGCCCAGGTATCTGACCACAGCAGGGGACACATGCAGCGGGCAGGACACTGACTGGTACAACTGCCTTGCCTCTCGTCTCTTCTGCTTACTTCCAATGACTTATCTCATGGCCCCAGCGACGATAGGACGACACGGACACCATCAGACACAGATTGACACGGCCTCGGCCACGCACTTCCAAAAGGTGTGGGGCAAGGGTGCCCGTTTCCGAGCTTGGTCCCAATTAACCTCGTAGTAACCGAGGACCGTCTAGAAGGCCAGCTTAAGGTTATGGGCGATGGCAGCTCTTCCACATTCCCGAACATCGTACACGTCAATGATGTAAACAAGCGAGACGCGGAGACTGCCATTCCTTGTTATAGCGTCACTATTTAGAGGGTCACGCGCCCTCTTCGCGCAGTTGCTGTATATGCTGCAAAGAGCCACAGATAATAGCGACACGGCAAAAGGAGGAAATACTGCCTATCGGACGTGAGCCGATCGCGTCGGATCGAGGACTCGGCAATGACCTCAGGTTTATTATTATCGTTCGCAATCGTCCAGACGGTGTTGCCATTCAGGTAAGCTATCAGGTGGGAAGGAACCGTGTAAGAGACCCGCTGTTCCCGGGTTTTCATTCAGAGTCGATGTCCGCACGAATCCCCTCGGACTTTCACGTCAGCCTGCAAATACGATCGAAGACATCGTGGTCCAGAGGCTCGGAGGGGCTGTCGACAAGAAAGCGTAGAACAGCAGGCGAGGTGCTATTTCCCAATAATTATGGCGATATATCAGGAGTCGATCGCTCCGCCCAGGAGAATGCCATGGGTACGAAACCTATGGCATCAGAAATTGCGTTCCTACACCGTGTCCTGATTGTGCAAAACGTTAACTCTAGGCGCATTGGATAATCGCTGTCAAGCCTATTTTCCGGTGATATCCTCTCGACTTTGATTGTCCCAAGGCTACGACTCCTGTTATTGCTTTGTGATGATCTTATGAATCCCCTACTCTCTTGATTCCTACAACAACACGTTCATTCCTTCTCCAAAATTCTACCAAAGTCTGTGCGAGTGTCACCGGATCGTCCTTCGGAAAGACACCAGGTCTCAGTCCCTCAACGCGCTTTGCGTAAAACGAGCCTCACCTCGTGGAGCATGTGGCCTGTATTTGGTACAACGGCCATTTGGAACTTGCCTTGCATTTGCCCGATCATAAGCTCGCGGTCAAGGCGGTCAGTACCTGCAAGCACCAGCAGACGCGCAGTGCGTGCAGCAAGGAATGCTGCCGACAGGCCTCTGAACCAGCCTTGATGGGCATATAGGTGAAATGTCATGTAGGAAACGAAGGGAGAGAAGCACACCTTCCCAGTATGGTCCCGTGGTGCGCAATGGTGTACGCCAGGTAAACGCACGCGTGCCACGCGATCGAGGTTCGGGTGTGGGAACGACAAGCGAGGGTACCGACACTCGGGCAGAAGCGATGTTGCGGATTTGGTGCGCAGTGATGCTGCGCAAGCATTGCGCATGAAAGAGTGGGGCGCTTGTGAAATAAAAGGGACATACTGCCATTCTATCGCATCGCTGACGCTGTCGAAACCCGCTGGCCTGGAGCTCAGAATGGCAGGCATGTGGGGGAGCGCGTCGAGCGCGGTGCCCTCTACGACGTCAAGCACGGCGACACCAGATACGCGGTATTTCGCTGCTAGAAGACGCGGTACTGCGTTTACGACAACGGCGCCGCCCATGCTGTGCCCAACAAGCTTTACAATGCATTAAGTGGCCGACGAGGGCAGAACCGGGAGGCACGTACAAGGAGCGAAGGGGCAGCAGCGGGATCAGGGAAGACGACTTGCATAAGGTTATGGATATCCTGCGTGAGGATTTCGAGCGACAAGTCTTCGTCGGAAGACCCCTCGATCGGCAATGTCTTCCCTGACGATATCTGAGGGGACTGCGTCGACCGCAGACTGGGAGTGCGCACCATGCCTTCGCGCGTCAATGGACAAGACGCCAAGCTCTCCCTTGGTCATACCCGTCACCTGCTTGGCAAAGAGCGCGAAACTCAGACCAGCGAAGCCCGCGCCATGGTGGCAGACCATGAGAGAGCCGGGATTGCCATCTGTGGTCTGCGGTGGCGTGTAATACACGCGGACGTCAAGCTTTGATGCAGGGACGTTGACTTGCACTGCCTCAGAGAAGTAAGGTGCTCCCGATATTGGCGCGTACTCAGGGTTTGGAGTGCGCGGTAGGCGGTTAGGGGGACGGCTTGTTGAGAGGGACGGTAGTGCGCCGATCGAATCCGCTGCCTCAGATTCTTCGTCTATGTCTTCATCTTCGGGGAGGTCTGGTGGAAGCTGTGGGAGCTTTGCGATGCGCGCATGCATCGCTGAACGGTAAAGGTCGGACATCGATGGCAGAGGAGGGCAGGTGAGGATAAACGATAAACCCTAACCTGATGCAGAACGCGTCTCTCGATCACATTCAACCGCGCTTCCGGCAAGCGCGTCCGTTGATGACTTTGGCCAAGACCCCTACGACATAACACAGCACGTCACCTTATGACCCGTCGCGTAAATAGATCGAAGAAGGTATTTCTGGGCACTTTTATATACGCGTCATGTCTCAACGCGTTCATCTATAGGTTCCCGGCGTGAAGCTGCGGCCTGCGAGACCAGAAGACATCATAAGAACGCGTGGGCGAAGAACGCCGTCACCATCGTCTCCGCCATTGCATGCACCGGAAGATCTCGAGACCAGCTTTGTTGACACGTGTCCAAGGCCATTTCGCGGCTTCACAATCTGTACAACTGGCATCGACAGGGTGTGTGGTGGACAATTGCGCTTTCGTCTTATTTTGATGGGAACGTCGACAGTCAACAGTATTCCCGAAAGCTGGAGAAATGGGCGCGAGCACTACTGCTGCCTTCACCGACTACGTGACACATCTAATCGCAGAGGAGCATGGAGGGGCAAAATACTGGGTGCGCACCTTCCTTACCTGTAGTCGTCACCGTTATTGAATAACAATGTCAGTGCGCAGCAGAGCGGAAGATACCCATATTAAAACCGTCATGGATTCTCGACACCTTTGATATCTGGCAGCGAGGCGATGATTTTGACTTTGATGCCGTTCAGTTCACGCCCTTCTTTGGTCCTTCAACCTCCTTAACATTTCTGTAGAAAGTAGGGGAGCACCGTCTTCCCACCTTCTCCGGAATCATTTTGTGCGTTTCCGGGATTGAAGATCCTGACCGGCGTACCACTATCAACCGCACCGTCACACAACACGGCGGCAAATACGTCAAGAATATCGAGCGACCCGTTCGCGTCACTCACCTTCTTTGTTCTGGAGATAAAGAAACGGACAAAATGCACTACGCAGGTAAGTTCAACGAACGGGGCGAAGCTACTATCAAGCTCGTCTGGGAGGAGTGGTTCTGGGATTCCCTGGAATTCGGTGGTGCGTATAACCCCTTCTCCTGACTTGTAGTCCCTGTAACATGACGCTTACCAGGGCGGTTTGAGGAGACACCCTATCTTGTCACGCAGCCACGTCCCGAGCGAAGGCGGGCCCCATGTTTGGCACGCATTCCAAGCGTTGAAGCACCTGAGCCCTCCCAAGTACATGCACAACTTGACTCGGATGCCCCCGAGGAAGAGGAGATTGCTGTTGCTCGTCGTGTTCCTGCTGCAACACTGCGCGTTTGGGAGAGTCTCCTCGCCCCACGCGGGTATGCCAAGGTTGGGTCTGAGTTAATTAAAACAGCTCCGGTGGAATCTTCCAACCCCTCTACTGATCCTCCACGCTCTTTACCGAAAGTCAACAAGGGCAAGGGTAAGGCGCGAGCCTTGGACCTCCCAGAACCGCCCACATCAAGCAAGAGTCGTAGCGCCCTGGCAACATTCACGCGGTCAAAGTCTTTTGCACCCAGTACGGCGCCGGCACCGGACGGTCCCTCTACGCACGCGTCGCGACAGCCATTTCGCAAGGCCCAGTCATTGTCCTTTCCGCAACCAACTTCATCTTTGCAGGGGGAATTTGAACCTGGCCGCCCGTCGCCTAAGATATTTGTCGGAATGCGTTTCCGCGTACGCGCCGAGGCTCGTTCAGCGAGCGTGCGTTCTGCGATCGAAGGCTGTGGTGGGGTGTGGGTCGAGGACGAAGACGAAGAGGAGAGTGTGGATTTCGTGATTGTGCGATTGGTTAGGTACTACCCTCCCTCCCACTTTTTTTTTTCTTTTTTCGGTTTCTTCGCCTACCCTCACACGTGCTTTCAGTGGTAGCAAGTTATATGCCGAGGAGTCAGATCCCGCACTTCGGCCGCGCTATCGCACTGAGTGCTGGCTCGAAGGTTGTCTCTCACGCGAGCGCATATGTCAGATAGAGGAGCACCCCGCCTTCTCCCCACTTCCGCACACCATTCATCTCCCTCGCGTCACCCTCAGCCCATCAGGACTCGATGTTGCAGAGGACATGTGGGTCAAGCGTCTCGCTCGCGCACTAGGTAACGGTTTTTCCTAGGCTCGCATTTCTGTACAGTGTTTTAACAACTGGTCTCTGCAAGGGATGGCGCACTCACCGACATTCAGTCGCACGACTACCCACCTGCTATGTCCGGCTGCGGCGGGCGCAAAGTATCTCAGGGCACAGGTGTGGGGCACCCCGGTGGTTGACATGCGCTGGCTTGCGCATATCGCGAAGACGGGTGCACTGCCTACCACTGGATGTTTCTCGTGCCAACTCCACATGCACCGGATGTCGAGACATCGGACGTCATAAATTGTACGCGCTGCATCCCTTTGCCGACATCATGCTCACCTTCTCGCTCTATAGCGAAGTTGCTCGACCTGGCGCAAGAAGGGCTGGCAGCAGCTTCACCCCAGAATGTGCCAGCCACATTCCTGCTACCACTAGAAAACACACAACCAGACGCAGACTTCGCTAACCAAGAAGTATCCTTTGGTCGGCCCAAGCTGCTCCCCAGCCAAGACGAAGTTGTCCCGAGCTCCTCGCCGCCATCCCCTCCACCCTCGAGTCCTGCGAGTACTTCGCATCTGCCCCCTTCTTCGCTCTCTGCACATCCGAGCCTCGTCCTGTCCTCCCATTCTTCAGGGAACACACCCGCACCGGGAAACAATACGGACGATGATGAGTCAGTTCTGCGTGTACCATCGTCGAACACCCCGTCACCACTGAAGTTACCCCCGGAGCCGACGGACCCGGCTGCAAGAGCATTGCACGAGAGCATTTCCAACCTACTTGGAAAGCGTAATGCCGGCGCAATGGCAATAGAGGACCACGCGGAGCCACCACAAAGGCGGAAACGCGCACGCCCCCGGCCGAAAGTGAGTTAATGAAGATTTCTGTATTTTGTCTCACAGCCACCGCCTGATCGTACATTCATTCGCTCTTTCTAATCTACAGATACCTCCGGCTTTGCGGCCAGACTCCGCAGGTGCGGATGTTGACGTCAACGTGAACACGAATGTCGGCTCTCGCGGTTCCGGCGCTCATCTCGTAGCAGCAAATATCTACTCCACGTCGTATGCGTTCGGGGATGAACCCGAGAGCGGGATACCTGCGACACCGGATGACGGCATGAGCTCGAGATTGCAAGCGGTGTACGAGGACCCGACGCAGGCAGCTGAACGGCGCAAACTGATCAGCTTGCTGAACGGTGCGCCGGGGCAGAGCAGGGTACGTGAGGAGCGCGCGCATCGGACAGCAGCTCTGGCTAGCTCCAATGTCCGCCCTAGTGGGCGTATGGCAGGCTTTTGAGTATTTGGATTTAAGTCTTGTATCACAACTGTTCATTTAATGCAAAAGCTAGTTTTGTATTTCTGTTTCACTCCTTGTGGAGAAGACACAAACATAAGATTCTAACATTCCCCCAGGAACCTGCATCGTGCGTAGGCAGTCAGGTATGCTCACGCGAACACCCCAGCTAGTGGCCTTGCGGGAGATGTAAATGATTTACGATGGGCTCCCTCGCGAACCTGAGACCTTAGATAACCGAGTCAGTCAATGGCATAATTCACTTATTCAAGTAAGACTTTATACAGTCACTTGTTTGGGGTTTGATGAGATTCGGCGTCCGTAGGTGACAACACCCCCAAGTTGTAATGTACGTTCTTGCGGTATTTTAATTCCAGGTCAGCAGCGGTCTTGACGTAGGCGTTTGCCCGGACTATCTCCTGGAAAATAAAAGTCGGGCGAATGAGAAAGGCGTAGTCCCGCGGGTTCCGTGGTTAGACAACCCAAACCTCGACGCAATGATTCAGTTCGAGAACGAGTTCCGTGCACTTGTCCTGGCGACATCGAAAATTTTGGTCATGATTCTCTTTTGTGACGAGATATAAAACACGCACAGCATTTTTGACGATACGCTCCAGGAGAACAGCTTGGCGTTCCGAGTGAGGGTTTTCCATGCTGCCGCCGTCACGGTGATTCGTGGGCGTGTAGCGTTCGTGGCTGTAGCGGGATTTCCTGGCACAGGTGCGTCGTCGCGTCGCGCTGACCCGCCTCGGAACTCAGCCCAACCCGACCTCATTAAGGCCTCATTCTCCGGGTTAAAGAGTGCTGAACCAAGTCACTGTCTCTCTTGAGGGACATGACCTCCCACACCGAGAAGCGTATTACCTGGAGCCCTCTGGGACAGAACAGGTTCATTGTCGGCGGCGGTTCTCAACTCACTCTTTACGATTGGTCTCCTGCGAACTCCTCTATACACCATGTCGCATCCCAACAAGAGTTGCAATCAATGAAGGTGAAGTCGATCCATGTTTTTACTTTGTCTTCCATGCTCACGTTTGAATCGATATTCAGTGCTTTGCTTGGTCTCCGGACCCAGTTACAGATGACCTCGTTGCGGTCGGGTCCAGCAGTGGTCGCGTCGATCTCCTACGTCTCGAGTCCACCCGCCACGTCCGTGAGCATACGACAAACCGCAGCAGCTATACTCATTTATCACCAAAATCACCTCGCGCCTGCTCCTCTCTTGCTTTTTCTACGGTCACTCCTCGGTACCTAGCCGTCGGCCTTGAGAGGCTACGCAGCGACCCAAGTCTTTTGATATGGGATATTCAAACCCGCTCTCCGACTCAAGTTTCATCGCCGGCAGCATCATCGCCAACCAATATTGTTGCACCTCCGCCCTCTCCAGCACGACCCGCGACTGGACTACCTTCTTCTCCTCGCTCGCAACCTCCCCTTCCCCGCACAGAGCTTGGTTCTCGTGCAGACCCTCGCCTCTTACAGACTCACTCGCAAAACGAGTCAGTTTATCCACTGACCTGGTTACCGCAAAGCAGTCACCTTCTCGTCGCTGGTTTATCACAGCGATTGCTCCGTTTATTCGACCTCCGTAGCTCCGTACCTGCTGTCGCCCATGCCCCAGGACGCGTCTATGCGTTGTCTCCAGACCCATTTGAGCCTCATCATCTGGCTGCAGCCGGTGATGGCGTCATCACCATCTGGGACGTGCGAAAGCTGTCAACCTCTATGTTGACATTTTCCGAGCGCGACGCGTTCGCCGATGGCACCCGTATTCAGAGTAGCGGCGTGCGCAGAGTGACTGACCTGGAGTTTTCCTCGGTACGTCGAGGAGTTCTGGCAACCCTGAGCCAAGGCGCTTCATATGTTCGCCTTTGGAATGTCATTAAAACGGAGTCATTTGACGTCCCTCCTACAATCCGTGCCAGTGATATTACCCGAACACCGAAGATGTCTTGGACGAATGCGACCAGCATGTTACCATGGAGTGCTTCAAGTGGGGCGCTCAGCGTGACAACTGACAATGCGCAATCATCCTCGAACTCCTCATTTTCCCTTGTCCTGTCTGATGCGCGCAAATGTAAGTGATATATGCCACAACCACCCGGTCATCGATTTGATACATATTCGAACAGCTAGGCAGTTCCATGCAAGCCTTGATACCTTCGCGTTGATGCCCGCTACCAGATCAAATCCTTTAGCTGTTTCCCTTATGGCCACCACTAGAGATGACGATCTGGAGACGGCCAACATCCACGATACGCCCATCCATGTACAGTGGAGCGCGCGGGGAAACATGGCGATCGCCGTCGGCTCTGCGTATCGCATCTTCTCTAGCGTGCGGCCAGGGGAGATCGTCCCCGAGCCTTGGTCAATTCGGCCAGCCATCGTGTCTGAAGGAACCGATAGCACAGGATTTAGTGCTTTTCCCATCGAGGTTTCCCGAGGCCGGTCGTCCCGGCCGAGCCTACATCAACCAACTTTCGGACGTGGAGACGAGGACGGCTTCCCTGCTCTTACGTCAGCCGGGCCTTCCCCCAAACCCTCGCCGCGTGTCAAAGCGTCACCCTTACCGGCACAGAAGCCAAAGGAGGGTACTGTCAGCCCTGCACACCGGAGTGTCCCCGCATCCCCTTATCTCAAGGGAACCGCCGAGCTTCCGTCTTCCTCAGGTCCCGCATCGCTTGCGCCCCCATCTCCGGCGTTCGGTTCGGGTCATATCGCTGATACGTCGAAGGCATCGGGAAGTAATGCATCTTCATCGCGCACACGAAACTCCGTCGGCCGTTCCTGGCGACGCGCTATGGATCGTACGCAAGCTCTTGTTGACGAGGACATGTCGATGGTCATGCGACGGCGTGTTATCATGGGATACGGATTGAGTCGTGTACGCTTCATGGTCACAACTTTGATCACACGACCCCATCTCATCTCGTGCTTCTAAACGGTAGCCTTCTCATAACGTGGTGATCCTCAAGGGATCGAAGGAGGAACAGGATGGCAGGATGCTCGTCGGAGATGTGGTCCTGGATCGATCGTATGTGTGTGATTTCTCCAATAGTTTCGACCTTACCGTATTCTCGCAGATGCTCGCCGAATGTTAGAGGGCCCTGCCATACGTCTTAACGGCTACAATTTCTCCAATCAGGGCATTCAGGGCATTTGGGAGGGATTTCAACCTTCTACTCCCGATGCAGCTCCCTCGAATTCTCCCCAAGCAGGGCCCTTACTCGACCCTCTCGTAGTCGAAGGCATCCAGTCAATATCGCGGTCCCAGTCGCGTCGTGGCAAGCATAGGGCCGATATGCCATCTGACTTCGCCGGCGCCCTGCTACTCCTGAGTGCATATCATGGGGCAGACGCGGCTGCTTTCGAGTCAGCCGACTGGAAACCGACTGTTGTAACATCCAAGTTGACACAGCGCCGCTTTGCGCTTCAATTATGTGGGTGGAGCCTGAAGAGTGAGGATATATCTGCCGTCATTAGCAGGTAAGATCTGCTGTGAATACTAAACAAGATGCCCCATGATGTTTTTTTTTTTTTCAGGTGGGAGAAAGATGGCAGGCAGTCACAGGCGGCGTGCTGGCTTGTGTTCTTGGGGAGACATAGCAAAGCCATAGATATCCTCATGCGAAGTAAAGGTATACAGTTCGGCACTCGTACGTCTAATCTACGCTCATCTGTGAGACGACAGATAGTTCGCATAACATCATGTCTGGCACGCTTGCCGCTCTGACACCTGGATCGGTCAGGACACCAGAGCTGCGTCACCAATACGAGCGTCTGGTCATGCGCCTCGAGGACCCGTATTTTCGAGCAATGTTGACGTACCTCGCACTCGGTGACTGGGGCGACGTCCTAGAAGAGGAGTACATCCCCCTTCGCGAGCGCCTCGCCATCGCGCTGCAGTTTCTCGAGGACGACGCGCTCTCTACGTACCTGCGTCGGATAGCGAGGCGTCTGTAACGCACGGCGATGTGGAAGGCATCATCGTCACGGGTCTGACGGCGTCTGGAATGCAGCTCCTGCAGAATTACGTCGATCGGACGGGAGACGTGCAGACCGCGGCCGTCCTGGGGGCGTACGTACATCCGCACCAGCTGAAGGACGCGCGAGTCGACCGGTGGCTGGACGCGTACCGCGACCTCCTGGACGGATGGAAGTTCTTCCACCACCGGTGCCAGCTCGACGTCGATCGGGGCCAGATGTTGCTGGACTTTACGCAGGACGCCAATCGAGAACCGATCCAGCTCGTTCCCCCTCAGATCCGGATCCGATGCAACTATTGCAACAAGGTGATCAGCGAGCCGCGGGGAGTCAGCACGGCGAACAGGGTGAGCGCGAGCCTATTATTGTTCTTTGTGAAAATGATGGAACTGACGCCGCCGAAAAAAAAATAAAAAAATGGAGGCCACCGCCTGTCCGTTCTGCAATCGCCCCTGCCACGCTGCTCGGTCTGTCTGATGACGTTGGGCATCATACCTGACTCGACGCGCAATGGGCAACTCGCACATTTGAATGCGCCCATGAGAGGTACGCGGATCCGAACCTAATCCCACATCTCAGTTGATAAGCGGACGGTGTACTCCAGATAGTGTTGACGATGCAATCGTATTTTGTCAGACCTGCAGGCATGGCGGACATGCTGTGCACATCCTTGAGTGGTTCTACGGTGAGGCTGGGGCAAAGTCGCGTGGAACCTGCGCCGTTGCAGACTGCGATCATCGATGCGCTGATGAGTTCTGAATTGCCTGGCGGGTAAAGAAACATGATTTATCTACAGCCCATTCCTTACTGCCACGCATGATTGGTATTCCGGTATCCCATAAGGACTGCTGGAATAATGCGTACATTAACCACGATCAAGTGTAATACGACCATTTTTGCTCGACTTTTCACGAGTTTTTTTTTTTCTAAACTTGACCACTGGACCCAGGATTCGCAACGTTTGTGTTCGTCTCGAGTGGTTTCATCGCAGGGAAGAGCAGGACTT
The DNA here is from genome assembly GCA_022496215.1 of Russula brevipes. NCBI lineage: Eukaryota > Fungi > Basidiomycota > Agaricomycetes > Russulales > Russulaceae > Russula > Russula brevipes. Next base: position 327,296 of record WTXF01000004.1, on the reverse strand, counting down.
CCTTGATGTCTATCAGGGTCACGACATGAGCGAGTGTGAGAGAGGGTAAACAAAGACGGGCTAACTTGTGGAGTTGGTGAGGAACATCACGAGGCGGTCAATGCCGATGCCCCAGCCACCCGTTGGAGGGAGGCCATGTTCAAGACTGGAGTATCGCTTGAGTATGGGTCCACGAAATGATGGAAATGTCACTCACGCGTCGACGAAGGTCTCATCGATGTCCTGTGCTTCGTCATCGCCTTGCGCCTTCTGTCTCACCTGCTCCTCAAAGCGCGCTCGTTGCTCGAAAGGGTCATTTAACTCGGTATAAGCATTACAGAACTCCTTCCCACACATAAAGCCCTCAAAGCGTTCACAGAGGCCAGGCCGTGAACGGTGCCATTTGGCAAGAGGAGACATGACCTGCGGATGACCAACTGATACAGATGTTGAGAATGGGACAATAATGTGACGAAGGTTGCCTTACCGATGAAAGCAGGGGAAATGCACAAGGGCTCGATGAACACCCCCACAAGTTTATCGAGAAGACGTGGGTTTGTCCGTGGTTCGCTACACTCGACATTATGCTTAAGACCAAGAGTCAGTGAAGAGCATCAAGGCCTGCGCCCATTAACAAAAGTACCTTCTTGCACAAGTCACGTAGGAACACATTTGCGTCCGCAGAATGCAGGGCCTGACCAGGGGGGAATTTGACGCGAAGCTTCTTCTCGAGAGTCCCAATCATATCATACCGCTTCCACGGGCGTTTGAAGTCAAGGGTATATTCCTTGCCATCCTTACCTTCTGGTTGATACTTGAGGGTCGTTTGTCCACCAGTGAGAGCCTTCACCAACCCTTCGATTAGACTTTCGGTCAGATCCATGAGGTCATACATGTCCGCATAGGCCATGTAAAACTCGCAGATAGTAAATTCAGGATTATGGGTAAGATCGATGCCCTCGTTCCGGAAAACACGGCCGATCTCGTAAACTCGATCGAGCCCACCGACAACAAGCTGCTTGAGATACAGTTCTGGTGCAACACGGAGGTACAAGTCGAGATTGAGGTCGTTGTGGTGGGTAATGAAGGGTTTGGCAGTCGCGCCACCAGCAATCATACTTGTCATCGGTGTTTCGACCTCAAGAAAGCCCAGAGAGTCAAAAAAGCGTCGAATGTAGTTGATGATACGACTGCGAGTGTAGAATATACGACGTGTGTCGTCGGAAAGAATGAGATCGAGGTAACGCTTTCGATACCGCGTTTCCTGGTCCTTCAAACCGAAGTGGCTAGAGGGAAGTTGGTGCAAATTTGGAGCGAGAAGGATCATCCGCGAAGGTGAGATAGAGAGCTCCCCCTTCTTTGTGCGAGAAGGCGTCCCAATCACACCAACAATGTCTCCTCGACGGAATATCTCATGAGTCTCAACGAAGGAGTCCTGATCTGCAGCGTCCCTTGAATACGATCAATCTCATGAAGCGGGTCGACTAGAAGCGACGGAAACCCACTGCAGTGTTGCCATGACTTGAACCTTCTTTCCTTCGCTGTGCAAGTCATAAAACCTCAGCTTTTGACCTGAACTCCGAATGCTGTGGATGCGACCAGCGAGTGCCTCGGTGATGTCCTCAACCTTCTCTCCTGGTTTGATGAGACCTTCATCTCCATACTTGGAGATGTAAGAGGTAAGAGAGCGAGAAACCTCGAACTTGTGTGGATAAGGGTTCGGGGACTGAGTTTCTCGAAGTCTCTGAATTTGCCGTGAACGCAACTCAAAATATTGCTGCGAAAAGCCAGTCTGTTAGCACCGAGCACCGAGCGCGAAGAAAAAAGGGCCAGAAGCATCCACGCATCGACTGTCGCTGTGCTACAGCGCATATATCGATAAGACCGACGTACATTAGGCGAAAGATCTTGTTCGTTCACAATTTCGTCCGTTGCACTGTCCCTGGTTGGCGCCGGAGGACGATTCGCGGCACTGTCCGCAATTCTTGCTTCTTTTTCGCGTTGCTTTTGGCGACGCTTGAGTTCCCTGCACAAAACAGATCAATGAGAAGGGGTAACACCAACGTTGACTCAGTGGAGTACGTGCTGCTTGGAGATCATCTCCCCCGTAATGGGGTCCTTATGGGTGCCCGTGGATTCTGTTCCCATGGCATGCACGGCGGTACTGTGAAAGAGACGATGTGGAAGTAGAGAAAACGTTAGGTGCGCAAAGAAGAAAATGTGTCGAGTTCGAGCCAAACTGAGCATTCGAATCAATTCCATGACTCGACGATCTGATCGAACTGCCAAATGGAATCGCCCGGATCTGAGTTTGAATCCGCACAGTCGTCGCCCCTACCCCTACCTGCTTGCTGCACGCCCTCACGCGCCTTACCCTATATCATCCTCTACACGACTCCATCTAACCATGTCTTCTGATTACGAATTCTCTGATGACGAGGACTACAATGAATACGATGATGATGAGGACATGGACGCCGAAGGCGGTATGTCGTACCTCATTATACCCCGTAACCTAATCTTGACTCATTTCCCACCATCTGGCAGGTTCTGCCTCTTCTGATGAGGGAATGGACGAACTTGATGACGATGACATCAAGGTTGTGTCGGAGGGAAAGAAGGCCTACGAAGTAGACTACAAACCTTTGACTCATCAACAGGTCAAGGAGCTCATGGTGGCTGATATCGAATATATCAGTACGATCTTTGGTGTCGACGTAGGTTATGTCTGTCTGTCCGTTACAAAGTCTTCTCACTACGTCTCATGCAGAACGACATAGCTGCACTCCTTCTCCGCCATATGGACTGGAATAAAGATCGGCTCACTGAGAAATACATGGACAATGCCTCTTCAATTTCTATTGTGGCCGGCGTTTCTCCTGTTCCCAAACCATCATATTCGGCACCAGATCGCTCCAAACGTATCACCCGCTCCAGTAAATCCTCAAAGAAGCTGGGGCAGCCATCTTTCACCGAACCGTTTCTCTGTCCTATATGCTTCGATGACACGGCCACTGACACGCTCGCATTGTCCTGCGGTCACACTTTCTGCACAGGGTGCTGGACTGTGTACATTGTCAGTAAAATCCGTGACGAAGGTGAACACCGTATTTTGTGCATGGGGGAGAATTGTGGGGTTGTCGCACTCGATCCCGTTGTCCACAAGGTGCTTAGTGGCGATGAGGACACCGCCGTACGCTATGATGAACTCTTGGTTCGCAACTATGTGGCCTGTAACAAAAACCTCAAGTACTGCCCATTCCCATCTTGCGATCGTAGCGTCTCGTGCCCAACGGCGTCATCACGCTCTGCATTGTCCACCGTTGTCCCAACGGTTTCGTGTGGGGCAGATCCGAAGCACAAGTTCTGCTTCGGTTGCAGCATCGATGGCGACCATCGGCCTGTACTATGTGCCATCGCGAGGATGTGGCTGAAGAAGTGTCACGATGACAGTGAGACGGCGAACTGGATCAAAAGCAATACCAAGGAGTGTAGCAAGTGTCAGAGTACTATTGAGAAGAACGGTGGCTGCAAGTATGTCTATTCCACCCTTTCGCAGCTCTTCGATCTGAGTGCGCCCCTTTAGTCATATGACTTGCAAGAAGTGCAAGTACGAGTTCTGCTGGGTGTGCATGGGTATGGCGTTATATGCCTTATTGTCAAATTCATTCTAATTCATGCCATATAGGTCCTTGGGCAGAACACGGGACAGCTTGGTATTCTTGCAATCGGTATGACGACAGGTCCGGTGTGGAAGCACGTGACGCGCAGTCGAGGAGCCGTGCCTCATTGGAAAGATATCTTCATGTAAGGGCGATTCCATCCTTGTTGTCTCTAATTAGTTTTTACTTCTTGTTTTGTTTCAGTACTACAACCGCTGGGCGAATCACGAGCAGTCAGCAAAGCTATCGATCGAGCTCTATATGAAGACAGAGAAGAAGATGGAGGAGATGCAGCTGACAACGGACTTGACTTGGATTGAAGTCCAGTTCATGAAGAAGGCAGTCGACATTGTCGAAAATTGCCGTACGACCCTCAAATGGACATACGCGATGGCCTATTATCTTGAGAGCGGCAACCAGAAAGCGATGTTCGAAGACAACCAACGGTCTGTATTTTCGTGAACACCTGATGTCGCATACTTATTCGAGGTTGTCACAGCGACCTCGAGAGAGCTGTGGAGGATCTTTCTGAATTGTTGGAACAGCCTATCGAGAGTGAATATATCCCGGTATTGCGCCAGAAAGTGACGGACAAGTCGGTCTATGTTCAGAAGCGTAACGAGATTCTCCTGGAGGATACTGCAAAGGGATACATCGAGGAGCGATGGAAGTGGAATGTCGTCGTCGACACTTTGTAACATGTAGGGTATGATCGGACTCACCATATCGTCATTTTTCAGTGCTCGCACTATTCCGCTCCACTGCAATGTGTCCACTCTCCAGTTCATTTACAGATATTACCATTCCTCCGTACACCCTGTGTATTGTAGAACCACGATCAATTCTGTGTCATTGAGGGGGTTCAATTGTTTTTTTACCGTCGGCATGGAGTTGAAATTGTTGGCGCGGCCATGCACAGTGTGGCACGTGACCTACCCCTATTTTTTCGGTAGGGATTCATTTGTTTATTTTAAATTCATTGTCAAGTGTTTGGGACCTTGTACTTCAGAGGGACTGTGAGCACGTAGGTGGACATCATCCATGGGAAGTTAACACTCTCTGTGATGCTGCTCAGGAGATCATTTTACATTAAGAGTGAGACACCCCCCTGAAGGTAGAATTTAAAAAAATAATTATGAGCTTACAGTAGTTTGTGAGCTCACAGCTCACACATCTCTGGCCTCTGGCAGACCAAAATCCACATGTTCCTCTGGTACCTCCACAACTACTGTTCCTCTCTTAAATTTTAATATGCAAGCCATCTCTAATCGTGACTGGAGGGTAGGAGGGCCACCTTCATAAATATAAATTCAAAAATCAGGAACACCAGGGGCTGTGACCCTGACCGTCCGTGATGCAGTCGTCAAAACACAAATGGCGGCACCGGGAAGTTGCACCAATCTTGAGTTTCAGCCCTCTTGATGAAAAAAAAATTGTTCCCGTTCCCGTTTTTTCGTAACGGCACGTAAAATAATTGAATTCAACTCCGCCATGGGCGGTGATTGTCGCGTCGTTGTCATTCGACGGGCCGAGCCGACACCGTTGACAGGTGGATTGTCGTCTAAACTGTGCCAAACCAAAGCGGAAACTGCCTTGTAAAACATTCACATTCATCCTCGTTTTCCCGTCTTCTTTTCCGTCGACCTCTTCTCTCTCTTCCTTTCACCATCCCCGTGGTGTCTTACTCGTCGCCTGACGAATCCCACTCCTTTATTCTGTGTGCCCCCCTCCATCTTTCTTTCACGTTGTCCGACCCTTCCCCGTCCCAATTCCCTTCTGAGGCGACTCGATGCTGTATCTGACGAGAGACCAATTTCCCATATGTATGCACCAATTGCCCACTTCGAGTCCTTCCACTGATAGTTTCTGCCATCAGTTATACCGTTTGGTGTCATTGGGTCAGTCGTCACGCACTCGTCAGCCCCCTCGGCTCCTAACGACAGAGTGTATTGCATTCACAGGTTCTACCGCTACCTCTGGTATCTAATCCGCATCTCAGCAACTTTCGCATATCGTCCCATCCCTCTTCCTGAGAACCCGACTTATGTCGCTGCCGATGATGTTACCATCATAGTCCCCACCATCGATGCTGGCGAGGAGTTCAAGGAGGCTGCCCATAGCTGGCTTGCTGGAAAACCGAAGGAGATTATCATTATCACGGAGGAGAATATGCTGGGCCCCTTACAAGAACTCGCAAATGCTGTCGACCCTGAGCGCATTCGTGTCTTAACAGTCCCATTCGCGAATAAGCGCCTACAGATGGCTCACGGCATAAAAAATACGACGACGGACATCATTGTATTTGCCGACGACGACGCTATCTGGCCTCCAACGCTCCTTCCTTACGTCTTAGCGTGCTTCGAGGATCAGAGGGTTGGCGGCGTCGGCACGTCACAGGCTGTGAAATCTATTGGCAATACTATGACCGTATGGGAAGTGCTTGCCGCTTTCCGACTCACTATCCGTAATATTGAGATTATGTCCTCAACACACATCGATGGCGGCATCCCATGTCTGTCTGGACGAACAGCGGCATATCGTACTGTCATCCTCAAGGATCCCGAGTTTCTGCACGGCTTTACCCACGATTTCTGGCTCGGCAAATACCAGCTCAACTCGGGTGATGACAAGTTTCTTACGCGTTGGATGGTCAGCCATGGCTGGAGTACCTATGTGCAGTGTTGTAAAGAAGCAGAATTGCTCAGTACAATGAAGCCCAACTGGCGGTTCTTGAAGCAGGTGCTTCGATGGACTAGGAACACCTGGCGATCCGACCTGCGATCACTTTTCATGGAAAGATATGTCTGGACTATTCATCCGTATGTCGCGTACACAATGGTAGGGTTCTTGTCACCGTTCTCTTCCATTTATTGACGTTCGGCTCGTCTAGGTTGACAAACTGTTTAATCCTTTCACCCTTCTTGCTGGCCCTGTTCTCGTTGGGATTGTGGTTTACAAGAGTACGATTCCAACGGACAATGGTGGTTTCCATTTGCCATGGTGGTACGCATCCATCCGTATTGCGACTTTCAGGAGAGGTGTAACCGAGCACCATTAGGAACGTGGTCTTGAGCTATCTCATCTGGCTTAGTGCCACCCGAACGGCCAAGCTTCTTCCGCATCTCTGGCACCGCCCTCAAGACATCATTCACGTCCCTGCATTTGTCCTGTTTGGGTACTACTTTTCGATCATGAAGATATATGCCCTTTTCACCCTTCACGTGGTATGTTGCGTAGTCGGTCTTCATTAATACTCATCTTTAAACTAAACACTTTTTCAAGACTGCTTGGGGCACCCGTGCAGGGATCGGCGATCCCACTGCCGCCACGTCGGCGGCAGACACGGGTGTTACTGATGACAAAATGCGGCAACCTTATGACGATTTATCGTCATCAGCGCAATACGCCCAGCAACCGATGGAGATGCAAACTGGCCGCGCACGATGATAGCATATCCGTACCTCCTTCACCAGCGCCTGGAATCTCTGGTGAAGGAAGGTGTTACCTTTTACGATATCCCATATCACTATACCGCATGATTGCTATCATCTACATACATTGATCTCGTTTCGTCCGCTACTTGCCAGCATTATTTGTACCATCAGCCAAGGATTTGCATGCAACGCATGACGAAGGGAGAGGGTAGAGCGGGAGGTCTGGGTCGAGTCCTCGTTTGGAGACTGCATGGCAGCGTGCGCCCGGTACGCCAAACCGTTTATCCTCTTTCTTTAATTTTTGCTCTTTGCCGTTGCACACCTTTGCATTCGCGCGGACTTGTTTTTTGGACTACGTGCCCAACCACCAGTTCTTTTGTTTATATCCTCTTGAAGTCGGAGCGGCGTATTCTCGTCTCTAGTTTTGCATCGATGGGATAATGGAACCTTGATCTATGGAAAAGTGCGATGGAAGGGTGTGGAAGGCTCGCGAAAAATAAGGATCATCGACGATAACCACGGCAAAAAATAAATGCTGCGTGCAGCACGGACTCCACGCGTCCTTGTACCCTTGCCCTCCCTCCGTACCTCTCTTTCCCAATCCCATATTGATATTCTCTCATGTCCGTCGTCGGCTTGGATTTTGGCACCCTCCACAGCAAGGTATGTCGACCCCCCTCAACAGCCCACTACCGCTTTATCCATCACGCATAAAAATACAGATTGGTGTTGCAAGACACAGAGGCATCGATATCATTACGAATGAAGTCTCGAACCGCGCAACACCGTAGGCACTCTTCCATCGCTTGTCTCATTGCCCTGCTGATCGTCGCTTTACAGGTCGCTCGTCTCGTTCGGTCCCAAGCAGCGTGCGCTTGGTGAATCAGCAAAAACACAGGAGATCTCAAATTTTCGCAACACGGTTGGCTCGTTGAAGCGTCTTCTTGGTCGGACGCTGCATGATGTCGAGATCCAGCAAGTTGAGAAGAGGTTCACCCATGTAAACTTGGTCGATGTCGATGGATCTGCAGGCGTCCAGGTGAGCATGTCTGGAAACTTTTGCCTCGTGTCAGCTTCGCTCCGACTCACCGACAGCGCATGTAGGTCAACTACCTAGGCGAACCAACCACCTTCTCTGCCACGCAGTTGGTCGGCATGTACCTTGCAAGGCTGCGTGATATTGCCTCGAAAGAACTCAAAACCGGCGTGTCTGACGTCGTAATTGCTATCCCTGGCTGGTACACCGATGTGCAAAGACGAGCGCTACTGAGCGCAGCGACCATCGCGGGTTTGAACCCTCTCAGACTCATTCCCGACTATACCGCCGTCGCATTCGGGTACGGTATCACAAAGTCTGACCTCCCGGAGGCCGAGAACCCGCGTCATGTCGTCTTTGTGGACATTGGACATTCGAGCATGTCTGTTGCCGTCGTCGCCTTCTCCAAAGGACAACTGACCATCAAGAGTACTGCATACGACACGCACCTCGGTGGTCGCGACATCGACTATGCTCTCGTCCGGTACTTTGCGGAGGAGTTCAAGACCAAATATAAGATCGACGTGCTTTCGAACCCCAAGGCAACATTCCGGCTGTATGCAGCTACGGAGAAACTCAAGAAAATCCTTTCTGCCAATGCAGAGGCACCGCTTAGTGTTGAATCCATCATGAACGACGTTGATGCCTCTTCAAGGCTCACGCGAGAGCAATACGAGAAGCTCATCGCGGACGTTCTTGACCGCATTCCCGCCCCACTTCAACATGCTCTAGCAGAATCAGGTCTGACCATTGAGCAGATCGACGCGATTGAGCTCGTCGGTGGCTCGACACGTATCCCTGCCGTCCGTGCTAAAATTCAATCTGTATTGCCTACCAAGACGCTTTCGACTACTCTCAACCAGGACGAAGCGTGCGCTCGGGGCTCGACTTTTGCTTGTGCGACCCTCTCGCCGGTTTTCCGCGTGCGAGACTTCGCCATCCATGATATTGCCCTCTATCCCATCAAGGTGCGCTGGGAGAAGAGCCCCGCCGACGAGGAGGAAGACACGGAGCTGGTCGTTTTCCCTCGTGGCAACGGCATACCGTCAACCAAGGTGCTCACCTTCTACCGCAAGGCCCCATTCGATATTGAGGCGGTATATTCCGATCCCGATGGTCTCCCTGGGGCTATCAATCCTTGGGTCGGGCGCCTCACGGTGAAAGACGTCGGCCCATCGCCAACAGGCGACTATTCTACTGTTCGTGTCAAGGCGCGCATAAATCTGCATGGCGTTCTGTCTTTCGAGGCAGTCTATACGGAAGAGGTTGAGGAGAAAGAAGAGATGCAAGTCGATGGCGAGTCGTCGGAGCCACCAAAAAAGAAAAAGGTTGTCAAGAAGAACCCCGTTGCCTACGTCGCTGGATATGGGGGACTCGACTCATCTGTAGTAGATAAATACAGGGAGAAGGAGCTCACAATGCATACAAACGACAAGTTGGTACAAGATACCGAGGTGCGTCGCCCGCACTCCACTGGTCTATCAAAATAATCTTTATATTTTTTATAGGAACGCAAGAATGCACTTGAGGAATACATATATGATATGAGATCGAAGCTGGAAGACCGCTATGCACATTTTGTGCAGCCGCAAGAAAAGGAGGCACTACTCGCAGAGTTGTCAAATGACGAAGATTGGCTCTACTCGGAGGAGGGTGAAGATGCGACAAAATCCGCGTACGTGACCCGCCTTGATGCGGCCAAGAAGCTTGGAGATCCGGTGTCGACGCGCTGGCGTGAAGCTGAAGAACGACCGAGGGCTGCGGCTCAGCTGCGCGAGACGATTAACCAGTATATCGCTCAAGCGACCTCGGCAGAGGAGCGGTTTGCGCACATCGATGAGAAGGATAAGCAGTCGATCGTCGAGAAGGCCGTGACGATCCAGAAATGGCTGGAGGATCAGTCAGTACGGCAGACTGAGCGCCCGAAGAACGTGGATCCAGTGTTGACCTCCGCCGAAATCTCGAAGAAGCGGGACGAGGTGATCTACTTTGCGTCGCCGATTCTCACGCGACCGAAGCCCAAACCCCCGAAGGTCGATGGCGCGGAGACGCCACGCAGCGGCGCCGAAACACCCAACCCTCCACCGAAGGGGGGGACGCCGCAACCGGAGACGAAGCCAGAGGAAGCACAGGGACCGCCCGAGATGGATGTGGATTAGAGAGGGACATTTTCCGGAGAAGCCGTGTTTTTCGCCCCGCGTCATGTATTCATTGAGACCCTTACACCGCCCACAAGAAATTACGTGTATTGTGGATAGATCGTCGAAGCATGGGGATAGACGTTGTACTGAATGGAGTTGGTTTATTGGGTGGTCATCTCGCTTGGTTGAGGTCATGAGCAGGCCTGAGGCGTCATTCCGAGCTCGAAGACGATTCGTCCGCGTCAGCAGTAGAAGCGACCGGTGACGCGAGGCACCGCTCGAAAATAACCGATTCAATAGTGTGTTCAGAATGACATGAAGAGATGGTATCCGCGTCATTCAAACTGAAACCGATCGGAAGTGCTCCGGAATAATCTAACGACAACACAATTCTCCATTACAGCGAGATCCAAAATGGATGACCTTTGTTTATTATACGTATATTGCGGGCTTCCAAGATTTGACAGCTGAGTTCATAGTTAAGTAGTAGAGAAATTATTAGCGCCTATGTTGTCACACAAAATTCGAGGTTATCCAACAGTTATCATTGTTCCTCCCGCAAATTTTGAGTTATTGTCTAGTTATCCTGTTTCGTGCCTGTGAACTCCGTCCACCCGGCTTTCATGGCTTCGTTTCCTCGTGACTTCATTCCCCTTTGGGTAACTCCGTTGGCCGAAATTCTCACGTTTTTTCACGTTTCACTATTCATGCATATTCATGGGGAACGTGTGCTCACTGCCACGACGACACCCGGACGCTCCCCCTCGTTCTCGACTCCGTTGGGCCCGAAATCCTGAAGATTAGCCACACTGAGCTAGTGGCCTAGGATGGGAAGGTGAGCGGGCACTCATATTTTAGAACTGACTATGTGTGTGAGCAGGCTGTCTGCGACATCACCCGCGCCCTCGATTATAACCCCGGACCCCCCTTGGCGACGCGACACGACGCAACGGCCCCCTCCCCTCAAGACTTTGAGGTCTGGGCGCCCGGACCTCGCTCCACTCGCTCGCCCTCGCTCCACTCGCTCGCCCTCGCCTCGCTTTAACCCTTATTTTTCCCTCTCCTCCCCCTCCCTCTCCCTCTCCCTCTCCCTTTATTGTCTTTATCTTTTCTTTTTCCACCTGCCCGCTGCGCTTCGCGCTCCACACATCCTATTCAAATTCCCAGTGACAAAAGTGAAAAAAGGTGGCCAACACTTTGCCCAGTCTTCATCCAGGCCAGCCCTCTCCAGTATCCACACCGCCTCGGTCGACCGTCGTTGTGCAGGCCAGTTGGCCTTGCACACGGCCTCGACCGTGCACAGTTACTGGACGACGAGCTTAGGCCCCAGCGGTTTGGAGCACGCCTCCGAGTCCGAGAGCGAGGTGACTGAGGCGCCGCAAATCCGTCGGCTCCGCACCCTCAAGATGCGCGCGAGCGGCTTCGCCTTCATGCGGGACGGCAGCCTTCCTCAGCAATGGGCCTGGTTCAACTGGTCAAAAGTCTTCTGGGTCCGCGTGAGCGTGCACGCGACCATTCGCATTCATCGTGCAGCTGTGCCCTTTTTTTTCGCTCTGCTCTTTGCTACTTAGCACTGAAATTTCTCAAAAAGATTACATAAAATTTATTTTTTTATTACTGCGAATAATTTTTGTGTGAGAAAAAAGAACGGCATGAGCTGCCGATCTACATTTAACCTCAGCCTAAGCATGAAAATTTTTAAAAAGGATCAACCATTTTGGATCTCGCTGTAGACATGGCCAGCGTCTCGCTCGGCAAGCTCTGCCTTTCTCTCGTTCCGTCGCGTGTACGCGACGCCTTTGAAGGTGGGGGAGGACAACGCGTCTCCATGGTGGGGGCTGCGTGGAGGTTCGCTGGCTTGATTTGGGGAGAACGGCGGAACGCAAGCTGGAGTACTTTTGGGGAGTCCAGTCAAAGTCAGACAAAAGTGGGGTGGCTTATCGCCTTGAGTGAGGGATGGATGCGCGCACGCCAGAGCGAGAGGAAAAAATATTCCCGAGACGTAAAGAGTAGAGACGGAGACGGAGTACGGTGACTCGGCTACGTCGACTCGCCAGCCCAAGACTAACTTAGTACTGTAGGAACGCCATCGAAAACGCCGTCCATTTCCCGCGAATGCAGGGAATTGGATTGCACATTGCTCACTGGACCATATCGTATCCACCCAAAGAACGAATCCCAATGGATCCCACTGCAGCATCACCAGAGCGCTACTCGTTAGGAGTTAGGAAGGGCGTCCTGCAACCTTGCCTGACAAAAAAACCCGATTCGGAACTGACAATTCCGATCCGGCGGTTCCGGTTCCGATCTCGGCGTCGTGTTGGGAGCCCGAGGTGCGGTTCAGGAAACACACCGTGACACAAATTCATTACCCGGCATGCCCACGCTTCGCAGGCTAACATATATTCAGATGACCGCCTCTGTGTTTATACTGTAACTTAGAGTACGGTCATGTGCGAGCTATACAGTAAACTTGGGTTCAAGAAAAAGAAAAAAGAAAACCTCCCGCTCCCGCGTGCATGTTGCCTGCTTTTCGGTAGCGCCGGTGAAATTTGTGCTGATTGGTCCCTTCCTTGGCTCACCACTGAGCGCACTGAGCGGTGGCCGGAGGTGCATGACACTGTTGACAAAACCAACATGTAAGACATAGGCGACACAGGCTGCAGCGTGGTCATCGACAACGAGCCATTTGGAACGTACAGTAGTACCCATTTCCGGGTGTCTATCCCCCCAATTCTCTCCGACATGGCGTGGTGTCTATTGCAGAAGCATAGATGACTATCACAGCCGGCGGTGGGTTTCAAATACCATCAAGAGGCCGAATCACGGTCATGGTGATGGTAGCGATAGCAAAATATAATTGGCATCTTTGGAGTCCAAAGTTGAGTAACCAGGAGAATGGCATACAGTATAGTAACCAGGTGACACGAAATGATGATGATAACAACACAGAATAGAGAGAGTACTGTACCCCATCAACCATTTTCGGTGTCCACCGCCCTTTCCCAGCGGGCGACAGCTACAGGGCGACCGAAGCGCTCTCGGCGGCAACGAACTGCTCGATGGCTTCCAGGACCTGTCTCGGTGGCCGGGCTTCTTCTAAGAAAATAGTTTGCAGAGCAGGCAACACGTCCGTCGCTCCTTGCCCGCCGGCGAATTCCTGCAGGGACAGCGCGACACGTAACGCACGTCTCTTGGATAGACGCAACTCTTTCACGGCGATGAATATGCGCAGAAATTGTAGCCATCCTGCGACTTCTCTCGCTTCTGCATAGTCCATGTTTTCGGGGGGTAAGGGACAGCGTTCATCCTCGTAGACATCGAGTGATTCGATAATGGAGAGGGAAGGTAAGGTCGAACTGCAGAACTGCGCAAGAGATGAAAGGTCGCCCCTTGTTAAATCCATCTGGAGGGTTGCATTGCCACCTGCCCGTGATGCTGGGGAAAGTTTCACCACGGCATGATCATATTGAAAGACCACATTTACTTTGTTGAGTGCTTTGAACTGTTGTGTGCGACCTATGAACTGGCGGAATTGTGAATCCCCGAGAGGGTGCGGAAATATGAATAATGCCTTGACAGTATGGAGTAGAGGGGCATCGATCAGGTCCACGAAGGCCCCCAAATAGTCAATAGGGCCTTCGAAGTTCGAATACGGTTAAAGCGGGGAGGACGGTGCGTGTCAAGGGGAGGTTTGCTCGACCTTGGCGAGACGCATCAGGAGAAAGGTAATACTCCCGGAGGTCGCACTCCTGGAGGTTGGTCAAAGCGGACAGGGAAAAAACCATGTCCTCTGGTGAAATGTAATGAGTATCTGCGAGTAAAGTTTGACAAGGCCACTGGCAGACAAAAGAAATTCCCGTAATGCAGGAAATCTGATCCCGTACAAGCAGAATTCTCGTAGCCGTGGGGCAGACCCGCCCAAAAGCGACTCGGGAAGAGATGGCGAGCTTTCTTCATCGTTCCAGGACGAAAGGTCCAGACGGGAGAGCTCCGGGAATGGCTCCTGCATTTCTGCCATGAACCGTGACACACCGGCGAGATTGATTTCGTGCACGCGGTCCTTGCGCTCGAGTGCTGCGATGAGGTTATCCATACCGCCAACTACCACCTTTTCCCAGGGAGAATACGATATGACGATGGGAAATGCTGGCCAGACATCCAATGACTTCCTCACGGGCACCTTCTGAGTGCAGAAAAGTCGCAGGTTGAGATGGCGTGGGGATGCAAAGACGATAGATCGCCATCTTCGACATACGTGCACCAACGTATGCCACCAATGGAAAGACTTTGAGTCGTTTGCAAAGAAACTGAATATTTCCAGGAGCGCGTCGTCTGGGAGCGTCCAAATTGTCACCTGTCGGGAAGGAGAGCCGGAATCTATACCAACCTGGCTCAATGGTGATCGAAAACGAGGGTCCCGTGCATTTTCACTCACCTGGACCATCATGATGTTCGATCTCCACGTCCTTTGGGTGACACACAGGACCTTTTCCCATATTCGAGCCCTTGATGGTTGACGTCAGAGAAGAGCCGGGAGATCGGTAGTTTGCAAAAGAACCACTGCATTATGACGATGGGATGGCCAAAGAGCCAGATTAGTCTGGTGCTGTAACGAACTTGAAGGGACTTTGGACGCACCAGTCAAGTTACTTCGTGGCGGTGCTTTACATGACCGTAGTTACGCCGCCCATGTAAAGCACAGCCACGAAGTGCTACGTGGGGTCCTGCACCCCGAGACGCACGATTGTCTTTCTTTCTCTGACATTGCCTACTGTATCATAATTTGGTTTAAAAATTCTGCGACACAGGGAAATAGCGCGTTAAAGTAGGAATTAACTGAAGGGCCACATAAAAAGCCGCCGACCTATTTTCACAACGATCGAGTGCCACGAGTGGTCTAATCAGTTTCGATTTTACATAAAGTGACAGCTTCATTCGGTAGTGCAACTAATTTATTCCCAGAAAAGCATCTGAGTAGGAGACGCGACGTGCTCAGGCATGGGCCATTCTCGTGTTTGAAGTCAGTGGTGTCTGTCGAACATGGCAAGTGCGACGGGATCCGCTCGCCGCAGTTTGATATCCGGACCACAATGACTTCCCGGATGATTCGATAATATAGAGATCCCATTACTTACCCTTAGCAGAAGTATAATTTGGCCCACGTTCATCATATACCGTAGTTAATGCCACCTCAGTAGGCTCAGTTCTCATTCTCGCATGTGCGCATACTGAGGTGAGCATCCGTTTGCCAGTTTACACACCACCGTATCGTCCATTCGTCAGTATGACCCCCCCACTACACTATGGGTGCCTCAGCCTATAATGGTGTCATACAAGAGGCCGCTGGAGAGACCAATCATGGCAATGGTTACAAATACCGTAGCTGTCGTCTCGGGAGTCTCAAAAAGAGTATGAAAGACAGCAGCAGGTAATACTAAGTGGACGACACGGAACATTCACGGCATGGAAAACAGAGAGTGCTCGTTACCCGTTGACCACGTTTACCGCTCGGCGCGTGTCTAGCACTCTTTCCCAACGGCCGATAGCAACAGGGTGACCGAAGCGTTCTCTGGCAGCAACGAACTTCCCAATGGCCTCCAGGACGGGCTCCGGCAGCTCGGGCTCTAAGAAAATAGTCTGCAGAGCGGGCAATACGTCCACCGCTCTCTGTCCAGGGTGTCCTTTTAGGTCACGCGCAACACAATGCGCACGCTTCTTGGATAGACGCAGCTCCTTCACGGCGGTAAATACGTGCAAAAATCCCGCCCACTCTGCAATCTCCATGGATTCTACGAAAGGTGGGGCCGGGTGAGAATATTCTCCGTGAAGTGAGGAAAAATCCTCGTCCTCGTAGGCGTCGAGCGATTCGACAGTGGAGAGGGAAGGAAAGGTCGAACGGAAGAGTTGTGTTAGGGATGAAGGCGGATAGCACGCCAGTGCTAACTCCATCTGGAGCATTGTGTCGCCACCTGGCCTTGTTGCGGGGAAAAGTAAAAGTTTCACCTTGTCATTGTCGTCTTGAAAGACTACATCTGCTTTTGTGAGTGCATTGAACCGCACAGTGCGATGTATGAACAGGCGGAACTGTGAAACCTCGACAGGGTGCCAAGTGAAGAAGAGTATCTCGATTCTTTGGAGTGAGGGAGTATCGACCCGGGCCACGAAGTCCTCCACGTATTCACTATCAAAGGCGAACTGGAGAGAGGTCAAAGTGGGGAGGATTGTGCGTGTCACTGGAGGGCTTGCTTGACCTAGATGAGATTCAATAGAAGAAAGGGAAAATTCCTGGAGGCTGGTCAAGGTGGACAGAGAAGTGACCATCTCCGCGGGTGAGATGTAGTGGATACCTTCAAGCCGAAGGGTGACAATGCCTCTAGCAGACAAAAGGAGCTCCTGCAACGCAGGATATCTGATCATGTCAAACAAGGAGAATTCCCGTAAA
The DNA here is from genome assembly GCA_022496215.1 of Russula brevipes. Taxonomy (NCBI): domain Eukaryota; kingdom Fungi; phylum Basidiomycota; class Agaricomycetes; order Russulales; family Russulaceae; genus Russula; species Russula brevipes. The sequence continues at coordinate 310,599 of WTXF01000004.1, read as the reverse complement.
TGCGGGGCAGATCCACCCAAAAACGAGTCGGGAAGGGTGAGCGCAGCCTCGCCATCCCAGAAACCAAAGAGCAGACATGACAGCTCCGGGAACGGCTCCTGCATCTCTGCCACGAATCCCTCCGCTACCGAACGTGACAAACTCTCGAGATCGATCTTGCACACTCGGTCCTTGCGCTCGAGTGCCGCGATGATGTTATCCACGCCGTCCACCGCCAGTCGGCGCAGCTCATCACTGCGATAGTCCGATATCATGACGACGATGGGCAACGCTGGCCAGACATCCAGTGACTCCCTCACAGGCGTCTTCTCGGTGCAGTGAAGTCGTAGGTTCAGGTGGCGTGGAAATGCAAAGACGATAGATCGCCATCTTTGGCATACGTGCACCAGCGTATGCCACCAGCCGAAAGATTCATCCGCGAAAAACCCGAATATCTGCAAGAGCGCATCGTCTGGAAGCGTCCCAATAGTCGGCGCCTGTCGGGCAAGTGGGCCTGTTACTGACCTAACTCAGTGATCGTTGCGAATGGGACCCACACAACTGAATATCACTCACCGTGTTCAATCCTTACACCATTTTCGTGACATACAGCACCCACTCCAGCACGTGGGCGCTTGACCGTTGACATCAAAATAATAGAAACGCCGCGGGGTCACTCGGAGTGATAGGAGAAGTCGCGAGAGTGGGAGGAGACGACACGATGGATTTGAAGCACAACGGGACAGGGAACGGTGTCCAGAGTGTAAAGCTGATGAACGATGAACGGTGAAGGCGTCGGCGATGTGAAAATTGTTAAGGCAAGTACGAGAGAATTGAGAGGCACAAGGCGACTGAGTTGGAGACGGTGATCCAAAACGGCTACTTATAGGTTTTAGAAAATAGAGTCCATCCCCTAAATTGCCGTTCTTTTTGAGGCATATCATAGAAGCCTACCAGTAGCACCACCCTGGGTGCGTACTCAGTATAAAATACCATACAAGAGGCCAAATCATGGCAAAGGTAACTGTGTAACTGACGTCTCGGGAGTCTCACCAAGAGGTTTTGGCTAGGTAATAGGCAGATGACGCAAAACGTTCACGGAATGGAAATCAGAGAGAACCTGAAACTGTTGACCTCTCGAGCGTCTCACACTCTTTCCCAACTGTCGATGGCTATAGGGTGACCGATGCCGTGCTCTTGGCGGGCAGCGACGAACTGCCTAATGACCTCCAGGACAAACAGCTCGGGTTCCTCTAAGAAAATATTTTGTAGAGCGGGCAACACGTGCATTGCTTCTTGTCCCAAGCGGGAGATATCCTGCAGGGCCTGCGCGAAACCTAGCGTACGGTTGTTGGACAGACGCAGGACCTTCACTGCACTAAATGCGCGCAAAAACTCTGGCCATTCTGCGACCTCACTGGGTTCTGCGCTAGGTCGAAATATGGGAATGTGATATCCTCCGAGACCTGGGAAAAGATCTTCATGCTCGTAGACGTCGAGCGATTCGATAATGGAGAGGGGTGGTACGATCCAACGGCAGAGCCGTGCCATGGACGAAAGCGTGTCACATGGCACTTCTACCTGAAGCATTGTGTCGTCGCTTGTTCTTATTGCTGGGAAAAGTTTCATCGACATCGTGCTTCCAAAGATCACATCCGCTTTATTGAGCAATTCGAGCTTTTTGGTGCGACCTATGAATCGGAGGAATTGTGAAAGCTCGAAGCCGGGCCAATTTGGGAAGGGTATCTTGAGCTCAACAGTTTGGAGTAGGGGGGCGTCGATCAGGGCCACAAAGTCCTCCAAGTATTCACCATCAGTTTCGATCCGGAGCATGGTTAGGGCGGGGAAGGCGGTGCGTATCACGGGGACGTTTGCTTGAACTTGGGGGATCCGAATAATAGAAAGGTGTAAATGCTGGAGGCTGGTCAAGGTGGACAGGGAAGCGACCATCGCCTCGGGTGAAATGATCTGGATCCATAGAAGGGAAAGCCTGACAATGCCACTAGCAGACAAAAGGAATTCCCGTAATGCAGGAAACTTGATGCTCTGCAAACAAAAATCTCGTAGACGCGGGGCAGATCCGCCCAAAAACGAGTCGGGAATGGTTGGCGACGACAAGTCGCCATTCCAGGAACACCTAAGATCTAGATGTGACAGCTCCGGAAATGGCTCCCGCATCTCGGCCAAGAACCGTTCCAATCCACGACCTGAAAATCCACGACCTGAAATACCCTGGAAACTGATTTGACACACGCGGTCCTTGCGCCCGAGTGCTGCACGAATGTTATCTTCGCTGCGCTTGTCCGGCCATAGAGGGGATGAGTGTGATATGACGATAGGCAACGCTGGCCAGACGTCCAATGAACTCCTCACGGGCGTCTTCGTGGTGCAGTGGAGTCGTACGTTCAAATGACGTGGAAATGCAAAGACGATAGATCGCCACCTCCGGCATACATGCACCAACGTGTGCCACCAGCCGAGGGATTCATCCGCGGAGAAACCGAATATTTGCAAGAGCGCATCGTCTGGAAGCGTCCCAATAGTCGCCTGTTGGGAAAGTGGGCCTGTTACCGACCTAAATCAGGATCGTTGCAAACGGGAACGGGACCCGCACGGTTGAATATTTACTCACCCGACCGTGTTCAATCCTTACATCATTTTCGTGACATACAGCACCCACTCCGACATGTGGGACCTTGACCGTTGGCATCAAAAGAAAGGCTGCGGGATGACTCGGGATGATCAGCGAAGGAGCTACTAGTCCGTTGTAATGAGAATGGGAGGAAATGACACGATAAATTTGAAGCACAGCGGGACAGGGAACAGTCAGTTCCGTCGTAACAGGTCTTGTCCCTGTCTGGAGTGTAAAGCTTGGTGCTTGAGAGATGGCACGGTTACTATGGTATTGCGGGCGCCTTTAGGTCCTATGTGGACACTTGTCCGGCAGTGTCCGCCACCGTCGAATGAGGCGCGCACCTTTATTTGTGAATCAGCCAGCTTGGACTCTCATCGAGTACCTTTTAGATGCACTATACGAAAGAAAAGACGTGAATTGACGCCAGAGCACCCGTCTCGAAACTGCCCTTTCAAATTTGTCCAGCCCGGCCGCTGGGCAATCGCATTCACTCACCATCCTCCTTCTCATCTCAACCACGTCCAGCGTCGATATGTATCAATACCCATGCGGTCGGGGACGTCACAGTACCGAAACAAAATGTATGTGGACTGGGGGGAAACCCTTTCTCAAAGACACTATCTTCGAGTCATTGTGAGACCACCCACCAGTAATTTGGTGTTCTCGTTACCGCATGGGGCATTATCAGGCAGTCACCTCGCCTGGAATCGGATGAGACTGGAAGCTTGAAGCTTGAAGTTTGAAGTTTGAAGCGTGGGTGTGTACGCGTGAACGGCGCATCACATTTCGGGACCCAGTAATGCACGGTCGGGCCAAACAGGGTGAGTTCGAGTGAACGCGCGTGAAGATGAGGTAAACGATTGATTGTAAGGTAAAGGTAAGGTAATATAAATAATTCTCACAGTGACCTCAGTGGACCCGCGCGCTAGCCGACGCTATCACGACAGCTCTGTGTTGGAAACGTAGCAGCTTATCACACCAGTGGATTGTTTGTGGGTACAGGGTAAAGGGAGGTTGACTGCGTGCTTATGATGATTCGAATGCTCGCATGCTACAAAAATTTCACTTTTTCGCCGAAGTAACTCAGTCCCACAAATGATCCAGGGGGCCTCTGACGCGCGAAAGACAATGCAACAAATCATCCCTGGACTCGATGAGACAGGTTCCACCTCATACAGTCCTCCTACTGTCGTTCTTCCTTCAAGATGGCGGGGGACGACCGTCGACGATCGTATCCGGAATTGGGATCGAGTAATTCCCGAAGCAGTCAAACTGGTAGTCGACTTCGGCGATTCGCTCCTGCGTTCCATTGATGTACGTTGGAAGATCGCACAGCCCATCCTTGTTAGCCTTGCATCCTTTGACGCCGGTTAGCGGGACGACGGCGTCATTCAGGATCCATCGGATGTGTGTTAGTGCAGCGGAGGAAGGGGTTCCTGACGCAGGGCAGGTAAGCAGCTGCGCAACGAGGTTTGTTGCGAAGGGCGCAATATGACTGATAATCCATTGCTAGCAAGGGTCGTCAGTGGGCCGGGGAGAAAAAGCTGTAAAAGGTTCGACGAGCGTACGCGATTCTTTTGGATATGATCCGTGGGCAAAGGTCCGCTCGAAGCAAGGCTTGTGAGATTCAACACGACGGCAACTACAAATCGTGGTGTTGATCAGCTTCTGGGTAAAGCAACGGTGTCTAGAATTACCGGCGGTGATGACTGTGTCGTGGGAGGCGTCGACGAAGATCGGCTGCTTGAGAGGGAACTTGATGTCGCTCGAAACAATGGTAGCATTGACCGAGGTATCGAATTTCGTAATCCGCGTCTGGGTGAGGCGCGAGATAACCTCAGAGACGTAACCGATACCCTGCACTGCAACAGCTGAATTCCCCGGCCCATTGCCAGTGCTGTACCAAAATCCAAGGTCTCCATATACAGTCAGGAGTCATCGTGAGCGTCTTGTCAAGCATGGACGCACCGCTGAGATACTCGAAAGATTCCCACTCGTACTCGGTGAACAAATCGCAGAATCGGGAAAACCCAAGCGCAACAGACTGATGGTGTTTTCAGTACAGCACTCGGGGCGATATTTCACGACATGCCTCATATGCACAAGTTTGCTGCATTCCAACAATATCCGTGGCAGTAAGATTCACACCACTGATAAAAGGTTGAAGTCTCTTGATAATTGGCACTGTACGTGCTGGCCCATTTTCCGGCCTGGACGGCACCAAAACCTCCGATCGCGTTATTCGCGTTGGGACACTGGTAGTATGGGGCAAGGGTTGAGTTGAACCCGGGTGACTCAATCTCGATGAGTTGATGATAGCTCGTCGAATACTCCTGTACACCGAAGAAACCGGCCGCGAATTGTAAGCTGTGCAAGATAGTATGTGAATGACACAGCGGAGAATTTTGAACAAGGTTACGCACGCAGAGTCAAGCATGCGTTCTGTCGAACCCATATGTTGAGCTAGGATACCCGATATGAGACTGGCGGGAGACACTAACCTTGCGAGGTTGTGCGCCATACAGGAAGTCAAAGGTCCGTAGCCTCCTTCAAGAGATCGCCATACCGGATTCGAGTATTGACACCAAGTTCGTACCTGCGCTTGGACGTTAGGTGACACAGAAAGACTAAGAGCTCTGCTAGACGGACAATTGTTGGCGACCGAGAGGAGTCAAGATCTCGGCACCCAGTTTGTATGTCCACGTATTAGGAAGGAGCAGAACCAGAGGTAGGGTATCTCGCGCCATGACAGTGCAGGATATTGACGGCGTTTATGCTACATCCCTCAGGAACAATAGGGGATGCGTCAGGGAGACCGAACGTGCCAGGAGGGAGCGAGAACATCGGAGAGAGATTGCCCCAACTGCGAACCATGTCGGACATCTTGCCTTTGTGGTCCGAGGTATCAGGACGGACGATGGGGGACTCGTTATCAATGGCGGGAATGGCCGGTGCGGTTTCGATTGCGAGCGCCTCATCGCCAGCTGAACATTATAATAGCTCACTTGTGAGTACTGGAGCCGCAAAATAAAAATAGGGAGAGGGAGAAACGAACTCGGGGTGGGCCCAGGGAAGCCAACCACGCTTTCGTCGGGGAAATTGGGATCGGGGACCGTTGCGGTCACCCGCAGGCTTTTCCGATCTTTTTCACGTGCTGGTATCCGAGAAGGATAAAATAGTTGGTGCAGTCCACAGCCTCTTGAAGTCCTCACACAGGAAACAGCTTGAGGATGAATAAGTGTATCTTGATGTGTTAGGGGGTCTGCTTAGACGCGCTGGGTGGGATACATGGGTGCGGCCTTGGTTTGTATGTCCGGCACTTTAGCCAGTACTCTATATTGCGCATTAGAATTTTTTAACGATTTTTCCTGATTTTTTACGATTTTGTTACACGTTTTAGAGGTTGCGTACCAAAGTCCACCCATCAAACGACTTTTCGGGATGTCGGGTACCGAGTCCACCATCTGAGACCCGATTTGGGTCAAATTTTGTCCACCCATCAGGGCCAAAATCGGCCAAAATCGGTACCCGACCTTAACCGCTATTATCAGGGGTTGGTCAATGGCGACCACATGTCGCACCGCTATCAGGTCAGAGCTGCCACAAACTCTCATGATCTCATGGCCTCTCTCCCAATCACTCCAACCAAACGTCGCGCTTCACACTCGCCGCAAGGCGAATTACAACCCGCTCCTGTCATGGCAAAGACCGACCACCCCATCGAACCAGACATGCGGACTGTATTATCCCAGCTCGACATGCCCGTTCCAGAGGATGCGATAGTTGACGCTGAAACCGACGGCGATACCGTGAATATGCAAGTCACGAACAGTTTAGCGGGTGACCTCCATGGCCTCAAGTCGTTAGAACGCGCGATACGCCACGCCAAAAACGACGAAGAGTCCTGTTCTGATGCCATCGACGAGCTCGCCTCCTCAAACGTAATCCTTGGCTGATCAATGAGCTCATTCGTGCACACAAATATAAAAAGTATCACGTCATCCGACAATTTCGTTCGTGCAGTATTCAGATTGTCCGTTTGCCGCGACTGACCCCTACTGATCTCAGGCGTCTTCCCCTCGTTGCCCAAGAGAGAGGCGCGGCAGGAAATCCCCCAACACACCTCAAAGGAAAATAGAGGCGAGTCCCAGACCAGCCCCGATGGCAGACGCTTTTGGCAATAACATCGTCCATATAGCTACAGTCAGTTCCTGGGATGCCGAATTCGTCGGAAACATCCCAACAATACTGCATAGGATCTTGCGCTACCACATGACCACCAACATCCCAAACCTGTATGCTCGCGTTGTGTCCCATGTGCAATCATCAGGAACCGGCAAGTCTCGCGCTCACGACGAGCTGGCGAAAGGCATCTTTTACATACCCCTCAATCTCGCTGCGCCAGGAACAACCAGTATGCACCCACTGTCTGCATATTCTTCTCGCTGACGCCACTTGTTTCAGCGTATCCGCCACGTGATCCTAAGGTGGGAGAATGGTTCGATGTCTCACAAAACCATGAGCAGCAGCGCACTCGAGATCGGTGCCACGCCTTTCTCCATGCTCTCCTGTCCACTACCCTATTCCGCCTCAAGAATATCTGCGACGACAAGGCGGTAGCTCATAAGATTGAAACTGAACCTCGATCCCGCCTCAAGATCCTGGCATCCGAATTCCGGAACAAAATGGCGGAGGGTAGGGTGTTTGAGGAGCATGGAGAATATCGTAGAAACTTTTATGATGAGGTATATCGTGACGCAACAGAGGTAAAACTTGGTGTCTTTCCAAAATCGAGCAGAGATCCTAATGTCTCCTTCAGAATATGAACCACATCCGTCAACGCTCCACAGCCTCTAACACCACTGCCAATCCGCCTTTGGGCGCACTCAGTCCTCAACACAAATTCCCGGTGAGGACAAGAGGCTCAAAAGGCAAGGATACCGCAGGGCGGCCTGATAAAAATAACGGTGCGTTATTTATGGCTTCTTTTCGCTAGCAATCGCTTGAAGTGGCGGACTTTAGACAATAAGCTGCCTGTCGAATCGAGAAGAGTTGAGAATCGTGCGTGCTCGTCAATTCTCCATGCTGACAATCCCTGAGATGGCGTATTGCAGAGCTGACTACAGCAGAGGTTGCGAGAGAGATTATCCTCCTCCTGAACCCAGAACGGAAGAGCAATGATTCTCCCCAGGTGGTCATATCTTGGGATGAGTCACACTCCCTTCTTCAGCCGATTGGGAAGGCGAAGTGGACTATATTCTCTGAACTCCGGCGCGCTCTGCGCACGATCGAGGAGGAGCCCATTCTCTCTGTCTTCCTGTCCACCGTTGGAAATTTTGAGGACTTCTCTCCTGCCACCAAGTACGATCCGTCCATGCGGTTGTCGGATGGGGATTTGGAGTCGCTCCCTCCAATAACTGAGGTTAGCTTTGACCAGTTTGCCGAGAAGGTGGACTGCATTAAGGAGACGTGGATGCTGGCACGCATTGCGTCTACGCACCAAATGGCGCATCTCGGACGAGCTTTGTGAGCCCCATGCTGCCGTCATCTGGTAACTCAGTTATAACGTCCGTCTTAGGTTTCCTACCCGATTTGACAACGGGGATTTTGATGTCAAGAAGTCGATTGTCACCTTCGCAGCTGAAAAATTGCTGTGTCGCCCCGCCTTCAAAAAAGGTCTTCAGTTCGACGAGCCTGACGAATCACTAGCATGTCTCGCGGTGCGCCTTGGTCTGGATTTCAAAGATACATCGTGGCTAGACAAGGTCGTCGAGTGTAGACAAGTCGAGCGTCACATGAGAATATGCCTTGCTGCCACGGAGGGTTTCCGCAGCATGGTCACCATCTCCCCGTCCGAGCCTCTTCTCGCAGAAGCGTCGTGGATGCTTATGAGTCGGGGATTAGGTCCAAAAGAGGCACCACAGGCCCTCCTGAAGCACATCGACGAGTCGTATCTGAACGCGGGAGATCGTGGCGAGGTCATTGCCGCTCTTCTTTTAATGCTTGCCCGAGACGAGGCCATACAAATCCGGAAACAAGATCAGAACCCTAACCCCGGTGGAGTATCTTCCGAGGACCTCAAGGATGACGGCGTCGCGCAAGGTCGTATTGTCACCATGCTCGAGTTTATCGATGCCCTGGTGCCACCCGAATCCCGGTCCGGTGTCAGAAGACAGAAGCCGCACTATTGGTCCGAAGAACACTTACGAGAGAAAAGCTTCGAGAGCGCCTTCACCAGAGCACATATATATTTCAACCACTTTATTAAGGTGCACGACTTTAAAATGGTGGAGCGCGGATATCTTTGGCGCCTCATTTGCCGCGGTGCGGCCGTTATCGGCGCCAACAACCAGCGTGGCGTTGACATCATCATCCCGGTGCTCATGGGAACCGTCCTGCACCCGAAGTTTGTCACCGCAATTTTCGTTCAAGTCAAAAATGACCGCTCGTACACCGATGACGTGTCCGACACTCTCTTCACCGGCATGGATCCCTGCAAAGTGAAGTTATTTACGGAGAATGGTAAACCCCCTCGCCCTCCTGTCCTTCGCATTGTGCTCGCCTTGGCTTCGGAGAAGTCGGCTGTGACGGGACCCACCTTCGGAACCCGATCGTCTCCCTGCATCCAAAAAGAAGTCGACTTCACTGCCTACGATTTTTGGATTTCTGGTGTTTCCAGCAAGTCCTTTGGAGTCATTCCTGATACAAACACACAGGAACAGTACAGGCTCCTGCTTGATCGTACACGGAATGTCTTCAATGGCTATGACATGCTCATAAAATTCTGGAGCATAAAAGAGAAGGAAGTCATCATTGAATCAAGACGCATGTTGCATGCTGGAGCCTCTTCAGGTGATGGGCATTTTCAGAATTACATTGACAATGATAATTTGAAAACCATACCTACCACTGGCTACAACAATCAGGAGTTCTATGTTGAAGAACCCACAAACACTGGTGATGATGTTGTGATGGGGGAGGAGGGCACAGGGTAAAGGGAGGTTGACTGCGCACTTGTGATGATCCGAATGCTCGCATGCTACAAGATTTTACTTTTTCGCCTAAGTAACTCAGTCACAAATGATCCAGGCGGCCTCTGACGCGCGAAAGACAATGCAACAAATCATCCCTGGACTCGATGAGACAGGTTCCCTCTCATACAGTCCTCCTACTGTCGTTCTTCCTTCAAGATGGCGGGGGACGACCGTCGACGATCGTATCCGGAATTGGGATCGAGTAATTCCCGAAGCAGTCAAACTGGTAGTCGACTTCGGCGATTCGCTCCTGCGTTCCATTGATGTACGTCGGAAGATCGCACAGCCCATCCTTGTTGGCCTTGCATCCCTTGACGCCGGTTAGCGGGACGACGGCGTCGTTCAGGATCCATCGGATGTGTGTTGGTGCAGCGGAGGAAGGGGTTCCTGACGCAGGGCAGGTGAGCAGCTGCGCAACGAGGTTTGTTGCGAAGGGCGCAATATGACCGATAATCCATTGCTAGCAGGGGTCGTCAGTGGGCCGGGGAGAAAAGGGTGTAGAGGTTCGACGAGCGTACGCGATTCTTTTGGATATGATCCGTGGGCAAAGGTCCGCTCGAAGCAAGGCTTGTGAGATTCAACGCGACGGCAACTACAGATCGTTGTGTTGATCAGCTTCTGGGTAAAGCAACAGTGACCAGAATTACCGGCGGTGATGACTGTGTCGTGGGAGGCGTCGACGAAGATCGGCTGCTTGAGAGGGAACTTGATGTCGCTCGAAACAATGGTAGCATTGACCGAGGTATCGAAGTTCGTAATCCGCGTCTGGGTGAGGCGCGAGATAACCTCAGAGACGTAGCCGATACCCTGCGCTGCAACAGCTGGATTCCCCGGCCCATTGCTGTACCAAAATCCAAGGTCTCCATATACAGTCAGGAGTCATCGTGAGCGTCTTGTCAAGCATGGACGCACCGCTGAGATACTCGAAGGATTCCCACTCGTACTCGGTAAACAAATCGCAGAATCGGGAAAACCCAAGCGCAACAGACTGATGGTGTTTTCAGTACAGCACTCGGGGCAATATTTCACGACATGCCTCATATGCACAAGTTTGCTGCATTCCAACAATATCCGTGGCAGTAAGATTCACACCACTGATAAAAGGTTGAAGTCTCTTGATAATTGGTACTGTGTACGTGCTGGCCCATTTTCCGGCCTGGACGGCACCAAAACCTCCAATCGCGTTGTTCGCGTTGGGACACTGGTAGTATGGGGCAAGGGTTGAGTTGAACCCGGGTGACTCAATCTCGATGAGTTGATGATAGCTCGTCGAATACTCCTGTACACCGAAGAAACCGGCCGCGAATTGTAAGCTGTGCAAGATAGTATGTGAATGACACAGCGGAGAATTTTGAACAAGGTTACGCACGCAGAGTCAAGCATGCGTTCTGCTCGAACCCATATGTTGAGCTAGGATACCCGATGAGGCTGGCGGGAGACACTAACCTTGCGAGGTTGTGCGCCATACAGGAAGGTCCGTAGCCTCCTTCAAGAGATCGCCATACCGGATTCGAGTATTGACACCAAGTTCGTACCTGCGCTTGGACGTTAGGTGACACTGGCACAGAAAGACTAAGAGCTCTGCTAGACGGACAATTGTTGGCGACCGAGAGGAGTCAAGATCTCGGCACCCAGTTTGTATGTCCACGTATTAAGGAAGGCCAATGGACCAGTAGCAGTAAAGCCGGCGCCGGTAGATGCGTTGTGGATTTTAGTAGCAAAGGCCGAAGGAGCAGAACCAGAGGTAGGGTATCTCGCGCCATGGCGGTGCAGGATGTTGACGGCGTTTATGCTACATCCCTCAGGAACAATAGGGGATGCGTCAGGGAGACCAAACGTGCCAGGAGGGAGCGAGAACATCGGAGAGAGATTGCCCCAACTGCGGACCATGTCAAACATCTTGCCTTTGTGGTCCGAGGTATCAGGACGGACGATGGGGGACTCGTTATCAATGGCGGGAATGGCCGGTGCGGTTTCGATTGCGAGCGCCTCATCGCCAGCTGAACATTATAATAGCTCACTTGTGAGTACTGGAGCCGCAAAAGAAAAATAGGGAGAGGGAGAAACGAACTCGGGGTGGGCCCAGGGAAGCCAACCACGCTTTCGTCGGGGAAATTGGGATCGGGGACCGTCGCGGTCACACCAGGCGGAGGGAACTGGAAAGTTGTAGTCGCGCCGGCGAATGTCGAGGCCCTAGCAGGACTGCGTCCTTGCACGTATGCGGCGGGGACAAGGGCAAGGAGAGCGAGTTTGTTGAAGTGGACCATGTCTGCGAATGGTGCCCGAGTGGGGGCAACAAACCTGCCAGCCCTTCGACCAATTTATACTTGTACTATAGCTTGGCCTTACATCAGATGCAGACGCTCAGAAGCCAAGTGAACGCGTGCATGGGCGACGGGCGGAAACCGCCAAAGGAAGCGCGTCGTGGAAACATAGCCAAATCGGGGAAAGTCGTTACTTTTCCATGTGGTTCAAGATGTGGTTTGTGGCGGTCATTACGTGGAAAGTACTTCCATTTGAACTTGGCATCACGCGGCTTTCCGCCACACAGCCAGTCCGGCGTGACTTCAGTCCCAGTTCTTTCAAGTCCAGTGGTATGCGCATGACGTACAGTATCGTCGCCCCAGGCTTCAGAGCTCCAGCGCTTCATCTTCAGGATGGAAGGAAAATGGGAACCATCTCTGATATTTCAATTTCGTCCCAAGCCTGTCCTTCGCGGGCTTGCGCGCTCACTTCCCGCTCTTGCCAGCAAATCGCCTTCGGCCTCGTCCTCATCCGTCTAGTCTAGAGCTAGAGCTGGAAGATTGCTGGGCCTAGAGCGTTTCCATGTCTTCTTTGCCCCCATGCATGCGCGATATAACCACATTGTCAAACGTCGACGGTGGATCGTGCTCTTCGCTGCCGACAACGCATCTCATCCTTCTCCCGAGACACCCCAAATCAGGGACGAACACCCGACGTATTTTCAGGTCATACCCACGCGCCGTGGTGCTGGAACATTTTGTGGAAGGGGGAATTCATCACGGCTGGGTTTGGTCAGGCTGCAGTAGTAACTTACTTCAGACTAGTTTCGTATCAACAGCCCTCTTGATAGTGTCGCGAACCACCAGTCTTTTGAAAATCGTATCAGTTACTGAACCTTATGGAGGCCGTCGCTCCCATGGTACTGCATCAACTCTAGTTTCCAACGACAACGAACCCTCATTGGCGTAGACTGCTAACGCGCTAACACCTCAAGTGCCCGCGAAAATTGGGTGATGTCTCACCTACGAGTGGTGACCTGGGCGCAGGACATATCCAAGGGGCCATGATGCAAATCGTAGGTGGCACGCGAGCCTGGGCGCGTAGCCAACCATCAAATTCCGGCCTTATCGATTGCCTTATCAACTCAACGGTCATAATGCGTCGTCGTGATGTATTGTATTTCACCTAATCGTTGAGAGAGTTGTCCTACTACGCAGGTTACCACAACCAATACTGAGCATTAGCACAAGATATCATCAGAAAGACATCAGATCACGGTGATAGTGGTCAAGAACTGTGATTGGTGATTCAGGTGTCAAAGATTGAGTACCAATGATAATGGCAGGCGGAAAGTAGATGGTACCAAACATCAATGGGGTGGAAAGCGGGGGGCATGCGTGCATTTTTGACTCCCCGAGCATCTCCACCATCGTTCCCAATTGTAGATAACTACAAGGTGACCAGAGCACTCTCGCGCGGCGACGAACTGCTCAATGGCTGAAGCCCTTCTAAGGAAAACCTTTTTAGCGCGGGTGACACGCCTGTTACTTGACAGCAGTAAGGGAGCGTGAAAAATTCCCGCCATCGTGCAGTCTCCGCGTCTCTTGGGTTATGTGTGGCCGATTTTCGTACCTCGTAGATGTCGAGCGACTCCAAAGAGTGGAAAGGGAGGTATGGAAGAACTAGAGGCCTGCACCAGAGACTCCAGCTGCCTCTGTTCTGTGGCATGAGGTTCCCATGTCGAGTATTGTGTAGCTATCTGTTCTTGAGTGCGAGGAAAGCTTTAGCTCGACACGGGAAGTATAAAAAACCATATCTGCGAGGCTGAGTATTTTGAACTGTATTGTACGACCGATGAACTGATGCAGTTGTGAAACATCGGTGATGTGCTGATAGAAGGGTGTTATTTTGAGAGGGGCATCGATCAGGGCCACGATTTCCTCCAAACATCCGTTATCGCCTCGGAACTCGAAATAAGGGAACCGAATACAAGTTTAAGTCCCTCGAGCTTGGCCAGCGCAGAGGCAAGTTGCCATCACCTCAGGTGAGATGTACCCAGAATTCGGGATAGTCTGAAGGTGAAGACGGACAAGTGCCCAGTAGAACAAAAGTAACTTTGGTAATGCAGGAAACGAAACGTGATTCAAGCTGAGTAATTATAGACCATGGGACATGTCCTCCCAGGAACGAATCGGGAAGGGCTGATGCCTCTTCATCGCTTCATCGCTTCATCTCCAGACGAAAGCTCCAGGTATGACAGCTTCGGGAATGCCCACCGCGAATCTTTCCAGCAGAGAATTTGACACTGTCCAGAGGTCAATTCTATATCCACGGTCACTGTTCTCGAGTGCTGCAATAATGTCATCCGCACCCTCTACTAGCGACCTCAGGACACCACGACTTAACACGACGATGGGCAAGGCTGGCCAGACATCCAGTGTCTTCCTCACAGGTGTTTTTGGGGTGCAGTACAGTTTTAGGTCCAGACGACGTGGAGATACAAAGACGACATACCTCCATCTTTGGCACATATGCACCAGCGTATGCCACCTCCAACAAGCTTGATTCACGTAGAAATGGAATCTTTCTAGGAGGACATCGTCTGGAAGTGTTTCGATGAGGCCGTGTAGGCCTGATCGCCCAACTTAATGATCATTGCAATGCCAAGTACGATCCCTTGACATACGGCATACAAAAGCTGCTGGGGGCGAATTGCCTGTGAAAGAAATGATTGTCTGCGAGAATAGATAACTGATGGGATGCGGAGCACGCCGAAATAGGGATAAACCCGTATCAACTCGAAACAGCCTAGTAAGGGACGTTAGATGTACCAATCAAAGGTCTAGTTTGTAGCGGTAGTTCGGCCTGGGGACTTGATGAAGAGACCGCCCGCTCTTTATACAGCCTAATCCTCTGAGGTCGCTGCCCTGGGAAGCTCTAAAACGCACATGAGTAGTTTCTGACACGTACTCTGCACTGCACAGATCTCCATTGGGCCCTCGTATCTTGGTGCCCATCATACTGACTATAGCCACAGGAGATATGATAACATGATGAACAAAAGCCATCCCAGCAATGACAAATGGCGCCAACTTGTATTCTCACAGGTATGCCCCATCCTCGCTGGTCGAGCTCCCTGGCATCCCCACTGCGTGGCCTCCGAGGCGCCCTGCCTGTGAACGCTATCAACAACGTCATGAAGGGTCCGAAATCGGTAGGGCACATAGTGTAGGAGTGTATCTGCCGGTGGGAAAGGGCGATGGATGCTGTACACCTTCTGGAATGGCCAATCTCGCCTCGCCGCGTTCTGCACGGCGTAACTTCACCGCACCCGCGGAGGACAAGGACAAGGAGGATATCATGTGACCGCGAAGCAGCATCCTCCCTCCTCCGAGTCGGACCCTTCAATTGTTTCCATTTAACGACCACTATTTCTGGTCCGACCCTTGATATCCCTTTGTTTCAAAATCGAGCCCTCACACCCTCGTGTGTGCATCACATTCGCAGTTATAGGGATAGCTCGGTTCCTATGCCGACTTGGCCCCGCTGCCAGCTTGGACCTTGGTAAGTTATTTCACCCGCCCCATCTCCATGGCCAAAGCCCTCCACGTGGGGTCGGGTCATATCGGCTGTAAAATCCATGGCAATGCGTGTGTTCCTCCCCTTAAGTCCTTTACTAACCTCACTTCACTTCTCATGCCTCTCTGTGGCCGCCGTACGGCATGTCTCGATACCTGCCCCTCGCAACTGTGTCGGTCGAAACAAGGTCCAAATGTAACGTTAGGAGGTGACAACAGTGCCAATCCCCTATGAGAGCTTTTTATTTTATTGGTTCTGGCTTGGTGTCAAGCCATGACCTTACGCGCTACAGGACTGCTAGGTTACCATTGATCGCACAATGAACGCACACGAATATCCGCTCTATCCCCGCCCCCAACTACTTGTTCACCCCATCGGTCTCACATAGTAAAGTAGCGCTCAAAACTAGTGCATGTGGCGTCTTTTTGTCTCACGTAACCATGTTTACCTTCCCCCAGCCATGGCCGTTCTCCAGCGTATATAGAACTTGGCTCATGGCATAGTATCCACTAGCAGCGAGGTCACTGGCTGATAGCCTTCGCCAATTGTAAGACCACATAAACGCCGAAGCACATGAACGTTCATTACGTTCATTCTCCGCCCTTGCGAACTGTACGGATCTATTATCTTGAAGTTAGGAACTGTATCTTGACGCACCCCCGGAGTGGATCTGGCCTTTTGTTCGTAAGGAACACAAACGTAGGACTTATGGCCTAAATGTAACGTCTTGGATACGTGAAACGTTGTATGGATAGCTCTCATTATTCGGTGCTTGAAAGAGAAAGGAAGCCGTTTCTACGATGATCCCGTCAAAACAACAGTTCACAAACGAGAATCTCGCCGTCGGCGGAATACGCCAAAACCACGGCCATTACCATTCACCGGGCTCAAGGGTGTTTCTGCTTCCGGTGTTTTTGGGGGACATTCCGGCCACCGCCATGCGCCACAAGGACAAGATCTTTTGGTTACCGCTACCACCACGCATCGCACCGCACTGGATCGAAGGCACCTCCTGACTCGCGCCGCATGATGCAGATAAGGCAAAGCCAACATCAATACTGTGTCTTTGCACTACGATGCGTGGGTATACACCGCGCTGTGGAGGTGTACCTCGTTTGTACTCATAGCGTATGTAGCTGGTACGCGTAAGACCAAGAAACCTCGACCCTATACCTTTCGTTCACGCTGTAGGGGAGATGACTCGGATAGCTGAATTTGCGGCGTGCTAGCGTGTTTCAGCGAGGGTATGTGGCACATATACTGCCCGCCACCCGCCACCGGAGATGGCAGATCCGCGTCCATTCCATTCCTCGAGGAAAATGAGGTATGGCAAAAAAAAGCCGGCATTATCAAAAGTACTCTTGCCCCGTTTCAATTAGTCGCATAGACCAGTTCAAAGGTGTGCGCCAGTACTAGGGTGACACGTATGAAGTTTGCCGAAGTCAACGTCCGCGGTGTTAGAAGCCCGCGAATACGGATGCGATTCAGTTTTACCATTGCCAGACCAGAGATGCCCGGGTGCATCCGCTCGTGCGCTTCGTGCAGGAATGCGGAAAAACAATTAAAGAGCTGGAGACAAGAAATCTCGTGACGGGACAAACAGGCGTCAACAACGTGCGAGCGCAGAAATGAAGACCTTGTTGTCCTTGGGCGACGGCCGAGTGGCCAATGGGCAGGGATCCAGCAGATCCCGATCATCATCTAGCGATAGCCATATAGTGTTAAAAAAATGAATGCAATCGAATTTGTTGATGGCGGAAGTCTCTTGCATAATCGATCGAAGACCACTGAGCGCCGCACCGCATCTGATGAGAAAAGTTGGACGGGGGGAGGCGAGTACTAGAAGCTTACGATGTTTGCAATTCACGGTCAGAAGTCTGACACGTGGGCGGCCGCCGTTTGCGCAAGCCAGAAAGGAGAGTCAGGGGCCCAAAGGAGGGACGCCGTAGCTTATCTGCGTGGCATTATCATGGCTGAGGGATCGGAATGGGAATGCACTGCAACAATTCGAGATCACAAGATGGCTCGGGCCTCGGCAGGCCTTTGGCGCGTGCCTGGCTGGTGGGAGAGAGGAAGGGAAGTCGAGGTGAGACCCGCGGAACATGTCAGCCACTGAAGTAACGCCACTGTCACTCCACGGGAAATGGTTGTTTCCTCTCCCAGAAAAGCAGGCCTCAAACTGGCAAAGCAATATGTTTTGACAGCTTCCGATCAAACCCCCGCCGAACGCTTTGGATAGTTGAAATTTGAGTGCGCACGAGCTATCACAGGGCGCAACGGCGTGACCCTTTGCCGCCCCGGCAAAGTGGATGATGACCAGGAGGAGTCCACGCACTTGACGCGGGACCTCTCGATTCCGTGTCCCTCTTGGTCGTAGCCCCGTGTTGCCGCTCGGCTCGCTCATTCGGCCGCTCATTCTCGGGGTGGCCACCGAAACAATGGGACGATTCTTCCGGGCATCGCAAGCACTTTGATGGATGTCGGTTGATTTGGCAAGGTTGCGTTATCGGGACGCTCGGACCGAGCCACCATCTAGGGACACAAACGTCTTTTGTGGGCTTTGTGGGAGGCGTAAAGCATTGACGTTGACGGGATTGGAGCATGCGAGTGCTGCGCTGGCGCTACGAGATACTCGGCAAGGGAATATTCATTCTAGAGACTCCAGCAGGCAGATAGAATATCAGAGCTGGCATCGCTTTGAGTTGCCATGTAACAGTGACGTGAGGCGGGAAGTGGGTTGCGGATGGATGACGATGAGGCCAGGGTCGGATGCAAGTCGATTGTGATAGACAGGGAGAGGTCGGCAGATGGTGATGTGAGACCGGCGGTAAGGCGGTGCCCGTTGCGCGGGTACAAAGATCGGGTGCGACGAGATGGCGTTTGTGCAAGTGCAAGATAAGGTTGACGCTCCGAGATGGATGACACCAAAACGAGGCAGTAACAGCGCAAGATGACTCTCGCTGTCGGGAATGCACATTGTTGCTAGGAGAAAGAGCGATAGTTTACTTACGGGCAGGAGGCTCTGGTCAGGAACTGATGGGAGCCAGAGATGGAGACGAGTGGTGTCGCAGAACCGAAGGAGCGGTAAACCGATAAGATTAGATGCGGAAAGGGGTAAGTGAAAATTATTTGATGATGGCGTGGATGATGGACGTCGTGGTCGGTCGCTGGTTCTTACGTCTTGCCGACTCAATATTATCGTTTATTTTCGAGCGCCGTCAACGCTCAGAATCGGGGTCTCTTAACACCACGGGACTAAGTCCTTGACATATTAACTTCTCATGCTCGCATCCGACCCGCCTTCTCCCCCCTCCAGTGCGCCCCCTTCAGGTCGTCCGTGAGCGTGTCCCAGGCCCTGCATCTCTCTCATGCATGGCTGACTCCTTCTCCCTTCTCATCGACGACTCCTCCCCTCTTCTCTCTTACTTTCCGTTCCCCGACACACTCTCGATCCCCAACTTCCAGCAGGGTTGGAACCCGTGCTACACCTCCGCCTGTCCGACCTTCCCCGGTGAGCAGGGTAATGGAACTAGCTTTCATGTCACATCCAAAGACGGCGCTGCATTCTCTATTCAGTGGTGGGGTACGTACTGACCCAAGTGCTCGCCATCTCATCTCCACCTAATTTTCGACGCAGGAAATGGCATCCAGTTGTCCGGTTTCGCAGCGGGGTCCATCACTTATGACCTTCAGCTCGACAGCCTGACCAACCTTCCATCTCGCCTTCCACCTCGGGAGAAACGGTACTGGCGACGTATGAGGGCCTTCAGCCCGGGGACCACACCTTGTCTCTCGTCGTCCATAACCCCACCAACTCATCATCGGCATTGATTGCGATCACCCACGCGCTTATCAGCGTCAACTCTACATCCCCAAAGTGCGTTCCCCACGGCACTTGCGCGCTCCGCGTTTTTCGGATATACTGACTCCATCACCACAGTGTCACGTTCTCGAACACAGTTGTGAGGATACGTCGCTCCCATTCACAGGCCAATGGTCATTCCTGAATGACTCTTCGTTGTCCTCGTTGGACACTACGTATCATACTACAAGCCACGCTGGGGACTATGTCCATTTCAACTTTACGGGTGCGTTTGCCTCGGCCCTTGTTCCCTCTTCTGATACCTAACCGTAATCAACAGGTACCGCAGTCACCGTCTTTGGGTTCCGTGACTCAACTTCCGGGAAATTTTCCGTGCAACTTGATAACGACAGCAGCATCGTCCTAAATGGGGAATCATCATCCAAAGAAGCAACCACTCTCTTCTTCCGTAGTGGGCTCAACAACAGTCTTCACACGCTGACCATCACCAATGTGGAAGATCGCCTTTTAGCCATAGGCTCGATCAATGTCACGGCTGCATCGTCGCATTCGTAAGCATATTTCTCCTAATCATTTCGTCCTCGGAACTCCAATCATCTCGCTAGATCAAATCCCAGTCCAGCCACCTCATCGCATGTCTCCCGAGGTACTATCGCGGCAATCGTGGTTGCCTCAACCCTAGGAGCACTCGTGTTTCTCATTGCGGGCTTCTTCTTATGGCGCGCCGACGCCAATTTGGCCGTATCTTGCATCGTAGAAGGATGTTCGTCGCGCCAAATGGAAATGACCATTCGAAGGTCCTTGACATTGTACGCGGACCCGAGGTTGATGACTTGGACGATATGTACGAAGAAAAGGGTCCAGAAGACAAAACCCGGCACGGGACGAACAATGGCAGTGGAAGCTTGAGTTTCACTCTTGACCTACCAATCCAATCCCGGCATTCGCTTCCTCCTTCGCAACGCTATTCAGGCCATAGTGCTCAAGAACTCCCACGTAGTCCTACGATATCCTTAGGACGCACCGGCACTCATGCCAGGGGATCGAGCCGTGGAGTTCCTATGCAGGATATTCTTGCTGGAGAAGGTGTCGACAATGGTGAGGCCCGGCGGCCCCCTTCATCCGTTGCGCTGGGTCAGGCGACATATGAGAGCACCCCCCCAAGTGTCTCACCTCAGGACCGGGAGGTGGTGGAACACACAGAGGAAAGGACGTTCGAGCTCACACCTGTTGTATCGGTACCCCCTCCTCACCCCGGGGTTGCCGCCAGCAGCCCCGCACAAGAAGGCAGTGATCAAAGTCAGCCTTCCTACTCTTTCTTGGACATTTCCGCTTCTTCCCAGGCGTCATCTGTCAGCGTGCGACATCCAGGTCTTGGGCCCTCATCTTCGTCCTCTTCAGGCTCTATGCAACGGAGAACTGATGAACCTTTTTCCTCTACCCGACGGGTCTCGCTCCCATTTGCGATGGGATACCACCACGATCCACTCATTGGCCCTCGGGATAGATCGGACTTGTCGCACCCGCCACCCACTGGTATCGAGTTTCCGCGGTTATCTTTGAACGTCCGCCCCCTCCCTCGAATTCCTCGTTCGGCAGTTGAGCCTCGGATTGAGTCGATGCTCCCAACACCCCCGGCGCGCGCTGTGCGGCCACATACTCAAAGTACTCCTCCATTACACGTACGGACCGAATTCCACGAGCCTCAGCAACTTCCACGTTCAGTCTCCTCCACGGGCCCACCTACCTCCGCTTTGAGTGGCGGGAACCGGGTCCCGCACATCATCATCCATCCTTCCTCACTTCTACGCGCGCATCCCCGTACCAGCTCTGTCATCTCACCGACAGAGAGCGTCCCAGTGACGGTATCGGATATTCATTTCCGTCATTCGTCGGACGAGGAGCCAGGCGAGCCGGAGAGTAGGCGCACCAGTACGGGTGTGGGTGAGCACCCGCCCCCTCACCCGCCGCTTCCCCAGCGTTCGTACACGTCTCCGTTCATCATGCACAAGCTGTTTGGTACACCAGCGCCGCCAGGTCCGTAGGTGATCAGCCTTCCTCGCAGAGCCCAGGCGCAGGGCCTTCTAGACTACGCGATCGTGAGATTCGTGACCCACCAGATGAGGACTCTTCCGCAGCGGAGGAGAGGCAATGAACTTCATGACTCTGATGCAAAAATGATGTTTAATGAACCTCATTACACTGAACAATCTTCGTCTACAATCTCGTTTGCATATACCCGCAATAGCATCACGCAACCTTGAGTACATTACCACGAGGGGCCTTTTTTTCTTTCTCCGGGCACCGCCCTCGCTGATCTCGGTGTCGGGCAATTTGTTTTTGCACGATGTGTATTTGTTGTTTCGTTTGTCTTTGACATTTCATTTGACGTTCCCTTGTGACATGTATGTCGTGGCATAAATTTCAAATGACCGAATGCGGAGTGCGTGAAACAGGCTCCGCCGTAAGCGCTAACCGGGCCGGTTTGGGCCGTCCCGGAGTGTGCCGTCGCGGCCGCCGTTGCTCTTCCGAGTTGCCCGTGTCGTTTCTGCTCCTGCCCTGCTCAGGCTCAGGCTCACATCTGCGGCGATGAAGCATGGCGTCGCGTTTCGCAAATTCTCGAGAACATCATCGCATCGAATGCTGATGCTACGGTGAAGCTGTGTTTGCTTCTTCTGCCTTGAACACCGCCTGATTACATTTCCAGCAACCTCGTCACCTCGCTCATTCAACACGAGCAGGTGAAGACCACACTCCCAAAGGCCCGCGATGCCGCACGTCTCGCCGAAAAAGTACGCGCCTCTACTCATCCATCGCCTCTCACGCCCCCCAAAAAAAACCCCACCATCATCCTTCTGTCGCCCGTCGCAATAACGATAATAATAATATGTAACACACCAGATCATCACGCTCGGCAAGAAAGGCACGCACCCGCCTGGAAAAAAGCGTCCGGCTTCCTGCTGCAGCCCTCGCTCGCGCCGAAGCTATTCGAGACGCTCGCGGCGCGCTACGCACAGCGCCCGGGCGGCTACACGCGCATACACAAGTTCGGCCACCGCCAGGGCGACAACGCGCCGCACGCGGTGCTCGAGCTCGTCGACGGCCCGCGCGACCTCCGCTTCGAGATGGCCGCGCGCGCCACCGGGTGGGACATCCTCTCGGCCCGACTGCGCACCCAGTCCGCGCGCGCGCTCGTAAGGGAGGGCGTGCGCGACGTCGACGAGACGGTCGTGCGGGAGCGTGCGGGCGCGCTCGACGAGAGCGGTGGTGGTGGGAAGCGCGACGGCGACGGCGAGCTGCGGCAGCGGACCCGGTGGAACCTTAAAAAGGCGCTGCGGTATCGGTCTGGGGAGGACGTTGGGCGGTTTGGAGAAAAGGTTCAGGAGCATATGGTGCGTTCGGATTCCAATCATCGCCACCTTCCATCTCTCCTCCACCACCACCCCGGGCGCGATCTCATGGGGCCTTGATTAGGACACTCTCCTCGCGCGGCCCATGGCAGTCAAAGCACTCCGCGAGCACTCGGAGAAAGAGTCAGCTGAATCAGATCAACAATATTTCCGCAGCATCAAAGATTATAAACTAAAGGCCGGGGAGACCGTGCCAGGCGCTGCGGGCAGTGCATTACGGAGAGCACAGGGGGATTTAGGTTGGACACCGGGTCGGAAAATGCGGTGGTTCGAGCGGCGTAAACTGGGGATCGACCATCCACTTACATGGGAACAAATGTAGGACTTATCACGCTACACGCCACCACTTCTCATGGATAGCCACCACACACTTGACCTCTTCGGTCTACCATGTTCCCACTAGGGCACAAATTCGACAACAAAGACCAATTCGTTAATTACTGCGGCGCAGCGTCCCGTCTGACAGCAAAACTCATTAGCCGTCTGATATCCGAAAAGACTTGCTTGGTTGCATTCGCATCACCGCGTGGTGGGGTATCCGCGCCAGACGGTGTGTTGCTAAGTGGTGGCGACCCCAGGGAAGCAAGGAGCGCCTCACCGGCGCCTGTGCCCGGCAACGCCACCCGACTGCCGTTGGGGGACGTGAGAGCGAGGGCGCTTGTCGTAGGAGGGTCCATATCCAGCTCCGTGAGAAATGATGTCTGCTCGAGTTCGGGCTTTGTGCTAGTGATGGTAATGAAGAAATCCAGCAGATCGTTTTGTTCTGCGCGTGGTGTCCCTTTCAAGTCAATGATCTGCGAGCCGCGGGTGCATTAGTTGCGGGGGAGGGGGGCCCCTTGTGAACGTTGTACCTGCGCGATGACACGCACCTTCTGGAAGTTGGAAAAAGATGCATCCCCGATCAGAAGAGTATAGTTAAGGATAAAGCCCTCAGCTGGGTCCTGCACATGGCGTAAAATCAATCATATGCATTTGAAACACGGCGGAGAAATGACCTGTGGCGTAACGATGACCTTGAGAAGTGCTTCCAGACGCTGGGTACTCCGAGTGACACTTCGAGTATAGCTAGGTCGAGAGAAGCATTAGGCACTGGCGGATCGCCGGCTGGGGGTGACCTACCCCGGAGTCATTAGGACTTCCCCAGGAAGCTTTAGTAGACTTGATTTCAGTGCCGAAAGATCAATCAGGAGCTGCAATCATACAGTCATGTTATCTGCCGCCACATCAAGATATTATGAACGCACCTGTTCGGCCCCGTTTTCCTTTAGTGGCCGACTTCGCACTAGGGCATTCGTGAAACGCGTGATAACCAAGCTTTCACCCATACTTAAACACATGGCATATGAGTGGGCTGGTCCAGGCGCTTACCTAGGTGCTTTATCGAAGAAATTCCGTAGGTACTTCTTACTTTCGACAAGTGGGACAATTGCCTCCGTGATAGATTCCAGGGCGCGTATGAGATCACCAATGTATGGTGACTGTCCCGTGACAAGCTCATGGTTTATCCATGTGGTGCGTGTCAGTGTGGTCAGGGCTGGTTCACACACAGCCTCGAGCTCGCGAAGAAGGGCGACTACAGCTGTAAATGCCGCGCTGCATGTCTGCTTTAGGCAGAATAATACCGATGTGTTACCAGTAATGCGTACCTGATAAAAAGATCGCATTCCGTCTGTAGCGAGATACGCTCCTTAAATTCACCATCGATGCGCTGGCGGACCTTCTCCTCCAGCTGCCAGAGGTCAGTTTCATATCGGCCAAACTTTCAGGAGACGCCAACCTCCTGGGCCGTTGTTTGACAGTATTCTGCCGTGTTGATGACAATGCAGGCATTCCTTATCTCATGCATATCGTGTCTCACGTCCACCGATCGGCGAGGCTGCGGCTGTGTTCTTGGAAGTAGCTCAATCAAGATAATACCATACTGGCTGAAATTAATCCTACCGGCGCATCTGTGACATGAGCACTTCCTCTATAGGACACCAGTATGGTTAAATTACGTTGATGGGATGCGGGGGTGTGTACTCACCAGCGTAGACTCGAAGCCACTTCTTGAATACCCCTAATAGGTCGAATAATGCTTTACCAGTCGAGAGCGTTGCGCAACCCTCGAGTGTCTGCCCATAGACGTAAAATAACTCAGTCGAGGATGGAAGAACGACAGTAGCCGGCTGCTCTGAGTCATCTACGTTGGCATGACCTTGGCTAGCATCGAGAGATGCTCTCGTTTTTTGGCCTCTGTGGGGAGCAAGAAGATCGGCGATCGCTCTGGGACACTGTTAAGTATGCGCAGCCTTCAGAAAGTAGCAGGGCGCACTCACTTGTCTTGGTGCTGTACATATACCCCCATGTGTGGTTCAAAAGAGGAACTAATTGACTGCAAAGGTCGAGTTCGCGTTGGTGATGTCACTTGGAGGATGTCTTCTAACTGACAAATAGTTAGAATGAACCGTGGCTAAGCACGGATGTAAGGCTCACAGGGGCACCAAACTTCTTTGCCATGGACAATTCGAAGTCTTTGGTTTGCTGCAAAGTATCGAGAAGAACGGTCACAGTAAGATCTTTTCCCGCTTTTGATAACAGCGCAGCCATGTCGCCTCTTTCGTGTCATATGTCCATCTCATGGAGTTGAAAATCAATCAGTGGGCAAGAAACTTACCTCGTTATGTCGATGAATCCCGCAACCAGCCACCAGCCAACTTTCCACTCTGGCAAAAATGCGCGTCCGAGTCCAGTCTCGTGTGTGCCCAGTACTCGCCGGAACCATGCATAGCGACGACTGATATTATCGAGGTGTCCCGCCTCGTCTGTCAGTCGAAATACTCGGCGATACTCTGCGAGAAGAAGTGCCGTGTAGCGGGTGGTGAGCGCAGCGCGTACATCAGGCCCCAAAACATCGGCTGTTGCACATGCTGCCGTTATCGTCGGGGGTTTGGGTGAGTTTGGCGTCTGCAGGTAGCTTTGAATGACAGCATTCAGGGACACGACGTCGTCAAGCAGGACTTTTCGATCGGCTTACTAGGTATCGAAGTCTGACTCTAGAAGTGTTCGTATCTCGCCCTGGAGCTCTTGTGTTCGCTTCCAGAGCTGGCTGATACGTGGGACAGACGTGTACGGCTTGAATGAAGCTGATATTTCTTTCACGGCCTGCATCGAACTACCATTGAGTAAAATATAGAGTGCATGAATGATTCGCTTACAGATAGACTGTGTGTGATATCGGGGTACTTCTTATCCTTGACGTAGTCCTCGAGCTGAGACAGACCATTGACTATTGGTGTCGTGAACGCGGTCAAGGTCTCTGTGAGTTTGCATGCGACAGTAAAGGTATCGCACCAAGCATCTGGAGTCGCTTCAAGATAGTCATACTCCGCATGAGGTGCTCTTTCCCTCGATTCAGGACTTGGATGTCTCTTGTGATCTCACGGACAATGGTTTCAGATTCGGTAGCCTTTTCCCGTATGAGGGACATCTGACCCAAAAGGTCCTGGTACACACGAAATGCGTCAGTAGAGATAAGAATATATGCGTCAAGACACACCGATATCATCTCTTGAATCAATTGCACTTTGCCAGGGTCCTGCTGCAGTCTCAACTCGTCCTGAAGTCCGATAATCTCGTCCTGCAGGTCTTGTTCATCTTGCGCCAGCTGTTCTTGAACCGCGTCCAATTGCCCAAGCGATTCCTCTAGGTAGTAAATAACATGGAGCCCTTGGTAATCCGGTTTGCCGTTGCCTCTAACACGAACGCACCGTCCGGAAAGTATGCATTTATGACGTCGATGACGTTAAAGCCGTCTCCGACCGTGTCAAGAGGGTCATCATCTGGCGAGGGTTTGAGATCAAGGATACGCCTGATGGACAGAACGAGGTCATGAGGAAGGTCTTCGTTCTGTTGAGGGTACATATGCAACAATCGGTCATTGAATGACGGTTTGTGGTTGAGCCAGAACAGCCCAAACGACCCTAACCTTGATTTAGGTGTGGGTGCCGATCTCACTGACCCGCACCCGCACACCCGCACCTGACTCAACTCGACCTTGCTCTTGCGATGGTTGACGGCCCATCTTCTTCAGATGCAGGGCCTTCGCAGCCCAAAATCACGGAGCACATAGCCCAGCCTCTCGCTGGGCCACCGCTTATCCCACAGGTTTACCCAAATCCCGCTTTGCCACCCCTCCACACGACCGCATTTCCATATTATGGGCACCCAAACTGGCAGGGCCAACCGTGGCCACTGAACGGCTACCCGACGTATCAACAGCAGTACGCCCAAGTGCACCCCTACCAGCCCACTCAATTTCAACAATACAGCCGCCTGCTCATGCTTCCTCGCCTGCGCGTACCTCCGCGCATACACAAACCCAAAAGTCTTCGGCTAAGAAAAGGGCACGACCACGGTCGCCATCGCCATCGCCACCTCCCAAAGAGTTCCCCCGACATTGGGATGCCGCCTTGAAACTATTCTTTCTAGCTGTAGGACTTTCCCAGTGCTTGGCAGGCCTAGAGGCCGACATCCTTGTTATGAATTCAGACTGGGAGAGGAAGGTCGTTCCTGAAGCATTGCGTGACTTGCAAGCTATCATTTCGGTATGTCCAACGCTGAGTTCGGACGTGGCAGACGTTCGGTAATGACTTAGAAAGCCATGATGGTCTAGCGACTGTTGGACGCACAACCAAATTCTACAGGGGCACCCGAACAGACTCTAGAGGAACGAAAACTAGATTATGTCAGTGTCGAAAAAGGCGGAGAGGCTCGTTCGCCGGCTGCAGTGGGTACATATTTGTGATACGTGGTGTCACAACTTCATCATGCATCCTTGCAGATCAACAAGTCCATTTCAGAACTTCTTGCGCGAAACCGCGCTCGGAATGACGCGTCAAATCGTTCAGAGTTCTTGCGCACTCACCGGCGTCTTCATACAAGCGAGGCGTCAGAGGTCCTAGTCCCGAATGAGGGTGACGAGATTGAGAGTGCGTCGTGCGCACGGACGGATTCCAGACCGGTCGACCGCGATGTGATGATGAAGTTCGACATTGCGAAGAACGAAGAAGGTCCCCTCAGGAGGACGTTGAAGGTTGAGCTGAAGGATGAAAATATGCGCCCCCTAGACAAGGTCACCGAGGATGGCCGTTTGGTCACTTCAAATCGGCATCCTGGCCTTGACGAGAGACTGAAGAACTTGGAGACCCACCTAGCCATGCGATATGGTAATTATTCTTGTCCTGCCATTATGCCCAATCTGATGGCATATGTGGAAGTCCCATCACCTCCGGCTTCGCTCCTACATCGCATCAAGTTTGTTGAGGATCATATTATGCAACTCGAGCGCGACTACCCTCCTTGGGCCGCCCTACATTTCAATCAGCCTCGTCGTGGCGTGAGTTTCATATAATCACCTTTCCCGTGAGGTTTACCAGCCATGTCTCACTCTTTGCCAGTGGCCGCCACCACCACGCCCGGCACCAGTCATCGTCCCCTCACATCTTACATCTAACCCTGTCGCCGACTCCTCGCCGATCTCATCTGGCCCTGCCCGAAGGTCGACATCGCCCGGACCTACTACCTATTCCGGGAAGGCTGTCACTGAAGTCAAAACCAAGGGCCGTGCATCGCGGTCAAGTTTGCATCGTGCTGTATTAGAGAAACTAGAGGTGCAGCGTGCGATAGAGGACTTCAAGGGCGAGGGCGAACATGGTTAAGGTCGTTTAAGTATTACGTCGTCACCTTTCCATGTGGTAGTGCATCGGTTGTAGCATGAATCCAGTGTGCAACAAAGCCATGTAATCTGGAAGCATTGACTTGGTAGTTGTATGTATGTAGAAGTATGGAACACGCGCGTCCGTGACGTTATTGCCAACACCGACGGAGGTCGCCATTTCCTCTTCCCCTTGTATCGGACCGCCATGTCAATTCCTCTACGACATTTTATAACCCGAGCCCTCGCGTTGCACCCTAGAGTCCTCTCCGCGAGACAGCTGTCCTCGTCCACCGCGAGACGGAAGGACCCCTGGCCGATGCCCCACACGCCAGACCACATCGCCTCCACCGCATCGCCCGCAGATCTACCGCCTCCGAAACCGCTCCCGCGCCCCGGCGAGCCTGTCGAGACGACGCGCGCGCGCCTCGTGTACCAGAGCCGTAAGCGCGGCACGCTCGAGAGCGACCTACTCCTCAGCACGTTCGCGCAGGAGCACCTCGGCGCGATGGACGCCGAGGAGCTCACCGAGTTTGACAAGGTGCGTCAAAGTCGAACTACCCCTTTCCTCCCCTTTCCCACCTCCCCCTGCCTTTGCGTCTGTGTGGGCCTACGGTCTGAACGATATCTGTTGCGCTCTTTAGCTCATGGACGAGCCGGATTGGGACATTTATTATTGGGCTACGGGAAAGCGGACGCCGCCTGAGCGATGGGCGGACTCGAAGGTACTCGAGAAGCTGAGGGTCCATGCGCGAATGAGGGAAAAGTGGTCAGACGGATGCCGGATTTACACTCATGAGGGCATGTGGCTTTACAATTGAGCACGACCGACCCGATTATTTAAAACCCTTCTGTAAGATAAACCTTTTTGCTACGCTCATAATGTGTCACTATTCCAAGCCGCTTCCTCAGCTAGCTTCTTTTCATACCTGCGCAGTAGCAGTCTGTCGATCCAACCGCCAGGCGGGAAGTCCTTCTGCCACTGGTTGTGCAGGTGTACGGAGAACACATTGCTGAGCTTGCGGTCAAGGCCACCGCCTTCCGCGCGAGTCATACCAAGCGTCCAGTGCCCGTCGCTCGGATCCGGCTCGAATGGGTCCGGGAGGCGGTTGTCGAGGCGACAGCCGCGGCCATCCGTAAAGCAAAATGGGAGAATTTTGAACGGAGGGATGCCCTCGGCCACGAGCCGGCGCCAGAGTCGTAGGTAAAGGATGGCACCCCAGTCAGTAGAGGACGGTCGTGGAGGCGTAGAGGTCGCCATGAGATGGAAGGCCTCGCAGAGGTAGGGAGAGTATTGGTGGAAATGCATGATCGCGCCGTTGAGTGCTTGGTATATCTTGTCTGGTGTAGATTTCAGTGAACCTGTTTCCCCTCGCGGAGAGGCGACGAAGGCATACCGTAACAATCCCACTGCGTCACAAACTCGTGCTCAAGCAGGGGAGTGAGGTCGCGAGTAAACAGCATATCCATGTCCACCCATACCCCTCCATCCCTCCAGATGACCAGCAAACGGATGAGATCACCATCGAGCCAGGCCTTTTCGTCACTGCTCACCAGCAGCGGGCTATTTTCGAGCGGGGTACCCTTGGAGAGCTCTTGCACGTTCGCGACGCGCAGCTCAAACGCGTGGGGATAGCGCGCGACGTAGCTCGCGAGGAGCGCGTTGCCGGACAGGTCGCCGTTGGACCACATGATGAGGCGCGAGTGCGGGTTCTGCGTGGCGAAGAACGACTTGAGCGTGTACTCCTGTCGCTCGCCGAACGGGGCCAAGTCGGTGCGCCAGTAGGTGTGGTAGTTCGTGCGCGGGCGGTCAGCGGGGAGCGCGGAGGGCGCCACGGGGCGGATGGTGCTGGCAAAGTCGTAGCAGTCGAAGCCGAGGCGCATGGGCATGCCGGCGTGCAGCTCGGTGTGCCTGGGGCCGTACAGCCGCTCGCTGACGTTGTAGAGCGGGGAGGCCTGCTCGGGCTTGAAGCACCCGCGGAGGGGCGTGATCGGCTCGATCTCGTGCCGTATCCACGAGCGGAGGTAGAAGACGAGCTCGAGGTGCGGCTCCCAGGTGAAGAAGACGAAGAGGAGGGCGAGCAGGATGGCTGGGGCGGTGTATTTGATGCATGATCGCGGGCGCGGCCAGCGCGGCCGCCAGCGGTGCGGGTAGTGGTACGTTCGGTTGGATGGCGGGTACGAGTGCGGGTCGGGGGAGGATGCCGGCGCGTAGGATGGGAGAGGTGTGTATGCAGCCCCAGACATGGTTGGTGGTTTGCAGCTGAGCGATGAGTCGGGAACGAGCGCGAGCTACTGGCAGGTCGTTACAATGCTACGGGGAGCCCGGACATGATGGGACAGAACAACGGATGGATGATGATGGTATTTTGTTACTGTAGTCGGGCGAGGCGAGGCGAGACAAATCGGGAAAACTCCGATAGAGCCATATAAATCGACTTCCACGACATCGGTAACAACTCTGCTACATTGCGAACACGTATTCTAAGAGGAGATGGAGCAAGCGTACTTGAGGAGTCCAACTCGTTCGGAATCGGGACCCCATGAAAAACATCTTCAGTCTCTTGTACAGTACTGTATGTTGGTCGATAGGATGAGCATCGCCGCAATATTATAAGGATATTATGTACCGCGGACGTTGCGGGCTTATGCGTTTCAATCAATTCTTCGCCTGAGCTGTGCATATGCAGTAGACGAGCTGTTTGATCTGGAGCAGAAGTGTCATATGGGCACCTCATCTCGCTTCCGGCCGAAGCACATTCCTTTCCTTTCCTTGACCACAACCACCTTCCCTCACACCATCAACAATGGACCACGACCACGGCGGACACGGCGGACATGGTGGCATGGACAAGGGCCCAACCTGTTCAGTGCACATGCTTTGGTGCGTACGAGCCCGCAGCCATCGTCATCCGTCTCTCGCAGCCGTTTGATAGTCGCCCCATCATATACCCACACCCAACCCACACCGTCACCATAGGAACACCCAGATCGAGGACACCTGCATCGTCTTCAAGCAGTGGCACATATCCTCGCGCTTCGTCTTTGCGCTGTCCTTCCTTGCCATCATCTTCATTTCGCTCGGATACGAGTACCTCCGCGCGTACCAGCGCAGCGTCGATTGGCGCATCGCGCAGGCGCTCTCCCGCGGCAAGGGGCGCGACAAGGGTTCGGTGAGTGGGCGGAGTGGTCCCGAGCTGTCTGGCCAAGATTCTGAAGAGGCCGGTCTGCTCCCTGGTCCTCCCAAGAAGCTCGCAGCTGGGTATGTTCCGTTCTCGCCACGTTTACTTACCAACCTTTGACGCAACGATCGTCCTCTTAACGCCGCTCTCTTCCAGCACTCCCGTACCGTTCTATCCCCGGGTCCTACGCGCCACACTTTATGGCATTCAGATCTTCGTGTCGTTCTTTTTGATGCTTGTTTTCATGACGTATAATGTTGGTCCTCCACATCACACCTCAGGAATGGCCGTTGACCTCTTTGTAGGCTTACCTGATCCTTGCCGTGGTGCTAGGAGCTGCTATCGGCCACTTTGTATTCGGTGCTGAAATGGATGTTGAGGTTGTCCTTTCGGGTGGTAGCGTGGGCAGAGGGATGGCATGCCATTAGCATGCTACTGAGAGATGTTGGCTATGTCTGCATTCTTGTCAGAGCAGAGTTCTGAGACTTGCTCTTTCGTTTACGTCTTTGGCTGCTCTCTCGACTTTGTATTGTCATCAGAATATGGTCATCAATTTTGTACAATGAGGGCTAGCTAAGACTCTGTATCTTCGGTTTTCTTTGCAAGATCATGCTTGACAGAAGGGCATCTATTTCACCAGGTCGGTAAATTTTTGCCCTGGGCTCCTTTGTAACGGGGTCAACCGTCAGGACGGCAAATTCAACTGAGCGAGTGTGCATCAGCGTTGGAACTGTGAGAAAGATGCAGACGTACGTTTCTCACTGCCCAAGGTGGTACTGTCCATGGTCTTGCTCATTGTCCGCATCACTAAACCAATAGCCTCCTCCACGGTAATGTCATCCTTGTACTCTTGTTTCAACAAACTCTGCGCGGTGCCATTGTTTGCGCCAATGCAAGTCGCCTTCCAACCCGAATAGTTGCCTGATGGATCCGAGTGGTAGAGCTGGAATTGGTAGTGCGGGTCGTATCCTGCGTACAGCAGAGACACGCCAAATGGGCGCAAACCACCGAATTGTGTGTATCCCTGCTTGAGATCACACAAGCGTTGGGCCAGCAGCTCGACGGGGATATCTTCGTTGTAGCTGAGTAGATGTTGTTGTGCGGCAGATCGAGCGTAATTGACAAGGGAATTAGCGTCGGCGGTTATGCCTGCGACACCGCCAATGACATTCCTTCACATGAAAGTAAGCACACAGAGCAATGCGAGGAAGGCGCGGGACCAGACATACGAGTTGAGAAGGAATATCTTCTCACCACTGCCCCCATATCCACCCTCTTTCGCCTCTGAGAGATCGAGAAGCTTTCCTGTCACCTTCTTCTCCGCTGCAAGAACGACTCCATCCTTTGCTAGAACGCCGAGGACAGTCCCCGCGTGTGAGATGGCCTCCATTGCATACTCGACTTTGCTAAAGATAAGAACGTTCGCTTCGGGTCATGTAGAGGAGAACGCACTCTGGTATAGCCGACCTGACAAGGAGGTCAGTTTGCACAAGTAAAATGAGAAACGTTGCGTACCTTCCGGCGAGAATATGGTTGTGCGACCTTTGGGTGGACAGGATGTAAGCACCATTAGTGTGCACCTCGTGCTAGCAGCTACGCACTGTCATATCGTCTAGCCTAATGAAACCAGTTTAGTTAGCTGTGAGGTGGAAGGGAACAGTATACACACCATGGTATTAGGTAGGGACGCGTTCACCCACTTGCTTGAGCCGCGTACGCGTTGCTCACACCGGACTTTGCCGGCTGCATCTTTCGCTGATCACATGATCACGTGTCCATCTTTTCCACTTTTTTCCAGGCGTCTCGTCTCAGACCTTGTCCACATGGATATATACTCTCTGATGGAACATGGATGCACTTCACTTGCCCACAGCTCATGGAGCTGATGCTATCTCGCCATGGTTCAGCAGGCTTTCGCGCATCGTGCATAGAGCTGGACTAGACCAGTCGTGCTCAGGCTGCCCACTCGCCAGGATGACGTTTGCGACGTCTACTCCTCTAATATCAGTACCCTTGCCTTGAAGTAGTAATGTTCTGGGCCTTGAACTTGAATCCCTTCGGTATGGCCGAGGAATGAGCTTGTCTGACGCCATTGATGATCGAATGGCATAGCATTCGCTGCGTTGTCCCTTGGATGGCAGAGACAGCAACTATGTCCTGGCCAGAAAGTTTCTGAAAATGTGGGATGCTTTACGATTCCTTTCCGGCACCTCACGAGAGGTAGCCACGACAGGTGAAGGTAAAGATGAAGATGCACGCTTTCGGACGGCGTACACGCAACTTGAACGGACGCTAAAATTCATAGGCCGCATGTATCGAGAGACTCTGCTGGTCGGTCTGCTTCACTCCAGAATCGTATCCTATGTCCCCATTTCCTCCAGAGCCCCGCATGGACCAAGCTCATTTTCTTCGAAGATTCTCCACTTCCGCCAGATCTCAGTACAGGAGATGTTGAATTGGCGTACATATTCAGAAGAATGGCGATGGAAGATTGGATGAAGTGGTCCAAACATCGACGACTATCGTACGTGTGTCGAGACAACGCTAGCGGCAGCTTGGTCTATGTGAGACCAGAAGCAAGGGGGATGGGTCTGGTGAGGAAAGAACTGGAAAAGCAGTTTGTTCACTGGAAGTTTTTGTTGTGACATATGTTTCGTCGACGAACATCGCCAGAATCGCTGGGAGCTTAAAAGGAATGGAATGTGGTCTGGGGTCAGCATCAGTACAGGGACAATTAATTGTGAACTTTCATTGTTTTTATTTTTATTTTTTTCCCGTCGCACGGTCAAGCGCTTGCTGAAGCGAAGAAATGTGCGAGTCCCAGCTCCGCAAGCGCTGGACAAAGTGATGCTCGGAGCTGCTCGACTTTTGCGCCTGAGTGGCGCAAATGTGAGATCGTGTGATCCCTTATCTCGTACAATCATCAAAGCCATGTCAACCAAGGTGTTCGTCCTGCCCCTCGACCCACCTCCCAGCCCGGCTCCGGCGTGCTGCCGTCGGTCGATCCCCTCGAGCTCTGGAATACGGCCCCGACGGGCTCCAAACCCCCCAAAGTCGGGACGACCCGGATCTTTTATAACACCCCTCGCGCCGATCAGCGAGATGTCAGCACGACTGCCGTCGTGTCCCTCGGAGAGGGCTTTGACAAGAAAAGTGACCACGCGAGGCGGGAGCTGGTGAGGAAGGCTGTCGGGAGCGGAGTCAAGCAAGTTAAGGAGCTCGGCGATGGGACGAAGGATGTCGTCGTTGATGCGTCTACGGATGCGCACGCTGCAGGTCGGCCAAATTTTAATGTTTGCAATCGACCGAGCTCACACACTCTTGTCGTAGCCGTGGCCGCTCATCTCGCCAAGTATAAATTCACCCTGAAGACCTCTGCTCCGTCACCATATAAGCCTGGCAACGAGAAGACGGTCCCGCAGGAGCTGTCTTTCCAGCCTATCCAAAGCTCGAAAGGGTGGGAAACTGGCGTGGTCTATGCAGATGCCCAAAACCTTGCCAGAACGGTACCAATTGTCTCATGACCAGAAGAAGGGTGGATTCGCTGACCGTTGTTTCCATTACAGCTTGCGGAGCTTCCTGCGAACATGCTGACACCGACAGTATGCGTATAGGCCTTGGTCACGCAAGCACACAACTGACCTCTCTTCGGTAGGCATTCTCGGAGAGAGTTAAAGCAGAGTTCGCGAACGTTCCGAATACCCAAATCACGGTCCACGATGAAGGTAGGAATTCGTCTTCCGTAGAATATCTATTGTCTTTGTTTCTCCATAAATTTTATATTGTCCTATGCTGATATGGTCCTTACTCTAGAATGGGCTGCCGAAAAGGGAATGGTACTTGTAGCGCGACTCGATTCCACGTTCTGATGAGTTGACGTTAGTCCACAGAGAACCTTCTTGTCTGTCACCAAAGGGACATCAGAGTCTGCAAAATTCCTAGAGATGTAAGGCAAGAGTTGAAAGTCATATTAACGGGGTCTCAATAGAATCTTTCAGCTACTACAACGGGGCCGCGAAGGAGGATCAGCCCATTGCGTTCGTTGGCAAAGGCATTACCTTCGACTCCGGTGGTATCAGTTTGAAGCCGCCTGCAGTCTGTACCTGTTGTGCTAGTGTGCTAATATTCAAACTAATCGTATACGTAGGGCATGAAGCTAATGCGTGGTGACATGGGTGATTATGTCCCGTTCGCTCAGCTCGCGCATGATTTGATGTGAATTCAGGTGGCGCCGCCGCCGTCGTGTCTGCGGCTCTTGCGATTGCCAAGCTTCGCCTCCCGTACGTTTTACATGCAATCGTTATCCGGAAGGAGATGTGTCTGACCCGGTCTGTCGTAGTGTCAACCTGGTTGTGGTTACACCTCTGTGCGAAAATTTGCCCGGACCGAGCGCGAATAAGCCTGGCGACATGTGAGCACCTGCCCTTGGACTTCCTTGTTCGGCTGAACAATGTATAGCGTCTATGCCATGAACGGCAAATCGATTGAGATTGACAACACCGACGCTGAGGGCCGCCTCATCCTCTCAGGTGAGATCTTACTTCTCCTTTGTCTATTACTGGCATAGTTGAACGGCGCGTAGATGCCTTATACTATACATCAACTACCTACAAGCCGCACACGCTCATAGACGTCGCCACGCTTACTGGGTTCGACCACTCTTCCTCTAAAAGACCCACTTCACTCATTATTCTCATAGCGCCATGGATGTAGCCCTGGGCGAAATTTATTCGGGAGTGTTCTCTGTACGTCGCGCTCCCTCGTATTCAATCTCGTGAAACGCGCTGATCGTCCCGTGCAGACCTCCGATTCACTTTGGGAGGAGCTACAGGTCGCTGGGGAGGCCGAATACGACCGATTCTGGAGAATGCCCCTCGATGAAGATTTCGGCCCACAGATCTATTCCTCGAATGCTGACCTGTGCAACGTAACTTTTTACTTCTCTGGTTGTCGTATGGCCCGATTGATATGAGCAACGCTCTAGACGGGTGGCAAATCAGGTGGTAGCTGCACTGCTGCATTGTTCCTGAAGGCATTTGTCGATGGCATCGAGCCGCGAGTTGGCGGGGATAATGCGCCGCTTCGTTGGGCTCACATTGACATCGCCGGGGCGATGGAGGTGAATGACTCTGGTATTATGGGGCGACACCCACTTATATGTCTGTCACAGGCGACGCGCCCCGCACCGTACATGGAAAAGGGCATGACTGGGCGACCTGTACGGTAAGCCTATCTCTGCGGCTCGAATCAAGTACAGATCTAACCGCAGTCACACATAACAAGTGCGCTGGTGGAGTGGGTGAAGCGCCTGGGCGAACAGGCATGAGAGTTGGCCATCATCTAGTTTCGTACATATCTACCAGAGCGTCCTTCATCTGGGACGTACACAGTAGGGCCTGCACGAGAAATCTTACTCTTGCGTGACAACCCACCCGTCCTTTTCCTTGCCTATTGCGATGCGGAGACCTGCCCAGACGCAGTCTAGGAGTGCACCACCGTTGGCGAGACCCAACACAAGTGTGCTGGCATAGAAGAAATTGGCGTTGCCTGTGCCGGTTCCGATCCACAGGTGGTGGAAAAGTGGGAGAAGCAGAAAGGCATGTAGGTGCAGGAGCGCCGTGACGACCGGGTAGCGAAGATCTGCCGCACGGATTACGGTTCATTATCAGCGAGTGCTGGTAGTGGTGAGAATGCACGCACAGGGGTATGTTTCCGGGAAAAGGGAGATGAGACTTAGGAAGAGACCCGGGTCTGATAGGGTGGGGTATGGCTTGAAAGTTCCGAGGATACCCAGGAGGAGGAAGGTGGCGTAAAGAGGGTCGTGTCTAGCACGAGAATGAGCGCAGGTGTGCCACAGGGAACGAAGCAGAACTCACTGAAACTTTATGGATATTGGGAAAACATATATGGCTAGGTGTAACTGCGTCATACGGTATCAGGGGAAACGCCAATTTCTCTAGATGGGCTCACTCACGGAGAATACCATCAAGAAGAATGGTCTGAAATGGTCCGAACATTTCTGTGAAAAAATACCACCAAAGCCCCGGGTTAGGCGTCAGGTCAGGAAGTAGGAATCTAAGTAAACCCAATAGATCAGGCACGGCACGAAGGTGAAAAAGGTTAACAAGGGAAGTTACCCGGCTCCCCAAGTATTCCGGACCCATCCCCAGCCCCCAGCCACTAGAGCAGACGCGCATGCCAAGGTGACAAAGAAGAAGGCGAACTCTGCAAATAAGGGAATGCATTTACGGAGCTTTTGCGGGAACCACCTCGGCGAGGCCAAATGCGACTGAGGGTCCGTGAGAAGAAGCAGGACGATCGGCGGAAGTACGAGGACCGAGGGTAGGGATAGATGTGCTAGTATCGCAAGTGTTAGGAGAGAGGGCGATGACTGGCCTAGACAGCGTCAATTTTTTTAAAAGCAGCGCGGCCAAAGCGTCGTTGCTTACCCCGCGAGGCAAACATGAGGACGAGCAGTTGAAGGGTGGTTTCGAGGGTTGACGTCGAGAGCGCTAGGCACGGTAGGAATATGTACGGGTTGATGAGGTAGCTGGTGAAGGGACGACGTGAGCGAGCAAAGAACTCTCAACGCGAGGAGTCTGAAGACTATGTTGCATTCGGGCACACACAGTCCTCGTACTAGTACTCACACGGCTGCGATTCGCATGTCCCTCTTGCTTTTCTGGACGTTACTCCGAGAGCGCCATATATTTACCAGTGCCCATGCCCCAACGGCATCGACAAACGTCCACAGGAATGTCGGGTGTATCCACGACGTGGGGACGATAGTCGAGAAGAGGGACAGCGCAAGCGGTGACTGTGAGGGCAGATCACATGAGTCCAAGGGCACGCGTACAAAAGTCTAGCCACATGCGTACGTACGTGTCTAAATGTCCCACCGGAGTATGGGTCGATGCCGTGGCGGAATAGATATATGCCCTCCTGTACTAGGTGGTGTTGGTGTTGGACAGACGCATAGCACAGTCAGTCGTGGTGGAGAGGTAGTGCTTACGACGGGAATACGACGTCAGTGGCGAAGATAATTGGTTGTCGTCTTGCAGATATGATCCCAGAGGAGAGAGCGCCAGCACGACCCGTGCGGCCACCGCGAACGCGAATTCCAAGGCCATTCCGACGGACGACGGAAGGACGGACGGACAAGCGCGGCGGGCAAGAGATGCCGATGCCCGGACCGGATCTGTGCGTTGGGTGGCGGTGGCGGTCCGCGTTAGGTCAACTGTGACCAAGTCAAACTTGTCCTGCTGCTGACTCTTGCCAATTCGTATCGCTCTCCGAACCGAATACTCCGAGTCATCATGGACTCGGTACTGCGGCACAGGGCCAGGGACAGCCCCGTACAGGTGGTTCTGCATGCCAATCAAAGTTTACTGACTCCACACCTGTTAGTCCTTACAGATGGCGGGTCTCTATTTGCCGATTGGCTGGCTTTTGGCTCCTCTCGTTCGTTTGATCTTTAACCGGGCCAGGGGGAAGGGACCTTATTTTAGCCCATCTCCTTCAAGGCTCTTCTGATACGATTGGTCATATCGCCCGAGCTCGGGTTTTCCGGAATTACCTTGCCAGTGGTCTGCCAGTGTTTTTGTTTGTCTGACGGGGCACGAGATACACTACGAAAGGTGAGGCTCGTGCCCAAAAGAGGACATATTCCCGCCGTGACTCAGGCACCAGCTGCAAGTGAGCCATCGTTGGCCGTGTGATACCGACACAGGGCGGTTGTTGGTGCATACAGCTCTGGGCACCGCAATCTCGGTT
Source organism: Russula brevipes (assembly GCA_022496215.1). Classification (NCBI taxonomy): domain Eukaryota; kingdom Fungi; phylum Basidiomycota; class Agaricomycetes; order Russulales; family Russulaceae; genus Russula; species Russula brevipes. The sequence goes on along the minus strand of WTXF01000004.1, from coordinate 271,245 downwards.
AATCCAGGTAGCGCAGCACTGCTCCTTGTGGTAGGTTCAGTCATTGTTCCTTTGAGCGTTATATATAACCGAGGTCGATGTCCACCGGAGGACTTGTAACGAACTTGGAGTTCAGACAGTGTTCTACGACCCTCAGACGTCTCGTCTGGCGATGTTTTGATATTGTACTGACTTTTGCGTTGATGTCGGATCTTACTTACCAGTCTTCTGCCCCCGTTCGCATGCTACGGCAGACATGTTCATCTCAAAAGATTTCCGTAATCTGCGACCTAGTTGATACACGACATGGCCTCCGGTCGTTGTTCGTACACTCCACCCCACCTCCCCATTCCTCTCTCAATGAGACTGCGCCTTTGCTTGTACCTCCTGCGAAGCCAGATCGCTCTATTTATGCCTCACTTACCGTGCGGCCTGATGACTTCCGTCCCATCAGACTCATCAGCCAAGGAGTCAGCGGGAAGGTTTACCGGGTAGAGGACAAGGTCTCCAAGCGGGCCTTTGCGCTGAAAGTCATCCCCAAGCGTCCAGACAACATCTTACAAGTCCTCAACGAGAAAGACGCACTTTACAAAGTTACTGGGGCCCCCTGGTTCCTATCACTCGAAGCAAGCATGCATGACGACACGAACTTTTACTTTATCACTGTGAGGCGCTGGTACCGATGATCCCTTCCTATCTGATCGACTGACCACCTTCCTGCTAGGCCGCATACCAAACCGATTTGCGAAGCGACCTTCACCTTCGCGGCGGGCACATCCCCGTCCCCCTCGCCCGCTTCTACATGGCCGAGCTCATCTGTGCTCTGGAAGCGTTGCACGCGCACGGGATCATCCACAGAGACGTCAAACCAGCCAACGTCCTCCTCACGAACGACGGCCACGTCGTTCTCGCAGACTTTGGCCTCGCGAAGATTTTCTTTCCCCGGCACGCTCGGTCACGTCCCGACCGTGGTGGTGCCCACTGCCGCGCGGAGACGGTGGCGACGGTGGCGACCGGTGCTGGGCCCGCGAATGTTAGGGTCCACCATCCTTACCATCGTCGTGAGGGTCGTGGGCTGCTACTGGGGGATCATGACGTCACGTGCGAGAAGACGGGAACGCTGGCCTACGCCGCGCCCGAAGTGCGATTGGGACTGCCGTACTCGTACGGCGTCGACTTTTGGTCCCTCGGGGTTTTGCTCTACGTCATGCTCACAGGCCGGGTGAGGATCACACACCCCCTCTTCTCTCATTAAACGGGCCCATGGATCTCATGTTTCACATTTGTGTCGACAGTATCCATTCGGGCCTCTTGGCGAGTATCACGCCCATTTCTTCGAGCCGATCGAGGTGGACGAGGGCGCCCAAGCGTTGTTAGAAAAGGTACTTTTTCTCGCCAGCCCCCCCTCTCTCTCTCTCCTCACGCGTCGAGCGCTCACTTTTTTTTCGATTTCGTAAAGATTCTAGATTATAACCCTTCCAAGCGCCCGAATATTTACGAGCTCAAGGCACACCACTTCTTTTCTTCTGTCGACTGGAGCTCCGTTGCGGCGCGCGCCCAGCCCGCGCCCATCGCACCCCGCATCCCCGCACCCCCGCACTCGCCTAAGACTTTGCGCATCTCTTTCGGCACGCCGTATGATGCGGGCGTCGCCGCAGATCCAATACCCCATTTCGCGTTTACCTCGTCGCGTTTCTGGGAATCGCGCTCTGAACTGACTCGGGTGGCATCGAATGTTGCCACAAGGACACGAGCCCCGGGTTTTCTCGGGTGGATGACGAGGCTTGCCTCCAAGATCAGAATGTGGTGTACCTCCGCTGCTTCTCTGTTCTGCGCGTTGTGAACGATAGATTGACGTTAGTATTGACGTTGCCACGCCTTTTGGAACCGGTTGAGTACGATACAGTTTCTATCGCAGTTACATAGATAAAGTGATACCACTCGGAAATATGGACTGAAAGTGTTCGACTAGTATATCTACATCTAATTCTTATGATGAATAAAGGGATACCAGTATCATAGGACGACTTGGCAAATGAAAATTCCAACGCATGGCACCCACTGCCTCAATCCTCCAGAATAGGTAACGAAATCACTGGCGTTCTCTGTAAGAGATGATGCTCGGGCTCGTCATGATAAGACCGATCCCGGACTTGTGCATGTGACCCTTCCTCCGCGTCCTCAACCTCCTGGGATACAAGAGGAGTGGTGGCGCTCTCGGGCTCCGCCGGTGGAACATGGATATTTGGTCGCACGCGAGCGAGGAGAGAAACAGCGATGTACAACAAAATGGAGCTCACGATGAACATCGCCTTGGGAAAGGCTGCGACGGTGGAGCCATATATCGCTGCGTATGTACCCGGCTATGAAGGATGCACGCACGAAATTGAGCGAGGCAGCGGATAAAGGGGAAGCACTAGACAGGGACGCACAGCAACGATATGCGAAACGGCGTTTGAAAGGCCCAAAGCACCAAACACCAGCCCCATCTCACTTCCCTTGCCCATTGCGCGTAAACTTACGGCTCCGAGGGACTGCAGTGCAGGATGACCACCGCTGGTGAGCGCGTTGAGACATGTTAAGAACACGAAGAGGGTCTGGGAAGACGTTGGTGATACTGCAATAAGTGCATTGGCCGACGCGTCCATAAAGAGCGATATAGCTGCGATGCGCTGATCGAAGCGGATCGCAGAGGCGATATGTGTGGGTGTTGAATTATTGGTGGACGCTTTCCGGTTTGACGTGAAATACGCCAGAATAACTGTGGCAAGATGCAGGCGAAAGAACTACAGCAGAACTCATAGGGACTTACGAGGTAGGAGAACGAGAAGGTTAAATGCACGGATGACCCAGAGGAGGGACATGTAATAGCCAAGCTTACCATGACATGTCAGTGACTACCAAAACGGAGAGAGCAGGACAGACCTGCTCAGTGCTCCAATCGTACACGTGTTTTACGTAAAGGTATTTGAGATTGTATGCTTGCTAAGATGACGTATGTTAGTTCATGCACGCTCACAACGAAATGGGGCTTACATCAGCGAAAACGTAGAGGAACAAGGCAGCACCTGTTAGGGTAAGGTTCCAATCCCGTCCTCTGCGTCCCTCCAGCCGGAGAGGTATGAATAGAGCGGCGGGGCGCAGGAACTGTAGTGTAACTTGGCGCGTTGTCACTGTGATGCGACGGGTCAGTCCTTTGCGTTCTTGATGCGCATGATGGTCCATGGACGATGACTCACGTGACAACCGTCGAGATGGTGGGAGTGACTCGGGAAGGATGAACAAGGCAAATGCAAAGTTCGTTAATGCGATGACAATAGCGAGCACAAAGAGCGACATTGTGGTGGTCATGGTAAAGGCGTGCAATATGATACCATTCAGCTAAAGGCCCCCCCATCAGTCAGTAAGACTGTGAATAACTCGGGGAGTGGACTTACCCATGGCCCGCTGGCCATTCCAATGTTAAGCATAGCCTGCATCGTCGAGAAAATTTTGGCGCGAGAGCCATCTGGAGTACAGTCGGTGATATAACTACGAACGGGAAACATAGTTGTCAAGTCTATTGCTGCAAGAGGCCGGGGGGAAGCTCTCGAAAGGCTTACGCGTGAGTGATGCCGTTGTAGGTTGACTGAGCTCCAAGAAGTCCTTCCACGAGGGGTGCAATAACAATGAATGCCTCTCCATGTCTCCCAAACAGCGTCGATGGGTCCGAAACAAGGATATAAACGAAATCCCTGTGGGCAAGGTTAGCCGACCTGTGGAGCCAAAGACATTCGACGGACATGAAGAGAGCGCCAAACATCGAGAGAGCGAGAATCCTTTTGCGGCCAAGAACGTCGCTCAGGTGGCTGAGCCAACCCGTTGTTATAGCACTAAGAATACTCTCGGTAGTCTTAACAGCTACAGGTAGGGTACCGGTTTAATCCGTGTGAGTACGGTATGGCATGGAGAGATGACATACATGCTTGTATTCGAGCTGCACGTGCTTGGACTCTGGGATCTGCAGTACACTCGTCGTATGTTTTGACCGGGGTCTCTTGGAACTGGACATGGACCGTGTTGTTCGAAGAGGCGAGAGTGGGAGGGTGCAGAGAGGGTGATGGGAAAGCGATGGGCGAAGGGCCGGACGAGTCGTGAAGTGTTCTGCAGGCAATTTGTGTGTAGACCTCCACTCGTGGGGCAAGGGTCATGCCCCGCTAAGGTCGCCGCTTGAGTAAATGCACTGAGACTTGCAACAAGAGCTTACGCATAGGGACGAAACGTAGATGACAGGTGCAATCCTAGAGAACGGCCGAGTTAGTCGGGCTGATACGGGGACATCATTTTACGCACCATATGGGAGAAGCCCTCTTCCAGGAGCGTGTACGGGGGTGAGGTGGGGCTGGTGAAGAGGGGCCGCTGGTGTCGAGAAGGGGTTGATTTTCTTCGGCGTTTGTAGACATGACGGAGAGGTCGAAAGACGGGTTATTTGCGGGTGTCTCAGGGCTATCACCAGCACCTGCTGTCAGGGCTCGACATGGAATCCAGGTCTCAGGCATTATTACCACCTTATCTGATAAATTTGGATTTGTCAATCGCAACCGCAGTGATGGTGACGCAAACCCTCAGCCCAGCGGCCGAACCGCCGAGAGAGAAAATAAAATAAAAATAAAATACCCGGTTAGGAATATTCTAAGCACGCCACGTGCCCATGCCTGGTCCTGCGGTCTGTGGTCAACGCTTCGAGAAATCTGATGCACGAATGGCGAACCCAATCAAAGCCACGTTACGCGAGCGCAAGAGCGAGGCAAGTACCGGTGTTGGGATGAGGGCCATTCCCGTTACCCCCGCCGCCCTTCGGGCTAATGACGTTGGTGCTGATACAACAGCAAGTGCTGTAGAGGACTCGGATGAGGGACAGCAGGACGAGCGTGAGCGCCTCTTAGGAGCAAAAGAAGGCAAAGTTGTGGGCAAGATTTTAGATGCTGATCGGAGAATAGGACAAATCGCTGTTCTTGGAGTCTCGGTGTTTGTCAACAATCACGAAGATGCAGAACATGGTAAAGGCGCGCGTCCAAATTGGGAGTTGGCGACAGACAAGACAATAACACTAGAAATGTTGAGTGAAGCCATCGAGCAGAGAGGTGCGCGAGAGTGCTCTCCATTCTTGCCTTCCTGTTGAATCAGATATATTCAGATATCGAATACATGCAGGCCGTGTTTGGCATACTGACTGCCCGGGATATGGCCGTTCCTGGAGTCGCGCAGTGGTTGTGTGAACAAGGTGTGCACTATATCTGCCTGACCCATGCATGTGCCCTCATTATTTCTAGCTTTATGGAACGGACACGAACACACAGGGCGGTTCAGTCGGAAATTTCTTTTCGACATGCCATTATGGGCTCGGTCCTACCCTGGTTCGCCACTATCTGTAGCCCTCCTTGTGCAAACAATGATGCGCTTGGGACTGCGCAAAGACCTGCGTACTCATGTGCAACCACTACAAGGCCCAATCCTTTCGCGCCTTCAAAACCGGCCAAGGGTCTTAAGGTCGATGGTAAAGATGATTGCTTCGTTTGCTCCGTAAGTGTAAGCTGCTCTTAAGCGTGGTGTCGTTCTTCATCTCCATCGATGACAAGTCGGTGGTCGATGGAACAGTTACCAAACGTGGTAATGGCATTATTACTCGTTGGTTTGGACATAGATACGACGACTGAGCAGAGGAGAGACATCCTTCACTCCTTGTCGCTTTTGTGTTGCCAGCTACCCGCTGAGCCTGGGGATGGCACAGTGCGTCGCTTTCCGTGGTTCCACTGTTCATTCTAACTCACCGCCTTCAGGAAACCTTTATAGTCGAAAAGGTGTTGGCTCTTACGAGACCTCTTTCGACTCCCAATCAGGAACTCTTACTATCGTTTTTCACAAAAGGCAGCCCTAGCTGCCTCCGCATTGCTCGTGCAGTCGCTTATCATGTTCTCACTGGCTCAGCTGTTTCACTCGTAAGTGGCGCTTTGTCCCTGTCACGCATTGTTTTTAAAACCTGTTGCCAGGCGAGCTACACCCTTCCTCCACTCGGCCCATTGATAACTGTGCTGTCTGACCCGGACGGGCAGTTCGGTATCACGCGCTCAACAGATTACGACGCGCTCACCTCACGTATCGCGGTGCTCGGCGTTGCGTTGGCTAGAATCGAGAGTTACGTCATAGAAGAAAGCACTTCGAGGAAGCTAGCACGCATGCCCGAAGGAAGCCCGCGTAAGAAGGAACCAGTTCCGCTGGAGCTGGTCCGGACGCAGTTGGATGCCATACATGGCAAAATATGTACGTCCGCTTCGCCACTACCAGCGCTCACCAGTCAGTACTCACCAGCTCACCGGCTGGGTTTCGCTTCGCATACAGTTGACACGCGTGCCGCCCACCTTGATAGATCTAGAGCTAAGGGGGCGATACAACGCCTCTCGATGCGCGTACATTATCAACGTGCTGTCCTCTCCAAGACGCGTGGGCAACTAAGCATTGGCGACTTTTTCAGCCCTGGCGGTAATCTGAGACAGCCGAAGCGCAAAAATAGGTCATAGCCCTTTTACCGTCTTTCTATAATACTCCACATAGGGTACATCACCTAGTTCAGTCGGATTCTTTCAAGCACAATTTACGCTAATTGTCGTTTTTCCCGGTGTAACATTAACTTAGGTCGCATATATTTTCGGAGTTACTGTAGATATAACATTCAATTCGATGGTATACTTCAGTTGGAATTTCACCGTCTGCAGCCCAGGCCACTTGGTTGAAGGTTGCGACGACACCATGGCATTATTCTCGATGCAAAACTCAAGCATTGGTACTGTTGAAACTGGAGCGCGCGAAGTGGAACGCGCGGATATCGGACATCCAGATAAGATATCCGAGCTGTCGGACTACTTGTACATACATCATACATAGATACAGTATGGTACCAGTAGTATATGGACAGAACTTACCGTAGTTCATTCGTTCGACAGTCTACTAGTTTAGCTCAAAACCTTACAGCCACATAGTCTTATATACTGTAGATAGTCGACCCTGAAAATTCCATTCCTTTGTGCTCTTTGATTCCCGCGCGTGAATCGACTCGGAGGTCGTTGCGTCCGGGTGTTCATTTGGGTTTCACGCTTTCTACAGGTACCCCCGAAGGATGATACTAGTACACGATTAAATAATCGATATGTATGCCCCTACATCTCGAGTAGTACCGATATCTCTTCGGGATTTAGATACACTAAATAGTGGTCAGGATGACTGGATGAACCCACGGCCGGAGTTCCTCCACCGAGCGCTACATTTGACCTTATCAGGCCTGAGCGCAGCTTAGATGGATGTACCGCTGGCATATCAGCGCCGAGAATCCCCAGTCGGACCTGGCCAAAATCTGTCCGAGTGATTTTCTTATTGATCCGGCTCCACGCGGCGCAGAGGTCGCTTTGGGGTGGGAGAGGTAGGCAAACCAAGATTGGCGCACGTCGTCGATATCGAAATATGCGCTTTATTGAGGCACTCAGTGGGCTGGCAGTTTATCGAACAGGTACAACGACGTCCATCCTCGTAGTTTGTTGTAAGACGTGTACCCAAGTCCGAAGCCAAAAAAAGTGAGAATCCTGATTCTACCCTCTCTAAAACCCGATGGAAAGAACGGGACCCTAAGTCGAGGCTGCAGAGCTAGATACCATTACTCTACTCCGCATCTGGCGATCGGGACGTTCAAGAGAAAGAATATCAATTGAACAGGTATGACACCTTCGACAGCGTTCACACCCTCGGAATTAAAAAGGAGGTGGACCAACCATCATTGACAGCGCTTACGTCTGGTCCATCTGCGACATCATGTCATCGTCCTCAACAAACGTCTGCCCAATAATACTGGACAGCCAATTCCGAACCGATTTTCGTTTGCGTTCATTTCGATCCTCAACAAAACCAGAAAATCTCTCGCAAATTGTTGAGATCTATGCATCTCTTCCCGTCGTAGCAGTCGTGCTGCTCCCACCATTCCTCGCGTTCTTCCCCCGTTCCTCAGGCGGGTCGTTATTCTTGTGGTTTCGAATGCGTTGTAGAAATGAGAAATGATCCACGCGGTACATCCGAGTCTTGCTAGCATCGCTGCGGTCGTCGTCGTCATCAGGGGACAGCTTCGGGTTCTTGCGGAATTCAAGACATGGCGTATCAAGCTTCCATCTTAAATATGTGGCCGTAGCGAATAGGAGACGATTGGCGAGGTCAGTGCCGATGCCTCGATCGAATTTGTGCACCTTTGAGATACGGCCAGCATGACAAATAGCAAAGCATGGATGGACATGCGATTCCAGTGTAGGAAAGTCCGCAAAGGGGTAGGAAAAGTCCATAAGCTCCTGGTTCTCGCCAGGTTGCGCAGGGAATCGCAAGCGGCGGAGAGAGTAACCATCCATGTCTGGCGACGCGATGAGTGTATACTTGTAGCGAACGTTGTTCCTGCGCTGCTTGTCGTGTATCAAGACACGTTCCGTTTGAACCAAAAGTGCTAAATCACACACATCACCCTCGAAATCGGGTTTTCCCTTTCTCATCATATATTCATTTACAACATCCTACTCTGGCAGCAGAATGAGCTTGCCCTCGTCAAAGAGGGCGTGGATGTCCTTCCTGACTGGGGGCCGATGTAAGGATCTCTGAAGACATGACATGGGACATGACGCATGGCACTCACGGCGAAGGACATTGAAGTGGGTGTCGATATTCAGGGTTCCCCAACGTAAGCCCCATGCATATTCTAACTGGGTGAGCTGGCGTTCGGTGTCTTGAGTCAATGGTGAATTTGGAAAAAAATTGATTAGAAGAATGTTTCAGTTACCTCTCTTTCAGCCGCCGCTCGAGGCAGCAGATGCGCATAATCAACAGCGTGTTGTGGGAGACAGTTGGTAACGAGACAACGATGGGCAGTGTCGAGGGTGACAGCATCGATGCGTACTTCATCTTTCTCGGAAAAGGGAGCCAGTCGCGGCTGTGCTATAAATGAGGAGGATGTTCCTTCAAATTTTGTAGGTTCGAGTTCGGGGGTAGTAGGTGTGACCATCGTCGTAGTGATGACAGCCCTGGTTCTGGTTTGACGCAGACTGGCGACCCGAAAGCATAATGAGGTTCGGGTACACCGTGACGTCGGTTAGTTTTTGTGATGGTCGTGTCAGTGGTACCGCCGCATTTGTGGAGTTTCAAGTTCGAGTCAGCGCTTCTCAGGTACCGCCTGCTCTTCTACCTATTTCATAAATTGAGTGAGATATGATGTGTGAGTGAAATCCGAGGCAGCGTCTTCGCAGTGGTGTCCCCTATCACTACACTACGATGCCATAGCCGTAGCCAAACTGGATGACACCTACCAAGCTGGACCTCACGGATATCTGTGCACCAAGCGAGTGTCTGTAGTGTGTGTCTGCCAGTTGTAGATCAACCGGCTCGGATGGAAATGGAAAATAGATGCATTTATGCAGAAGGCCCGATGAGAACAATAGTTGAAGACGGCGTGTGGCCCAAACAATAATGAAAGAGGAATGACAGAGGAAGAAAAAGGCTCCAATTGACAATCATATGGCGGTTAGGCCGTATATGGCAAGATAGTCACGTGATGGATGCATGTCACGCATCGTATCGTGTCACGCTGCTGTCCGGTTTCTCCGCTCTCCGCTCTTTGCCATGTCATTCTCTTTGGCTCGCACATACACCCCTACAGCCGGCTTTGGACGGCGAGCAGCATCTGGAATTTCCCTCAAATATGCCAATGCGGCATATTCGGCGGCACTCGCCAAATCGCCGCAAGTCCTGACGAAGGTCCAAGCCGAGCTCAACGCCATTTCCAAGTCAATCGAAGACACCCCACCTCTCAAAGCTTTTGTCACAAACCCCACGCTTTCTATCAACGATCGAAGCGCTGGCCTTCCTGCCTTGTACGCGCGCGCAGAAGGTACAGGTGCAAAGAAGGAAGCAGTGTCAGACATCACGAAGAACCTGTTTACCTTACTCTCGGAGAATGGGCGATTGGGAGAAACGGCGGGGGTTATAGAGGGATTTAATGAGCTGGTGGCCAAATACAAGGGCGAACTCAAAGTCGTTGTCACCTCGGCTGTCCCTCTCAGCAAAGAGGTCTTGTCCCGCTTAGAGACCACGTTGAAGCAGTCCCAAACCGCGCAGCAAGCGAAGTCCCTAAAATTGACAAACAAAGTACGTCAAGTCTCGTACAACTAGCGCCCTCTAACTCAAGTTACTTTAATTAGGTGAACCCTTCAGTGTTGGGTGGCTTAATTGTCGACTTCGGAGAGAAGACCATCGACCTCAGTATTTCTTCGCGTGTCAACAAACTCAACGGCCTTATTCAAGGTCAGTACCAATTTTATATTGTATTCACTCTTTTGTCAAACTCATGTGTTACCTGGGATAGAATCCGTTTGAAGGACATAGTTTCATCCATAGAATACACTAAAATATCACAATTTTTGAGAATTCCCATAAGCTCGCCTCTGTCACGTGACGATCTGTGAATGTCGCGCGACACGGTCGTCGAGTGGCTGTATCATGCCTTTGAACTAAGATTGTACCACGCTGTTCTTATCGACATCCCTTGTTCACCTCTCGCCTCTTCGCTTCGATTTGAGACCCCCATTTCAATGTGTGCGAATCGTGAGCCCTCGGCGATACCAACATGGGAGGTATTGTTGGGTCAGCGTTCATCGCGTACCACACGAGACCACAGCCTATTGACATGCACCACGTTCATAGATTCACAACCATCATCTCCATCTGGAAGTAGAAACTCTTCTGATTCTGAAAGAGCAGCCGGTCTCAGTTCCCTGAATAATAAGCGTAAAGCAGCTTTACCCCCAGCTACATCTCTACGGCCCCAGAAGTTCGCTCGCAAGGAGACGTCCCGTCATCCAGGAATGACTGTGACTGAACCAGAGGCAGTCTCACGCACGAAGGGCGCTTTTCGACCTCTTCCGAGCGCTGCTTCGCCTATCACTACGAAGAAAAAGAAGGTGCAGTTAACACGGAATCGCGAGCTCTTGCACTCGTTACTTAAGCCTGGCTCTGGTGCGTTCACTATATCGTCACAGCTTGAGTTTCAACACATGATCGTCTCCAGGTATCCGAGGCGGAGCAATGCCGAACCCCTGCCGCGCAATGAGGGTCGTCGCTCCGAAGGTTAGTCCATTTTGACACCTCATCTACTCTCCCATCGCAAAGTGAAGAACTAACAATGCATTTTGCTATCTCAAGCTATTCAAAAACGGCGGCCTGGAAATAACAGCGAGATAATTGTGCTATCATCAGATGATGATACACCACCGTCTGGCAACTCAAGCAACCCCATCGTCCTTGACAGCGACGACGAAGCCGAACCCGCCCCTGCAGGGCGAGTTACTACCGTTCCTCCGTTATTAAAAGCCTCTCGATATATGTCCCATCGCAATAGTCCTCACCCAATATCTCCGTCCGGTTCGAAGTACTTGGCACGTTCTCATCCTTCACAGAGTGGATCTCCTAGTATCTCCGGTACAGGAGATGAGAGTGTCCTCGCAGTTTGCAAGGCAGTCACTCTACCTGAAAACGTGACCGCGGATAAAATGCCGCCGCCGAGGCAGTTCGGCGACACAGAGTCACCGTCTACCCACATAGCACCGCAACCGCCACTTGCCGACATGCACACTGCGAAGTCTGTAAACCAACCACCCGTTGCGAATGCCGACATTGATCAGATGCCATCGTCCACACAGAATGGCTCTGAAGTTCGGGACAAGGTGCCGAACGCAGCTTTGGAGCCAATGCGTGAGGGGCGGTCTCCTGTAGCGGCCTCCCCCTCTTCAATGAGCCCTAAGCCGTGCGATGAGGAATTTTCTCATCGGCTCGCGATGGTGCGCATGTCCTCATCCCCAAACCGGGGCCATGACCTCCCAGCCGATTCCTGGAATCCGTCGGATGTCCCAATTCGCGGGACATCATATAGTGGTCCCTCGGGGTCTTCCAAAGACTCGACAGATGAACCAGCCTCCCCCTCGGGACCCTCCCATGGCCTAGTGGAACAAGGTGATGCACAACCACCGAAGGGCGCGTCAACCTCTCTACCTGACAAGTCGTCCTGGGATACATCCTCGTCGACACTCGTCTCATTGGCTCGGAATCTGTCAATCATAGCTAGCCCTGCACTGTCCACCGTTGCCGGGGGGATTCCCTGGATACATCAAACAATCCTACCGTCGCAACTCATGACGCCGTTTCTTCAGTCGCTTTCGGTACGCCCTTCGATCCATCACTTCCTGGAAGGTAGCGTGTCTCATCGTTGCTCCAGACAGATCATCATCTCAGGGAGCTGATCTTTCCGTCGTCCAATTCACACCTGCCCGCATGATGCTTGACTTCGCCCCTAAGGTGTTCTACTCTCGAGATATACCCCACGCGGTACAAGATCTCATGAATACTGTGGAAGTACATTATCGCAGGTCGGGCATGGCAAAGGAAATGTTTGAGGCTCTCATTTATGAGAATACCTATGAGGACGAGCCAAATGCCCCACGCATAGCCATCATCAATGATGATGTCCGCGACCAGGAGGAGGTGACACCTGCGTGGGAGTTCTACTACAGCAATCGCATATGGCACAGCGACGGCGTGCCTTTACCTGATTTTACTAACCTTCGTGGGTGCGACTGCGAGGGATACTGTGACCCGAAGTCTCAAACATGCTCTTGCTTGAAGAAGCAACAGGAGTACACCGGACACATTCCAGGCTTCATCTACGATGATAAAGGACGGCTCAAACAACGAGGATTCCCCATTTTTGAATGTAATGACCTCTGCGGTTGCCTTGACGGCTGTCGCAATAGAGTATGTCTACGTTAGATCTTTCGAGACGTCGACAGTTGACGGTGTGCGAAGGTTGTTCAGCATGGTCGGCAATATGCCGTCAACATTCGAAAGACATCAAACAAAGGATGGGGTATGTCTGTAAGGATCCCTCGTTCTAAGCTTCTTTAACCCACCCTTTAGGTATCTTTGCTGGGAGACAAAAGATTCCTAAGGGCTCATTCATCGGTATCTATGCGGGTGAACTCCTGACCGAAAACGAAGGAGAGGAAAGGGGCATGTAAGTGAATCAATCAATTTGACCTACATTGTGGTGTACGTCTGACTTGATTTAGTAAATATAACAAGTTTGGCAGGACATATTTATTCCAACTTGATTTTTATCACCTTCGCCCAAATGAGAGCAGCATTGGTGATGGCGGTGATGATGAATGGCAGACAAAGTATGTAATGGATGCGTATCATGCAGGCAATGTGAGTTCTATGTCCTTTGAGCCGTAGCATTGGCTAATTTGAACATAGTTCACTCGTTTTCTGGTATGTTCATAATTCCGGAAGATGCATAATTATCAAATTCACGCTTTGATATAGAATCACAGTTGTGACCCAAACTGTGCCATGAATGCCTGTTATGTCAATGAAGCCAATCCTGACAAGCCCCTTCTGGCCTTGTTCACACGACGCGATGTCCTGCCTTGGGAAGAACTCTGCTTCTCATATACAGGTTATGATTCTGATGCAGAGGTGTGTTGTTCGTTCTACAATTGGCTGTGGTCACCCTAATCCTATCATAGGATGATGAGGATGAACACTTGCATGAGCGTGGCAATAATGGAGATGCTGTATATGCAAAGTGCCTATGCGGGACTAGCAAGTGTAAAGGTGTTATGTTTAAATGAATCACGTAGTTCTATAAGAGCAAACTGGATGAGACAGTGATTAATTGAAGCACAATCCAAACTCATGGGTTTAGGGCCATTTGGCCCTTTCTTCTGAGGCCGGGTCAGTGTGCTGAGTGCTGACACTGATAGACATAAAATACATCACATTCTGTGTGGTAAAGAGAGAGGTGATTCTTGCCTATCAGATATGTTCAGATAGTTGAAAAATAAGAGGTTGGCTTCTGTGTTAGCGACTTGCTGATTCTATATATGATTGATGTTGTAAAATATATCCTTCGATAGCTCAGTTGGAAGAGCGTGGGACTGTAATGGAAACTGTGCATCCCGAGGTCACTGGTTCGATCCCGGTTCGAAGGATGTTTTTTTTTCTCCCTTCACCGATGACTCGTGCTCGTTCTTGCTTGCATCATCCGGTTGAGTCTGCGCAGCCCTTACGCCCTTGCCTTTCTCCACATCCGATACGCTGCATATTTCCCTCATGACTGACATACAGACATCGGCGCAAGACGACAGGCCACTGTTCACCTGCTTATCATGTTCAATTGCATTTCTCACCGCAGAGGAGCAGAGTACGATCTCGTTGCACCCTCCCTCTCAGATCGAGCTAACCGCTTCCAGGGGATCACTATCGCTCGGACCACCACAGATATAACATGAAGCGTCGCGTTGCGTCACTTCCCCCAGTTAGCGCGGCCGTTTTCAATGAGAAGGTGCTTGAGAGAAGGCAGGAGACTGCCGTGGCGTTGCCTCCTAGAGGCTCGAGCTGCCAAATCTGCAAGTTGGTGTCCCCCTTTCCTCACGCTTTGGAAATGACCGGTAACTTTGCCCTCAGTAAAACGTATACAACTGAGAACGCGTATCGATCGCATATGCTCTCTAAAAAGCACCGCGAGAACGAAGTGAGATCCTTATCCCGGGCGGATCACCCACGTTCTGCGGGGCCTCAGACCTCAAAAGCGTCGTCTCTAAAAGAAGACCAGACCCCTGAAACCTCCGCTCCAACTACGACAGATGATGCACCACCACCGCCCCGTTCCACGTCTGGGCAATCTGATACCGATGATCTCGGCGATCAGGACACCGCCGCCTTGGACGAGGAGATCGCCGCCGCGCGGTCGCAAGTCTCTCCACTGCATTGTCTCTTCTGCGCGCGCATTTCTTCTTCTCTGGAGGACAACCTCACGCACATGTCGGGCGAGCACTCCTTTTTCATCCCCGACGCGGAGTACCTCGTCGACCCGACGGGGCTCGTCAACCACCTCGGAGAGAAGATCGCGATGGACAACGTGTGCATATACTGCAACGGGAAGGGGCGCGAGCTGCGCAGCCTCGACGCGGTCCGCAAACACATGGCCGACAAGAGCCACTGCAAGATCGCGTACGACTCCATGCGGGACATGCTCGAGATATCGGACTATTACGACTTTTCGTCGTCGTATCCCGACGCCGAAGAGCGGCGGCGGCGCAAGGAGGAACGCAGGGCGGAGAAGAAGAAGAAAAGGGAGGAAGAGAGGGCCGCTGCGCAAGCCGCGGAGGGCTGGGAGGACGTCGACGAGGACTCTGGAGGCGAGGTCGACGAGGTGGTCGACGAGCCGTCATCCTCCTCTGCCGAGGACGAGGACGAGGACAAAGACAAAGACAAAGACAAAGACGAAGAGGGAGGAAGTGGAAATGACTCTTCCTCCGACGACGACACGGACAGCCTACCAGGAAACCGAATCACCTACGGCGACTCGCACCTCGAGCTGGTGCTCCCTTCGGGCAACCGCATCGGCCACCGCAGCATGCGGCGCTACTACGCGCAATCGTTCCCCGGCAACGGGAAACGGGGGGAAAAGGACGACTCTTCCAACTCGGGCCGCGCGATCGTGCGCCGCCTGCTGGCCGACAAGCACTCGGCGCTCGTGCCGCGCCGCGGCGGATTCGGCGCGTTTGGCGCCGGCACTGAGGTCGTCAAGGCGCGGAACCGCGGCGAGGCGCGCGAGGCCGGGCGTCATGTGCGCGAATTTCGCGACCAGAAGCGCAAGGAGGATTACAAGACCCGCGTGGCATTCGTGCATAATCACCAGAAGCACTACAGGGATCCACTGCTCCAGGTCAGTTCCCGCGCCACTTCTGCAGATATGTCCTCTTTTCCGCTCACTCGCATTTTACATCTTTCCTCAGTGATATATGGTCGTTACTCGGAAAAAATCCTCGTGCTGCAGGAGATTCGCTGTTATCATGGCACCGTCGCATTGTTTAAATTATCTAGAACGTGTAACCTGAAAACCTTTGTTGTTCAGTTCTAACTACCGTCATTTCCCCAACGAGAACACGAGCTATTACGGAATGTGCCAAAGGAGTGTCAGACGCACTAAATGTAAGGGGGTCCAACTGTGCGAAGTGAGTGTGACAAAGAACAAGACAAGAAAGACAATCTAGGCTGGCTGTACCGGATAGCGAGTTCGAGAATGGGGTATCGTAAAAAACATAAATCGTGAAGCTGAATTAAATACAATAAGAAAGGATACTAGCCAAGACGAGGTAACTTCTTCTTCAATATACATAGGCTGCAGGGATGACTCCTTCGTTGCCGGTGCGAACGTCGCGAGCGTACCACCACCTAGGTAAGAAACGTCTCTGTCAGCAAGGTCGGGCAAAGCAGAGTATTTTAGTTGCTCACGAGTGGTCGCGATCATCAAGAATCTCGAGCTCTTGCCCAACAACCAGTGGCAGCTCGCCCTCTCCTGTACCATCGAATGAGTAGCGAGCATGCGCGGGGCGTCCGGACTCTTCGTTGGCAAGGCCACCTCCAAACGCATCAGACGGTGTCTCTGCCCGCAAGTAATTGCTTGCATCAGGTCCGGAGAGAGGGTCGTGCCCCATGCTTGAGGCGCCTGCGTCCGCCCCGCTTCAGCCTCCTTCTCTCCGTCGACGGTAAGACCCTTGGTCCCCAGAATTGTCGCGCTCGTCGCAGCATTGATATGAGCGAGGAGAGATGACGGTCGATGTTGTGTGGAGTCATCGTCATCACCGACTTCCGCGGGGTCGAACTTGCTGAGGACCTCGTCACGACGGGAGAAGAGGGTCCAAAGGATGCCAAGCAAGACAATTAGGAAAACTATGCCAGCCGCGATGGCGATAGAGATTAAGATGACGACACCAGTGGCAAGGAAATCTGTCGACGCGGTGTCGTTAACCTTGGGTAGAAAAAAAGGTGGCAAAACTTACGACGCTGAGAAAAGCTGAAGTTGGCGAGAGAGTAGAAAATTCCAGACACAGATCCTGTGCTGCCGGATGCCGACGCAGAGACAAGGTACGGGATAAAACTTTTGCCATCGAACAACAATGATGAAGCTTGTTCAGACGACGAAATGACGAGACTCCCTGACATCAACAGCATCCGGTCACCTTGGATACCTCCTTGTGCATCATATTGATTTTGCAGCGGAACCATCGCGAGCTGGGAGACAGTGCTGGTGCCGCCAAAGGAAGAGCCTTGCAATGACCAGACACGGCCGTCCCAGGCGGCCAAGAAGGACGATGTTCCGTCAACAGACCTATATCACTATAAGTTTCCTGACCGACTACGAGTAAACCAGGGCAAATACACACCGCCCAGCAGCGAAGATGCTGCTCGCGTTGCCGTTATTAACTGTTACCGCAGTAACAGGGCCAGGAAGGCTTGTAGCATTGCCCACGGTACTCCAGCTTGCGTTGCTAAACGTAAACTCGAGTACGTTGTCCGAAGACGACCCGGACAGTGCGATTGAACCACCAGCTATCAGCACATCTTGATTGTTCTGGCCCAACTCATCGGTGTCAACCTCACGCATAGATAGCTGATGACTCACCCCAGCGTAAGCCACCGATGCAATATCACCTTGAATACCATTCCCAAGTGCATTCCACTGTCTTCCCGTGATATCCCATGAACAGATCGCGCGGCACTGCAGCGAGCCCGCCTGCGCGAACGAGCCTGCGACAATCACCGTATTCGCTTTCGCTCCCGATGCACTTAATGACCTGACGACAACAGTCGTGCCACTTGTGCCTTGCAGCGCTGGCACGCCAGATGACACCCAGCTATTGCGCACGAGGTCGTAGATCGCGAAGTTTGCAATGTCCGTACCGAGAATAGTGAATTCCCCACCGACAAATAGGAACGTACTCTGCACTAGCAGCGCGCGTACTGTGCCGTTGATAGCTTGACCCTGTAACGGAGTGAGTGCGCCAGTGGATGGGTTATAAATCGCAACCCCGGCGGACTCGGTGCTTCCGTTCGTGAAGGTAAAGTTCCCCCCAATGATTGCGACTTGCTCCGAGGAGGTTGTATTTGTCCAAAATGTGCCAGTGAGAACGGCAGGGGCAGGGGCAGGGAGAGAAGACGGGAGTGGTGTCAAAGTCGTGCTGGACTGACGGGAGAGCAGCCGAGGAAGTGGTACATGGCGGTCGGTAGAACGACGGCGACTGGTCGCGGCGCTCAAAGTGGAGACATCATCGCCAAGTGCCACTCTGAGAGGGGTCACCCTTGGTTGACCACCATCCCCGTTCTTAAGCAGCACGAACCCGCTCGCGCCGAAGCCGAGGGAATCTTGGATATTGCCCGCAAGTATCTGTGACTGCTTTGGCCCTTCCCTGGCGCGGTGCCATTTCCCACAAAGGTTAGGCTGCCCAACAAAAATCCGCCCTGGTTGATCCACGACCCGCTGCTGATATCCCATAACGCCAGGCCAGGCGATCTTTGTCCACTGTTGATAAGTGTGAAATTGCCTGCAACCGAGACTTGACCGTTATCGATGTCGAGGCTCTTGACGGCATTATTCACCCCGGCTGATAATGGCGACCACTGATCACGGGCGATGTCATACGATGCGATACCGGAGAGACGGCCTTGCGTTGAACTTGAGGATGTGTCCGTGAACGAACCCCCGACGAAGAGTGTGTCGCCATACAAAGCGAGAGATGTCACAGGGCCATTAAGCCCACCTCCAGACAACGCTGCAAGAGCGCCGTTCTTGAATATGACAATATTGCTCGCCTTGAGAGTGCCAAGATTGAACGTCCCACCGACGACGATAGCACCAGAAGGATGATGTGCAACGGCGGCGACCACAGGCCGTGAGGATATACCGACAATCCCACCGAGGTCGCTGAATAAAGATAAACCAATGACATCGAGGGAAGTTTCGGTAGTATTTAGGAGACCCGTGGCTGCATTCCCTCCAGAAGTAAGCGCCAAGGGCCACTCCAAAAACCCAAAAGTCGTCTTTCCATTGCCTGCAGTCGCGTTGCCTAGGGCGCCCGTTGTGTTGGCTGATAGTAAGACCAGCTGAACACGGTCCGCAACGAGTCGATATTTGCCACCCTGACCGGAACCCGCAGGGTTGTTGGCAAGGGTCATGGTGATCGTCATGACAAAATCGGGCGTAGAAGGTACGACGGGACCGCTATAGACCGACTGGACCGCATCATTTTCATTCTGCTGAGAGACGGTAGTCACCGTGGGGGCTTGACCGCCGCCCGGGAATACCGTAACGTCGACAGTTGTGCGCAGCCCGCAGTCCTGGGATGTGCTGCAACCCGGAATGTATAGATTAACATTGTACTCGCCAGATGCAGAGACGTAAGGCATCCAAGTGAAACTCGGTCCGTTCGCGGGCGAGGTACCGACATCAACAGTGGAGACGAGGATGGACTGAGTGGTTGCTGGAATGTTGGTATTCGCATCTAGCTCGGTCCAGTTACCGGTGAAAGAGGTGTTGGAAGAGACGGTCGCAAAGCATGAAAGGCCGTTTTTACTGCCAACCGCGGACGCAAATGCGCCAGACGAGAGGAGTTGGAATATGTGGAGTCCTGGGCTAGCACCTGTCCACTGGGTTAATGTGACTTGAACTCCAGTGACATTCATTGGGCTATCGAACGTAAAGTCCTGATACAGGATGGCAGAATTGGTGGACAGAGGGCAGTTTGCGGAGCAAGTCTGGTTTTGGCCGGTAGCTGGGTCTACATAATGAAGTTGTTGAACTGCGTTGTCTGGAATGGTGGTCACACTGCCAAAACGGTCAGAGGGGTCAACATACGCGAAAAGACGCCTACATACGTAAATGCTGTCGTGCTTCGGTTAATGAACGTGTTTCCAAGACGAACACCACTGGCACTGATGGATTGAAATACCCTCGCGGTAATCTGAGCACCATTGCCGTCAGCAGCGAACCACGTTGGCCCGGACCGTCATTGCCTGCTGGACAGAGGATATTCTGGATATTGCTGAAGGAAGGGTCCGAGGAGGAGGGAGAGCCCTGGATTTGCGCAGTTTCAAGAGGAATGGGGACAAGAGAGGATGAGAATGGGGTAGCGCCTTGAGAAAAGGGAACATTCGGGTTGTTGGTAGTATTCAGGGTCCCATTTCCGAAGGCGGTAATAAAGGACCCAGCAAAGAAGAGACTGGCTTGGGAAGCATTTGTGGTAATCGAAAAGACCTCGGCTGTACCGCCTGTGAGATTCCCGAAAGGTGGGGCTGACCACGATGATGCTTTCGTGTCCCAAACAGCGACGGCGGAAGCGGGGGAAGAAAAGTGGCCGCCGGCCCAAAGTGTATTGCGAGTAGAGTCGCAGTACAGGGCACGAACTTGGCCATTGGGTCCTCCGGATCCCAGAGCCGAGAATTTTCCCGACGCGGGGTCATAGGATGCAACGTTGGACACCGCGGTATTTCCGATGGACGAAAAATTGCCAGCGACGTAGTAGGTATTGCCCATGGCACAGCCGGCGGAGACAGTACCGCCAGCGTCGGTTGAAGCGATGCGAGTCAATTCGCCGTCGGCGGAACGTGAGAGTACGGTGGAGGTGGAGGGATCAAAGGCGATGTTGGCGGAGGAACTGTTGAAGAAATCGAGACCAGCAAAGGCACCGACGAGACCGACGGTGCCCATGCGGTCAAAATCGACGAGGGGAGAAACCGCACGAGCGACATTGAGCAGGGCGAGGAGAACGATGATATGCGAGGGTGGGAGACGCCAAGGGGGTATTGTCATCGTTCGGTTGCTGTGCCTAACATATGAGGAGGGAAGAAAAGAGATGTTAAAGAGGGAAGGGGTCTCCAGGTGGCAGGTGGAGGGTACGGCTGTGGGCTAACGCCTAACGTGCAGTATTAATGCCCGACCAGATGTTGCACGTAGGGATGTTAACAAAGTGTGTGCGGGTGAAACGTCCGTGGCTTTCCCGCCTCGCGACGGCCTCGTTGCCTCTTCTCCCACGGGTCCGGCCTCTTCACCTCGTCACCTAATCACCGTCCCTCATCGCCCTCCCGCCCCCATAGTGTCGTCAGCATGCAGCATGAGCTGTGTCATATCTGACACCCAACAAGCCCATGATTATGTTCGGATCTTGGTTCGGATGCATGTTCGATGAATTGCCCACGCCACGTGGTTCACACCAAAAAAAAGACACCGTGTTCCAGAAGCGGAAATCTCCGCTTACAGCGAAACACATCGGACAATCGATATATGCATGGAATATTATTGACTACTG
Organism: Russula brevipes; assembly: GCA_022496215.1. NCBI lineage: Eukaryota > Fungi > Basidiomycota > Agaricomycetes > Russulales > Russulaceae > Russula > Russula brevipes. The sequence goes on along the minus strand of WTXF01000004.1, from coordinate 250,009 downwards.
GGGGGAGGAACTTTCCAACTCTAAAATTCATTAGTGCCCTTAACTTTTACGCCAGACACGTCAGGATCCCCTCCCACAGGGACAGAGAATGCTGATGCAACTCCCAACGACCTGCCATCAACAGTAAGCGCGCCGTGTAAGTGGGAAACAGAGAGCGCAGACGCACTGAGGGTGGCGATATCTGTGTATGTGTGGACGTTGGCCAGTCTGGCTGACCTGAACCGCCTCTCGTAGATTGGTCGTCAATTCCAGGTGTCGATCATTCGTGGCCGCCCAAGAACTACTCGGTGTAAAGTAGTGCGAGATGTAACGAGTCACGTAGTTGTCCTCATCTGGACTCGGCGCAAATTTATAGAAGCCGACGATGCCCAATGCAGCAACGATCGTGTATGTCCAGCCAGCGGAAGTGAAACCTGCATCAGAGCAAGCACCGGTGTCAGGGAATACGATAAATGAATACATAGACAGGGAACATACCCTCTTTCGGATACGCGTTCTCTACCCGTGGTGCTCATCATGGCCATGGGATTCAGATGATGCACTTCTGCGTTGTATGCGCGCAAGATATGCTGCTTGTGGGCGAGAAGCGAGGAGCGCAGTCCTCACCAAAGACATGACTGAAGGAAGCTAACCGTGGTTGTTGGGGGAGTGGGTGTGGTGTTCCCCCGGGCACCCTCACGTGCCACCTCTATGAGCGGACCCGACGCCGACTTCTTCCAATCCAAAGTTGCCACTCCAAGTTTCCAACCGAACGTTCGCGATACGCCCTTTCTACTATACCCTCTTCTATAATTCACCATTAAGGCTATAATTACTACACTCGGTGCTGGCACCTTAATCCTATTGCTCGCGGCATCTCTTATCCTCCTTGGTATTGGAACGAGCCTCTGGAAGCTGACAGCATCCCTCCTGCAGCAACGAATCGCTCGAATCCGGAGACCTCGAGCCTCGGGATCCCAGACACTTGACCCTATGATGTCCACCTCGGAGAAAACGCTCTTCCTTCAGCTTGACATCCCTAGTTCCCCCCTTCTTTCGCAACTATCACCAGACGCCGAATCTCTCCTGGTCGGTGCTAGCGTTTTGCCCCCTCCGTGTCCATCATCATCGTCAGATATGATACCCTTTCCACAAATGTCACCCTCTTCCTCGAGCTCGTCTCTTGTGCTTCAACCCTCGCATCCTGTGCCGGAAATCACGATCACCCACTCACACTCTCCGACCTCCCACGACAAACCTCCGATCTCACCTCCTAGCGCTTCCCCGCGTCCAAGGCCCCGTCTATCCGCCTCCGCTTCAAGAAAGCTCGTCGAATTCATCGGCTTTCTCGAGAAGATCGACCGGGACATGGCCGTCGAGATCGACCATGTCAAAGAGAGCATCAGGGAGGCGCGGGATTACGTCGGAGAATGGCAGGAGGAAAAGAAGGCACGTAGGACCGAGTTGTTGAAGAGGAGAGAACGCGAGAGACGAGAGACCATAGAGCCGGATAGTGATTTCTGGCTTGGTATCTGATCACCTTTGATTATGCAGACAGACATGTAGCAAGATGCCCCCCATGATAATGATACCTTGGACTGATAGCTTATCTCCGTCAATATCCATGTTAAAGTGGCACACGTCAGGCAATTGTGGTATTAGGAACGCCAGCGTGTGTGCGATGCGAGTGTACAGTGCCTGTTCACTACGTTCCCTGGTCACGAGCGTTGGAACTCGAACCATCTCGCTCGGGCACGCCGGCTCGGCTCGCTCGGACACACACATATAAGGTCACCTGGCCGTTTTCTCCTTCACCCCAAATCAGCCATCAATCTACACAATGTGTACGCCCTCTACTCCTCTGGCCCTGCGTAGTATACCCACTATGAGCATGTTATAGCTTCCACCGACGCCGACGCCACCGCCACCGCCCCCGAGGGTACCACCGGGCCCGTCCCCGCCACCCGCCCGGCACGCCAGAACTCTCTGAGCGCGGACACCCTCAATGCTCTGGAGAAGCGTCTTTCCCAGCGCCCCGACAGACAGGAGCTGCAAGATCGCAACATTCTCAAAGGTGCGCCGTGGTCCTTTTGCAACCGGCGTGGCTCGTGCGTCTGAGCGCGATCTGTCGCTCGTGTCGTATGCTGTAGAAGGGAATGTTGCCCCTGCGTTGCAGGCCGCGAGAGATCAGCTGCAAAGGTCGCAGCTTGAGGTAATGTGTTTATAGTCCTGCAAGGAAACATCGATCACCGAAAGATGGCTCTACAAGGATAAACTGGATCAGAAGCTTCTACACAGGCCCAAGCCAGAGGAACTCGTAAAGAGCGGCATTCTGCAGCGTAAATACAGCCCCCGCCGTTACCATCTTCGCGCACTGACTATCTTTATTGTATTTTACAGCCGACGAAGCACCTGCTAGCGCCTGATCACAACTTGACCATGACCCGTTTTACTTGTTACTTGTATCAGCCTGTGCCAAACAGCAACCCAGTTGCCATCTGTACTACGTTGTTGTATCCTCTGTAGGTAGCAGTCTACCGAGTCGAATTAACAAATGGCAATGTATCATAGTATAGCTGTGTGGAAGAGGTGGGGATACGCGTGGTTCTCGAAATTTCGTCCAGCGCAGACTATCGACATTACAGCGCACATCATTCGCGGTCCCTCAGCCGCGTTTTCATCTCCTGCACGGCTCTCCGCGTTCCCTCCCCACCGGCCCATCCCCGTGCGCGCAGCCAGTTCACAAATCTAGGCGTGAAAGCGGCGGTGGCGCCGATCCGCACGGGCAGGAACAGGGTCTTGTGCACGGTCCACGCGAGCACGAGCATGGCGTACAACCCCTCCTGCCCGCCCGGAACCCCCGCGCTCCTCGACGCATCCTCCATCTCCTCGCGCCCCGGTTCCGGCGGCCGCGAATGCAGCAGGCCGAGCAGCCACGCCTTTGCCGACGCGGCGACGGAGGAGACGTAGTCCGCGCCGAGCAGGTGGATCCCCGCAAACGCGACGGCAAAGTCGACGAATCCTACCACGACGTACACGCCCACGGCGTACCACCCGTACGCCCTCATGAGCATTTTGAGTCTTCCCGAGAGCGACGCGGGCGACTGTTGCTGCTGCTGCTGCTGCTCGTTTGCGTCCGGGTCATGATGATGTTGGGACGATAGGCGGGCAGGAGTGGTGGTGTGGATGGCGCGGAAGGGGGATATGCGCAGTAAGCCCCCCGTGAAGCTGCGCGTTTCCGGTGTTGTCGAGAGGCGGGAGGACGTGAGAGGGAGGATGGGTCGGGTGACACGGGGAACGATCGTGCGGAAGAGAGTAAAACGGGGGAGTATACGCCTCATCTGGACAAAATAATAGCCCGATTTTTTTTGGCCTTGTTGTATGTCTTTGGTCGGGTTTCGGGGGTCGGGGGCGATTGAGCGTTGGAGGGGAAAGGGTGATGTGATGCAGACACTGCCAGCGCGGCTGCGGGCGGCGAGATCACTCTAGACGTAAATTGGTGCTTGGCGCCGCTCGGTAGTTTGATTTCAGCCGGCCGGCACGATAGGTGGTGCTGCTATGCTTGCACAGCATACTCACGCCCACGAAGCGAAAGTGCTTAATTGACTTGAGATCTCTTCGTCGTTCCCTAATACCCAGAACACAGAATATCCGGTACCGCCGAAGGAGCTCCGAGTCCCCGTCGTGCTGTCTAGAAGCCGCGTGTGCGAAGGTTCAATTTTTACGCGCTTCTGTCCTACACAAGTGCTGCCCACTGCAGCCCCTCGCCAGCTTCACCCAGTGAAATTCTCAGGGTATACCGCGGCCTTCCATCCCTGGCTGGGCGCGCCTTTGTGCATGCTGCCCCCCCTCTGATCAGAAATATTGTCTCCCTCCCCGTTTATGGCGTGGGCCTTTGACGAGAGGAAAAAAAACGGTTGCACCCGGTCGTCGTACCCTCACCGGTGGAAATACACGCTTGCGACTTATCACTGGGTTACCCATTTCGTACCCCTTTCACTTTACTGAAATATCGTTCGCGCCCCTCGTCCAGTTCTCCTGCTGCGTAGTATCACTCTCAACGACCCGTCTACCTTTCAATATATGAGGGCCGAAGGCTCCATGTCCTATACCTTACCGCGTACCAAGCACGCACCCGCTCTAAATAATGGGTGGCCCCATGTTGACTGCGATGCGCTACTGCATGACCGGCATGCTAAGTCACCACATCCACATGGTGAATAAACTAACGGACATCCGAGCGTGAGCTATGCGAGTACATCTCCTTCTTTCCAACCATTACAGATACGACTGATAGAGGTAGCGTAAGGTGCCCAACACGATATGATGCACAATCAGAGCACGACTAACATATGCTCGGTTAGAGGATATCTATGACTTGTGACCCTACATATTCGTCTTCTTTGGAAGACCTTCTCCGACCTCTAGAAATGCCGATTATGTATGAGACACTGAGAGAAGTTCGCAAGGATGATGACATTGACCCTTACTTCTTTAGTCCCATGAATGTGCCAGTGAGTCCCAACACCCTTCCCGCTCAACCACCGACGACTGCGTTGTGCGGGATGCCCTGCTCGGCATCTTGTGGACCACTACCATAACCACGCCGCGAGCCGGCCAATATCCCGCCCTCGCACGGGGGGATGACATATTGAGGACATAGGCCCTGAAGGCAAGTAGAGACCGGTGCCAGGTTTGGGGGGGGGTAGAAACCTATTCAGATGTACCCGCAGGGGTTGTTGTCGGAGGCAGTGGATTTCGGGTACTGTACTAGTCAAAAGTGGGTTGTTTTTTCCCTCACCGTGTTCAGTTGGGCATGGATTGGTATGCGACGTTACTGCCGTGGATTTCGATGTTTGCAAAAACAGTGATCGGGGGGAGGCGACCATATTCGGGGCCTATTCGTAGACTGGACTACCGTAGGTGTTTTGGAGGGTCAGGGGAGATCTTTAGCCTCCTTCACTTGGCTCAGGCTTGAAATGGTCTTGGTGATGCATAAGGTCAATTCCGACCCGTACTCCGAGTCCACACCTCACCAGTGGGGTGAGTAGGGCGTTGTGGGCGCTGCGCCTTCCACAAAAAAAAAACTTCCTGAGCATATCGATGTCCATGCGGTACCAGACCCTGCGATCATGCAACCACTGACTGCGACCACCATGACCTATAACACATATTGTGAGGGTAGATCCCAGTGGTTTCCATTCCATTTTCACATCAAAGTGCATCAGAGCACGGAATATGACGCAGGTATATTCGGGTGTCCTGTTGTATTGCAAAACTGCCCAATGGCGGCGATAGTTGGACATACAGCGACAACACGGTTGATTGGGCGCTAGCTTCGGATCCTACTTACGTCCACGGCACCCACGAAGTGTTATATACTTACTCCGTCTCTCAACTGCCCTGTAGGGCGGCGCACGACTTTGAACAAGATCTCATCTATTGCAGGTACTTCTTCCGTGAGGAGGGTCGTAACCAGAGACGATCATCAGTTACCATACTCCCCTATCATCGAGCACTGGCACTGTGCCAGAGTCATTCCCAGTCTTGGCCGATTGTTTCCTCCCTCCGGGTCAAATGCATGGATCTAAATGTGATATGCAAACTTAACGGGCCCGGTGCTCCTTGATCAGTATGATTACGCCCGAGAGCGAACAACTGCAAAGGAGTTGCGGCAAACCCGGTATTGGAGTACATATGGTTGGACAACCCCTTTTACTAAAACTAAACAGGTTGCCTGTGCCTGGGGCTGACAGACCCGTGAACCAGGTGTCGGGCTGAACTCCTAACGAAAACGAGCAACGGTGCGGCGCAGTCCACTCATGAGGTTCAGGAACATGTCATCTAACAGCGCCATCGTCTCAGTATGGTGATATTATCCTATCCAGAAAGAACTATGTTCTATAGTACGTTGTGGATGACGCCGGCAATGGAGACTAGTATGGTATCGACGGGCAGGTGAGCAGTCATGTGGGTGGGACCAAGGGGAGCGACACTCGGACTCGGACTATGATTTATACGGACAGAACCCCCAAGGGTGGAAAGATGGCGTCGGACAGCCACGTGGACAAATGGCGGCTGGGCGTGTCGTCCGAGCAACCAGCCGAACCAATGAGGACGCCCGACGCTTGAGGCACAAGTCCGCGTTTCTCAGGCTCCTCACCCGAGCACCCGAGGTGGTTGTGCGATGGGACACTGATGGGACGTGGGAGCCAGGCCGAGGCTAGGCGCTGGGCCGCCTCGGGCGGAAATTTTTTACAAGTACAGTATCTGCAATCGATCCTGATCGACCCCCGTCCTCTGACCCCGCCTTTGCATATCTCCAGGGCTGTTTCTGCCTTTTGGGAGCATCTCCTTCTAGCCGGTCCATGCGTCCGACGTCGCTTACTTGTCGACAGTCTTGCTTTTGCTAGCACCGATACTTTCCCAGGACAGGCGTCGCATAGCTTTTTTGGCTCGTGCTAGTTGGTCATTTTGAACAACAAACTCACCGATTCTCATTTAAAAGCACATGGAAGCAGACACGGAATTGTCGACAGGCTACGCTCCATTTGAAGGTCCAGAAAAACTGCTGGAAATCTGGTTTGCACCGACGCCCGCGGACATACCAGGGGCTTCGTCCACCATTAATGGGAAGCATGGACTCCGTAGGGTAGAGCGGTCGGTTTGGGAGGACATGCTGGCCATCGTTAAATGCCAGGTCCTCAGTGTCATAGAGGGCACCGAGACGGATGCCTATATGTTAAGGTGAGCACTCTTGATTTAGTGCCATGGATGTGTAGGACGGGTGGGGGGGGGTCTTGATGGTATCTGTGCGCTACGCACACCCTTGACCCAAAATATGTTATTGCGATTGCGATTATTCCTGCCCTTTTGCGGTCCATCCGGGACGGTCCTTTCCGTTCCCTTTCAGGGATATTAGCTCGCTGGTCGAGGTTTTGGCCCTTGTTCCTGAGTGCTTACGCCGACATGCATAGTGAATCTTCCCTATTTATCTCCCCACATCGCCTTATACTCAAAACGTGTGGAACAACACTGAACCTGCTGGGCGTCCCACGCATCCTCAACATCGCACGCGAGCACGCATCCTTACCGACTGTCTACCGTTGCTTCTACTCGCGCAAGTCTTTTTTCTTCCCTGAGCGTCAAAAGGGCCCCCATCGCGAATGGAAAGACGAGGTAGAATTCCTCGATAAGATTTTTGATAATGGCGCCGCATACTCAGTCGGCAAAATGAATGGCGACCACTGGTTGCTCTATATCACCAAGCCCCCGGGATCCACCCCAAACAGTCCTACCACAGTCATCCGCCCGTTTCGCGGCACCCAACTCGACGGCGCGGAGGTCCATGGTACCGTCGATAAGGCGACTGTCACCCCAAAAGCACCCTGGATGGACTTCACCATCGAAATCCTCATGACGCGCCTGTCCCCCGTGGTCAGCCGGGCGTTTCATTTCTCGGAGGGAGCCGGCCTTGGCAGTTCACCGTTTGACAGGGCTGGTCAAATTTCCTCCGAAATTGGAATAGCAGACCTCTTCCCTCGCCAGATCACCACGTTGGACTCGTACGCATTCTCGCCGTGCGGGTACTCCGCGAACGCCCTGCTCAAGTGGGACGAGGCCAGTCGTTCTCCGCACGCCGAGGGCCGCCGCGATCCTGGCCATGGCGGGGAGGGATACTATTCTGTTCACGTGACGCCTGAGGAGGGGTGGTCGTACGCGAGCTTCGAATGTAACGTCCCTCTGTCACCGAAGCCTGCGCCTCGTTCGGGTGACATACCGGATCTTGGGACGCTCGTGCGCCGCGTTGTGGACATCTTCCGTCCGGCGCGGCTCACGCTCACGATGTTCATCTCGAGTGCGGAAAACGACGAGACCGGGGAAGAGGTGGGCGAAAGCGCGATCGATGCGGCGCAGCGCGCCTTCAAGACGGCCCTCGCTCGCAACTCGACGTTTCAAGGAGACGCGGGCAGCGGGCGTGACAGCGTCTACAATCGGACGGACAAGATCAATTACGACTTTGGAGATTACGACCTGGCCTTTGCCAGTTTCGAGTTGGCCGCCCCTCATGACCCCTCCGTCAATACGGAGCGCGCGATCTTCCCCCAGTCAGTTTCTGTACGAAAGACGTAAAGGAGAGCAGTTTTGTTTGTTTCTTGAAAAAAGAAAATGTGATTTCGGTGATTCAGCGACCTGCGATGTGAACAGCGGCGGCAATCGAACAAACGCCACTCCTATCACTACGTTCCGCTCTGCTTTGAGTAAGAACATTCGTTCGGATATAATAAACAGCAGGGAGAGACGTGCGCGTGATGAGATTACGCCCGTTTGATGGGCTCCGGCATAGCGGATCCTGCCGGGTCCGCGGCAAGCTGGTAGGGTTTCCCACGATCTATTCTTGAGGGACATTCAAAACGATTCGGCCACCAGGAAATATGGGTCCTTGTATGGGCCCTGTGAGGACCAGGTTGCTGGCCACACCACAGCCATTCAGTGCTGTGTTACACCCTGCGCCACAGACAGGATGGGATTATTGTTGTTTGCGTATAGATCGTCTCTCGACCCGGAAAATGCCGCTGAAGGGAAGCTGACAACGTATGACATGACAGGCCGGGAAAGAAACACTTGCGTGCGATGATGATCAGCCGTCGTTAGACGCCGATCTGAAGGTGCAGCGATTTGTGATTAATTGTCTCTCGCCTCTCTCTGTCTTATCCGGCTCATGTTTCGTCCAACCCCTTCGACTTTCGACTTCCCACAGCCGCACCTGCAGGTAAAACTGTTGAACGCGGCTTCACGTTCACCCACTGGCAACCCGAGTATACATACATCCCAGTATGGGCCCAGGCCGACACACCCGAAACGAGCTCAAATAAGACACATATCGTAACGGACTGCCACCTGCCCCGGATTTCCAAATATCATGCCGACACTTCACCTGCGTACCCCCCCCCCCGCCTCCACCTTCTTGATTCCGATGGATCAGCCAGTCCAACCGATTCGGAATCCCATCATTCCCTGGTATTTAATAAGGTGAGAGAGCTATGTGATTCCATCTCGTCGGCTTACCCAAATATGTGCGCACACCGGGTGGTGTCTCTGACAGCTGCCACATCCGTAGAAAATCTCCGGGCCCTCAGCGAAGTCAGAGACTTTGCTACGACGGACATGGGCCTAGGAGGGCCCGAACGCTGGACCTACAGAATCCTTCAAGAGCCCGGTCTGTCCGCGGAACTTCAGCGACTCGCGAATCCCACGTCGTCGACGACCGTGACGCCAGGCGGTAGCACTGATGCGATAGACTTCCAGCCGTGCCAGATGCACGAGCTCCGGACCCAGGACCGGAAGTGCGTGGAGCACTGGCGGATGCCCTCGGGGGGGATCTGGGTGTTCACCGCCATTTTCGACGGTCAGTCTACAATTTTTGGTTTTCCTTTTTTGCGCGTTAGAGGGGGCCAAAAACCGATCGGAGGGGGGTTGTGTTGATATGCCAGGACATGCGGGGCACGCCACCGTGGAGCACGCGTCTCGAACGCTCCCTTCCATGATCAGGCAGGCGCTCGAGTCGCTCCTCCGTTCGTTCCGAGGACACGGATTCCCCGCCGCCGTCTCCAGGCTTCTCTCCGACTGCGTCACCAGATTCGACCACTCCATCACCGCCGACTTTATGCGCATGTTTCCCGGCGGCCCTGCTGGTCTGCAGGGCATGTCCGCCACGCAAGTCAGGAATTTGTTTCAAGATCGTACCTCGGGAGCGCAGAACGTGACGGCCGCCACGCGGTGTCTGCAGGGGAGTACCGTCATCCTGACGCTTACCGACCCGTCCAAACATAACCTCTGGATCACCAATCTTGGCGACTGCCAAGCAGGTGTGTCAGCCTCGAACATCGTCCTTGACACGTTATTTCTATCTCACCTTTCTCGAACGTTATTTCTAGTTCTTGGTTCTCGTACGCACGCCGGGGATTGGTCTGCGACCTTCGTCACGGCGACTCACGACGGGGACAATCCGTCCGAGGTCCTCAGGATACGAAGCCAACACCCCGGGGAGCTAGAATGCATGGAGGATAACAGAATCGTAGGTTTTCTAGGCCCCACACGCTGTGAGCATCATGTCGTGTCGGGGAAAAGGATATTAGTACTCAAGTTGACGCCCGTGCCAGCTCTCGGCGACACTTGGCTCAAATTGCCGCCCATTTTTTCTCAGCGTGTCCTTCTCAATTTTCGTCGGGAATGGAATGTACAAAGACCTGAGACATACATTTCCCGCATAAAAAGTCCACCATACGTTTCCAGTGTTCCTGACGTCCATCACATTCCGCTCCCAAAAGGCTCGCCGGGACAACAGAGGGACATCTTTTTAATATCGTGCTCTGACGGGCTCGCGGATTTGTACGATGGACAGGCTCGCCCAGATATGATCCATCGGTGGGTAACCGTTGTTGGCCGAGCCCTTGAGAGGAGAACACGAGGAGAGAATTTGGCACTATCCCTCCTCCGTGATGGTCTAGGCGGGGATGACATACGCCTTGTGTCGCAGAAGTTGACGGTAGAGATGGAAGAGAAGTGGATGGATGATGTCACGATAATTGTACAACGACTATAGAGCTCCTTTCCCGAGACGTGAAACGATATTTGATTTCTCGTAACCGAAAGTTCATATTCGCGATCAAACATATACGTACAAAGCGCCAAAATCACCCAGAAGAGGGAAAATGAACATGCTTTTCGACGTCGTGACCTATGAGAAAGAAATGGCATCCACTGTACTGTACATGTGCCTGTGGGAACCGATAAATTAATGATGACAACTGTGAGAGATTTACTCAATGGTAACCCAGGGCCGCTCAATGTGGGGCAACCTTTGATCGGGCGGTGCATACAGGGCAAAGACGGTGGAACAACTCAACCATCGGCCAAGTAATGCAACCCTGCCAAAAGAAGCGCCATGGTCAAATTGACGAAAATCCCAAGTAAGATACGACTTACGATACCCGCTTGCCTTATCTGCGTAAGAGTGGCCGAAGGAGTCGAGTGGTTCTTATGGGCATAAACCAGGGTATCATATATCTGCGGCGATACCGGCACCCGGATGAATGCAGCAGGACCCTCCCGAAGGGGTTGCTTGCCTTGACTACTGGTGGACGGAGGCTTGCTGGGGAAGACGTCCCCGTCAACCTCCGCGATAAATTCGTTCCGAAGTTTCTCCTCGATTTCCGGACGGATGGCAAAGTATTGCTCTCTTGGAAGTAAGAGAAGGCGATAGTTTCGCGATCCAGTGCGCACGTGGTGATGTACCACCCAAGATCTAACCCGCTCCGAAAGTGTCGATGTGTCGCTTTTTTCAATTGCTTGCGCGAGTCCAGTGTACACGTCTGGAGCAAAGGCAGAGACCTCGCGCAGCTCTGGAGGTAGGTCCGTAAGGAACTTCCAAAGGGCCTTGTCATAGTCATGTCGAATCGGCATCTCCGACGGGTTGATCGTTCGGATTCCTTGCAACACAGTGCGTGGGAGGGGGGCGAAATCCGAGTGATACCATGGCTCTATGTAGCGATTCGCGTTGCGCGTACCGTCGTACTGATATCGGGATCCCATGGGGTCGGCTCCCGACTTGGTTGGGTCATTCCTGGAGGGCCCTCCCGGTTTCCCTAAAGAAATATCTCCATCGATACGGTCGTCTTCATTATCCGAATTCTGGGAACCGGTGGAATCGATCTCGTGGATAGCAGTGGACAGATTCCCCCTCGGACCTTCCGGATGCTCCGCGATCCAGTTGCCAGTGGAATATTTTTCCTTTTCGGGCAAGTCTGAGACCAAAAAAGACGCACTTTTGGTAGCGTAGGGTACTGGTGTTCGGTCCTTGACAGGGGGTGCGTGGTCCGTTGGTACTTTGTGGCGCTTCTTTGGAGTATAATTGCACTCGGTCCCATCGTCTTCTGTGCAGTGATTGCAGACTGGCAGGTTCCTATCGCACTGCAAATCGCAGCTTCAGCCGAATGGAAATTGGGCGAGGGGGCCAGTGAAACTGAGCGAACCTTGAGATTGTGGAAACGGCACCGATCGCACCGTGGAATCCCGCGATGAGCAGGCGTCGGTAAGGGAGTGTACTTGCACTCTCTATTTGCCCAGGAACAGTGATTACAGGTTGGTAATTCTCTGTCACACTGCTCTACATCAGCGCTGGGGGATATGGTTTCTGGGCCGATCACTCACCTTTAGATTATTAAGGCGACAGTGGTCGCATCTTGGTTTTCCTCGCCGCCCCTTCCATTGAGACTGACGGGCCAAAAAGGACCTTGGATTAGGGAGCCGAATAGTCAGCGGATTATCCTCCGTCGAGTCTCCGAGTGATTCAGATCTTGCCCGCGGTTCCGTCATCGCAGCACCCTGGTGAAGAAGGAATGAATAATTTACATCCATGACATAAAACCATGAGAATAAAAAGGAAGTAGATGTGAGGAGACGTACAGATTTCCTTTGGTCAACGATGTCTATTACCAAGGGCGTTGCGCCGGTTGGGGGCGCAGACACGGCGATATCAGGAAAACCTCGAAGAAGCCGTATCGAATGCCGATCGGGACAGATTTATCCAGAAGAAATAGAGTAGCTTCAAGGCCTTGCAAGGATATTTGCTCACGGCGCCGGATGATGGATGGACAAGAAAGACGTTAGCGAAAACGTTCGCTGAACTTGGGAACTTAGTTGTTCATTCTAAGCGTGACGTGACCCCACGTTACGCCCCTGTGTTCATGGGGCCCCATCGTCATCCAAATCCAAATTGAATTGGAACTATTGGAAAAAAAACAACAGTGGACCTTGGGTCGCTATTTACTGAGACTAATAACACGCTCTTCCCCTGGCTTCAGAGCCAGAGTTACAGTATTCGGGACCATGCATTGCTCGTGAGACAAGCGAGGAGAGGACAAGGCCCCCAGCCATCGCCTAGACCTGCCAGTGTGGCGCGATCAGGTCTGAACTTAACCAAATTGGCGCCCTTTCTTACTCCTTACGTATCTCCTTCCAAACGCAGACAAGAAGTCACAACAGAGCAACAACACCGACACGACACTTCCGCGCACGGCGGCCCGCCTGACCCGACCTGTGTTGGTGACCAAGTGCACTGATGGGAGACCTTCGCACCACCATACCCGGCGCCGCAACTCAAAAGGTGCCGGTGTTTGGATCTAGTCAATCAAAACTTGAGGCGCTCGGTATGTTAGTCAATGTCTCGTCTGCATCATGATGTTCGGGCAACCATTGCAAGATTACGCTGATCCGCCCCAAATCACATTCGGCCAACGTCGTCAGGCCTCCGCCGGCGATGCATTGGCAGTGCACGACCTGTAAGGAGCGAAACTCAGTCGTTTGGAAAGAATGATGTTTATACGAAAATACTGTAAACTTATAGTAAACGAAAGTAGCGACGGCCGAGGTCGGGAGTCACTATGAGCACATGAGTCCGCTACTCCACCCGCGGCCTCGACTGATCGGGCCGGGTGTGGCACGCGGTGCCGCGTGCCTGCTCCGAGTTCAACCATGCTCTGCTGCCGAGTCGCCCGGTCCTGCAACCCTTTTGAACTAGTATCGAAAAGACCGATGGTCGGGATGAGTCCTATGCAACTTTCAATACCCAGAATAGGGGGACGTTTCGGGAGCATCGGGGGTGCCCACGCGGGGCGCGAAGGGGGCGTTTTCACGGACATCAATCGTGCAACGTGTAACCAAGGGCTTCTATCGCAGCAGCGCACGCCTCCCTGCAAGTTACGTTATTTATTTTTCCAACTGTTCTAATGATGCAGCTATTGTCTTCGGGTATCGTTAACTTGACTACTGTGATGGCCATCGCTTTCCCAATCTTTTTTCCCTCACAGGCCTCGCCCCTTGTTACATTCATTTCTTGTCGCTAGCTGCGGTCTATAAAGGCACACAAGACCTGCAGAAACACATTCATTGCCTGTTCGATTCTATCTGCACTGAGTTTCATACGTGACGTCCTTCATGGCTCGCTTTGCCCTCGTTGCTCTTTTATTTGCCCATACTACGTTTGGCCTTGCGCCCCCAAGGCGCTCTTCCGGTGATGGCTTCATTGATCCAGTACCGGGTGGTGGTTCATGGCTCGACAGCGGAGACGGCAAATCGGGGGAGCCCTTGAATGTAACATATCTCTTCCCGTGGTTTTCTTCATCATGACTGAGAGCCGTTTTACCAGGTCGTCATCTCTGGTCTCAGCTCCCCCAAAGTGCTCGATACTGTGAGTGACGATGGCTTTCTCAACTTTGCACGGGCACTTGCATTGTGGGTCACCAAACAACCCGGTCATGCGTCCGCCACCATACTGACAGAACTTGCATGTAGTTCGAAAGAATGCCTTGGCATCCACAGTGGGGGGCCCCAGTCTGCAAATCTAGGTGACGGTAGGGGCAGTGTCAACCAGACCATAGAGCTTCGGGAGAAAGTGGGGGGGTTACCCGTAATAGGCACATGCCTAGAAAGTCTCGTCGGTGGAAACCATTTCCGAGTGTTCCCTCAACAATCCACGGGCGCTTTGTTCTTAGCGTGCGTGATCTACTTTCCTGCTGGATTCGGTCCCTTACGAGTATCTCCAGCGTGTCCGAGGAGGAGGTACTTCTCAGCTTCCTCCGCAGCATGTCTATGAGTCACTGACGGCTTATGGCTCGTAGAACCTTAGTCAACACCACACAATCTCCCCCAATGGCTATGATCTAGGCCGGTGAGTGAAGACTACTTTAATTTGTGTGCGACAGCCTGATTTCAATCTTAGCGACAATTTGGTGAAGGCCGCTCTGAACAACCCAAGTCATGGTGGTGTCTCGTATGCGGTCACGGTGCAAAATTACACCACTAATATCCAACCTGGCTTTAGTGGAACAAACCACGGCAAGGGGACTTCTTATTCCTCCCCAGATTCCACCTGATTGTTCATGACAGGGATTGCTATCGATGGTGTCGCGCAAATTCTCACTGTCACGATTAAGTGAGAGGGCGCATGATGCTGCGAAGGTGATTACTCGTGTGGCTCGGAATCAATAACATTCGACGCTCTGAAGCGCCTGCGTCGCCCTCACATTCATTGATACCCACTCGTTACGATCACATTCCCTTTATTCACTGATTTTGGGCTAGTATGCCATGGTCTCATATTTATGTAAAGCTCTCCTTTGTCCTCCGACAAGAAGAGAAGAAAAATAAATATGAATCTGGTCACCCGCATTCACTCTTGCTGGCTTAATGCCACGTCGCTCCGATATTAAGGTGTGTGTTCACATTGCCCTCGGCGTCGGAAAGACCCCATTCGACACATAGAGCGCCCGCAGGCTGTAGCCGTGATCTCCATTCTAGATCTCTCATTATTGTTTCACCACTTTTGACACGGTTCCTGACCGGCCTTACCAATGACCACCATTCGTTGCTTCGGACTAGCATGGTACATATTCATGCGCGCATGTGAACCGTTCCTCTCCTGCGTACTAGTACCTTACCGTCCCCACCCGGTGAAGGACGTGAATCACTAGAGAGCCTCTTTTCCTGCCTTGTCTTGACCCCTCGGCGTTGATCCAAATCACTGTGATGCCCCACGTCCTGGTTGCGAAACCTGGGCCACTTCTCCATCCTCGTGTTCCCTCGGCCCGCTACGTGATACGGAGACCAGATGTAGTAATGTCAAGGGGGAAAAATAAAGGTAAGGAATAGCAATATCGCCCGGTGGCCCAGCTGTGACGTGCACGCCACTCGATCACGAAGAACTAGTACAGGATAAAGTGGACTGAATGGTGAGGGTGTGCGATTGAGACTCAGGATTTCCATCATCTCGTACCACGAGCAGTTGCAATTGAAAACCAGGGATGATGTCTGGGAGTTTCTGTTAATGGCTGACAATGTTAACCCGAGCTGGTCATCACTGGCAGGAAGAGTCGGCGTCGAACGTGTACAAGCGACTCAAGAGACCGTTAAGATTTTCGATTGTGAGGCGCGTTCAAATTTAGTTCTGGGTGGTGTTGAGGCCGGGGCTTCGGGGCGCTCTTCAGTTTGTCCGAGTCGCGTTATTCAGTTACTTGCTCTGAGCAGCCCTGAGACTACGGACTTCTCGCGAGATTTCACGAAAATTCTATGTGTACTACATGGCCAATTGGTCATTGATGCATTGATGATTCTAGCACGTAGGATGGAGAGAGAGACTGACGCCACCGCACTTACTGCCAGTAGTTGAACCCTGTTGAACAGTCCGAGTCTGTCTGTGGCGGCGTAGCCCAATGATCGCGATCTGCGGCCCTCAACAGTACTCACAGCCCATTTCTCAACCACCCCGAGGCCCACGCCCTCAGCGGGCAAAATGAAGATGGACAATCCATGTATGCGTCTGAATAAATTTCCTTTCACTAGTTGGTGAAGAGGATGAAAGCGTCGTAGGTCTGGACCTGTGTCATACTGGTACTGGTCGTAACGAACTATACATGTACGTGCTGTATTGTCCGTGAGGATAAGCAATGAAAGTAAGTGGCTGGTAGTATACAAGTGAGGTATGCAATGTAATGTATTGGACCAATGACCATGTGCAATTCATGACGTTCCGGATGCCACGCTTCACACATTCGTGGAGATGGCAATTTTCTCAGTCTCCATCCGCGTCGGCGCTAGGGTCATCCAACTCATCCCACACCGTGCATTGATAAGGCTGTGGCAGGTAGTCAGACACTTCCTGGCTCGAGGAGAACTGCTGCGCATCGCCCTCCGGCACCTGGATGCAGTTACTGAAGCTGGTACCATCATCGGACAGCATGTCGTGGGAATCGGGAGGGCGTGCATCCAGGGAACGGAATCTGCCTTCCGCGACCTCTGCCCGGGTTTGTCGTCGTACGCGCTCTAGCAAATAGTCTAGTTGAATGAAGTTATCAGGGTTCGTAGCATAATTCCGGTGTTTGCGGTGCACAATATGCTGTATCAACGTGTCAAGCCTGGGACCCCTCGCGAATTCAATACCACATGCATACCTGCTGGAAGTCGTCAAACTTCATACGACAGCATTCACAGTATCCTGGCTTGGTTGTTTCTTCGCGCTTGGGCAACTTCATCGTATTTGTGCTCTTGCTTTTCCGCAATAATCTGCGCTCAGGGATTGCAGCGGGCGGGCCCATGTCGCGTTTGAGGTCCTTTTCGTGCTCCTTCTGTCCCGTATTATTGGCTAAACCAACCTTGCGCGACGTCACGATTTGCTGTTGCAAGCGCTCGCGCAACGCAGGGGGCATTTGAATGGCACCGCGCGTTGAAAGACCGGATGTGGACGTGGTCCCTGCCGTGGATGTAATCGCTATACTATTTCCCGACGCAGCCATGTAGCCCGAGGCAAGGTAGCCAGATGCATTAGCAGACTCAGGTATATCTCCTGCCTCTACATCGAGGTCAATGACATCCTGCGGTGGCTGTCCGTCCTCGCCTATCGATATACGTCGATGCAAGCTGACCATCGAAACTGAGCGCCGTAGGTCTCCCGCCCTCTTTGCCTGTAAGCGATCGGCACGCATCTTCCTGTGCATTTCTTGCTCCCGCAGATTCGTCATGCATTGCGCACGTTCCCGTTCCCGTTCCCGTTCTTGTCGTTCAGCGCGTTCAGCTCGCCGGGCCTCGTTTCTATCAAATTCAATGAATGGCCCACGCGCCCGTGGGTGACAGTACAACACGGGCCAGTCGCCATATTCTTTTCCGTCGCGAGCTTTCTTGATTGGGTATTCTGATGCATGAATAGTTGCGACCTCATCGTTTAGGTCTTCCACAAGAATGAAGTAGGAGTTCTTAGAAAAGTAGTGGAAGCCAAGGCGTTTTTCATTGGGATCCCGCTCGGTGGTCCCGTGCAAGCGCTCTGACTGAAGGAGACGAGATAGTGTCTGTGGCGCAGCAGCCGTAGGGCCCGTTCTGGAGAGCTCCAGGGTCACAGGGGCCTGGCATCGATCCAAGACACTTTCAAGCTTGGACACAGTCCATATCTTCATCTTCCATTCGATGGCCTTAAGCAAGAGTTGAACATCCTTCATAGTGGGTAGGTCTTCGATATGACTGGTAGCAGACGGTTCATATAGCAGATCTGACCGGGCGACCCAAGAAAGCTGGACGTACCGGCCCTTAAGTTTAATGGGACTCTTTAATATGCTTGGCGTCCGAGAGGTCGAGGCCAACATATTCTCTTTATTATTGCTGGCAACAATATCGTCGTGAGGTATAGGGAGATTTGTGATGAAGTGTGTTATGTTGTCCTTGGAAAAGAAGTCTTCAACTCGCTGTGGTGGATGACTTGACGTTAGCATCATATTACGGAAGCAGGACAACAATGCGCACAGCGTCCATGTAATTAATCCTAGCCTGCAACCTCTCTGTTGCGTCCGGGTCCCCTTCGGACACATCCCAATGGAGGTAGAAGGAAAATTTGGGGAATGCACGCGTATATTTAACGCGAAATTCCTCTTTCTGGGCTTCACGTTCGGCACGTTTTTTCTCCTTGAGTTTTGGCTCTTCCTCTTGTTGGGCTGGGTTGACGGATGGGGATAGAGGAACTGGTTTGGGTCGCTTTGCATTGAGAAGGTGCTGGGGATCAATATGAGTATCTGGGGAGCGAGGACGTTTTGTAGTCGATGAAAGTGACCGTGTTGACAGACGACCAAGGGGAGAGCCTGTAGACATTAGTTGTGGGAGGGAACGTTGCCCTTCGAGAGGACGACGCGTAAGGGTAGCCATGGTTTAGCGTATGAAGTGCGAGGATTAGATGCAAGTATGGACAAGAAGGACAAGAAGGATGGTCAAGAATCGATTCGACGGTGCCTTGGGCGAATAGGCATGCAACTGCCAAGGGTCACCGGTCACCAGCGAGGTGTTGATACAGTCGCTCGCTGGCCTGCTCGTTGCAAACAAGAAACCAAACAAACGCGTCGCGCTTCGCTCAATTACCGCGTTCCTCTCACGGTGCCGTGACCCGGTTCTTGACCCTCGGTTGTTGTATCAAAGTCGTTTTGGATGGCCCGTTGTATGCTCTTTTGTTCTGCTCTGCTTGCCAGCTCAGGCACATTATCCCAAACAGGAAGTCACAGAGCCAAATTTATCATCCGCGACTACTAGTAGCAAGTGAACTGTCGCGACCTTCGATTTGCGCAGTCATCTCATGTTCTAGTCCTTCTTCTCTTGTTCCTCGAAATGCTCGGCTCACTTTCAGATGCAGCTGAGGACTCCTTCTCAGATTTGCTTTCCGACTGGGGCGACTTCAATTCGCCCATTGGGAACTCCAGGATTCACTCAGACTCACCTCCTGCACTAGATGCATCAGAAAACGGACCTGAGCATCTAAATGAATGGCGTGACTTCATTCTAAATTTGGACGACCCTGGTGCAGACGGTTCTTCCCAACTCGATGGAAGTTACGAGTGGGCATCACCGAGAGCGACACAACTCCACATGAGAGAGACCCTTGATGATGACATGATACCTCACGTACCAGCTGATGAGCAAGCTGTCGAGCCGGCCTGGTATCTAGAATTGCCTTTTTGACGCATACATTTACTGACTCCCTAGAAGCGACCCATCAGTTCAGCGCATCGAGGCAATGGTCATGGATTTTCTAGAACAGCTCTCTGCAGCCATGCCGTCCACGGAAGGAGAGGTTCAAGGAATCTTGAAAAAAAAGACGCGGACTCTTAAGAAACTTGAACTTAGGTTAACCAATCGAACGAGACTGTCCAATGACGGGTACGCTCGTGAGCCGTTCGTACTACTTTGTCTATACATGCTATCTCTCAGCAGCAGGACTTTTGGTACCCGCGTACAAATTTTCCCAAGGGGATTGGGTGCAAGCATCGTGCCCTTTGGTAAAGACCGCTAATGATACGCACCACCCTAAAACTGAGTTTCCAGCACAATTCTTCCGTGTTGCAGATTTGGCTCACGAAGCTATAATTGACGGACTTCCGGCTACAAAGAGGTACAGACAAACGTGTCGACTTCGGGCTCAAACTCAGCTCTCCGCAGAGACCTTTATTACAAGGATGTCACGCTGTTTAAGAAGCAAAGCGTCGTGGATAAG
Organism: Russula brevipes; assembly: GCA_022496215.1. Classification (NCBI taxonomy): domain Eukaryota; kingdom Fungi; phylum Basidiomycota; class Agaricomycetes; order Russulales; family Russulaceae; genus Russula; species Russula brevipes. The sequence goes on along the minus strand of WTXF01000004.1, from coordinate 229,950 downwards.
GTTTGTCACTTTACCTTCAACCTGCCTCAATCACTAAAAGAGCGACGACTTTACTAGCTCGTCGATGATCTTGCGGCAACTATCGACACTGGAAGGGCCCACTTAAATATCGTAAACAAGTCCACTCTTCATATGTGGCAATCTGTTAACATGGTCTCTCACTTTTGAGCGTGCCTCGCCGAAAGGTCTAATTTGGGGCGCTGGATTATCCATGCACACTGTTGGCGGCAATGTTATTCGCATAACGGAGTCCGAAGTAACGATCTTCTCCCTTCCCGCCCCTCATATATTTATTTCGCCCATTACTGTCAGGGAACGCTTATTCCTGTTACGGAGGATATAGTGTCTCTTGACCTTTCGAATAATGTCCGTTGGATACTCATCGTTGAGAAAGAGGTGGATAGTCTACACCCATTTATCTCCATCACCAAGACCTTCAATTCGAGAATAGGCTGTGTTTCAGACTCTCCGTCAATTATGCCTCATACGGCACCCTTTCTGGAGGGCAGGATCCGGAATCATGATAACCGTATTCAACGTTTCTCAACTCGTTTCTTCCACTAATTCTTGGTATGCAGGGTAAAGGCTATCCTGACCTTGCTACACGACAATTAGTCAAAGTGCTGTCGGACAACGTTCCGCCCACGTACGCCTCATCATGTCACCGAACACTTCAACTTACTGTTTTTCTTTTTTCTTTTTCACCAGGGTCCCAGTCGTTGCGCTTGTAGACGGAGACGCATATGGCTTAGACATCGTGTCCGTCTATAAATTCGGGAGTGTGGCACTTCATCATGAAGCATCCAAGCTAGCAGCCCCACGCGTTGAGTGTATTGGCATCTGGACGAGCGAACTGGCATCGTAAGTCCCTCACTCGTGCACAAATTCATATATGCTCATTAAATCAAGGTTCGGGATCGACAAAGACGCATTAATTCCTATCTCACGCGCGGACGAGAGGAAGGTTCGTTCCAGTTAGGTATATTACAAATCGAGATGACGTGTAATCAATTCAGGCACGTTCGATGCTACGCCGCGAACTTCCTGCGCGTTGGAAGAAGGAATTGATGCATATGTTATATACACGGCGTAAAGCGGAGGCGGAGATCTTGTCTAGCGTGCCGCGCTGCCCAGATGGACCTCACCCGCTAGTGAGGTACCTGGCAAACCGGATTGAGGAGCGTATCGCAACTTTAGCCCAAGAGCACCGATCTGCCAGTGGGCTGCGAACAAACAGCGATCATGATGGTGACAATGATGGATTCTTCGACGACCTCGGGCCATGTTAAAGTAGCTCTATGTTCTGAAAGCGATCGGCGAATCTCGTTGTAGGACTTTCCTACGTGTTGCATCGTGTGTACGTTTAGTAAATTGCTCCAAACGATAGCCGTGGGAACAAAAGACAAGGCTGGTAAGCAAGATTATGCAAGACAGCGCGACGCGGTGGGTGCACGTGATTTGCGCGACGCGACGCGACTTGATTAATTGATTAGTTTGCGGCAGGCTGAGTTTGAAAGTGGGGAGGTAAAATGGGCGAATTCGGGGCTTGTGTTCTCTTTCCAGGCTCACTCTGATGTCCTCTTCTGTCGCACAGCGTCGCTCCTCGAGGACCTCAGTCCTCGGCAAGCGCTCCCATCCCTCTCAGCCTGCAGCAGTTGTCAACTCTCTCTCTTGTGACCGCCTTGACGACGATGACGATGCATCGACCGTCGACGATTTGAGTCCGTGTACTAAACGTCCTCGCACATCCCTTACACCCACAGACCGCAATGGTAACAAGGAGAATATACCCCCATTACGTGTTGACCTCCTCAATGAGTCTTCCCGTCTCAGGCGGTCCAGTACAGAGTTTGTTACACCGACACGGACCAGAACGAGTAGGTAGTTTCCACTGCCTTCTATACGTATCCTCTAATCTCAGTCACTTGATCAGCTCTACGTCGCCATGCGTCGACGTCGAACCTTGTGCCGCCGGGCACACCGACCATGTCGGTGTCGCACTTGGGGCTACAAACACCACCTTCAACCCCTTCTACATTATCGCCTCTTCATATTCGGACTCGCGCACTTCTTCGTGCAACCTGTAACAGCTCCGCTGAAATCGCTGGTCGTATTTCCGAGCGGCAATTTATCAGAAACTTCATCAGTGATTTCATCAACTCGGGTACATTATCCGAGGTGCCGAAACCTGTCCTGTATATTTCTGGCTCCCCCGGTTGTGGTAAGACCGCCTTGGTAAACTCCATATTGGCAGCTTCCGAAGTCGAACTTCTCGAGAATAACGTCAACCTCGTGGTTGTCAATTGCATGGCACTCAATAGCCTCGAGGCTGTATGGGAGCGACTGACCGAGGAACTTGGGTTCTCGGACAAACGAAGAGGCAAGACTCGCAGCCGCGAGGTCGCGGAAAATTTGCTTTCTAGCAGAACTTCCAAATGGTCAGTCTCGGCAAGATGACGTGTGAGCCTCGGCTAACCTGCCCCTGACAGCATTCTCGTTCTTGATGAGATTGACCATGTGGCCGCCTCATCACAAACATTCGTATCCCTTTTTGCCCTCGCACGAAAATATTCAGCAGTTTTGCGTATTATCGGCATTGCCAACACCCACACGCTTACCTCCTCTGTCTCCACCCTCTCGTTCGATGGTGTAATCGGTGTCTCTACACTTCACTTTGCATCTTATGATCACCAGCAGCTCCTTTCCATTTTACAATCGCGCCTCAAACCACTCACCTCTCTCGATAGCCCAACCTCCGAGGCGATCTTTCAACAATTCCTTCCCATGTCAACCCTCACTCTTCTCTCCAGGAAAATTGCTGCGCAAACGGGAGATGTTCGCTCCCTGTTTGAAGTTCTCCGCGGTGCAATCGATCTCGCTGTAACGCAACCCCCGGCTAGTGATCAGGACATGCCTTCCGTAACCCCCCCGCATATCCTTGCTGCGCTTAAGGCGTACGCCCCAGCGTCCAAGGTTGCACCTGCCGCTCCCTCCACAGCACCTACGAAAGCTTTTACTAGCAGCGAGACGGTCATCAAAGTCCGGAACCTCGGCCTTCACGCGCGGCTCGCTTTGCTCGCGCTCGTTTTGGCTTGCCGCCGCACTGAAGCCTTGCTCCCCCTTCTCTTACCCAATCAAGGACGCCCTCCGCGCTCGCCAATAAAGCGCTCAAGCTCAACGCCGGCACCTCTGCCCGCGACCAAGGCGGGGATCGACGTGTCCCAACTGCACACCTTCTACGGCACGATCCTCACGCGTCACGAGTCGAGCACCTTCACGCCTGTGTCGCGCAGCGAATTTGGCGACCTCGCGGGCGTATTGGAGACCAATGGCCTCATCTCGTTGTCCGCTTCGTCAACGCGTCGCAAACTCGCGCGGGCGACTTCGTTCTCAAGTCGGGGCACCAAAGGTCTCGCTGGCGCGCAATCGAGTGGCAGCGTGGCGCTCATGGAGGGTGTCAGGCCGGATGAGGTCCTCCGAGGGCTTGGTGTCGGCGCGGAAACAAAGGACATTTGCGAAGAGGAGGTTGAGGGAATCTGGAAGCGTGAGCTTTCTCGAATCCGCAAGGAGATCCGCATCCAGAAACCGAGTGCTGACCTGGGCGAGCTTGGCTTCGACGACGCTTCTGAAGATTGAACGAACAAACTTCTCTCTTTTCTTGGACAAACAATGGGAAGGATTGCCCGCATTCATTATGCTTTTTTCTTTCAATTTCTCCGTCTTCACTCACCTGCTTCAACATCTGCTCAATTTTTTATTCCTTCTATTCATGTTGCATGCTCGCCCTCATGTTTACCTGGGATTCACCCATACTATGCATCCATCATACCTGCATTCGCATTGTACAAAATTACTTTAGCATACTATCTCTTCGTGCTTCAGTTACAAGTATCATACATATGTTGCTATCGTGCTTTCTCCACAAGCTACGGTATTGTTGTTGTGCGGCTCACTAGATATGTCTCCCCGAACCACTTGCCATCATCGTTACGTACCATCACGTACAACCGAGGAATTAGATGTCCGTTCGTCCAGGCCAATGTCGAGTTTGATGAGAAGATGATGCAGACTCCCCGTGCCACTTGTCGCCATCGGTCTCTTTGATTCTCCGGTAGCCAAGTGCAAGTACTCCAAGGGTATTTGAGAGGATGCCGACCCCTTCTCGACCTGCTCGCGAAGCGCCTTTACCTGCGAATTAAGGTGTCACAGATCTGAACAAATCCCCGATGCAATCAACCTAAAATTTACCAATGCATTCATCTTCTTGACGAAAGACGCGTGGAGCTTCTCGAGCAGAGGCACCGCGGCGTATTCCTCTATCCGCCCGCGCCTCCTCTCCCCCGCGAGGACGCACAGGTCGAGTGCGAGTTCCATGCAGCCCCGCAGGGCGTCGCCCGCCGTCCGCTGACTCGAACGCAACAAGCACGCGCTCAACACGTCATCCATCACGTCCGAATGCGCATCCGCCAGCTCGAACACGTCCGCGAACGTGCCTGGCGCAAGGCGCGCCAGGAACGGGTCCACGTTCCCGCGCACGGCAACGTCGAGCACGTGCGACGCGATCGCAGAGATGAATGACTGCGCCGAGAAGCGGAACCGCAGCAGGGTGTTATTGGCAGAAGCGAGGGTGGAGAAGAGCGGCGACCCGCGAGACATGCGGAACAGGGCGGCAAGCGCGTTTTGTACTGCAAAGGAAGGTCAAACGAGTGAGCGCACTGTACAGTTCACGTAAGCTAGCTGCTCTCACCTCGGAGAAGACGTAGGATGAAAGTGAAGACGCGTTGATACTTCGAGAGTACATCAGGTGTTATTACGACATCGAGGGGAGGCGGAGGCTTGTAGTCCATGAAGAGGAAATCCAGAGCCCTCAGAATCATGTCAGTTCCGAAGCCCGCGAAACCGTGACGACTAAACACACTCTATCGCTAGTCTCGATGCGTTAGCGTTCAGTGTACGCCCGGGACGAGAGCAGGGTACCCACAAGAAGGATTGAGCCAACGCTCACGACCGGAACCGGTTGGCAGGTCGCGGATAGCAAAACCAAGCCTGTACTCGGCTTCAGCGAATATCCTACGTCTGCCCTCAGAAAAATCGGGGGTTTCTCCATCTGTCAACTTGATAAGTGACTCGAGTGAACCCACGATCACGGTTCGGAGGTAATAGCTCAAGTCAGAACCGCCGGGGGGCCAGGAATCTCTTTCTGCAAGGCCGAGTCCCAAGCCAACCGCCCACTGGGCACCGGTTCCTTCCGATGCAGTGCTTTTCCCATTGTGTGTCGATTTTGCCATCGCGCGCATGACGCTGCCCTCGAAATTCCAGTCGTCTGAATCCGAGAATAGAGCCGCTTGTAGGCGCATGGTGAATGCAGGTAGCGTGAGTAGGAGATAAGATCGCAGGAGGACAAGATGGGAATATAGATGAAGGTGTGACCCGGGCGAGAGTAGCAGCGATATCAACGCGCCGGATATGGCGGTACTATGTGCGATGAGGGGTGACAGCACAAGGTCTGAGAGGTGTGATAGGGTTGGAGTCAAGGGGGGGAGATACGGAGGGAAGTTCTCTAGGAAGGACTGTAGTACCGACTCAGCTCCTCGAGCTGAGGGGGCAAGGTGAGTACCCGGTTCCAGGCTAAATACTTCAAATTGCGCTAGAAGTCCACTATCCACAATTGTATCCGAATTTGGCGCCAAACCTTGCTCGTCTTCCACGGTGTTTGAAAAGTCGACTGGGTTATTCTTGTTGTCCCAAGCAGCTGAGACATCCTCATTTGTCCAGAACCATGAGACTCTTCGACGAGAAGCTGAGTGCTGCAAAAGAGGGTGATCCGGTTTTGCAGTGCTTAGGAACTTCAAGGATTTCCTTGCTCTAATTAGAGTCTCGGCGGCATCCGAAGATATGAAACTCGGGAATTCCCCAACGCCATCGTTTGACATTGACTCGTCATCTTCTTGGTAACCCTCGTCACCGAGGTCGAATCCCGATGGCGTGAAGGTTGCCTTGGGTCGATTGGCGGTAACACCTCCGCAGTATCCGCTTGATCGACTCAGGTCTGCAAATAATCCCCGGAAGTCACTGTGAAGATGTACGCTAGTATCGCCCGAGTTCGCAGCGGCGACCATTTCTCGAGATGACTCTGTAGGTGAGTATAGATGCTAGACAAGAGCTCCTCGGATTGCAACGAGAAGGGAGGGTATTCGGATGGCCTAGGTCGAGTGGCTGGGGAAGAACGAGATCAGTCATCCGTTTATAAACACGATGTGACCTGCCGCACTCTTCCACATAGAGAAGCGATGGCTTCCAACACGTCTTCAAATTCTTCATGGTTCAGAAACAAGGCTGAAGGATTGAGTGGTGTCTGCGCGAGACTATAATCGGGGAATTTGGACAGCTGCAGCCGAATATTCTCAATGCATGTTGTCAGCGCGTGAGCAAAACTGTGGACTGATTGGCTTTCTGTCCTGGAGCTGGGAGTCGAAGAAGTCAGCTCAGCTCTCACGATTTACCCATAGTCATTGGTGACGTACCGGCGACGGAGGTCATTTACAAAGATGTCTAGTCGGCGCAGTAAACTACCTATTGCCAGGAAACGTTTTGTGTAGCTGAAAGCACAGTGAGAAGGGGTATGAGCGTAGTCAATTAGGTATACCTCTGCATAAGTGCGTCGTCCTTCCCTTCTACCACGATGAAGACCCTTTTTCCGTCGGCGGTAGGAGGAAGAACAAACGTCTCCGAGAGCATGTCCCACTGATACAGGGACGAGGAATTCCCAACAAGAATGTTTTGAATAGAACCGAAAAGGTCCCTCATACTGACATGTAACACGTGCAATGTTGTGTCTTGAAGACGGGGGTTAACGCTTCGATGAACGAGGTAAGAGAGTACGCCCAGAAATGTCTGTCGCAACGTACTAGTAGCAAGCTGCCGCAAATGTTCTACCTGACTGCTCGGATAAAAAAGGGCTAGGAGAAGCAGTCCGGGAGAATGAAGGTCGTAACGCATCCCATGATCTGATTTGGTTCTACCCACACTGAGTTTAGGACAACAGGCCGTATCATCGGGCAACAGTTAACTTGCCTGAACGCGAACCTCCCTCTTCACTGCATGTTCCCAGAATAAAGTGCAGTCTTCTTGAGGACATTCCTGCACTTTCACCTCCGCCAAATTCATTAGCTCTGGAGGAGGTCCAGGCCGAGAGGCACCAGATTCCCGCTCAATCCGAAGAGCGTCCATGATTGGATCCTGAGGCTTTTCCGGCAAGCGTGGTATAAAAAACCGCGGTAATACCCATGGGAGTTCATCTTTAGGTTCTTGGAGATCGCCGTCAATGGGTGCAAGAGGAGGGAGAGTAATGTTCATCGATATTCTAATCTATTGCCGTCCCGTTTTCCGTTTTCAGCGTGTCGTCGATCACGTGACTTACGAGAATAATACGGCAAATCCAATCCGCTTCCAGGCATCATCCACCTTCAAAACCAAATGCTGCTAGTGAAGCTAGTGAAGGCCGACCATCGTCCACCACGTACTTGCGCTCCGCTTGGCAAAAAAACGCAGTGATGAGTAATGCACGGTCTCCACCAACTTCCGGCCAACTTGAGCTGCCAGTGCGTACACCCACCAGCTCTGTCTCTGAGCCACCAGCGGACCTCGACAAAGCGATGGACTTGCAACCTTAGCAACTAAGTGATGACTGATGCACCCTTCCATTAAACTCTACCTCCGATCCCGGCCCCCTCCTCGGTGGCCCTCTCGACAATTTATGGTTGTCAAGGGCAGTCTAAGTGGCTGATTGATCTCATGCATGACACCTGCAATCTTGTACAGTATCCAGGCTGGGCAGGAGTGCGTCTAACCGTTTCAGTCCACTTTCGTTCTGCCCTGGAAAGAGTCAGGGCCATCTCGCACGAATTAACTAGGTTGACTCCTCATCGGCCTCATCCCCCAACGCCGTCTATCTATGATAAAATTTTGGCATCAGTCTCCTGCCGGCGCTTGACGCTTGGTCTGACAATTACAAACTGCCTGCGATTCGTGTCTATCGTACAGAGTTCATCCTTTCTCGTCTCCTGCAATTAGTCTATTGATTCATGAAATCGGGACCAGTATGAATGACATTTTTTTCCTCCATCTGGATCGCCACCCAATGAGATTTATATATTTTGCGTGGTCTTGGCCCGGCCCACAACCCTCCCCGCTCTCCCCGTTCTACATGGGTCATGGGTACAGGACCAGTCCCCTTCGACCCCAACAAGCCAATAACCCCCTGCTTGAACCAATTCGCTGGTACAGCGCGTTCGAAGAAAATCGCCCATTCCGATTATACAACCGTCCAAATCTAATATGTGGCGTTTCCCCTTCAAATCGAAGGGGACCCTGACGATGGTGGTACAGACAGCGGGTTGGAGTGGCCATCGGCTGCTCTGGATCGTGGATGATATGCGCAGGCAACAACTGGGCACCATACAGAACGGCATAGATTCGTTGCGGATTGGTCACGAAAATGTAATAGTCATCTTTGTGATTCCCAAGCTTTTAATCCTTCATTTTTTATCTTTATTGTGCAACCCCCAATGGCTCCCCTGCTGGTCCACCGGCAGGGCATTGGACTGAAGGAGAACTTGGGGGGTGAGATCTGTGAGAACGGGAAGATAGACGAATAGATGTACAGTGTAATGCTACTCTCGTTGATTCGGTCGTCAGCGGCGAAGATCATATGTCCTCAGGGAAAACATGATTAACGCGTATAAACATATAGTCAATCAATTCTCTCTACTATATAGCGAGCGACCTAACGACGAACTGAAGCACAAACAAAAACTCGAGCCCCAAAAATAAAGAGGCTTCCTTCATAACAAGAGACTACCCCCAGTTTGTAACTTCGACACCAAACCACTCAGGTAGGCTATCCCAAAACTTGCTCCGTGCCGCATGTACGGATAAAACCAACTCCTGTCTACAAGAGTCACAGGCACGGAACATGTTCCTCGCTTCTGGCGTGCCAGGGTCTGCCTGTATGTTGAGGACCTCTTGCATGGCAAACAATGGATCGGCGGTGCGCCCCGTAATAAGACCATTGACGTCTTGCAACAGCTCGAATGTGATCAATTGGAATGCCCCTGTGCACAAGAGACGCAGCGTAGGATCTTGTTGACGTCGATTGAAGCATGTCTCGGAGGCTCTTCGGTTCTCCAGCTCGTTAACAATGAATGTGGAGAAGAACCGTGAAGCGGCTTCACGACCTTGGAGGAGAAGAACGAGATCACTTGATGCGAGACGATGGCACGTCAAGTCAAAGGATCCGCGTAGCCCGCTACCACTACACTCGGAAGAAGACGACATAAATCGTAGAACGCCGCTGGAATGAGCTCAGCAACGTCTGCTTCTCGCGCGAGGTTCACGATGGCACTGCAAAGTTCGTTAAATCTTATAGGCTAAGCTATGCAAAATAATCACATGGGGTGAGGCAGAGACATTGCCTTGGCCGCTCCGCTGTTGATTCTGGGCAGCTGGCGCTCTCGTCGGGTCCACTGGGTCAAACTTGTTGGCCAGGCCTTGGATAGGATGGCCAGCGTATCGTTGAACAAATGATCCATGGCATATTTCGCCGAAAGACGTAGCAGAATAGAGGCGATACGCAAATTGCTCTCGAGCGCCATCAATGACGATCTCAAAGACGCTGTAAGTTCGAATCTGAGATCGAGCGTGGTGTGTGGACTCACAAGCCGTCGTACATCGAGTGAAGCAGCAGCGAAATGTCATCAGGGGAATCAGGCAGATGCAAGACTGGGCGCCTTCCAGCGTCATGCTCGGGCACGAATACTTGTCTTTCGTCAATTCTGCCAGATACTCAGATTGGCGAGAGAGAAAGCCCCGGTGAACGAGAAAGTAGGACGTCCCGGCCAGAATGGCGACATTTCCGTCTTCGAAACTAAGGCTGGGGCGACGCTGCATACTCGAACCGAAGATCGCCGTGGGGGGCAGCGTCCCAGATCGCGTAATCCGGATTTCGGGAGAAGCGTCCTTCGGCTGTGGGGAACCAGCGTGATGGCCATTCGAGCTGAGCGGGCTAGCTAGGCTCCCTGAACTCGACGAAGGATGTTCTGAAGACTGCACAGAAGCCATGTCGTCGAAAAGGAACCGAATTGAGGCATTTGGGGGGTTGGGGCTTCGAGGCCGTTAGAATGCGGTCCAGTCAGCCTCCTGGTCTGCGGTGTGCCCGGAGAGTACAAAGCACGTCTATTTTTTATTACGTACTAGCCCAGAAGCGAAGGCGGGGGAATTAAACCTGAACCTGGTACGCAGAGCTGAGAAGTGCGGTCTCGTCGTAGGTTGGTAGGATGGATGGGGGATACACCACAATCTGGGAGAGATGACTCGGGTCACGAAAAAGCCAAGCTATATGACGTTCCACAGAGTCAACAGACGCAGAATGTACAGGTCCATGGCACGCTGCTAGCTTTGTCGACGCCCCAGCGTAGAGAGTGTGCCCGGGAAAGCGGCCGTGAGAAGGTTTTTTTTTTCGCCGTGGTGTGACGTTATGCGGCAGTTGTTGTTGCTTTACTACTAGTAGCCTTACTCGCATACGCATACCCTACAAAAGGTGACAGAAACCCACACAGATTGTCCTCATGTCAGACACCCCTACCCAACGCTACGTTCCTGGCGCTCCTCCGCCCGTCCCCGCTTCAAAATCTTCCAAAAAGAAGCGCAAACCCGCCAAGGGAAGCAGATCTGAGGACTCTCCAGCGTTATCCTCTGTTGCCATCCCCGATTCCACTTCAGCTGCCCTGATTGAAAGGGCTCCGGACCAATCTGATGTCAAAGACGGTCCTGTTGCCGACAGCCTCCTGGTGGACCCTCATCGTGCCAATGGCATCTCGTCCAGTCAGCCCGCTACTGACGAGGCGAAGCATAGCCCTACTGTTGATCTTATTCAAAAGCGAATTAAGACTACCAACAAGAAAATCGTGCGTCTTCTCCTTTACGGATCGGAGGCCTCCAAATAATGTGATACTGCCGCTGACACACTGCCATTCTTTAGGTTCGAATACAAGGCTATTCAACCCTTGACGACGACAAACTGAACGACGATCAAAGAAGATTGTTGAAAAGCCTTCCATCTATGGAAGCAATAGTGAAAGAGTTAGAAGAGGTCAAGAAGGCTGTGGAGGTCTGTGGTCCACTGATTCTAGCATTTTCCGTACTGATTCCTTCTCTTCAGAGCCTCGAGGCCGAGCGGACTGCTACAGAGGCTCGAGATGTGGCTGAGAGACGCAAATTAGAAGCAGAGCGACTTGCCGTGGCCATTGCTGAGGCAGAAGTTCGTGTTAAGTGTTAACCTTGACGGGCCGTACATTGGCTGATCGTATTACCAGAGCCAGGCGTTTGACAGGATCTCTCGGCTTCTGCACTTTATCCGGTTGCACTCATCTCTCTCTGTCCGACATCCTAGTGTATTGTCGCTTGGTATCGAGGATTCAGAAATTCCGATAATTCTTGCTGCGGCAGAACAAGTTCTCGGAGAGGAGAGCGAAGCACGACAGGAGCTAGTTCGGGGTCTTCTCTCTGGTGAGGGTGAATTCCAGGGCGTCTCGCGTGAGTCGAATTGTCTTCCTCAAATCGTAAGGACTCATCACTCACTTGACCTTACTGACAAGACTCACGATTTGTTGATTTGGGGCACGCTTTTGCGAATCCACCCACCGAACCAAGCTTTGCTCCTCCTGAAGAGTCTGGTCCTGGGGCGCCAGTACCATCAGAGGAGGAACCCAGTACTACTGTAGCTGGTGGGCAAGCTTCGACGTCGGCGGGATATCACTTCATGCAAGAAAGCGAGCTCGATACTACCGGTCTTGCAGACAGCCAGGAATGGGTAGATGTCCCTGAGAATCAGGTGACGGAGGTGGCAGTCGCCGTTACGACAGTCGAGACACCCCATGGGGAAGAGGTAACTGCTGACCAGACCGTTCCGGTGGTGGACCAACCCGAGGTAATTGGCACGACATTCGTATTTTTGGGTTCATCGTTAGATTGTTATGGTCACAGGCCTCTGGGAACATTGACTGGGCCGCGGAAGATGAAGGGGAACTCCCATCCATCGCCGGGTTACAGGCCAAATTTGGAACATCTGAGACGCCATCCCCTGCGAACACACCACAAGATATCCCAGACGCGAGCCCAGCAGAGGTCACACCGTCACCTGCAGATGGTGGCTTGCCAGCTGATGAGGATGGCTTCACGCAGGCTCGTGGGGGGCGTGGTCGACCACGCGGGGATCGTGGTTTCAGGGGCGGCAGAGGTGGAGAACGTGGTGGTTTTCGCGGTGGTTTTCGCGGAGGCTTCAGAGGAGAACGTGGCGGTTCGAGAGGTGGAGAGAGGGGTGAGCGACTCTCCATAGTTAGTAAACGGTTCAGAAGATTGATCATGATCATCCTTTCAGGCTTCCGTGGGCGTGGTAACGGTGAACGAAGGGGTGATGGGGAGCGGAGCCGTGGTGGTCGCGGCAGAGGCCGTGGACGCGGAGGCGAGTAAGAGCTGATTTGTCCCGTGGCCTGACTGACAATGTTTTCGATCAATAGGTTCTTCCGAAAGACGAGACGAAACCGCTGTTCAGACGTAGGCGCGCATTTCCCTGCGTGGATGTTTTGTCGCAGAACAAAAAAAGCGAGCTGACCTGCGCCTCGATGGTTGATTCGCTTATGGTCTTGATCTCTTCACGGGTTGTTTGACCCACTATTGTTACCAAGTTTTTTTTATTATCGATAAGAGTGGTCGACTCGGCTAGGAGCTGGGCGATATCACGTATCTCATAGTGATGTGCATCGGTTCTAATGGCGTGCCAGCTATGATATAAGTCCGTTGTGCCGTTGTGTGAGCCAGAGATCGAAAATTTAAATTTTGGGTTGGTTGTGCCAAAAAGGCGCAGCCACCTGCGGAGGGGCGAGCAAGGACACCCGCGGCCCACACTGCCTTTAGCCTTCCATTCCATACTCCGTTCCGCTCGCTCTCGCTCATCTTTTGTTAGAACCCCCGAGCCCTACGGCACCCATACATTGCTTTCTCTCCTTTTCGTCCACACCGCATTAGATCGTCCTCAATAGTCCATGACCCAACACCAACTTTGCATACTGCCATGACATCCGAGAAATCCGTATCTGCTGTCCAGCGCACTCCTCCTGCCGCCGGCCCTTCCTCGGCCCATGCTCCCAAGCCTCCAGCAGAGCCATGGTTGAGCCCGCAGGTGTCGTCGTATTTCGTCGCTGGGGGCGTCGCTGGTGCGGCTTCGCGGACTGTGGTTTCTCCGTTGGAGCGACTCAAAATCATACAGTGCGCATCCCTCACGGCGTCTCTTTCTGCGGTCTGACGGCTGCGCTTGCAGACAAGTACAACCTAGAAACTCGGGGAAACAGTACACGGGGGTGTGGCGAAGTCTCGTTCGCATATGGAAGGAGGAGGGCTTCAAGGGCTTCATGCGAGGGAATGGGATCAATTGCGTTCGGATCATACCTTACAGTGCCGTCCAGTTCACGACGTATGAACAACTCAAGAAGGTGCGTTGCAACGAATTTTAAATCGCCACTGTGGATAACGTTCCTCGCAGTTCTTTACCGCAAATGGGAAGAAACAGCTGGATACCCCCACGAGATTGGCCAGCGGTGCTCTGGCCGGCATTACTTCTGTCTGTTCGTACTATTTTATCCGACTTGTGGCACGGCTGGTACCTTTTATTAAAAACATCGTCTGTTGCAGGCACAACATACCCACTAGATCTAGTGCGCTCGCGATTATCCATCGCAACTGCGAGCATGCTTGCCACGAATAATTCGGCAACATCTTCATCTTCATCCGCAGGGGCGTCTACACAATTGAGGCTGGCCTCATCACTCCACACATCCGCACGCCCGTTACCCTCTGAGCTTACGATGTGGGGCATGACTCTGAAGGTTATGCGAGAGGAGGGTGGTGTGCGAGCGTTGTACCGTGGCTTAGTGGCGACGGCAGTGGGTGTGGCTCCGTACGTTGGGATCAATTTCGCTGCCTACGAGGCCCTGCGAGGTCTCCTGACGCCTCCCGGAAAGAGCAGTGTGGCTAGGAAGCTGAGTTGCGGCGCCCTCGCCGGTAGGCAGCATCATATTTCGGTTCAGAAGAGCTTCCGAACTAATATCCTATACGGTGCGATGATGTAGGATCGTTGTCACAGACACTCACGTATCCATTTGACGTGCTTCGACGAAAAATGCAAGTTATCGGCTTGGGCCCAGGTGCACTGGGATACCAGTACAACGGCGCGCTCGATGCGGCACGCGTTATCATCCAGACAGAGGGGATCCGCGGGATGTACCGTGGACTTTGGCCAAATTTACGTGCGTCGATTTTCGTCAGGAACGAGTTGCCGAAGAGACTGATGGCGTGGCACAGTGAAAGTGGCACCGAGCATCGCGACGTCATTTTTCACGTACGAATTGGTCAAAGAATTCCTTCTTGGTTCTGGGGCGTGAGAGAGGATCAACATAGTACATTCTAGATCTGTATTAGACAGGGCATCGCAAGTGAGAGAGTGGAACATGTGTTGCCTTAGTCACCGTGTCTGCGTCCGCGAAATCGCTTTGTCCGTTTATGAACACGCCACGCGCCTTGGCTTCTTCCCCCTCAGATCCTTCTCACGACGCTTTCGCTTTCGTGGCCGGCCTGCTGGATGTCCCTCCCCTCCATTCATCAGTGCGATCCTTAGTCCAGCCACTCGGAACAGGACACAGCCTGTCGTTGGTCATCCACAAGTCACAGGACCAAGCCACCTCAGACACGTCCACGCCTCACTGCAACCACATTGCCAGCGTCTGCGCCCACTCCCCCTCCCCTTTACGTCCTGGTCCCTCTTTAGCGCAAGCAGTCTGCTACTGCGTGGCGCTGCAATCACTCCAATCTAGCCTCCTATCTCCATCTAACCTTTTTTTTCTCATTTTCTCCCATTACCACACGCCATGCCATTCCGGAGACACGATGCACGCCGTCGTCCACAGGCAGGTGGCGTACATCTGTCTAGTTCCTCTGCCTCGTTGTCTTCGTTCTCATCAACAAGTTCTTCCATCTTCCCCGCTGCCCCATCGTCCAACTCGAGCCATTCCGATATAGCAGCAGCACCTCCATCGGCCTTTACTGCGCACAGGAGTCATCTCCCCCCCGATACCATCCTCCCTCTTCCCCGCTCCTCTTCCCTCATCCCAGCAATGGGCCAGGTCCCATCCCGGTCACCGTCTGAGCCCGCGGTCCCACCACCATCTCCGACTGTCACTGTTTCCGGCAGCGCCGGCTCCAGGTTCAAGCGTGTCTTTGGCGGTCGCAAGAAAAAGAGTGAGGACATCCCACCAAATGCTGTACCATCTTTGGCTCCTGCGCCCATTGGGATGGGGAAAAGTCGCTCAGCGATGACGCCGGCGTCCTCCGCAGCGTCGCTTCCTTCAGCCCCCGAACTTCCTCAGCAACCATCCGTCTCTGCAGGCCCCGGCTATCCCGCATCCTCATTCGCCCGCCATGTCCCGGTTGAGCCGCCATCTGTCCCTCCCTCGAAACCCTTTCCCGAGACGTCTTCTTCGGATCCCGCCGCTCACAACCCTTTGTCATCGGATCAGAAGTCCTCCCCCGTACAAGCCGCCCCCGGTATTTCCGCGGCACTCCGGTACCTCTCTGGCACCGAGAATGCAGAAGAATCTGTCGCAAATATAAATCGACGGAAGAAGAGGGACTCTGATCACGACGCGAAAGAAGATTGGCGCAACAGCGACTCAACCATGACCAGCTACTATACCGTCCGCCCACGCTCGGGGGTATCAGGAGGGACGCGCACACCTCGACCCGTCTCCATGGCAGAGTCACTGCACTCCACAAATACTGTAGTACCGGCGGGTAGGCGACTGAGCGCCCTGCTCACAGAAGCGGAATTCATTATGACCGAAGAAGGCGTGTCCCGCTCGGCCGCATCATCGTTGACCCGCAAGACATCACCTTCGGGGTCGTCAAAGACTCGCAAAAGGCATTCGATCTCTCTCTCCTTCACATCGCCGTTACCTTCCAACCATCCTGCAACATCTGCTCCCAGTTCCAGCTCCGAAGGTCACTCTTCCAGTAGACCTACGTTCAATCGTCGGCCCTCGGGTGACGTGGCTACATTGAACAGGGTTCCTGCAAGTGGTGTAGTCAGTCCTCTGCACAGCGGTGATTCTCAAGCATTGGGGAGTCACCTCAGGGGCAACCTCGCGGCATTGTCGGCAGCAACCTCTGCCACTCCTTCATTACCTCAACAGCTACCACCCAGCCAAAGCCAGCATGGTTCCCTTCGCCAGACTGCTATCACCGTAACGAATGGCCTTGCGCCTGCCGCGGGTTTCGCCATGGGATTCGGTAAGCGTGCTGTCGAGCGCATACGTGCCTTTGGCAACCTAGGCTCGGGTCACAGCGTCCCCGGTCATTCGTCGTCGTCTTCGATCGCAGGCATGAACGATTTTGGACGCAGTGCGTCTAACGTATCGCTGGCATCGCAAGCATCTCAGACAGGCAAGGGCAAGCAGCGTCGGACGCCCAACGCGCCATCCGGCGCCTGGAGCGTAAACACTCTCAGTAGCACTTCGACCGGGCAGACCGACTCAGATTCATTTGGGTTCACAGGCCCGACACTTGGCAACTGTGTGCGTGGGGCAATGCGTAGCAGCTCAGGTTCAGCTGCCATTGGCGGCATGGTCTTCGGTCGGAACCTCAAAACCTGTGTCCATGACACTGCGATCGATGCTATACGTCTCGCTCCGCCTACGTCGGACAACCATCAATCAGGTAGGGATATATTCTGTCTCTGCGTTTTGTCGTGTATTTATTATCTCGCTTTGTAGCCTCGCCTGTTCTTCGTGAACGACGGCTACCTGCACTTGTGGTTCGTTGCGCGGAACACTTGATGAAGTGGGGTGTCGAGGAGGAGGGTCTTTTCCGGTGAGATAGCTTGTTGATCAAACGTAATCGTCCCTCATGGATGTCAAACAGCATCAGCGGGCGCGCCACGCACGTTGCGAAGTTGCGGTCCGAATTCGATACTGGTGCAGATTTCGACATGCTGGAGTGTGCACCCGGTGATCTGGACCCTCATGCGGTAGCATCCGTCTTCAAAACCTACCTTCGAGAGCGTGCGTAATTTTCATTATCTGGTAGCCGAGATATCCACTAAATCACTGGAATGGACAGTCCCTGAACCCATCCTCACGCATGCTCTCAATCCCTACTTCGAGGCGGCCATGCTTACCGAGACGAATGTCAGGAAATCTATCGAGGAGCATGCCGCGCCTGCACGAAGCGCTGGTGGAAGAGGGCCGTCGCTGCCATCTAACCCCCACGATGGCCATTCCTTGC
The DNA here is from genome assembly GCA_022496215.1 of Russula brevipes. NCBI lineage: Eukaryota > Fungi > Basidiomycota > Agaricomycetes > Russulales > Russulaceae > Russula > Russula brevipes. The sequence continues at coordinate 212,562 of WTXF01000004.1, read as the reverse complement.
GGAAACCACCTTCACTATCGACCTTGGCACTACCCAACTTTTCTGGGATGCGGCCCCCATCCCGAGCCCTCCTCAATGCCTTTGCTTCCCTTCTGGCGCGTCTTCCTCCAGAGAACAGGGACCTTCTTCGCACTGTCATCGATCTAATCAATTTTGTAGCACAGCGGAAGGACATTCGCATGCCATTGAGTAACCTGACTGTCGTCCTATGCCCTACGCTAAACATGAGCCCACCAATTCTTCGGGTTCTGTGTGAAGCTGAAGGCATCTGGAATGGCCCTCCGGAAGGATGCGAAGACATCACTGATTTTGATCCCAAACGTGACATTCCAAACCCTGTACCCGACACCCAGCCAACACGCCCCGGGTTGGAGCAGAACTCGACTATCGAACCTTGTTTGCCACAAGGCGACCTGAAAGATCAGAGTTCTGCCCTGGAACTACCCATTAGCGCTTGGGATTCCAGGGCGGAGAAACAAGCACCGAGTGGAGCTCAGGAGCTCCTCCACAGGGACGACAAAGGGAACGGTCCTGCTTTAGATGATCGTGCATCGTACCTCTCCGCAGCTGACTCTCGTCCACCGACTCCTGCATGGGGGAAGGGATCACCGCTGGACCCATGGTCGCCACCCGCACTGACGTCCTCATCCGACTCTTTGACGACGCCTTCCACGTCGTCTGAAGCTCCCTCCATCCCTCAAGTGCTAGCTCCCACGCCCATCAATGCGTATCTCACCAAGGAGAAGCTCGTCTCCTCTGTTATCCCTGACTTTGTCCGCACGTCTCCAGAGCATGTACCGGTGAGGTTTCCAGGAAGTGCGACAGCGCCTCCTACTCCCTCTTCTCTCCAACGCTCCAACACGATCCTTCCATCTCTTTCATTATCACCATCAGAGTCTAGTTCGCAGAGTCTGAAACCAACAAGAATGAAGCGGCCGTCTCTTACGGCATTATTCTCAAAGAAGTCGGTGTCTTCTCTTCGATCTTCGAGGTTGTTTTCGTCGTCGTCATCATCTTCACCCTACTTCGATGCGCGAGATTCACCCTCCCGGTCTTCACCCGCTTCCCCGAGAACCCCTGGTTCAATCTCTCCGTCAATAATCTCGGCCCCTTCATTGTTACCACAGCGCAGCTCGAGCAGTCCACCACTATTGAACACATCGATAGACTCTTCCTCACTCAGCCTCGCCATCGGCGTGAAGGCTGATGGACTAGTACGAGCTGGGCGATCAATTACCGAGCCGCGTGCCCCCGCATCGAGGGAATTGTCATCAAGTCCAATGAATGCGGATATTTCCCTTCCGTCCTCGCCCACGAGCCCTATGACTCCTGTGACTTCGCAGTGTAGCGATAAGGCAAAGCCATCAAAACTAGCGCTGTCTGAGCCCGAGCCATTACAACCACAGCTGTCCGACGACTCATATGTTTCTGTTTCGTCAGCTACGTATCGTCGACTGAGTTTGTGGAAGAATAACAATGGTGGCGGTGCATCCGAGGACGACTGGGCTCGCGATGTGCTTAATGATTTGGGATGGAGCCCCGCGGCAGTTGAGCAAAGCATGACTGGAAAGGCATGAGGATTTACCTGTATCTATCATTGCATTTGGGTTTGCTCTCCGTTAACGCCCTAATCTCCAGTTTGTTCCCAGGTAACATCATAGAACTGGTCGATTATCAACTTACTTTACCTAGCTCATACACGGACATTATTGCACACTACACACCAACATGGGCAATGTACCTTCTTCCTCCCTCCCTACTTTTTCAACGCCATCGTTTATTTCCTGTTCCATTTTTTCATGTTTATATGGATCAACCTGCACAGTATATTGCTTAGCATGGTTTAAATTAAATTCATGTTCAATACGCGGATCAATCGTCTACACAGAGACGCAGACCGAGAGTTTGGGTCAAACGACGGACCCGATGTAGGCCGGTAAAAGTAAATCGATGCGCCGCAAAAGGCCAACGACGTCATTGAAATGGACAAGGGCGAAGGGGTGGGTGACAGTGAAAAAGAGTGGGGATTTATGCGTGTTCGGCACGCCCCCGTCCCTCCCTCAATCCCCCATCTCTCTTCAACATGGCCACTAACGTCCGTAGCATACAACAAAAGTTATTTAGATCGGATTCACCTGGCTTGCAAAACATTTCAGACTCACCAAAACCAGACAACCCACTTACCATATCTATCCCTAAAACGGAAACCCCGCCTCCAAGCCTCCCACAAAAAGTAGGGAAGCCCACAGAGTCGAATACATCGCCTCCGTCGAACGAGGATGCTCCTAGATCTTATCGCGACAGGCTTCGCCAAAAATTGGGAACTGATTATAAGACAGTCGAGCAACACCGTCTCGATCAAGACGGCCGACGGGAGAGACACTGGAAGCGATGGGGCCCATACGTGTCTGATAGGCAATGGGTTTGTCGTCGCTTGTCCTTGTCTGACCGCAACCGTCGTGCTCATGGTCCTTTCAGGCAACCGTTAGGGAAGACTACTCTGGGGACGGCGATGCTTGGGCACACTTTCCCCACGAGCACGCTCGCTCACGGACGTACCGGTGGGGAGAGGATGGCATTGCGGGTATCAGCGACAACCACCAGCGTCTGTGCTTTTCTCTTGCCCTGTGGAACGAGGAGGATAGAATGCTCAAGGAACGGCTCTTTGGCGTCTCGGGACCCCAAGGAAATCACGGAGAAGACGTCAAGGAGCTGTACTATTACTTGGATTCTACGCCGACTCACTCGTACATGAAGTTTTTGTACAAGTATCCACAAAAGGCCTATCCGTATGAAGATCTCGTTCGCGAGAATCAGCATCGCGGTCGCGAGGTTGTCGAGTTCGAGATACTTGACACCGACGTCTTCGACGAAGACCGGTACTGGGACATCTTCGTTGAGGTCAGTGTCTGTGCCTCCTCGTGTGAGCGATTTGGTTTCATCAGATCCCCTTAGTACGCAAAGGACGAGGATAGTCCCGATAACGTTTACGTTCGCATCACCGCATATAACCGTGGTCCTGACCCCGCCAGTTTGCATATCATTCCTCAATTGTGGTTCCCGAACAGCTGGTCTTGGGGTATCCCACCGCAACCACGGCCTCGTCTGTCTGCCACCACAAACACCCAGATTACTGCCGTCCACGAGAAGCTCGGGGAGACACACTTGTACTGTTTCCCATCTCCTCCCCCTGTCGGACCCGACGGTCAACCTATCGGTGGTGTGGAAGGTGATGAAGACACAGTGGATCCCGAGTTGTTGTTCACCGAGAACGACACGAATTTTATGCGCCTGTGGGGCGTCCCGAATAAATCCCCTTTCGTCAAGGATGCATTCCACGACCATATTATACCGGCACATCGGCTCTCAAGTCACCAATTCGTCAACAGCAAACCCAAGGCGGCCACCGCTGAAAACGATAAAAAAGAGGGCAACACCACGAACGGAAGTGACTCCGAGTCTAGCTCCGGATGCGCTACCCCTGTCCTCCACTACAACCCACAGTTTGTCAATCCTGATAGGACTGGAACTAAGTCCGCTGCGCACTACACCTTCAGGAATGTCCCCGGCGGAGGCGGGTGCGCCGTCGTACGACTGAAGCTCACACCAAACGCTCCTCAGAAGGACCCGACGCTCGAAGATGAAGCCTTGTTCGACGATGCCATCGAGGAGCGCCGTGTTGAAGCAGACGAATTCTATTACAACCTGACCCAAGGCTACGTGTCTGACGATTTGCGCGCGATTTTGCGCCAGGCGCTCGGTGGCATGCTATGGACAAAGCAGTATTACAAGTTCATTGCAAACGAATGGCTCGAAGGAGATCCCGCGCAGCCCGCGCCTCCCCCTGCGCGTAAGTTGAGGAGTAACAAGGTGTGTCTCGTTAAATCCAACTTACAATGGGCTCAAGCTCATCAATCGTTTCATGTGTAGCATTGGACGCACCTCTATGCCTCGGACATATTATCTATGCCCGACAAGTACGTTTTTTCACTACCCTAAGAATGGTGGCCTTGAACGGTCTCGCAGATGGGAATATCCTTATTTCGCGGCATGGGACAGCGCTTTCCACTGCATTCCACTTGCTGTGGTCGATCCTGCATTCGCCAAGAAGCAGCTCGACCTGCTCACCCGTGAATGGTACATGAAACCTGACGGGCAGATTCCCGCATACGAGTGGAACTTCTCTGATGTCAACCCGCCGGTACATGCCTGGGCGACGTTTCGCGTGTTTAAGATCGAGCGGAAGATGTACGGCCGCGAGGATGTCCCATTCCTCGAGCGGGTATTTCAGAAATTGCTTCTTAACTTTACCTGGTGGGTCAACCGCAAGGATGCCGGTGGAGCGAATGTATTTGAGGGCGGCTTCCTTGGTTTGGATAATATTGGCGTGTTCAACCGCTCAGAGCCATTGCCAACAGGTGGTGCGCTGCGCCAGGCGGACGGCACTGCATGGATGGCATTTTACTGCCTGAACATGTAAGCATCACTTGACAGTCCAGCCTGACATGTATTTGACAAACCATCCCTTTAGGCTGAGCATGGCTCTCGAATTGGCTAAGCATAACCCTGTGTACGAAGACATCGCATCGAAGTTCTTTGAGGCGAGCTGTTTTTCTATGTCATTGGAAAATATTGGCTGACTTGGTACCGTAGCACTTCATCTTCATCGCGGATGCCATGACGTACAACAATGGCGAAGATAAACGCAGCTTGTGGAACGATCAGGACGGGATGTACTACGATGCGATCCAGTGGGGCGACCACAGTATGCAGCTGCCCGTTCGCAGCCTCGTTGGGCTCATTCCCCTATACGCGACTCTAACGCTTGAACCGTCCGTTGTAAACCGATTCCCTGGTTTCAAGAAGCGAATGGACTGGTTCATGGAAAATAGGCCCGAAGCATCTGGTCGGAATATGGCGAACATGAAAGGTTTGCTTCTCGTGCCATCATCCATTCGGTCATTACTGAACATGGCTGTTTAGTTCGCGGTCGCGGTGAGCGCTTCTTGCTTGCCCTGGCCAGCAAGGAACGCCTGATTAGCATCCTCGAAAAAATGCTCGATGAGGACGAGTTTTTCAGCGAGCACGGCATTCGATCGTAAGTTTGGTTTATATGAGGTATAGATATTTTCTGACCTGTCGACCTTCTTTCGTAGCCTGTCAAAGTTGCACCAGGATCATCCATGGGGGATTGAAGTAAATGGTCAAAGACACGAAGTTGGCTATTGGCCCGGAGAGTCCAAATCTGGGATGTTCGGCGGCAACTCCAACTGGCGTGGCCCCATCTGTGTGCACTTTTCTCCAGTTGTCCTAGCGACTTCGACGCGACTAATCATCCCGATCATAGGGCTAGCAGTGAACTTCTTGTTTATTGAGAGTCTTCAGAGATTCCATCAATACTACGGTGACGAAGTGCAGGTGGAGTGCCCAACCGGCAGTGGGGAATATATGAATCTACTTCAGGTAGCGGAAGAAATTCAACATCGCATCATTCATATCTTTGGGCGGGATATTCACGGACGTCGCGCTCTCAATGGAGGAAACCAAAAACTTGACTTTGATCCCTTCTTCAGGGACTACGTTTGGTTCTTCGAGGTGAGAAAAGTGATAGCTCGCGACATCCAAAAGAGATAACATACCACCCAGTACTTCCACGGCGACGATGGTCGAGGTCTTGGGGCGTCACATCAAACAGGGTGGTAGGTGTCCTATGTACTCACTCTGGATATTTGGCATCTTCTGAGTTGACTCTCGCAGGTCAGGTCTAGTTGCTTACCACATACTACAAAGCGGCGCAAGCTGTCGTCTGCCCAAAACACCCAGGAGTACGTGGTTTTCTTTCTCTATGAACATGGCCAATAAGCTAAATCATCGTTGCTCATAGCCCCTCGTAGTCTCGCTCATCACTACTTCGATGTAAGCCATCGTATACGCTTATTGTACCTTGCGTAACTGACGTCTTTGTAGGAGCCGCTCGATTCTCGATCTGAATATGGGGATGACGTTCATTCGCTTGTGAGTGCGCTCAGCGCAAATGACCTGCATACCCTAGGCGATGTCTCGCCCGACACTCTGTGATGCAACCAGGTATCTCCTGTGCCCCGTTTTCCGACATTGACCTTTCTTCTGGCGCCATGTCATACACGATCCCTCTCAAGTGTCCATATATAGACCTCTGTTATCCATCACGAATTCGTAGCCACCGATCTCACCACCATTCGGTGGCGGCCATCATCATAACATAGATATCCGGTGACTGTATTGAATAGTGGGAGATCGAGGCCGCGCGTTCCGATCATCAGTTTGAGAGTTTGGGTCTGTCTCCGCAATCGGAGGTTTCACGGGCCAAAGACATAGCTTTTACGGGAGTGAGTACCAATGATTACGCCAACTCGCACCTCGGGCGTATCGGGCTGCGGTGCTATCCACCGTGATTGTGGCGATGACGGAAGCTGAAGAGGCCGGCACACAGCTCCCACACGTAAGACGAAATGAGTGAGTGTAATGTTCATAGCATCAATGTAAGCTCTAGTAAATAATACTGTACAACTGGTTATCACCCGAGCCCTCGAAAGGGTCTGTAAGAACACCTTGCTACACTGGCAAGAAATCCGCGAAACGTTGTGAACTAGGACGCCGACAACTGAATAGATATCAAGGGGATATAGATGGAAACGAGCGGGAAGAGTAAGGTCACCTCAACCCTCGCCGGGGTGGTGACAGAAAGGGGAATATTGGGGTGGGGGTAATGGTCAGGAAAAGAGTAGCGGGCGTGTGCCGTAGAAATATGTATTCCTCCAGAAGGGGCATGAATCATTGCAAAAGAATGTCTCGCTAAAGAGGTGAAAGTGATGCGGTGATAAAGTGATGGCTTGAGAGGGCGGAACCGATATTGCGTGGGTGAGACTGCTGGCGAAGGGGGTGGGTGGCATGCAAGGTAACACGAGGGGAGGTCGCAAAGAAGGAAAACGGAATGATACAAGCAAAACCAAACGGAGACAGCTTATTCGACATGCAAGACGACTTGCGGCCTATCATTAAAAGCCATCTCTACGTCCTCCGTTGAACGCATTGACACCAAATCACCCTCTTCGTCTTCGTACTTGACGCGAAGAGGCCCGTCGCCCCGCCGTGGGCCACAAAGACGGATCTTCTTTCCCACCCGCTCCACAAGTTCGCTGTACTCGGTGGTACGCGAAACTTGGACGACAAAAATGTCAGAGCCAAAATGCACCTTTATCTTCACTGGCGCATCGTATGATGATATTGACGATCGCCCTACTGCGCCAGATAGCGAAGAATCGCTCGAACCAAATGGCGTGAGGGGCGATGAACTGTTGGGAGAATATGCCGAATCCTCGCCGGTAGACTGACTCGAGCCACTTGATCTCTTCGCTGTGGTGCTCGTCGTCCCTTGCACGCGGTCCCAACCATTTGACGGGAGAGGGGGTGGCGCACTCTTTGGAATGTATGCACTGGGCTGGCTCGCACTGCGAGTTCGATTGACATTATTGGACGGTGGTGCAGAGGGTGAAACAGCACCGCTCCTCGGCTCTCCGTTTTCGTAGGGTGGACGCAAACGCGAAGAGCTGTATTGGCTACGTAGTTGGGGACGACCAGCGGAGACGCGAGATCCGCCATTGTAGCCTGGTTCGGAGGCATAGCTCACAGTTGAACCCATGCGAGAGACAGGCATCCGAAGAGCGGGACCAGACGGAAGACCAGGTACATTGCTTCGCCATTGTGATAGCGCGGGACCATTTGCATCTTCTGTGTGAGCTCGTGGTCGCTCGTAGCCAGGGTAGTGATCCAATCCCGGGGTCGTAGCGCCTCGACGCCCGTCCAAAGGTGTAGCCCGACCAGAAGTTGGACTGATACTAGCTGACGCATAATCCTCAAAGTCATCATCAGGGTCGAAACCATCGTCGGGGGGGTAACCAGGAGGTCCGCTTGGATGGCTGCTAATAATACCATTGCCGGAGGGATGGTCGTCATAAGGACTTGACTGACGATTTGGTCGGCTACCATGAGCATACGGGTGTGATGGAATTGATGGTGGAGGGTAGACCGAGAACGCGCGTTCATGGTTCCCATTGCGTGGGTGCGAGGTGGAATAGGTAGTGGAGCTGCTGAAATGGGCGAGCCGCGAATTACTGCGCTCAGATGCCCGGCGCATCGCGACCCTTTCAATAAGGCGTTTGACGGCAGTCTCCCATTGTTTCACCTGTTCTTCATTACGACAACGAAGCGTGAAAAACTCCAAGTCGTCATCACCCTTCCACCAGATGTTGAGCGAGTAGGAGCCTAGTCGATCTCAGAAGGGATATAAGAAAGAAGAGGATTCAAATTACCTGGCGAAACAACCTCCGCTTTTGTCACATTGTTTAGGTAGATACGGCCTTTTAGTAAAAGAGGTGTCAACTTTTTCTTTGAGCCGTTAGCGAGTCCAGACGCAGATAACCCGTTCCCGTGAGGCTTCTTCAAGACCGAGTTACTCTTGCTCGCCTTCTTGCTATGATTGTTGTTCCCAGCCACATTTGTGTCTTCTTTGCAGCAGAGGATGATACGCTCAAATAGGAATACATGGTACTCGCGGTCAACCTCAGACTTGGTGACGACGAAGATATCTTCCAAGAGAAGCTCGCCGAACTGGGAGACATGATGGCCCTTCCAATCGTCGACGCGTGAAGCAAGGTTCTGTACCGTCTGGAGGTTTTCTGCACGACGTTGGGCTTCATTGATTCTGTCAGTTATCCGCTTAGCGGCAGCTGATCCCGCCTTGAGTTCCTCGTAATGAGGGTAATCCACCGGAGAAGACTTCTTAAGCAGTTGCTAATGAAGGAAGAGCTCGGATGAGGTGAAGAATATTGATTGAGATGTGGACTCACGTCTAGCAGTAAAGGGTATTTGCATATCCGCTGAACGGGTTTTATTAGGAAAGCCGGCAGCTCCGACTTTGCGTTGATCAGGTGATTATATTTCTGTTGACACGCATTTGGTCAGTCATTCACTCTCGGCAGTCGGTCTCCAAGGACCCAAGGACCTGATGTATGCGCAAAGTGAGCACGTACCACGAGATTCTGTTCTTCCATCAGCATCAACTCAGATGCAGTCGTGTAATTGGCGCAATATGGTTCATAGACAGCAAACTCTTCCTCCTTTTGTTCCAAACGCAGCAAACCGCATAAGAAACAAGCCGGAACACGAACAAAGAACAATGGTCAAGCAGATTATGGAAGCATCACCATTAGCATCGCACAAGAATGTGATCGTCTTCAAGCTTACGTTGTCAGCGAATAGAAGACCCCATCGCTGGTCCCTCCATGGCATATCCGCGGTCCCCTCGAGACGAATCAGGAACCCCCTTTGGAAGTTGAGCAGCTTATTGAGGTTAGGAAAGAGTAGATGGATTGTATCGCGATCGAGGGTATTGCTCTGTGACAACTCTTGGGCATATTTCTGCACGAAAGCTTGTTTTAAACGGAGGATAAACAGAGAAAGTCATCTCGTGCGCACCTGCATGACCTCAAGATCCTGAACGTATTTACGTTCTGTCTCCATTAATTCACGTATGATATTATTCCGTTCGGCGTCCGGGCCATTTGCAGGGGTAGGTATCGCTGGTGTATCCAGTCCCAAGGAATCAAAAGAGTCATGGGTAGAAGCCATTGAAGGTGAAGGGGGAGTAGCTTCTTCGAACACGTCGGGGGGAAGGCGGTCGACAATGTGTGTGACGGCATTAACAACCTTAACGATTGCTAAGACATCTCGGAAATCGCAAAACTGACGGGGGACGCACTTTTACGAAGCCATCCGAGTTGGTACGGTCCCATAAATCCGTGACCGTGAATTGTTCGCCATGATTCAGTTGCTTGAATTGTTGCTTAACTTGAATTGCGAAAAGTGCGATGGCGCGTTTCTTGGCACGTTCATTGTCGACCTCGACAGAGCGAGGATCAGTCTCGATATCGATTGGCGTGATAGGGGGAGGGAGGAGGTTGAAAAGGTAGCACAGGGGGGTTCCGAGGGCGAAACAGTCCCAGACTGTATTCACTACTTCTGCAGAACTGCGGAAAGAGCCTGAAGGGGAGGAAAGTGCGAAAAAATGCGCAAAACCATGGACTCGAAGGAGACGTGAGCGTAAGCCGGAGCATTGCTGGTAGAGAGAGGTAGACTGGGAGGCAGCCTTATTGAGGAGGGTGTTGGAGCAGACGGGAATGTCGATTTGGACGTTTCCCGGGGATATGATTGACTTTTTGCGACCTGCGACGGATGCCATGATGGACGACGAAGAGGAAGACGGGGAGGGAGAGACGGAAAGACGGGCACCCGGAGGCAGAGGGAGGACGGAGAATGTGGGATGGGATGAGGAAGAGAGAGAGACGGACTGTCTGCTTCTGGAAGCTGTAACCGTCTGTTGATACAAGCCAGCCAGACCCTTTTTCACACCCCGACCATTTATCTAATTCACCTCCGCAAATATTTATCGTCAGTTACCATCTTATCCCCTTCCGCAATATCTTCACGCCGGTCCCCGGTCCACCTCACTCTCCCCGATTTGTGCTCGCTCGCTCTCCCCCATCAAATCAAATCCCGTCCCATCACTTGCCCTCCTCGCGACTTCGCGCGCTGTCACTGCCAAGCCACCCCTGTGCGAACCACGGTGGGATTCCGCTAGACCGCGACCCGATGTAGTTGGCCCATCTGGCCCCGTTCCCTCCCGTCCCATCATCACAATCGTCCCTTCATAATCCGATCATCGCATTTCGTCGAAAAAAATCATTAACTTAAATCGAGCATCGACAATCTATTTCCACATATCAAAACTCGTAGCTACATGGCACTATACCCAGTTTATGTCTAGGGCAGGTGCCAACGCTCCTTACGTGATGTGATTTCCCCCTCCGCCCATTTTAGTGCTTGTTTGCCTGTCCACGGTGAATGATCAAGAATGTTGTTGGTTGCCACTGTTTGTTGCACAAAGAGCCAGTCCGCCTTTCGAGCACCGAGGATCCTCAGCAGCGCAGAGTTAAAAGGCAAATTTTATCGAAGGCCATGTGTTTCGGTCTGAGTGACGGGACACGGGACATGACATGCATGACAGCGCGCAGAAAAAGTGCCCTCACGCTGACGGGGAAACGCAGACGGGTGGCTGAGATTCAAAGTCCGCTCTACAGTGGCTATTCAGTGACAGGGGACTCGCCATTACGACCCCCGTCTCTCCCCGCCGAGACCCATGGCACCGGCCCATTCAACGCATACTCGCATCCAGCAGCAGCAGCAGCAACAGCAACAGAGGGACCAGAGCGCGAACCCAGACATTGCGGAACATGGCCTCTTTCTGGAGCCCATGATGGGCACCCCTCTAGCCATGTACGTTCACAAGGATGTCCCCGACCATGAACGTATCGTCGACCTTATCACGGTAAGTTCTTGCACTGGCCATGGACCACGATCTACTGCGCGCCTCTGCAATTCTCCATCCCCACGACGCGTCTTCTTGTCATCCCTTACAAAAAAACGCAAGCAGTCGTGAATGATCATCGGCGTTGCCACTCGGTTTTCTGTTCGGGCCATTGCATTCGCCACCGTCCGGTGTTACTCACTCTGCTCATCCTTAGAAAAATGGAGGCACAGTTGTCAACTCTTACAGTGGTGTTAGCTACATCTTAGGTATGAGAACATTCACCTCACCTCGAGGATATCGTCAATCTCACCTTCTCGCATGGTGAATAGTGAACCCACACACAGAGTCTGGGCAGAACTTGTATCGCCAATATATCGGGAAAAGGGCCAAGATAGTCCTGGACGCACGTTGGGTCCACGAGTGTGTCAAAGCCGGGGCACTTCAAACATTCCTGAATAACTTTGCTGGGTGCAAAGTCACAGGGAACGAGCAGTGAGTCTCTCCATTCAAGTCGCCTAGACGCCCCTCTTGACAGCCTAGTAGAGTCCGTCCTTCCGCCCCGCCCCCTGCCCCGGCAGCCATTCTGCCTCCAAGCATTATATCTCAGCCGGCGGCAGGTGTATCGAGGCCGCAGCAGCCCCCAGCGCCACCTACCGTGCCCCAAGTTGTACAAAATCCGGAAGCGTTCCAGACCCAGCTTCCGCAATCGATGCAAGGGGTTGAGCCAACTCCAGCTCCCTTTGCATACCAGACCTACCAGAGTCAGCTTCAGCCTACTCCCCGGACTGTTCACCCATCGCCAGCTGCCCCACCTCAAACATGGCAAACCCCAAATGGCATCGCTCCTGAGCAAACCCAAGGCCATTTGCCGCAGCAGATGATCCAATCAAGAGGCCCGTATCGTCATGACACTTGGGACCCTACGTACCAGCCTGCAGGACCACCCCCGGGTCCAATCGACCATCCTACCGCATCCGGTTTCGAGTATCCTGATCAGCCTTGGAGTTCAGATCAGTACTTCGCGCAAGGAGTATGTGCACAGTCTTTTTGCAGCACCACATCTAACCCACTGCGCGCAGTATGACCCATCCTCCTACCCGCAACCTTATATGCCCGAAGGTGGCCCGTCTAATGAACCGTCGCCGCCACCCACGGAAACTACCGATCCACCTCGGGGACGCAAGCGTACTCGGACCCAGGTCATTTGCATTTTGTTGCGCTTATTCCCACTAACCGTAATCTAGCCTACTCCTGCACCTCCCGCATCAGCACTGGTGAACCGACGCACCCCAACGCGCGTTCTCCTACACCGCCATCGCGGGTTGTCAAGAGTACATATGGCGGGAACCTATTCACGCATGAGGATATCGAGTTTTTGAAAAAGTATATTGATTATTGCGTAGCACAAGGTCTTGTCCTCAGCTTGAGAGAGATCTGTGAAAGAGTCGCAGTAAAGGTTCGTTGCTGACTGATCCATGCCCTTCGTGACACTGAAAGGATACTTCCACTAGGCCCCTCATCACACGTGCGCCTTCACTTCGTGCGGTCGCTATGTTACTCATACGTATATAGATTTTACTCATGGCGTCGGTACTGCAACAAGCATCAGATTCGTCTCGGCGGCTATGCTATGAATAATAACCTCAGCGACGATGGCGAAGGAGGGGATGGGGCTGTTCCCGCTCAGGCCGTCGTTGCTGGTCCCAGTTCTAACGGTATCATCAACATCCGGGAGCGTGTCCGAACAAATCTCAACAGCGAGGAACGCTCGCGCTCCCCGACGCCTCCCAGGGCGTTGTTTCGTAGTACGACTGGCAAGGGCGTCGCATTCACGGATGAAGATGTTGCTTTCTTGATCAAATTGTTAGACTATAAGAAAAAGTTGTGGCGAAGTGATAATGCTCCGATATCGGTGCTGATCCTTTTTTGCAGGTCTCAAGGCAAGCTTGATATGGTCGCATTCTGGAAGGAAATCGCTCAGAAGGTGATTGGTGATTAGGCCTGGTTTGCTAGTTAATCCCTAGTGATGTCATTACGCAGGCGCCGCACCATTCGCGAGCTTCTTGGATGAAGTTTTACCGCAGACACAAGCACGAGCTTAACCACACCGAGAACGATGACCCCCTTCCACAAGCTCCCGAGAAGAAGATGCGCTACAGCCGCGCAGATGACGTGCTACTCGCAAAATTTTTCTTCAACAAACCCGATGGTACATCGGACAAAATATTCCAAGCGTTTGGGCGCTTGGTTAGTCTGCTTATGCTTTATCACTCACTCCCTTGATCGTTCAATCATCAATTTTAGCATCCACATCATCCATGGAAGGGCTGGCAAGAACACCACAGGATCCATAAGCAGAAAATCGACCACCTCATCCAACGGCTTGGCGAGGGTCATTACATCGACGAGCCAGACCCCGCAACTGAGTCATGAAAGAGGGAGCTTCTTTTTTTTTCTTCGAAGGATGACATATACACGGTTTATGCCACAATTTGTACCACTAGCATTTGTGATAACGTAGATCTATGATCGCAGGGGTTGCATGACATGCATAGTCACAGGGCCTCTACATTTTTGAGGCGCATAAATGCCCTGCCATGCATGCTCTTTCCTTTTGTCACGGATCATGTGCAGTACCCGCGGCGAACGACTCCCACAAACAATGGCCATTATACGGTACCATTGCGTCCGTCGTCCGTCGCAAATTAAAAAAAATTACCCGCCCACGAAGGGCTGCGTACTCCGAGTCCGAGTTGTCAGCGCTACCGTTCGCACAAAGAGGGCCCATTTCGCATTCCCCAGAGGGAAAGTGTGGAACCTAACTAAGATCCTTTTAGATCGGGTCAAAGCCCACCACGACAGCTTTTTCCCTTTCTAGGTTTTTCCGGCATAGTTAACCTTGGGCCACTCTTCTTCTCGCCGGATTCTCACCTTTGTTTTGTCAGCCACGCACTGGGAGCCCGACTTTGGTGCGCATACTGTATGCATGACGCATGACGAAATGAGTCCACACGTGGTCATCACAGTACAATAAATACAATAGGCGTGGCCCACGTCACTCGTCAAGTCATGAGGGAATACCTGCCACGGGAAATTAAGTGTGGGAGGAGAGAAGGCGCCAGCGCCGAGTCGAGCTCCGAGCTGCCAGCGGTCTCACAAACGAAGAATTGTTGTGTTTTTGCGGCTTTTTTTTCAGTTCCGATTTCTCCGTTCGCTAAAGTTTCCACGTTCTTCCTCCCCTCCCCTTTTTCGGAGTTGGAGTGGTGCGACCTGTGGGCGATGATGCAATGACGCTCGGGGGTTTGTTGGTGCTTTTTTTTTTTTTGGCCATTCAGTGGCCGTAACGCGTAATGTTTGAATGCTTCCCGCTTCCCGGGTTTGCCACACCGCACCGCCGCATGGCCGCTTCGGGCGTGGGTAAACCCAGGACTGCATCGCACAGTTTTTATGTTATGGCACCGTTCAGTTTACGCCCATCCACGTGTGTGCGTTGTGTTCCGAGTCGTCGTAACCGCATTTGCATCGCGTTGTATTGTGTTCTATTGTATTGGTCCTCACCCACATCCGAGCGAGAGGCCAACCCCAACCAAATTCCGGCGCTCCGTTCAGTCAAGTCAGCAACTTATCCTTACAGGTGTCCTTGTTCTCCGTCCTTGTACTTACTTTATACATCCGTCCTTCCTTTCCTTTTCGTCTCCGGTGATGTCGTCGAATTACAACCTTGTCGGCGTGCTCCATCCGTATCCGTGATTCTCGACGTCACCACCATTGATCGTCCCCCCAAAATTCTTATCTTTCTAAATTTATTTTTGTAGTATAATTATCCATTGCATTATCATCCAACCCTGGCGTGGCTATGCGTCCGGGACAAGTCGCGTACCGGGGTCCGGAGAGGTGCGAACAATATTCTGTGTCTGCCTTAGCGTGCGTGCCTGCCCTCAAAATCGTTCGTCTCCAATACGTATGGTCATCTATGGTCATACCATACCATATACTGTACTATTGCACGCACTGTACTCGGCAGGCTCTCGGACGTGGTCCGTCGGACCATAGTCGATATTGTCCCGCAATCCCGCAATGTTTCCGGGTTCCACCCGAATAATAATCCAAAGATCAGCCACTGGCACTCCATGCTGTACTTGTCATCCGCCTCAGCTCACCATGACCACACCACCTGATGTTGCTGATAATAATAATATCGGATTCTTATCGACTTTCGTGTCCTGCGCGGCATTTACGGAGAAAGTAAGTCATGTTCCGGGTATCATTTCGATTTGGTTTTCTGCTGCGAGTCATCTATCGTACACACATACAACAACACATCGTATACGGGTCCATGAAATTTCGTGATGCCAGATAATGATAAAATTGTCCTCCGGCGGTCATCGCAGCGCCCCGAACACCGGTGGCTCACGCTCAAGCAGCAATCGCAACGACCGATGCACCGCCCTCTCGTTCCGAACCAAGCTCCGGCGTCAACCCGTGCCCGGGCCGGCTGTTGTCGAGCGCCGCCTCGCGCTTGCACGGCTCCGTCGCGCGATGCTGCCAACGACTGCTCGTGCGCCGCGAGCCGTTCCGCGAGGTCGCGCAACGTGACCCAGCCTATGGCTGGGTTGTGCACATATGTGGAGCCCACGAGCGTCACGCTTTCGAGCGACGTACATGTGGTGTGCCACGCTGTCACGAGCGTGCGCGTGCCTGCGGCAGCGTGGAGCGCGTCGGTCCTATTCTTAGAGAAGAGCGTGAGGGATTTGAGGCCGGAAAACTGGGCCAGGATGGGGGGTAACCCCGAAAGGATGTCCTGAATGCATATGATGTGTCAGAATTCTGAAGCGGATATGCACACAGGGGGCTGTAGGGAAGGGAAACGCACGTCGGTGATCGAGCCGCTCACGGCGTGCAGTCCAAGCTTCGTAATCGAGTTCAAGCCAGTGGGAATGGCCTCGAGCGCGGACAGGACGTCTCCGGCGGCTCTGCAAGGTGGGAAATGATCTTGAGCGAGTCCAGTGGCCCTTTGGTGAAAGCGATGATCCGGATGGTCGTTTGAAGCACCTCGCGATTGAGTGACCACGGGTGTACGAGGCACAGCTCGACCTCCCGAATGGGTCTCCCAGGAACGATGCATGCGAGGGTGAGCGGAGCAGCCGCAATGCGTTGCAACGAAGGCAGAGCATCCGACGGGAGCGTGACGCCCGTGGTAAAGTTCCCGCAAAAGATCGCACTGCGCAAGTTTGTCTGCTCCGTCAACCAGCATGCCATTGTCGCGTCAAAGTCGCAAGAGGCGGTAAGCTTCGTGAGCCTGAACGGTGCGCCCAACAGGACGTGCGAAGTGGGGCCATTAAGGAGGAGGGTGAGATCGGTGAGTCGATACATATTATGCAGCGCGCTCTGGAGCAGCCTGTAAAATGACGGAGAGAGAAGTCCCCTGCGGCTCGCGTCGGCAAAGACAGCATCGCCGATCTCACACGTTCGCGTATGGGCAGCGAGGACGGGTTGGACGCCAAAGTTTCGAGGCAGCACGTGGTGCGAGATAAGGACAAAGACGGCACATGGCGATAGAGCAGCCGAGTGGCGACGCCTTGGAACGTGCGGCACACGAGGACAAGTCTGGCGAGGGTCGGGAATTTCGCATATGAGAAAATTTCGTCAAGGACCTCCGCTGGGAGCCGTGAGAGTACTACATGCTTTGTGAGCGCGGTTGTACATCACAATACAGTCACGAGGGGGCATACCAGGTTGGGACTGTGTTCGACGCCAACGAGATAGGGGCGACGACGAGACTGGGTGATTAGATTAATCCAGAGCTGAATGGGGTGAACGGCATACATGTTCGTAAGGTGCCCCCGGCAACAGGTTGTTGCTCGCGAAGGACTGAAATAGATCGTGACTGGTGACCGGTGCTAGGCGATCAGCAGCAGGATCTTGATAAGACTGCACGGGTCGATGCCCATTTACACGAGGGGCGACGAGTGCAGGGTCGGACGTGTCGCACTGGGAAGGCGAGTCGCTGGCCGATGGAGAAAGGGGGGTCGGGAAACAACCCATGGTATATCGGGGGGGAGAAAGAAGGGAACGTGTGGATGGTGAGTTGCTCGGCGGGCTCGGGAGACTGTATTTTAAGAGAGAATGGGCGCCCGCACGCTAGTATCTTTCTTCCAAAGGAAAGAAAAAGAAGTCTGACCGCAGCTGGCGCGCGCGTCAGTCACGCGAGGCCTTGGTCCGTCCCATATCCAATTCACGGGCACGCCCGCCACCACTGCCACCGCCACTGCAACGACGGCTGCAACCCGCAACATACGCCACCGTTCCAATCTCAATCAAAGTCTCTTCGATGGATCAAGAATATCAGATCCTCTCACTGGATCAAATTGCAACCGTCCGTGTACCTTATCCAATTCCTCGGACCGTTCATCACCTCTTAAAAAATTTCTACGCCCCAGTTTCACAGAATCGGGTTCGTTTGAATATAGTTCTTCACCTCGCTATAAGCGAGCCCCACGCTGAGCTCCATTGAATGCCCATGACAGCTATATCGTTATTCCATCGTTCCTAACGCCAGATGAAACAGACGCGCTCTTGGCTCGCTCGAGGCAGCTCATTGACGAATTCAGCTTACAGGATCACCCTCTCGTGCGCTTATTCATCACCAAATCCTCATTACGTGGCTCGCTCACTCATACTTTCCTCCTCTGACATTCCGTAGACCAAATTCACCGCCGGTGACGACAATCACGTCGGTGACGACTACTTCCTTACGTCTGGTGACAAAATTCGCTACTTCCTCGAAGCGGACGCGGTCGACGGGCACGGAAACCTGACATGCGAGAAGCACAAGGCCGTAAACAAGATTGGTCATGGTCTCTTTGCCCTTTCGCTCTTTGCCTCTCCTCTCTAAGGTTACATGACTTCCCAGCCCTTCACGAACTAGATCCCCTCTTTCGACGCGTGACACTGGAAAATGAGAAACTCCGCAGTCTCGTGCGCGATTTGCGTTTCCATCATGATCCAGTAGGTACGTGTTCCGCCGAAACCTTGTCGTCCTCCATGATTACGAATTAGTCCCGACGCTAACGGGAATCCTCCAACCCCCACCCCAGCTCTGCAGTCCATGATCATCGCCAAGCAGGCTCAGATTGGTGGCGAAGGTACAGTTTGTGGTGGCGGAGCCCGATCAGCCCTGCTCATGTGTTTTTCGTTTAGTTCCAGAGCATAATGACTCGTGAGTGGGTTCAATGGCACAACCCTATGGGTCACTGCTACACCCCATTTATGTCACAGGACCTTCCTTGTGTGCCGCCCACCGTTCTTTTTTTTTCTGATCCGCGCCACTGACACTACACAAGTACACTTCTCCACCCACCGCGCTTGGGTTTTGGATCGCCTTGGAGCGATGCACTCGGGAGAACGGCGCTCTGTCCTTTCTTCCCGGCTCGCATCTGACCGCGCCCATATCGAAGCGCTTCGTTCGTTTGCCTTCTGGTGGAACGGGAATCGAACAGCTTCTGGATCCCGGCCACGTATCGACTCCCAAGGGCGAGTATGTCCTCGAGGAGTGCAACCCCGGTGAGCGAATTCACAGAGCGCCACATGCCCAAAATGGTAAGCGCTAAGCCACAACCTATACCTGTGCAGGGGACCTGGTCCTTATCCATGGCTCGGTCCTACACAAATCAGAACGCAACAGGAGCGCCAACACACGCTTCGCGTATACATTTCATATGATCGAATCTCCACCTTACGCAGTATATGATGATAAGAACTGGCTGCAACCCACCGACGTGATGCCGTTCTCACGCATCCTAGATACCCCGAATGTAACTATACGCCAGGTCCAGGCGTAAAGTACGTTTCTCGGTCGCGTCGTGAGGTCCACAAGTATCCTTTCGCCGCATTAGTGAAGGAAGCCGTCGTGGCCCCACACGGGGTTGTCGTGTACAATATCGATTTTTGGAATTTCAATTGATATTCGAGTGTCCTTATTTTTAATTAATCAAGCCTGCCCTGCCCTGCCATCAAGCTGTACAGAATGTATCCACTCATTCCGTCTCCACATCGATCTTCGCCGTTCTCAGGACAACTTCCGGCGTTAGCATGGCAAGCTCGTCGATTAGCGCGGGCAAAAACGTTCCTGGCCCGCGAACGCCCTCCCGGCTGGCGGCTTGCTCAGAGGCGACCGTCAACGCGAGTGTGCCCGCAGCCGTGGCGATGAGCATATCCCCCTTTACCAGTGAGCCCTCAGGGGTGCCGGAGGCAGCCATGCTCGCCGCACCGCAGAAGGTGGCGATTACCGTGCCTAGGACACACCCCGAACCCGTAATCTGGCCGAGGAGCTCATGGCCATTGGACAAGCGGATGACGGTGCTGCCATCCGAAATGTAGTCGGTGGGGCCGGAAAGCAGTACGATGCAACCTAAACCCATTTGTTTGTTTGTTTGTTTGATTTTTTTCCCTCCGTTAGCAAACCCTGTAACGAGACAAAAACCTGGAGAACGGGCACTACGAACGGTGCGTGCGCGCGAGCGTGCGTACTACTTTGGACGCATCTTTGAAGCCGCCGAGGCTGTCCACCCCCTGGCCCTTGACCTGGATGGGAAAAGTCAAATAAGATGATTTGTTGATTGTTGTCAGTGTGTATGTCCGAATTATTGTTAATGGTCGATTTCCGTATCGGTACCCACCTCGTCCGAGTCCGCGAGCGCGCCGATTTCGGCTGCGTTACCCTTGATCACTGTTGGCTGCCACGCGGCCAGAAGCTCTGTGATCACCCCACACAGCTGTCAACGCAACGAATCGTTTTTGCCCCACATGGGGGTGCGGAGAACTTCTCACTGGCGGCGCTGTCCCTTCGGAAGCTTGTGGCGCCAATGCCGACAGGGTCGAACACCAGCGGCTTGCTGTTCTGATTGGCGTGGATTCCCGCGGCGAGCATCCCGTCGATGGCGTCGAGGGTCCCGTAATTGATGAGCAAACCGCCGGGGATGCGCGCGAGATCAGCTTGTTCCGCCACGCCTTCGGCCATGATGGGTGATCCGCCCAGCGCGAGCGTGACATTGGCTGATTGGGTTTTGACGACGTTGTTCGTGATCTAATGTAAGTTTCCATCTCAGCCTAGAACTTGGCGCAAAAAGATCGAACACATATCCCCCCACATATCGGGGGGGTTTAATTGTCAGGGAAGTACCTGATGTACGAGTGGCCGCGAGCGTCGCACGGTGTCGACGAGTGCTGCAGCCGCGGCGGCGATTCCTTCGCGCGTGTATTGCGCCTTCTGTTCCGGTGTGACCAGGAAGCAAGTTGGTCCACGGGACGCTGCTGGTGCCCAAGCGCGGAAAGCCCGCGCGAGGCGCGAGGCGGCCTCGCGCGGATCCGACGAGGCCACGATGTCCGACACGACCGCGACCCCGTCGAGCGCGTGGCCGTTGGTAGACGTGCAGCTATGCAGCGTGCGGTGCACGTTCGTCGAGTTTATCCCGCCTATACAATCCACGCGTCAGCCCCGTGGGATCCCTTTTCTGTACGTCATGGAAGTAGGGTAGTAGGAGCGGGGGAGGAAAGAAGGAAAAAAAAAACGGGGGATTTGTATACCGATGGCGACGGCTTTGATGCCTGTCCCTTCGAGGACGCCGAGCATGGCGCGCACCCCTGCGACGCCGCACATGTCTCCCGGCGCGCTCACGTCCTTCGTATTCGTCGAGTATACCGAGCCGAGGCCGACGTAGTCCGCGCCCTCCTCTACTGCCTTGCACGCTTCTTCGGTCGTCGCGCATGAGACGCCGATGATGGCCCCTGGAGGTAGAAGCTTGCGTGCGACGGTCAAGGGCATGTCGCTTTGCCCGACATGAACGCCCGCGGCGCCAGACGCGAGCGCGATATCCGTGCGATCATTGATGATCACGGGTACATTGTACTTTGAACACAACTTGATGGTATCGTTGGCTATCTCGAGAAACTATTATTCGGAAACTTGAGATCAATATTTGCCGTAGGGTTTCATGCCCAGGTAGCGTACCTCGCCAGTGTCTGTGTACTTTTCGCGGACTTGCACGACAGTGACCCCGCCTTGGAGAGCCTGCGTATATTGCAATGAGGCGCTGAGAGATAGGGTAAATGGCGGACCTCCTCAAGAGAAGTCAAATAGCTCTGTGAATCAGATCGGTAAGAGCGCAAGGAGCTGGAAGGGAAAGGTACCTTTCCGGGCGGCAGGAGATTCCTTCCAGTCACCAGATAGACCGAGAGATCGATATCCCTTTTGAGATTGGCTACGAGAATGGAGCCTAGGAGAGATGTGTCCCCTATAAAAACCAATTTTACTGCGAGTAAAACGGATACCTTGTGAAACGGAGGGCGCTGACATGTTTCAAGCACGCTGACGAGGAGTACGGACGTGCGATAAGACAGGCACCCCTGATAACTCTCGGCTCATCCCGGCCCGGAACCCCCGTCAGTTTGAACACGCCTCGATCGTCACCTTGATTTCTACACTGATTGAGAAACCGCGCCTCAAGCACTGTGCAAATGTGGATTCCTTTTTTGACAACGGGTGCATCGCAAGGTAAGAATGCTCAGGGTATCGCAAGAAGGTAGTTCAAACAGACATTTGTCGCGGCCGCAACACAAGCCATGACGTGACGATGCAAAAGAGTGACTAAGGGTGAACGAAAGACAAAAAGATTTCAAATACAGAACATCCCGATCCGCCCTGTGCGTTTAGAAGATGATACAGGTATACCGTTGTACGAACGGACCACGTCAAGTGTCGAAAAGTAAAAGCCGAGTGCGAGCACAGCTAGTGCACCCATGGTAAGCCACATGGCATTGCCATATTGCGCGGACCATCCTGACTTGAGGAATTCATTCCGCGCGATGATGAAGAGCGCCAGGTCGAGAACAAATGCAAGGAATGTGAAAAGCGTGGCCAATGAAGAAAAAAGAGCCATGAGGATGGGGCCTTTACGGTGGAATAGGGCGCTGCTGATACCGAAGAGCACGGCGAGGCCAGATAGGCCAGCGGCAATGGGATGAAAGATGAGGCCGTAGGTGAGATTTTGGATGGAGCCCAGTTGGCCGGTCCTGTAAGTCCGTTAATCTGGGTTTTTTTAATAGCGTGGTTTTTACAAAACATACGAGATGGGGAAGTGGTATCCTATCCGTTGTTGCGTTCCAGCGAAACCGAACACACCGAAGTGGAACTCTGTTCCCCCTGGGATGCGCGAAGGAAATACGCATGGCTATTGTGCTGGTTCCTTGACCCCCCTGCGACGGTAGACGCGACGCATACAAAGAGGAGCAACGCCGTAGCAGCGAAGGAAAAAAATACACCCAATACCACGCGCGGCTCGAAGGCCATTCCCTCTCCTACAACCGTTAGGGATGAGGAGTCGTTAAAAAGGTTGTAAAGTGGGTGAAATGGGAGCTTTAACCCAGTGGTGGTCGAAGTCTTATAGAATTCACTTGTCGGGAATCCAGTTACGTCTTCTTATGACAGCGTTGCTAACGAGGAGCAGCAGCGATACGCGATAAAGTGGAGCGACCTGTCAGGAGCGGCGAGAGTGATATTAGAAGATTGTCTTGACGACGTCGTTCCTGACCTAGCCTGCTTGCCGTGCCAGCTGAGGGATTGCGCGAAGTGAGCGTGTATGAACGAGTGGAAGGATGGGGAGTCGGGGACCACTGGTGGTGGGACTCGAGACGCGACAAACTCGGTACGGTGCCGAGGATCCGGGAATGGTGCGACCGTCGTGTGATCAAGACGTCAACAATGGTTCCGCCAAGCCAGGAACGTTCTGGGCGACACCCCACAAACAAGCTACAAATAAATTTATGAATGACAGAAGACCCCCTCGATATTACCGGATACAGTGAAGCGAGAAATCAACTTCTGGGGCTGACATTAGCTGTCAAATTTTCCGACCGGTTCGCGCTACGCGCTAGGGAGAAATGGAGTGGGTCCGGTGGGTACTGTACAGTTGGCGGATGGGTGTATCCTCGGCAGGGTATTACAGTAACTTTGACTGTCGCAAGCCGCGATAGCTATGGTCATGAAGCATGAAGAGCCGTGCGATTGCTCCGTCGTTTTTATCAAAAATTTGTGCCGTCCCGGGGTCATGGAAGTGTCATGGAACGGAGACTGAGGCCAATGACTTGACAAAACAGAAGCACACAGAAGGTCCTGTCGTCGGGCCCGGCCCGAGATCAACTTCAAGCCTACTTTGAACCTCAATTCAGAATCAAGCCAACAACACAACATGCGTGGCGAACCGCATAGGACACTGCATCAAGATGTACATATCCGATTTTGACTTCTATACGAGCCACAGAAAGGTGAGAGTCTGAGAGGTATGAAATCGAAGACTCGTACAGCGTTAGCTTTCAAGTTAACTGAACTACAGCTAGATCACCGCAATCACGTATCGTTGTCCACGTCCACAAAGGTAGGTATCAACAAAGTAGGTATCAACAAGGTATCGACCCACGCGTTTAGTAAGTGCTATGACTTCGCCGTCTGTATGAGTTAAATATGCCAATTGTCGAAGTGTAGAAGCCGAGCGCAAGCGCGAGTAGCGCACCCAGGGTTAGCCAGATGGCATTGCCGTATTGCGAGGACCACCCCAACTTGCGGAATTCGTGCCGCGCAATGCTGAAGAGCGCCGTGTCGAAAATAAATGCGAGCAATGTGGCCAGCGTCGCCAACGTAGAGCTAAGTGCCATGGCGATAGCACCTAGACGATGGCATAGGCAGCTGGCGATACCGAAGGCCACGGTGAGGCCAGGTAGGCTGGCGGCGATCGGATGTAAGACGAGGGTGTAGGTGAGACGGTAGATGGCAGGAGATGCTGATTTTCCTGTCCTGCAGGTCTGTCAGTCTGACGTCCTTTATAACCTTGGATTTTACAAAACTTACGAGACGGGGAAATGGTATCCTATTTTTTTCGTTCCGGTGTAACCGAACACGCCGAAACGAAACTCTGATCCCTCATGGGACGCACGAAGGAAATACCCCGGATTGTTCTGCACGGTTCCACTTCCGGTTCCGGATATCGAGGGGTTGTCACCAGCAGAGAGGGAGGCCTCCGCCGAAAAGGAAAACGCGAGGAATATAGCGAGGAGTAACGTTGTAGCAATGAAGGAGAAAAGCGCACCCATTATTAGGTGGCGTGACTCGACGGACACCCTCGATAGGGCCATAAGAATGAGGAGTATCAAGATTGTAAGCTGGGTATTATGGGAGCTCTGGCGATTGTAATCTACGGGTGGCCGAATTTATAGAAACCACCTACCATTATGTCTTCGTCTTCTTACTGCGTGATTCAAACCCATGGGACCCTGTTTCAATATGTTGCGCCGTCGTCATCATAATGTACCAGTGCCCAGCTCAAGGAGAAAGTAGGGTTTGGGAAGTTCACGTAAATGCAGGCATGTCCCACAGGATTGGTTTCTGTCTCTACACAGCTCAAATGCCCATGAGTTGTGCACCTTCGCAGTGCCGCATTCACACAGAAGTGCAGAGACAGATATGCAGCAGGCTCACCCGGTGTCCTGGACTCAATGTACTACGGCCTGTACAACATACTGTGAAATGGGTACTTATTTACATGTGATGTAGCATTATGTTACTGGCTACTCTACTCTACCTAAATGAGTGTGTGGAAGCATGTGGTCCCATTGACGCTGTACTCAAGCCCACGGCTATACACATTGGAGTGTACAGCCCAATCACCAGTATTCTGGCTCAACCATAGCTGTACCACGTTGCGGATTCGATAAAGAATGACTGTGATATTGACAGATTGTCTTGACGACACTGTTCCTGGCCTAGCGCACTTTTGCCCGTCAGCTGAAGGCTTGCGCGAAAAGCGCGTGTATAACGAGCGGCCGCTGGCTGCCAGAGGGGAGGAGGAGCGATGGGGGACTATCGCAAGTTATACCCGATGTATGAGCAACCACGGCCACAACTACCGTACGGTATCAACGACTCATGAGCGCTATGGGCTGCGGGTGCGATTACCTGCGTGTGAATATTACGCCAATGGTCTGGTGCACACCGAGCGCCCGTGCCAGTGTCTGTACAGGGTACAGGGGAAGGGCAACACCACGCGGATCAGGCGAGGCCACAGTGGCTTGATATACAACGGCAACCCGATCAAGCACGTGGCTAATAGGGTGGAAAAATCCACCTTAAAGTTGTGCGGAGCATTGCACTTTCGTCGACGACGTATCCTCGTTCGGGTTGTTCCCGCGCTTGCGCATCAGCGCCATACCTTCGTCTCGCCACGGTTGAGGTGGGAAGGTGGAAAAGAGCGGTTGATGACTTTTGACGCCCCTTCGTTCAAGCGTGGCTGGGCCTGATGCCAGTGGGCATTACTTGGGATGCCAAACACGTGGTGCAGGGTGCTTACATCCGCTCTACTTGTCGTCACTAGGTCCCCCTCGACGTCGACATCGTCGAAAGACCTTTTCAACCATCTTGGGCGCTTGCGACGACTGAGGCGCAATCCCTTGACCGAGGATGAACACCCGCAGCGCCAGACGCGAGTATGGACAGACACGCGTCCATCGATAGTGACGTACACGTACCTTGAGCACAGCGCGATAGTATCGTTGCCTATCCAGAAGAATTGCCCAGCTACCTGAGATGGTATTTGCAGAAGCTCAGCATGCACCTCCGCAGCGTCATGGATATGAGGAGCAGAGTGAATAAACGATGTCATCGAAAGAGGTCGAGTAGCTTTGTAAATTGAAGTCGCGAGGAAGTACGTCAACGAGCTGAAAGGGAAAGGTACAGCACCTAGTACCTTTTCGGATGGCGGAAAATCTCTCCCTGTCACCAGATATAGCGAGGCGTCAACTTCTCGTTTGACATTAGCTGTCAATGTCCGATCAGTCAGTAATGTGACAATATTTATGATAGTGGGATCCTTCGCGGTGTGGGGGAGTGGAGCCTGAGGGAGTCTGGTTGAGCACCCGATGGTAGATCATGATGGATGTGCCCTCGGCAGCATATTACTTTGACTATGGCACGAGCAGCGACGGCTATGGAAATCGACCCCGTTGGATGGAGAAAGCGTGGATAGAATAGAGGCCGACATCTTGAGCGCGTCGAGCGAACCGGCCCGGTGTCATCTACAAGCCGAGTGCAATGAAGCCACTCGTGAAATCGCATTCAGATGTACAGATATAATCATGACTTCTACATGGACTACAATGACACACGACAAGGTAAGGGTGTCCCACAGATATGAAAGAGAAAGGGAAATTTCCAATACAAATATATCATCGCACTCACGTAACTTCGTCCTTATCATAAGTAAAGTATCAATCCATCCACACGTTTAGTAGGTGACATAGTTTCGCCGTCTGTACGAGCCGAATATGCCCATCGTTGAAGTGCAAAATCCGAGCGCAAGGGCGGCTAGTGCACCAAGGGTCAGCCATATGGCATTGCCGTATTGTGAGCGAAATCCCAATTTGCGGAACTCGTGCCGCGCAATGCTGAAGAGCACCATGTCGAGAATCCATGCAATCAATGTGACAAGCGCAGCCAATGAAGAGCAAAGCGCCATAAGGACAGTGCCCGAACGATTGTAATCAGAACCGCAGAGGCCGAAGAGCACGGCGAGCCCAGATAGGCCGGCGGCGATGGGATGTAAGATGAGGGTATAGGTGAGATTATGGATGGAGGAGGAAGTCAATCCGCCAGTCCTGCAAGTCCGTTAATTCTGGATTTCCGATTACCAGAGATAGTAAGATAACTGGCACATACGTGACGGGCAAGCGGTATCCTACGTGTGCTGATGTTCCAGTGTAGCCAAACACACCGAAACGAATTTCTGCTCCACGGGATGCACGGAGGAAATACACGCTGTGCCAGGTCGGCTCAGACACGCACACCTGGCGGATGATTAAGCGATAAATATGCAATTCAGCTGATAAGGGCAAGTGCGATGCATACGAAAATGAGCAGCACAGTAGCAGCGAGGCAGAAGAGTAGACCTGGTGTCGCGGGTGAGGCCATTTGGTATATGGGTATTAGGATGAGAAATTCGTTCGGAGGGTCGTAAAGAAGGTGGAATGGGAAACCCAGGTGGTTCAAACCCGGAAGTGATTTCAATTTATAGACAACACACGCTTTTCACCAACCCAAATATCACATACGTCACATTACATAGGCATGGGGCCCGACCGTCGGCCCGATCCGGACCAAGTGCGAACTGCGCACGCCAACACAGCCCGTGTGATGCTCCATGTGCTCCAATCCATGATCATATTAATCCGCGCTTGTCGTGGATCTAATGGCGTTCACCGCTGTCGGGTCGCCCTTTGGATAATTCTGACCTCATTTTGATCCTCAAGCAAGCCCTCAAAGTGGACACTTTTCCCCTCAACCCAACTTGAATTTCCTCGTGAGCTATTACTATATTACTACCCATCTTTCGAACTCCCGAACTTGTGCTGTTAGGCTGTTGTGGGCTCTGGGCTCCACGGATGGGACCTGCTGCGCACGCCTCCACATCGCTGCGCCGAGTACTCGTACAGCTTTGGTCGCGTTTCCCGGTTTGTCCTCGTTTTCAGTAGCTCTTTCAGATCGGGACTTCGGACATTACACGTGATCTTGGCGTGGCACCACCGCATGGTTCGAATTGACCGCTGAGGCTCGGCCTGTGGCTTCTGTACATAAACAATGCATCAATCATCCATTGCCTTGCTGTCGCCTTTTGAAGTGTGGAAATTTTGACCACAGATGCGGAGACCATTATAAGCCTTTCAGGAATTTTCATGTTTCCACTTTTCCCTCATGATCTTTCCTCCTCACGCTTTCCAAAACAGTATCCTCAGTCAAGAGTTCATCGTTTATCTCGAGTGTTCGGAATGCGGCGTATTCGACAAGCATATAGGTTCCTTTCCAAGCACGTTCTTCAATGTGCTTTTCTCCCGTTTTTGGTGGCTGATTGCATCCCTCGCACGCACTGTCAGAGAATCTGATTCCCTTGAGAAAGCAAGCGCATCCCAGAGAGGCCTATATGGTGACATCCACGATGAATGGGGTATCTCACCGCATCTTTTCGAAACCGTCCCCCCTCCAAGCGATAGAAAAAAGAAACAGGGTGCCCTGAAGCAGACGCGTTCCATGCCCTTTTTCTCGAGAGAAGCCCGGGTTGATACCAGCGACTTCCCTCCTGTCCCTCCTGTCCCCCCTGTCCCTCAGTCCCTACTTCCTCCTACTTCCCGACATACTAGGAAGAATTCGAAGGTCGCACAGGTCCTGGGCATTACATGCCTCCCAGAGAGGGCCAGGGATGATACGAATGTAGCTGGTCCCCGCCCTAACTTGGAGGGGATTATGTCTCCTCCTATGTTTCCGATGGAAGATGATCCTTTTTCGTGTCCACTTGGGGCTGCCGTTGTTCCTCCAGCCACGAAACATACCTTTCGCCCAATGTTATCGATGCCTTCCCTGACGGTACCCACAGAACGTCGCGCAACCCATGGGCCCACTCAACGTGTCCACGCATCCCAGAGTACAAGTAGCTTCCACGTTGAGACTACCGCCCGGCGCGCACCACGACCGCTGCAACGGTCGGGTTATGGAAATGTTGGCGGCCTTTCTGCTCGGAGTCACAGCAATCCACCGCCGCCCGCCTTCCCTGTGCCCGGTCACCACGCCAGCTCCACCCAGTCTTTGCAGCCCTCCCAAGTTCTCAACCTTGAAAACAAGAGCCGGCATAGATTGGTTTCCGCTCACGCAACACACCAGGTAAGCACCGTCGGCCCCCTAGTCCGTGATGTCGAATGTACCAAAACAATTGTGTGGCATCAGAGCAGGCACGTTCCCGCGCCAATGGCAGCACCAAACCTCAGAAAAGCCCGCTCGAGCGTCATACTTTCAAGCAAACCCCTGCCACCTCTCCACGCGCCCAAACCCGTGAAGGCTTTCACAAAGCCCAGTGCGGAAACCCTGCGCTTATTGGTGGAATCAACCAGCACGAAACCGAGTCATCCTAACATCCGGAATGGTGTGGTGGCGGCGGCGGCGGCGGCTCACGTCGTGTGGCCCCCCGCTCCGGTGGTTCGCCCCCTGCCGAGCGCAATGCCCCCACGAGGTGAACGAAACCCATACGACGCCGCCGCCGTCGAGGCGGAGAAGAGGAAGCGCAAGATCAGCGAAGAGAGGGCAAACATCGAGCGCGTACGCCATGAGCGCGAGCGCGAGTCGCGCAGGGCAGAGCGGCATTCTGAGCGTGAGCGCCGCGAGCGCCATCACAGACGCGCGGCTACGGAGGGCCCTAGTTCTAGAAGGCGCGGACGGGAAGTCGAGTATCGAACGATGGCTGACTACGTGTACTTCCCCACGGACCGGAAAAGGGCTGGCGTCGCATGGGCACGGTGAGAAGTGGCTGATGGTGTTGCAGTACTGCACAGTAGGCGGGAGGATGACTCGTGCGGGTGGCTGTCCGCCGCTGTTTGATCGTTTTGTCGGCCTGCGCTCGGTGTCGTCCAAGGCCGGTCCCTGGGCGCTTATCATATATCATATCTTTTTTCACACATCTCTTGTCTGTTGCTGTACTAGTCAGTCGAACAATGATAGTCTTTTATGGAGTTTACGTTACGATCGGCCACGCGCTGCCACTCCATTGTCGCTTAGTACCGGAAAATCATCTCGCGGGAGTCAGTTCTTTCAATCTCGCCGGTATCAGGAGTTTGTCGGGTGGCATTTGGGAAGCTGTGGACTTGCGGTCATGTCCACACACTGACACCCACAATCATCACCATCCGATCTTTTAAAAGCACATCGCTTCCCGCCCATTGTCCCGAACATTTCACTTTCACTCGACCCCACGGACACTTCCCCGCAGATAATTATACCGTCACGACATTTCCCCTCCCCCCCACGCACCGGCTTGCCTTTTAACGTTTTCACGAATTCGACGTTCCCCATAATGAGGTACACCGACAGAAGCACTTACGGTATCTACGAAGAGTGAGTCCTCACGTCCACGACACACGCGCTCTTCTCTGACCAAAGACGCACATTTGTGGTTGCTTCAACAGGGATCGCCACGCGACACCAAGAGCTGGAACTCACGACCGCGCGGACGCAATCCTCCCCTGGCGTGTCGAGGTGGACGACGACCCGCCACCGCCGCCCGTGCCACCGAAACCGAAACGCGAAACGAGGGGCCGGCAAGCAGCAGCAGCTGCAGCAGCTGATAGTCCCGAGCGAGTCACGCCGTGGCTGTTTCGACGTGTGAAAACGCCCGTGCCTGTGTCACGAGTCCCCCATGTGACGCACTCCCAACAAAAGGCGTCCGTCGCCGTCGCGCCGGTCGCGGATCCCAAACGATCCCCACCAAGGCCGCCGGCGTATCACGCGCACGCGGTGCAACCGCACAAGCATCCCAGTGAGGAAAGCTTCCTCGACATGGGTCCGCCGCGGAGCCGCGACAAGCGCCCCCTCGTCGTTTCCGCCATTCAGGTTCAGGTTCACACGCTGCTGAAATCAAAACCGGCCGTACCCGACAAGTCGGACGTAAGCGAGGCGCGGCCAGGTCTCACTCACAGGTCCCGTTCCAAGTGGAGCCTTCGCAGTGCCCGCGACGAGACACCCCGCCCCAGGCCACCACCGCCCCCGGAGACGACTCATCCACCGAGCTATCTTTACCCCGAGCAGTTCCCTGCGCCACCTCCGTATCGTGCGTCTGCCGAGGAGTGTTCTCCCCCATCAGTTCGATCGCGATCACTGCCTCGCAGCCGTAAGCACAGTCCGGCTTTCGATGCACCGCTTCCAGCACTGCCCATCCATCCGGCTCTGTCGAGCTCAGCGGTATCCCGGATCCAGGCAGCGCACAAAGTGTCCAAGGAGTTTGGCGACGCCGTTATGCGCCAAGAGATACGAACAGCGCCCTCGGCGCCGGTCCACGCCCATCTGGATTCTGGATCGACACCGCATGTCGGGAGGCGCTTCATGTCAGCCTCCGAGATGGAAATTTCGCGTAAGTCCAGGGAGCGCATGAGCAAGCATTCCCAAGAGTATGAAGCCCGCCAGAGGATGCTGAGCAAGCCCCCTTGCGGTGCTGAACGATGCTCAGGCGACAGTCGCCGCCGCGCAGCGAGCGCTAACCCGGGACGTCGTCGCAACATGGCTAGGGATGATCGCTGATAACGCAACAGAACTATACTGTACCACTCATATCACATATCGTTTATCGTGCCCAGCCATTCATGGTTTAACTAAATTACACGTTATGCTGTATTCATTTGAAACTATCTGGAAGCCACACCTTGAATGCTTCTCGCTGTTGATAGGAACCAATGTACTTACTAGTCACACAACGTATGTATCGTCGACCCAGCGCTGGGTTGTTAGCTGGATGATTGCGTCTCATTCATTGCAATATACATATATTTCAGGAAAAAACATTGTGGTTCTGAATCTGGGTGTCACTGCAGCCATCTTGGCTCACCAGATCCGTTTGACCATCGTAAATCGCGTGAGCTCTTCCAGTTTAGGCCTCTTTCGTTTCCCGTCTTCGTCACGGTCGGATTCGATCTCATTGGAGCCTCGCTCGCCGATCTCCGAGACTGGTACAGCATCGTCCCGCACGTTGTCCAAAATGTCTTTCAACTCTCGATTGTACTTCTGTATGACGAACACAAGCCATGGATGAGGGTCCGTCCACAAGATATAGATATAGCTCACCCTTTCTTCCTGTCCTTCACCAATGGGATCCCGGCCATAGTCATTGACGACATCCTCAGCCTCGCGAGCCTCCATTCCTGCTCTACGGCGTGTGGCATAGCCCACCAGATAGACACCCATGATTACTTTGATCAAAACGAAACTGGGTGAAGTTTATCAATCATAAGCGCGAACGGGAGAACGAAGGTCAAATATTGTACCACATCCAAAATGTAAAGCCAATGATACTCCACTTCGCCCAGTGGGAGGCGAGTTCCCAGTCAACACGAGTGGAAAACAACTCTTGCCAACCTTCAACTGTCCACCACTGGAAGGCCAGGGAAAAGTCAGGGCCCCACATGGCTCCCGTAGAATGTTCGCGTAGTGCTGATGCCGAGGAGGGGCTGGCAGATGAAGCCAGTAGCGTCACGGCCTGTGTTCCGATTAGGATAGTGAGGACTGCAAGTGGGAGCGATGCAAATCCAAGACGACGAGCGACCACAGGGGACTGATCAACATAACTGTGCTTGCGTGCGCCGAGTCGGCTACCACTTGCAAGGTCGCGGCAAAGTACATCCTTATAGCGTTCATAAACAGACGGACGAATATGGTTGAACTTGGTGATAAAGGCGTGCTTGAGCCAGTCTACGAGGGTCTCGGAGAGCATAACGGTCAGAACTGGCTGTAAAAGCGATACGTGAGCAAGGTTAAATGGGCTAGGGGAGTACCCACATAAGAAATGGTCCATAAAACACTCCCGCCGATCCAACCAAACGATTGTGGAAGAAACATTCCTCCACTAAAATCAAATTCGGAGCCAGAGAGCTCGATCAAATTGCGAAAGGCGACGAAAAAGAGCATAAGACCAAGGCAAAAGCGCTCTACAATATCTGCGGAAGATGTTTAGCATTCTTGCGAATCTTGAAATCAATTGAGGGCACCTGCACAGGTAATCTGGAACAAGTTGTCCTTCTCAAATTTCTTGAACACGCTGCCTTTGATTTCGACAAATTGATTGGACATGAGTAGGGACAAAAGTGCATTGTCATACGAATTTATGGCAACGTTCAAACATAGCATTTGGTATACCATCACCAATGCATGCGTCACTGATGGTCATAAGCATTTATTTCGAGCAAGAGAAGGGTTGGCGATCATACCTGTGTATAGTGTTGCTAAAAGGAAGAATACAACTGGACGGATCGTGTGCGTGGTCAATGGTAATCTTCGAGAGAGCAGGAGAAGGGTAGATCGGGAAAATAGGCAATCGAGAATATCTTGCCCAATGGACGCGCAAAGCCTGTCAGCTATCTGTTTGCAAGCAATTGAGGGTCAGCAAGGACATCGGTAATGCCCTGTTGAAGGGACAGGTGAGGGGCGTACTTCAAGCGCATTGAAGATCACATACAATTTGATCGTGTCCTGGCCGCGAATTGAATGATATATTTTACTCGCATCCGTGAGTGGAATAAGTAGAAGGATTGACAAAGTGAGCAAGAGAGTCCTCAAAATGTCAGCTTTCTGGGAGGGTGGTAGAGATGCCTTCGAGTTTGTAATGGTGCTTGTAAAGAGTCGCCAGACAGCAAGGGTGAAACGTATGGGCTGTACGGTGAATGTGTACAGAAATGAGTCAAAACAGAGGATAAAGCCGAAGGATACGATCTTTCAAGGTGGTCAGGGGTATACTTGACATCGGCAGCTCCAACCCACTCACCTTCTCTATCGCGATTGGGATAGAGAGGAAATTGCTGACGCGCTCCCACTTCAATTCCTGATGAGAGTCAAAATCTGTTACCAGTAATTCCTCTCTCAAGTAATCCCAGAGAGAGAACGGAGGCGTATACACATCAGACTGCTCCGGCGGTAATCTGTACCGCTCTGCATTCGAAGGAGGCGGCGGAGTAGACGTAATCGGGGTGGGCGGTAGAGACGCATACGTGAAAAGCGGCCCATCTTCATCTTCACCTGGACTTGGCGCGCGAAACACGCGCGAATCATGGAGGACGGGAGGATCGCTCACTCTCCTTAGGGGTGCACGGAGAGGAACAGGATGTCGGTGGGCCGGTTGAGACGAAGAGCCGGGCTGGTGCTCTGTGTGCCACAAGTTCAGGTCGTCGTCGGTGTCATTCGTCGATGAAAACGAGATGCTGTGTGAGTTGCTTGCGCTCGACGATCGATGGCGGCGACGTGGCCGGGAACGTGGAACATGAGTGAACTTTATGTCGGAAATGCTAGTACGAATACTCTGACTTGAAGAAGAAGGCGAGGCCGGAAGGCATATAGAGCGGCGGGGAGAGCTTGGCTTTGGCACCATCTGTGGTGTCGAGGTGGGTGGAAAGCAAAGCAAGTTGCCCCTGACGTTGTGGCGGCCCAAACCCGCGCATCACCTTCACTTGAGCGTCCGCGCATCCTCGTTGCATGGGACCCATTCCAGGCCCTTCAAGCCAGAAGAAGAAATCAAGAAATGGGTCAAAGTCTCGTACCCCTCTTCGCTCCTCGAAGGCGAGACGATTGGCTGAAAAGCAACAAATTGAGGCCCTGGAGCAAACCGCTTTGCAATTTGTGCGCGACGCTTTTGCGGTGCTTTCGTGTCATTGATAAACCCAGAATACCACAGAAAACTTGAAGGCCTTTTCTGACCTCCCGATATCGAATCTTACGAAGAAAGGTTTGGACAGTTCTCACTCACACCGTTACGCTCCTCAAATGCAGAACCAGGCCTGAAGAAAGCTTTCTTCGTCGAAATGACAGATGTACAGGCGAAAAGTCTGCCTGTTTCATTAAAGGGCACAGACATCCTCGGTGCAGCGCGCACGGGCAGCGGCAAGACGTTGTGCTTTCTAATTCCAGTTCTGGAAATCTTGCATCGAAGGAGATGGGGTCCTCAGGACGGATTGGGTGCACTTATAATATCACCAACGCGAGAGCTTGTGCGTGCATATCTGGCCATTCACTCCAGCAATTTCATAGCTTTCACCACAGGCGGTCCAAATATTTGACGTCTTGCGGTCTATAGGCGGATACCACAGCTTCTCCGCTGGCATCGTCATTGGTGGGAAGAATCTCAAAGATGAGCGCGACCGTCTTTCCCGAATGAACATCCTTGTCGCGACCCCAGGTCGACTGCTTCAACACATGGACCAGACAGTAGGGTTTGATTGTGACAATCTTCAGTTGCTAGGTGCGCTCTATACAAATGCTATCTCTTGCAATCCTATAATGGCTGCCCAGTACTCGACGAAGCTGATCGCATCCTTGACATGGGTTTCTCGCGCACGCTTTCTGCGCTCCTCGGCCACCTTCCGAAATCACGACAGACCCTCCTTTTTTCCGCCACTCAGACGCAATCCGTTTCCGATCTAGCACGACTTTCCTTGCAGGATCCTATCTTTATCAGCACAGACGCTGCAGCTTCTACGACAGAAGGAAGCACACACCTAGAACTTCCGGCTAGCCTTGAGCAACACTATGCACTTTGCGATCTCGAGTCAAAAATCGACATTCTCTGGTCGTTCATCAAGTCTCACCTACAAAACAAGGTCTTGATATTTCTTTCCTCTGCGAAGCAAGTGCGCTTTGTCTTTGAGGCCTTCCGCCGCCTGCACCCGGGCATGCCGCTGCTACACCTACACGGACAACAGAAGCAACACACGCGCCTCGACGTGGTAACTCGTTTTGGCCGTATGCAGCACGCAGTGTTGTTTGCCACGGATCTTGCAGCACGGGGTCTTGATTTCCCTTCTATTGACTGGGTCGTGCAAGCCGATGCGCCGGAGGATGCTGCGACTTACGTGCATCGAGTAGGCCGCACGGCTCGTTACGCGAAAGGCGGTCATGCGCTGCTTCTACTGTTGCCCAGCGAAGAGCAAGGCATGCTCGAGGCGCTGAAGGCGCGTGGGATTGAAATTCCGAGTATCAAGATCCGTGCAGGCAAGACGGTTTCCATCTGCGACCAGTTACAGCGCCTTGCGTTCCAAGACCCTGACCTCAAATACCTCGCCCAACGGGCACTGGTATCATACGTGCGGTCCGTGCACCTTCATCGCGACAAGTCGATATTCAAAGTCGAGGGATTACCTGTTGAGGCGTTCGCGGCTTCGTTGGGACTTGCTGGCGCGCCCAAAATCAGATTTTTGAGTCGTGCTCAGGCAAAAGAGCGCAAGAATGCGCCACGTACACTCCCCACGCCGCAGTCTGAAGACGAGGCGGACGTGCACAGTAGTGGTAGCGACGATGGCACTGGGGAAGGTGACGAGCGCAGTACTGACGACCAAGACACGGACGCCTCGCAAGATGAACTTCCTCCGGTGGAGAAGCAAGGAAATGCGACAAAGGTGTGCTCTCAGGCTCGCTTTTTCATACATGTTTCAACGGTGACTAGACCCGCGTCCGCACAAAATACGACCGCATATTTGAGCGCAAGAACCACGGCGTGCTCTCAGAGCATTATAATAAACTCGTTGATCACGCTTCGGAGGCCTCTGTCTCGGATGAGGATTTCATCACACTCAAGCGTGCTGATCACGACCTCCCTTCCACCTCAGCAACCCTTCCTGTCGAAGAAAACACGTCAAATCGCCGGCGGCGAGCGATGCAGAGCAAGAAGGGGCAGCTCAAGTACGGTGGCGTTGGAACGCATCTCGTTTTTGACGATGATGGGGTCGCCCATCAGGTACTCGAGATGAAAGCGGTGGAGGAAGTGTTCGGCGGCGATGCGAAGAGTGTGGCGCTGGAGGCGGGACGGTCGTTTGGTGAGAAGGAGCGCATGAAGATGAATGAAGTCGACAGAACGGACAAAGCCGAGGCGAGGGAGAAGCGGAAGGAGAAGAAGAGGAAACGAAAGGAAGCAGCGCGCGCTGTGGGTGTTTTCCTGCCTTCTACCTATTCCTTTCTTTCTTTTTGCTGACCTGGAACAGGAAAGCTCAGACAATGAGGGCATGGATGGGCCTACACTTGCGAGTGCGGAAGCCGACGATGATGGTTTTGTCTCCCCAGAGTTCGACCTACGGTCGGCGTCTGACTCGGAGCACGTCACTACTCCTCCACAGAAGAGGCAGAAGTTCGCGACAAAGAGCCGGGAACATCTTAGGGAGTCTCAACCTACCGCGCTGGCGGATGAAGAGGCTCTTGCATTGACACTGTTACGTGGGCGATGACAAGTCAGGGGCTAGAACCGCTCGATGCGCAGCACTAAATTGGCACGTTCGCGCCCGCCTAAAGTATTGTGAGGCCATCCACCACTACTGTAGTGATTCTAGCATCATTGCAACTGTAGCTCCAGAACGATTCGCAGATTCCATCGTATTCAAAAGTCCCATAATACTGTACCTCGAAGTATACTGCGAACTAATTATATGATCGGCGGTGTGTAGGACAATTGGTGTCGACAGAATGCTATGAAAAACGGTCGCCAGCCTAAGAGGACATATATCATTCGCACAATTGTGGAGGTTGGTCATGAGTAACTATCACCACCGCGAGTACTGGCACTGCACAGGCCTCCAATCATCTGGGTCAGTCGAAACTTGATAGATATAGAGAAACCCACTTCCGTACGGTAGTCAAACCGATCAGGAATATAAGCGTTCCTTGGCTCCTTTCCCATGCAGCCCATGTTCTCATCAGAAATCGTCACGACAGGAGCTATTTTATATAAAGAGCTAGTCAAATTGCACCGGAAGTAAATACGTAACACGTAACAGAACCTACGAGTGCAGAATATTGCGCAAGAATGAATAGCACGCAGACACAGGTGATTCTCTGAGGAAACAAATCCAACTAGGTCAAAGAGTGTCAACCAGCTCACACGTAATATGTATGAGGGGCAGATGCATCGCACTTGCACGCGTGGATACCGTTCTTGCCTTGGCGTTTACTGTACTCTGTCAGCAATTGATGTACTTCTCGGAGCTAGCCCATCTCATACGTGTTCCTGATCAGCGAAGGGTGAGCGAGGCACAGAATGCGTACCTCAACGCCGCTCATCAACAATGGGATACTGTGTACCATCAATGCAATGGGGGAGTTTCAAAAAATTTGGTAGATTTTTTAATTATTCCACTGGCACACCAACACAATATCAAAAAATTTCGATCGCCCAGAGTCCCTTCGACAGCTTCAAGTTGACCGACTTGCAGATATGCCTTTGACTTTTGGAGACATGGAGAAGAATAGAATGGGGGCACCGTCGATCAATTATAGTACCAGGGGTGCCGGCTCAGGACCCCTGGACTCCTAGAGGAATGCATCCGTCTTGGGAAAAGCATCCGTGAAAAAAATAATTTAGAGTTGCCCCACGTCGTGCGCAGCCACACTTTTTTGAAATTGTATAGTGCGATTCGGTGTGCATAACTGTACGACGGTTGTCGCCACACAGCGTGTAATCGGCGAATCGGGGCCGGCGGAGGAAGCAGGGGGCCCGGGGCTGTCTCCCCTGGGATTCAACCTACGGGTTGGCGGGTGACTCTGAGCACTACACGTCGATGCACCTCCGCAGAAGAGGTAGAAGTTACCCGAGAAGGAGCCAGGAATGTCTGCAGGAGTCTCGACGGACTTACAGTAACCGAATATTACCGCGCTGGTGGATGACGAGCCTAGTTACTAGAGCTTGCATTGGCGCTGTTGCTGCGTTGTACATGGGGTTGCCAGTTGAACTAACAAATCTTTGTATCTCGGCTGTGCGGTGTGGGTGTTCTTGTTGCCATGTCTTCAAGGTCTTTCGAATGAATGAGAGACGATGGACAATAGCCATGGGAATACGAGCCGAACCTCCACGAGGGGGAAAGTCACTTACGTACTGTCATGTATAGCGGCTGACAATCGCCACCTCAAGTACTTCAGAAGTGTACTATGCCTACATCGGAATCCGGAGTCGCTCTCTCGATAGGTCGATTGTGCTCAGGTCCCCGCTGGGCCGCTCTTACTCCTCTCGAATTCAAACTCACGCGTCCATCGGCTTGCTCTTGCAGCCTTGCTTCAAACCTTTCATATGAAATATTGTAAGAATATCTACTACCACTATTGTGATTCTGTATCTACACTTGCGTCGGTTGTCTCCTCAGAAAGATCGGCAAATGCCATGATTTCTACCGGATGGGTTGTTCGACGAGACTGCGAACCAACACCAACAGTATCTTGCTTCCACGCCCTGGCGGTGTGTAGCACAATTCGCGTCGAAAGAACGCTATGAAGAACAGTCGCCAGCCTAAGAAGACATATATCTTCAGCAGTCGTGCAGGGTTCACATCATGACTTACTGTGCATTTCCAACCCACGCCCGTGTATCCTAGGCATTTAGGGTTCAACAGTGGGATCGCCACATGATTGTGGAAATCAGACTCACGGAGACACCCAGCGCCAAAGCAAGGACAGAAAGATGAATAACTGCACGCAACCCGTTCAGAACCACATTATGAAGGTAAAGAGAGGTTCTCACGAAGCATGAGGATGAAATACACGATCCCTTTACCAAACGTGAGCGTTAGCCACTCCAAATCAGAATTGAAGAAAAAACCAAAACACTGTACCGTCGACCCAAAGCATGTTTAGCAATTTTGTTCTCGATTGCCTCGGGATCTCATTCCGGATCCGGAGGACTTTGTACAATGTCAGGGCCAGCACAACTACTCGATTTCAGTCAAGAAAATTGTAATTGTCCTGGACAATGGGACGAACCAGCTTCGAACACCATTATGATAAATAATGGCATGAACAACAGTCGGTTGTTCACCGACGCTTGGCAACGCTGCACATTGCTCAAGGTGGAGAACGGCACCACTTAAAGCCAAACCGAGCGTCAAATTGCAACTTGAAGCTTGAAGGGCGAAGCAGAACAACGCACCGACATCCATGACCATTGCACGCATGCCTACCGCGATTACTGGCACCATACAGGCCTCCAATAATCTGAGTCAGTCGAGATATAATGGATAAAGAAAACCACTGCTGTACAATTGTTAAAAAGATAAGGAATGCAAGCACCCCTCGGCTCTTTTCCCATACAGCCCATGTTCTCATCACAAATATGACTAGTAGACGGCTGAGCAGCGTGATCATCAACAACGATTAAAGACGCACTCACGTTCTGAAGATATGACTGTCACGGCACATAGACACAACGTAATGTTGTTCAGCTTGTTCGCCAACTACCCGAGTCATCAGCACGATTTTTGGAACTAGTCGAACTGACACGGCGCACCGGAACCAAATACGAGATAGAGGATCCGAGTGCAGGGTACCGGGCAAGTGTGAATAGTGTACGGACATAGGTTATTCTCCGTCGGCGCCAGAGGAAATCGAACTATGTTAAGGCGAACATCAGTCATCCCCCTGATCAGAGAGGCATAAGAGAGGGACAAAATACATACCTCTTCGGTAGCCGTCAAGCCCCAGTCATAGAACTGTACCCGATGAACCGAATGGGCTGGTGTCAACTATCTCGCAGGCACATGTCATGTAACTTTGCCCACTTACAAGCAGCGCTGAGCTTGCTACTAAAAAAATCAGAGGAGAATCAGCATCTCGCAGCGAGGGATAACCTAGGCACACGCCATGGTGGCAGTCATACCTAATACATACTGGGAGAGCGAAGGAAAAGGAAAATATACAAGAAAGGAATGATCAGCTCCCTTTGATGCTCTACATACTGTGCTGAGATACGCACGGAGCTGAACCGCAAATGACGCAGGCATCGAATGAAATCATCCACTGCCACCTTCGGGTCTTCTTTCAAGCTGGCTTCAATCAAGGCTTCAACAATTATTGCACTTGACATCGGATCACGTGCCCCGACACGAACTGGGGAGTCAGCTGCTTGGACGGTGGACGGCTAGCGTATGCCACTACAGCGGTATGGAAACCCTTCGACAGCCGACCGAGTTAGAGAGAGAGGCCTTTGGCTTGAGGAGGAGAAGATAGAATGGGTAGCGTCAGTCAAGGCGCCAGATACTAGAGAGCCAGCCTAAATACTCCTCTAACCCTGAGAGTGCATCCCGTCTTAGGGAAAGCGTCGAGAAATCTGCAGAAGAATTTGTAGTTAGAGTTGCCGCGCGGGACTATCTTGTGCCGTGCAAGGTCTGGGTCAGGCGGAGCCAGCTTGATTTTGAAATAACGTGTGGCACACGTATTTCATAAAAATGTTGGCTCCGCCCTCTTATGGCTGACCGGCTCCCCCGTTCGGACGGACCCCTCGTTCGGACAGTCACACAATGGTCACACACTCAGTGCATTTTATATCAAAAAAAGGATTGGAGTATGTTTATACAATATACAAGATGTATCAAGTTTCATAGCGATTGAGTAAATATTGAATGAGTAAATGTGGGGTGTCCGAACGGTCAGCCATACTAGTACAGTATACAGGAGTGCGGGGTTCGAAGCAATACAGTACGTTCAATGAATAGCGTTCCTGAAAAGTCCACAGCACGTAATTGACGAATCGCGCAGGCGAGGCTAGCGGAAGGAGTGCCTGTGCGCACGCTCCGTCCCCTTCGCCACTTCGTGCAGTGCGTGGTGTGTAGCTGAGGGTGCGTAAGCCTCAGGGGAATATGCCATGCGT
Source organism: Russula brevipes (assembly GCA_022496215.1). Lineage (NCBI taxonomy): Eukaryota > Fungi > Basidiomycota > Agaricomycetes > Russulales > Russulaceae > Russula > Russula brevipes. Next base: position 170,925 of record WTXF01000004.1, on the reverse strand, counting down.
GAAAACTTGGAAAACTCTCATATAATATATAGCTTGATTTATAATCACATTTCGCTGCGGGGCAAATTATTAAGGAAATCCATTGACTCTCGCGCACATTTCAATTGCGGAAGATAACATAACTTGCGATTTCTTGCGCCAACAATATAGTTATCATATTATGTAACTGCAAATCAGTTGGCGCGTCTAGTGCTAGTTTCATAGCATAACAGATCCACTAAGGTATAGTATTGTAGTGGGTGATCTACACATAGGGACCGAAACCGGATAACTACGAGGACACTCGTAAGGACTAGGGCTACATCGCAACAGTAGATGGTCATGTCGTCGTATCAGGGTAACAACTACTTTTCAGTCGGTGTTCCACATAGGCACGAGGCAACTATGCGATAAACGGCGGCGGCTCATAGTCCTTCGCAAAGTGATCGCCCTCGGGCTACTTGCGCACGGCAGAGTGCCATCTCAGTCGGCATGGCGACAAGAGATGCAACGAGGATACCTAGTGAGTCGGCTAAACCGATCGCTCCCATCTTGAATGCTCGCTCTTGTGCCTCTGCGGGTTCCTGCCCCGCACGGAAATACGCGTTCACACTACGGAGGGTGAATTTTGATAGATATCTTGAGAGAGATAGAATGCTTACTACGAAAGCCCCCCACATATTCCCTCGATACTTATGAGGAGAAACACGAGACCCGGAGCCAGAGATTCTGGGAAATACCCCAGCGCTGACTCTGACGAAAGTGCAATTAAAAGGAACCCTTGGATGATTGAGGGTATTGGAATTGCGCGGGTTGGAAGAGCTGGCAGCCCAAGGGATAGGGATGAACGAGAGAGAAATACAGTGCTTTGATACACGAGCTAACCAGGTAAATTTAGAGACCGACCAACGAGGTAGCACGGAGCGCACCTGCCAGAGAGGGTAATAATCCCGAATAGAGTGAACAATATGACCAAAAACTGGAGATGACTCTAGTGTGGGAACGGGATAGACGAGTGTAGGAGCAACGCCCTGGTTGATGGTATATTCGAACTTTACAAAGTGCACAATGAATTGAATGAAAAATAATAGTAGAGGAGCAGAAACGTACCAAATATACAGAAACTATGTGGTCTCAATCGTGAGTCATTCAGCGCAACGGACGCATCGCAGAACACTTACATAGCGGCAGCATGTAGCGCGTTAGCATAGGTTTGAGGAGTTGCCACTTATCCGCAATAGATAGTGCCTTGGTCTTGAATGGTGTATTCCCGGCCCCTGCCATGCCAGAGTCTTCCTCTGACACGGGTAATGGAGTGTATTCTGATGTAGGCGGCGGGGGATCCTCAATATCCGGAAGTACAAGGGTGGAGAACGCATGGGGGCGCGGTAGAAGCAGAAAATATGTGAGTGGGATGACGAATGGTAGAATCTTGGGTACACGACGAGATTAGGGACCAATTACACCACTCAAGGAATTGGGCGTACTGAGGACAGACCAACGCCAATGCGCACACCCAGCCCGCGAATCTCCCACCAGAGAAACGCACCTACAAGCCCTGCGGCACCGGTTCCAGAGGCGAAGTATCTGGTTATCTGAGTTAGGAATGTGCGTCGAATGTAGGATGATGACCCACCCGACGCTGCGTCCCGCAATCGAGGGAGGATGATACGTTGTCGAGAGCTGTAGGAACGTCAATTCTCCTAGGCCTATATGTTGATTAGGACAAGTATGCCAGTGTTGTCCAGCGGGCTCACCTGATGCCAATGACGCACAGCCAATGCCGAACAAGCGTGGGGAGAGCCCTTCGGAAGTAGCAACAACCTGAAAGGGTCAGCTTAGCGACACGACTAAATACAAATGGTGACCTACAATCATCCCTGTGACGCTAAGAAAACAGCAGCCTATGAGACGGCGCACGTAGCGTATTCGACCTTTGAGGATGTACGGCCAGCTGAATTTCGCCACGATACTTGGAGCGATGTTCCAAAACGCAATAATCCCTTTAGGTGTAGATGGAGGCACGAGGTCGAGAGCGGCAGAAAGGATGATGACATATAGGACTACATATTCATAAGAATATTTCCTGGCGTGCGCACCACATGGAGTACTCACCGTTGTTGAACATGCCAAAGAGAAAGAAGGAGAGACTGAGGTGTACGAGGTCCTTCCGCTGCCCTGAGATAATGCTAGGTTAGTATGCTTCGTAGAAGGGCCTAGAGAGAACAGCAGAAAACGCGGTGACCACACCCGCAGCCGTGGTGTTCCTAAGATGCGCCTCCATGGCACCTTGGAAACGGATGAGGTAGGGGACACTTTGTAGGCAGACCATACAATGCGGGAAGGTATCGATGATTGCGAGCAGAACACCGCCTGCGGAGGTAATACAGACGATGGGTGGGGCGTACACTCACGGGACATTTCGGTGATGTTGTTATCTTCGCGTTCCAGGAGCATCCGTTCGACCTCCTCTTCGTGTGTGTGTTCGGGGGTAGAAGATGTGTTCTGGCGTGTTCCGTGGTCCATGTTGTCAGGTGCAGAGAAGGCAGGAAGCTCGAATTGTTCCGGCTCTACGGGCATATGGGACGCCCACCAGCACCAGGAGGGGACGGCAATACTACAGTCTTGGCCGTCTCAGGCGGTCGTATTTCCTTTCCACCACCCCTCTCCAGGCCACGTGTTTGGGGCGCTCTCCTCGGGCGATGCTCTCTCCGTTGACGGCCAACCATCGCATCGCGTACATTCGCTGTCTCTCGCTCAACCGCACGCGCAACTTTGCATCTGCTTCCAATGGTCTACCTCCAAAATTTGCGAGGGCCATGTCAGAACTGGCGCCGGAACCCGACGAAACCCTTGAAGGGGGACATTCACTCGCCACATCTCTAAATCACTACTTCAGCCTCCCTCCCCTTCCGCCCACCGAAGACTGGGTGAACCGCATTCCATGGGGAGTGCCTCGCGTGCGCGGTAGAGTATCGATTAGTGCTCCCGCGGCTGCTGTACGCGTAGCGCAAAGTTTTGTGAACTCAAAGAAAACCATAACTGGAAATCCCAAAGTCATCATCGAGGCATTTCCAGGTGCGCGGAATCTCATTACTGCAGTGGCGCTCTTCTTACATCCCAATCTAGGACCAGGTGCCCTGTCCAGGGCTCTCCTAACTCTTCCCCCATCACAGCTAAAGAGACTGATCATCTTGGAAGATTATGAGCCTTACCTAGAGCATCTCCGCGTACAGCTCCCCTCTTTTCTGCCTTTTCACATCATTTATGTGCTATTTATTAGCCACTGGCCCAAGCAGACCCTCGCGTGCGTGTTGTGTCTCAAAGCGGCTTCGCATGGGAGACGTACTCTCATTTGATAGAAAGCGGAGATCTCGATGTTGATATCGCCCCATGGGAAAATCGTACGTCTGTCCCCGCCCCAAACCCGAAGAAACACTCTTACACCGGTGCAGTCCATCCCGAGTTGCATTTCGTCACCCATATACCTCACACTATTCCCGGTGAACAATTTGTGGCCCAGCTTTTCCGAGCCATTCCTGCAAAGTCTTGGCTGTTTAAATACGGCCGCATGCCCATGAGTTTCATACTTCCCGACGGGGTTTGGCAAGTAGGTTGTCCTGTTTTATTTCTGGCTTGTTCTAGATCACCCTTCGCATCTTCCAGAGATTCTCCTCACCACCCGAGAGCAGAAGGCGATGTAAATTGAGCGTAATTGCGGAGGCATCATCTCATTCTTTCTTTCTCTCCCACCCGAAAAGCTCTCTCCGTTCCCTGACCACTTTCACCCCACAACAAATGCTTCTCGCGTTCCAAACTCTACTGCGCGGCCGGAGGCCAGGCGTCGCGGGAGCCCATTTCTCGCTGTGAATATCGTACCACATGATCAGCAGGTTTGTCATGTACGAACCCACGCGCCGCTGTTGTTGAATTCAGCTGTTGGTAATGCAGGTCATAAAGAAGGGCGAGATGGACCAATGGGACTACATTCTTCGCAGATTATTTGTCCTGAAATCGACGCAATTGCGTAGAGCGATGAGCTCTCTTGCCCCAGGAGCCGAAGTTCTTCTTGATACCCTTACGGACGAGAAGCTCCCTCCGGAGCAGCGCGTCGACGTTCGCTTACCCGTGAAGGATCTAACAGTTTCGGACTGGACCCTCATCCAGCGTGCGTTTGATGCCTGGCCCTTTGCCCCAGATGTACGCCATTCTTTTTTACCAATGTGCCAGGTTGCTAGTTGAACTCATTGGCTCTACGCACACAGAATTTGGACATCGATTCATTCTCCATCGACGATCGGGAGTAGCGGTATCATGTTCCATCAATGCCAACTTCAGATCGACGTGTAATGCAGGACATCAGTAGGACACCTTGTGTGCTGAGTTGTTGGAAACATAACAATAGTCCGTAAGGCAGTACAAAGACTCAGTTGGTAGATATCTCATCTGGGAGGTTTTGTCCTGCTGGCGGTGAAGGAGGCCAATCAATAGGACTGCCTTCCTGTGTGTCATTTGAGTCAGCTATTAAGTACCACAAGGAGGTGAGGCTCAACTTGTGTAGTAATCACTTCAGTTGCTTGAGACTCTTGCTGTGAGTCCACGGCGGTCATGGTCGCTGCCTGTGAAGTTGGGGTATCCACATCATGGGACTCCGCCATCTCGACATCCTGCGATTCCCCGGTTTCGGACACAACAACGTTACGGTCCTCGGACGAGACGGCTCCGCCCTTTTTACGAGAGCGCTTATCTTGTTTCTCCTGTGCTGGAACCGCCGGCAGCCCGAACAGCGTCGTCTGCTTCGTGTTATCCCTCTTCTGTCCTCGTCCGTTCGCCGCGCCTGTTATGTCCATTGCAAGTTACGCATAAGCATATTCAGCATGCCCCTTTTTTTAACGATAAACGTCCGCGACAGACCTTTCCATTTTCCGGTTTCGGCGGCCTCGGCCTTATCGAAGAAGCTTTCGCTCTTGTGCAACGACTTGTTGTTCGGGCCATCTCGTGCGAAAGGATTCCGCAAACCGTCCGCTGCGCCGCTAGGCTTTTTTGCGAACGGGTTCGCCTCTGTTACGAAGAGGGGGTAAGTTTCAAAACCAGCGGAGACCCAAAAGGCAAAAGGCAAAAAGATGGGAGGAGGGGAGATGGACGGACGCACTCGGCCTTGATGACGGTCGTGCTGTGAACTCGTCGTCGTCGACAGCCGCACGTCGCTTTGCACTGTCCACTTGCGCGGCCCCCCCGCCGTGCGCAACGTCACCGTCTTCGTCCACCCACTTCCGCTTGCTCTCGCCGTTCACCGCCGCAGCCGGCACATAGTCTTCGTTCGGAGGCGGGGGCGGGGGCAAACTCGGGGTAGCGCGCGCGAGTCCCGGCCGATGCACCACCGCAGGCGGGCCAAAGTCCTGGAAGGCCTTCGACCCCCCCGCGCGCGGAACGTCCGCCGGCGGCAGGCGCGGCGGTAGCACGGGGTCGTAGTCCCGCGCCCAGTCCCGCCGCCGCTGCCGCCGCTCGCCGCGCGCGATGCGGTCATCCTTGAGCGCCTGCATCTTCTCCTGCAGGCCGATCAGGCGGTAGAACCCGGCGACCTTCACCGCCATGTCGAAGGACGAGGCGTGGTGCAGCATGCGCGCGAGCTCGAGGGCCCGCGGGAGCTTGTCGTTCTTGCAGGCCGTCTGGATGAGCTGGACGAGCTCCTTGTCGAGCGCGAGTTCGCGCGCTAGGATCTCATCCGGGACGTCCTCGTCACCGAGGGCATCGCGAGTGATGTGGAGGTGCATGGATTCCGGGCAAAGCTGGGGGTGTCATTAGTAGCTCGGACATTGATCAGTGGGTTTTACACCTACTGCTCCTCTAGTGGCGCATCTTTGGGATCTTTGCCACGGAAGGGCAGTCTCACAGGTAATTCCTGGATAAGGGGCCTCGGGAACGTCGGGTGTTCTTGTCGACCCTTCAGGATGAGACACATGAAGGTGTCCTCACTAAGACCAACGGGCCAGTATGACTCGTCCTTCCCTTGCCTCCGGTCTAGTTTGTCGGTGTCCAGTATGCGCACCCACGTCCCCCGAAGTGGGATCCTGAACCGGGGCATCAAGTACATGACACCGGCGGAGTCGTACACACAGGTGCCTAGAGAACAGCCAAAGGTTGAGAAGGAGAGCGCGATATCAAAGACGAATTACACACGCCCTCTTCTGAGATTCCAATCCACTTCAATGTATGGCCTTTTCGTATGGGAAGCTTGCGGTTCTGCAATACGCACATATCTTCAAAGTCATACAGGGTACCCATCAAGTTCTGCGAGCCTGGAATTTACCATCAACAATATGCCCATACGTTCGTCGAGCGTTCGCACTCACCATCCATGGTAGTGGAGCCATCTCGCTGGACGACAAAAATCCACTCTGGCCCAGCCACCATACTAACGAAGTCACCGTCCAGCGCAACTGAGCACCGCTCGATACCCGTGCCACTGAGGAAGGTAAGTTCATTATCGCTTGTTGCAACCACGACATTGCCATTCCCTTGCATGTCGCCGTCAGAGGGCGTCCGCATTGATCTGGATGACATAGGCCCGCCAGCCGCAACGCCAAGTACGCGGCCTTATCACTAAGCTCGTATGTCCACTCGCCCTGCGTTGCCCAATTGCCATAAGGTTTGTATACAACGTGCGCTGAATGCTCATTTTCGGGTTGGCATGCGTAGACAGCCCCGCGCGGTCCTGAGAGGAATCAGTTTCGTTCATTTCGCCAGAGCTACACTCACCGAGCGCCGCGAGGTCATATTTAAAGTTGTCGGTGAAGTGATATGCTTTTCGAGCAGAGCGATCATGGAATTCTACGTTGATGATGTGATGCGTGTCTTGATCTGTCACTTCAATGACTCCAATCATGTTATACGCTGGAGCAGACACGAGGTCAATTCCTATTTGTTTCGCGTCAACTTGACCTACCGAGGTAACGCTTTCTGTTCTCCATCGGAGTGGAACCTGGTTGGAAGGCTGGTTGCGCCTTCGTTACACTTACTGCGAAAAAGGTCAGGACACATTGTGGGATGCGACATGCCCATACCCATCTCCTTTACAAACGCATTTCCGTTATCCGCCTGAGCGCCACGTCATCCTCCAATCCATCACCAACGTCATCCAGTATCCAGTCCTCGTTCTCGAAATCGTCGGCCGCCCCTGGCCAGCATCTTCGTTGGCCTGTTGGTCGGTCTTGTGGACGATAGTATCATCGTCGAAAAGCGTCGGCGTGGGCCCTCGTCGTAAGGGGCGTGTCAACCCGGACGAAGAAACGGAAGCCACCGGACTTGGCGAAGAGGAGGGAATTGGGTCAGACCAACGATAAAGAGAGCCAGCAAAATCGGTCCATGCGAGAAGGTTCCTGGTCGGGGAGAAGGCGATTTGTGTCACAAATTCTGTAGAGGCATTTGGGAATCTGAAAACCAAGATCAGGAAAACTCATGCGAAGTACCAATAGTACCTACGTGAAAAGTAGCCTTCGTGTTTGGGTTGACCAAATGTGCACATCCTTGTTCGTTGATGAGGCCAGATATACACCATTTGGAGATAGCGCGAGCGCATAGATTGTACCAGTCGAAGAGTTGTTGCTAAAAGTGGATGTCTTGGTCCAGGAATCACGAGCGATGGTAACAATGTCTGAAGGCAATACCCTTTAGTACACAAGAGCGACCATCTGAACAAAGGGGCAAGTACCGTGAGTACGAGATGCCACGACGAAATACTGGCCAGATGGATGCCAGATAGCAGAGCAATCATAAGCGAAGTCCCGCGAGCTATACTTGATATCAGAGAACGCCAGGGATTTAGAGCTCCGTCGGGCAACGTACTCTTTGTCCTTGACAGCGGGAATGATGCCATCTATGAGCTTGACCTGCCTGGGCTCCTGTTGAGTGAGATCCCACACAATAATTTTTCCATCTGCACTACACGAAGTCTGAAAGTAACTGTCAGAGGGCACCATGCGTAGAGCTACGAATGAAGGGCGCACGAGCAAAGACCCAGATGGTTCCCATGTCACTTTCCGTACAACGTCATTGTGGCCATTGAGAATCGACATGTTGACGGTATCTTCAATGTCAATGACTTTGATAGTAGCTTCACTGGTGGGACGCTATGAAGGGAAGGTGATCGGAAATAGAGACGCGACTCACTCAGACGAGACGGCAACCCGTTTCCCTGCAGGATCTATGGCAACGCACCGAATGCACGCTGCGGCAGAGCTGGTCACCACTGCCTCCATATCTGGGTCCCCTGCTTTATACTGTCGCACATCCGAATCCTTGCTTCCGGAAAACCACGCATTGTTCTGCTCATGGGTCAGCAGGACGCGCAAGAGCAGAGAAAGGCGAGCGTACGCTAGCAGCTAACGTCATGATGGACTCCCCAGCCTCGATTGCGGTGGGAGGTTCCTGGTCCTCTCCTTCATCCGTCTTCCATAATCGAACGATGCAATCGTCGCCACCAGTATAACAGAAGCTGTACAAAACGGTCGGTGAGGAGCGATACAGCCGGAAGGAAGCACAACTCACGCTCCGTCCCTGGAGAACGTCAGAATTGTATATCCGGGAGAGTGGGCTAGATTAATCGCGGCCTTGGCGTTGGACATGGTGCCCTTGGGGCGTAGGTATTGTGGATCGCGACACTTGAGTCTGACCAACGCGTCGTGACGGACGCGATTAACGAGACGCGCTCGTGGCACGTGATATCACGCTTGTCACAATACTGTCACATGTGCATGTGACGCGTCACGGGCCTGGCCCCCGGAAATAGCGGTTCTTGTCGAGCTTGTTCTTGTCGACGAAGTTCTTGGAAGCCTCTGGGCCCTTTCAGTCGCAGTTGAAGGACCAGGGCACTGCCGATCACCCATGGTCGAAATTAAATAGTTCCGCAATTCCGCAGAGCCCGGGACCAAATCGTGAGAAAGGATCCGGGTTTGTTACCAAAAAAGGCAATCTGGTGCAAGTTGAAAAGAGGGCGAGGGGTGTCAGGAAGGCGGCCTCGTTGCATAAAGATTATAGCAATCAGCCTTCCTCCGATATCTCAGCTTGGCCCATATTCCAGTAATCGTAACCCGTCTCTTTGATCCTCACATTCTACCATCATGTCTGCCCCTCAACATGAGGTCCTGGGCTCACTGCTTTTGCGTTCTAGTACTCCTGGTTCGCACTTCATTTTACCTCGCTTCAGCTGAGCGTGTGCTAAACTTTCCATCTCGGCCATCGCAGCTCCCGAGGAAAAAGGTACGTGGACCTCATCTCTTGTGTTAGACGCAGAACTGAGTCCTTGAAAAGTACTTGTGTTCCTCGAGCAGCAGTTGAGGTCAGAGGGCGCATCGTCTGCCAAATCCAGGCTTGAGGACGAATTCGGGTCCAACATTAATGGCGGCGATGAGCAGGAGGATATGGCTTCTGATGTGCAAGAGGGCGCACAATCGACCGTTGGCTCGCTTGTCCACCATAATGGTGTCGTGCGTCGTCTCTATCCCACTTCTGGGAGTGCGCACAGACCTGACCACTCCACCACTCCACTACATCCACTACTTTAGCATGAACCCGGGCCGGACGACGAACCTGGTCCCCACTACGAGTCTTATGGATCGTCGTGGGGCAACTTTGGCCCATTGCCCCCGGAGAGCGCATTTGGCGAGGTCTGTCTTATTCTGGCACGGCATCTGCTGTGCGATCGACAATGGATGCTGATGGCTTTGTTATAGCCTATTCACGCAGCGGGGATCCCGCTCCCGACTTCCGTTGCTTCTCCGTCTGTAAAAGCCCGGACTTCCCGCCCCGGATCCCGTGCCTCTGCGTCACAAAAGGCACCTTCAATGCTCTCTCGCACACAAAAGGAAGTTACCTCGGCTCTCGAAGATACCGCCATGGTCAGTGAGCCCCACATCTTCTGTGAGACCTTTATTGACCCTCTCGAAAAGAAGTCCCCCAAACCCAGCAGCCACGCTGGTTTGACCCGCGATTCTCGTTCTCCTCCCCCCCGCTCTTTTGCCTCTCCCACTCCGTCTGCCCATTCACGTGCGACCCAGAAGAGTCGCGTAACCGAGAAGCAATCCACTGCATATCCCCCGCTGCCCCCGAGTGGGACGCAGAGCAATATTGGCAGCGCATCGGCTGTCAAATATCAACGCACATACTCACGTGCGCCATCGCTATCCCCATCAGACTCTCCCTCCCAGATGAAGGCACAGCGCAACGCTGTCAGATCCGTAGGGAGGGAACCTTCCCTACCTCCTGTCCCCCCTTCAGATGGCGATTCCCAGGCCGAGGGCGATCCCAGGCTGGGGTACTCCCAGCAGAGCGGAGATAGTGAGTTCCGTTCATCGGGTTTTCATAAGCTGATGTAGCATATTAAGCGCGCTCTCGGGCTGCTGGTCCGTCCATTGTCTCCAATGGAAATGGTCGGGCGCAGCGACCATTCTCTCCTTACCGTAATGGGCCAACTGAACAGGACCTTCTTCATGCCATGGTCCACGGCCTTAGTCTGGACATAGCTGGCCATATTAACGGTTCTTCGTCCAAGCAGTCTCATGGCGGCACACCTCGGGCCCTCTCCCCAGGTCCTGATGAGCTCGACGAGGAAGAGACAAGGCTGGTGGAAAATGTGTTAAACCAAGGCAACAGGACACCCCGTACATCATATGCAGCAACTTCGGTCCTTGAGCCAACCCAGTTCGCCCATTATCACGATATGAATCTGTGCATTCTATTACATCAGCTGGACGACCCGAGCCAGCATGAGGTCGTGAAGAAGGCTGTACGGAAGGCCGTCAAGTCTCGGGTAAAGCAACTTGGCATGAAGTATGACAACGAGGTATGCCCTACGTTTTTCCCGGCGGACATGCTGCGAAAGCATGCCTGATAGCTGATGTTACGTAAAGACGATTAAGCAGTACCGGAAGTCATTCCATGACCATGACCCAAGCGTACATTTACGCCCCGACTACCAGCCTCCCCTTTCACCTGAGGTTCGTGGCGCTAGCCCTCTCGTTCATTCCGCTATGCCCTCCCACTCATACTGTCGTTATCAGGAGCCCCCAGAATGGGCCAAGGAACTCCAACGTGGAGTATTCCTGCTCACCCAGAGAGTGGACAGCCTGGGGCCAAAGATCGACAGCATCAAGGTCCCACAGCAACCTATGTCGCCGATGGACGAGCGCCAGTATTACACGCGCGAACAGGTTCCTTCAGAGATGTATACCCAGACGCCGTTGACGCAAACAGTCAACATCCAGACGCATCCAACAGGCACGGTTGGCGATGAGTCTATGTTCCAGCCTGCTACTGACCTCCATATTGCGGAATCAACACATGGGCAAACTTTACCGGGCTCTATGCATCACCACGACGGATCGACCCACGGTATGACAGAGCAAGAGGAGTATGAAGACGATGAAACTGAACATGGACGTGACCGTTATGCCCCGGCCTCGACCCAAGGCGATACCCACAACCGTGGGCTCAGCGAATACACCGTTAATCGTGACTCTCCAGGCCAGCAATTCCTTGAGGAGGAATTGTATAAGCTTCGCGTCCGGGCGGGTCCTGGAAGCCAGTCCGGTAATACTCACAAGACATGGGAACTGGCTAGGGATAACGGGGATTACGAAGAGGAAGAACCGGACGGACAAGCCGCAGTTACCGAGTCGGGCATGCAAGAGATCCCGGATTCCAACCCGAGTGGCTATGGAGACCGTAGGGCCTCCTCCCCTCCCCTCCCACCCCTACCTTCTGACGATGGTGCTCGGGATGTGCCTGCAGGTCAGGTCTGGCCGCAGCAACCTGCGAGCGAGTACAACAGCGAGCCGCCGCAGTTGCTTCCGTGGCAGCGCATCCATCAACGTTTACTCAATTGGGCTATCGTCTGGCCTGTCACTGAGCTCGACACCGCACTCAACAGTACGACACGTGGAAACCAGGTCGATGAGGTGGCACTCAGTATCTGGTCAACACAAACTTACAAGCGATACGTGCGCAACAAGATGACAGATGGCCCAAACGGGCGGGTCGATCGCCTCTTCGTGCCTCCGAACATGGCAGATGCGATAAGCAACGCTGTTTTCAATGGACGCCATGGAGATGCCTCCGGGATGCTCCGCGAGCTGTGGCATCCTTTCGGTCTTGAGGGCATGCCGAGACTGTTAGTCGTTCTGGCGAAGCACCGTTCCGACGCGAATCATTGGGTAGTACACCGGTCAGTATCTTTCCTTGTGCGTATCGTCACACCGGGCACTGACCACTTATGGTATAATGCACCTAGCTTCTCACTTCCGGACGGTACTTTGACAACCTATGATTCGTACCCCGAGCGGTGTCTTCCAGATGGACGGGTGAGTGCCTCATCCGAGTCTGTGCATCAGACGCCTGATGACGAGCTCTCTAACCCTGTCTGGTCCCAGCCGCTCGGATGGTGGTTCGCCATCCGTATCGCATGGCCGAATGCCATTTACCCTAGCCCCGACCACCTCATGCAGAAGATGGTGCGCTTGCACCGGCCGATGCAACTTGGAATTGACAACTCAGTCGCCGCGGCCGGCATATGGCGCAACTTGCTTATGGGTTCGCGCGCGGAGCGCAGCCTGGACCTTGAACGTTTGCGTGACCTTATCAATACCGAGGTCAAGAACCTGCGCCAGCGCAAGCTTATGGGCAAGCTATCGATTAGCGCGCCACGACCGAACTGGGACGAGATGTGATGGGTTTCAGATGATGGTGGGTAGATACCGGTATCTCTAATGTGTGGTTTCCCTTACCCTCTCTTGGTTCCTTTGTTTTCGTCTACTTGTTTCCATTGATGTCATACCTCTATGTAGCGGTGCGCTTGCCACAGTTGCATTCAGCTGCGCTGATTGATCACCGAAGCGGTCGGATCTAAATTTTGTATTATTTTTGCTACGACTACTACGAATATATATATGATGTGGTTGCCCTTCGAGGAATTGGCACTCTTGATCGATGGTCTTCCTCGATGCACCAAGAAATTATTAAACCGATCCGAACTTGTAACGCGGGCGATAGAGTTTGCATTGTCCCCTTCCTGACAGTATCAGAATTGTTCCTTGAAGAGTATACGTCCCTCAGTGGCATGTCCATTAACGTCCATTCGTCAGGAAGCCAAATCACACGCAGAGCTGTAGCTTCGGGCACTGCCATAGATGGCGGTGAAGGTTGCGTCGTCGTCGCTGTGGTTGTGGGCCCTGCAGGGTATTTGTCGTCTGCCAGCGAAAGTCGGGGAGAAGGGACGCGCGGAATCAAGTCAGACCGCGGGGTAGGGATGAAACCCATGAAAACAGCCGTTTCGCTTGCTGCGGCGCACAGGTCGCGAAACCCTTTGGGCGGCTTCAAGTTGCTCGCGAAAGGTTATTCTTTCTCCCGCCTCCTCCGAGTCTTCGTCTCGCATGGTTTATCAGACTCAGACTCATTGAGGCCAATGTCAAACAAGAGCCCTTTTTTTCACCGCCACCAGTACATACGGTTGCAGCCGCCGCCGCCGCCTCCAATGACAATGCCTGCTGTTCGTCGTATCTGGAATTGGCGCGTTGCGGCGGTTGAGGCGAGGTACGCTTCCTATCGAGGTTTTCTTCGTCAAGGTCTCGGCGATTGTTCTCCGTCGGCCTTTGGGGTACGAAGTTTGGAGTTCAGAACCCCATAATGTCTTGATCCGACAAGAAAAGCGAATACGTTCCCAACCGAACAGGGTGCTCACATGCGTATGATGCATAAGCATATGACAAATTGAGTGTGACTGCACGTCAGGATCCATTATCAAGTAAGCTGGACTACAACGTCGCTTTCTGCCCCCGAAATAATAAATTTGATGCACTGAACGGTCGGGGTGCGTTACGTCTTGGGGATTTTACACCACATATAAGGACGCACTGAAGTGTACAAGACGACGGTCAGGTAGGAGTGGTGTTATGGAAGCCCGTACAAAAACTGGTGAGTTGCTGGTGCCTTTACTATGGGGTGCAGCAGCAAGGCAGTCAGTCTTGCGTCCCGCAGTGAATCCAAAGACGTCGACAGACTTACCACAAAATTGCGATGAGGTGAGTGAATGGCGTATGGATAAGGACTAGAGCATCAACAGTTGGGGCCAAGGTAGACAAGGGAAGAGGCTATGGGGCAGTTTTCGGATCTTGGGGCTTAATTGGACAGGATACCCATCTACAAGTGAGACTGCGGAAGAGATCTACTGAGCAGGTTGAATGGGTCACCTCAGACCCACCAAGGCATCTTAGCTGCTCCTGAGGATTCGCTTCCCGACAAGAGCACCTGGACTCAACCCACACCATGTCGGTAGTGTCAGTGGGATCCCGTAGTAGTCCGTCCGCCAGTGCAGCCCCGATCGCGGGTCGACACAAGGAGTAGGGGCTCAGGATTGCTGCTGAAGTCACGGTCACGACAGTCTCTTGGATTCAGAGTCAACCCATACAAAGTAAATATGGCCGTCCGGTCATCTGGCACTGGACACAAGGTCAACAAGACCGCAGATTAAGAAGCAGCCTGCCACTGCCAACCGTCACGAATTCATCCAGAATGAAGCTGGCGATATGGACGAAAGTCGTCGGCATATCCCGGTAACTTGGCCAAAGGGTCACGGAGGGCACGGACGGACCATCCAACCAGACTGTACGAGGCAGGTAAATGGTAACACAAAATCATGCCTAGACCAAACAACGGCAGAAACGACTGCGGGGTGGTTCTCCATGGGGTACAGTACGTGGCCAGCTTTCAAAACATTGGCAAGGGTCATCAACATGGATAACGGGACTTGATTATCACCGATCCACGTGGCGGGGGCGTGGGAATAACCGATGGAGTCCGGCGGGCGGTCACCGGCCGGACCGGAGCGGCGAGGGGGTCCGTGAGTTGTGAGAGAGAGGTGGGAGGTGTGCTTACCTTACCACTACCTTACCGTCCCAACCAGTTCTGCCTAGTTGATTGGAGCAGTGAGGACGAGACACTTCGGTTGTCCCACTCAAGAGGGTACTTCTGGTCCCCCCTTCCATGTCATTATCCCCTACAGACAATACACTTCCTAGTCCAGTCATCCCTTCCAAACGACGCAGAGCACCAGCGAACCAAGAATTCCAGCAGCTGCCAATGGACGAATCATCAGCCCAGGGCGCGTCTCCCGGCCACATCCCGAAGCGCGGTGCCCGAGCCTGTACTGCATGTCGCAAGGGAAAGAACAGATGTGAAGGAGAGGTCAGTTGATTATCCGCCCGCGCCGTCCCCCGTCCCGCTCACCGCATCCACTGGCCCGTCTCTACCGCCGGCCCGGAACGAATGTCAGGCTCCTTGTCGTCGCTGTCAATTGAGCGGCCAGCCTTGCATCTTTGAAAAACCAGAGAAGAAAAATGGCCAGCTGCTCTCCACGGCCAGTGTCGAGTGCGGCGACGTACCCCTCTCGGCTCCCTTCCATTTCTCACGCCTTTCTTTTCCCCATTCTCACAGACGTCTATCCCGTCTCGAGGGTCAGTATGTGGTAGGTCCTATCCTTCTCTCCTTTCCCTCCCCCCCTTTTTACACCTCCCACAAGGTCATGCAAAGCCAAATGATTGGCCTTCAGACCTCCTTGGACCGTATTCTTGCCGCCGTCACCCAACCCGGTGCTCCGGGCGTCATGCCTCCCGGGCCTCCCATCTACCCTCAGACGATCCGTGACGGTCCCGGATATGTCGCAAATGTGTCTGGAACTCGCACTGGCCTCGATCCTCAATATGACCCGGCCCTTATGCAAGACCAGCGTCCTCCTGCGCAACGCCCCTTTCCCCCTTTGCCAGGCTTCGCTCCACCGGTTGGTCAATGCTCATTGCTTCAGCTGACGCTCATGTGTATCTTAGCCCCACAAGTATGCTAGTTATGGGCTCGTCCCCAGTACCGCTGCCTCCTCTGAGGATGAATCTGAAGACACGCTTCCCCGGTCGACCATCAACGCTCCCATCGAAGCTTTGCAAGGGCTTGCTAATGCCGCAGCAGAAGCTGCGGCTGCCCCGTCGTTTTCTGCATCTCGGTTCGCATGATTCAAATGGTTGTCTCTGGACACATTCTGATTACACCAAAGGGTCAAGAAGCGGAAGAGGACTGAGCCAATCCCTCGTAATGCCTTTCCCCACGTAGTAGAAAAGGCGAGTTGTTCCAGATCTGTCTTACCTCCGTTGTGTTCACACCACGCCGCAGGGACTAGTCTCTGATGTTGAAGCCAAGGAGCTGTTCAACATGTAAGTCGATGCTTCTATTCTCGCAACTCATGTCACAATGCCACACCACGCAGCTTCTTC
The DNA here is from genome assembly GCA_022496215.1 of Russula brevipes. Taxonomy (NCBI): domain Eukaryota; kingdom Fungi; phylum Basidiomycota; class Agaricomycetes; order Russulales; family Russulaceae; genus Russula; species Russula brevipes. The sequence goes on along the minus strand of WTXF01000004.1, from coordinate 154,636 downwards.
TCGGGCTGTCACCTTTTCATTCCCATTTTTGATGTCAATTACGACACCTATGATGGTGTGATGGAGCGCTCTCCTTGGACATTTGACGCGATCCTTGCTGTCGCTGGCAAAATCAAGAGCGGCAATAACCCGCCAGCCCCATCATTCTACAAAGCATTGGAAGAGGCCCAGGGCATCGCTCGCTCTTCACTTTTCGGCCCCGTTGTACGCAAGGAAGCTGTACAAGGTAGGTTCTCCGCGTGAACTCAATCGGGGATATGTTGACAGAACGTTTCAAGGGATGCTCCTCTTGGCCGCGTGGAGCACAAACGGCTGGCTACCAAGTGGTCATGCGCTGCGCATGGCTCTCGATTTGGGATTGCATCGTGCTCCCGAAAAGCTCGCGGACAAGAGCAACAAACGCTCTGATGAAGAAGAGCGTGATCTGGTCGTTTCTTCGCGTATTTGGTTGTGCCTTTACTGGTTTGACCATCAGTGAGTTTTGATATATTCCGCATCTGGAACACGTGTACTGATGAGCCTCTGACATGCAGAATGAGTTTGGGGACTGGAAGACCAATTGTGCTCAGGGACGAGAGCTCGATACGACATTGCCGCGCCCTACTCGGCCACACCATGGTATCGGTGACTGACGTCCGACTCGTCTCTCTTGTCGAGCTTGTCGCCCAGAAGAGTAAGACTTGTTTCTTGGACCTTCAGCCATGCTGTTAATCTGAAACGTTTATTAAGCCCAAATTTACGAGACCTTGACATCCATGAATGGACAAGTTAACCACAATACATTGGCGTTCATCCGTCGCGCGAATGAGGCTCTCGACAAATGGTGGCGTGATTGCGATGAGTTACACCGTCCGTATGAATTTCTTCCTTTATCATCTCCCTGACATATCTGGGGCGACAGGACAAACAATGGATGAAGATTCTCTACTCGTCAAAATTCTCGCTGGCGAGTTACATTATGCTAAATTGTGGCTTGTCTGCGTCGCTCTTCGTGGTGTATCCTGGGATAAAATGCCGTTTGAACAACGCGAACTTGCATTCCAGGCCAAGGACGCTGCCTCACACTGTCTTGCCATCTTCCTCGGCTCTCAAGACTACCGCGCAGCACTTCGCTATGCTGTGCACGACAGTCTCGTCACCGCCGCATTCTCAGGATTGTTCCTACTAAAGATGGCAAGTCTCTTCCCTGCCGAGCTTGATCTCGGTACAATAACCGGGCAAGTCGAACAACTCGCGCAGTTGCTCTCCGAAGTTGCCGCAGAACGGCACGTCCTCGTTCCTTTCTTTTTCGCTCCACTTGAATTAACAACTCGACAGGTACGCGCTAACATTGCGCGTCATGCTTGCTAACCTGCGACGCAAGATGGGGCTCACACATCCGGGGGGCCCGGGCGATGCGATGGTCCTCAGTGGCCAACCGCAGGGCCAGCCCTTCGGTGACCCGCACGCGCCGATTGTGCCTCCTCAGCAACCCCCTCCGATCACAATGGAGGAACTCGGGCTGCATTTCCCGCAGGGTGCCCCTGCTCCGCCGCCTCTACATCCCGCGGACATACCAGTCTGGTTGCAGGAACAGAGCTTGACGGACCTCGGGTTGCCCACGAACGGCTCGGACGGGATCTTCATGAATCTGAGCCGCGGCACCGGGTGGCCCGGGGAATTTCCTCCCATGCCTGAGGCGTGGTGAAGGGCGCGGGGACAATTTTTTTCTTCGCCGTCTTGTGATACTCCATCTGTTGATTTCGGTTTCTTTTTTTTTTTTGTCATCCGTGGCCATCCATCCCACCAAGGGACAGTTGCCGGGCAAGGGATTTCTATCCCGTCACGCGGGGTGGGGTGAAAATGGTCTCGACTGTCTCCCGCTCACCGCTCACTCTGCTTGCATACGTCGCTCGATCAACTCCTCTCTGAGAAAAACAAAGATTGTACTCCCATGCCGCTCGTCGGTCGTGCACACGCGTTTTCAATAGGTTATCCTAAGCCCTAAATGTCTGGCTTTGTTGTTGTTCTTAAATCATAAATAAATTCTTGATTCAATCCAGATGGCTGATGGGGCAGAATCTCCACTGCACTGCACCGATGGGGCTGAACGTTGAACGTTGAATTTTCGCCGGCCTTGTTTGGAGTTGGTGGGTCGAGTCATCGTTCTCTTTTCGTTTTCGGATCCGTAATACGTACGTGATGGCGTGTGTTGTATGACTCGATGACTCCTTTGGGTAACGCCATATGATGCCAGTGCCACATGTAATGTGGTTCATCCAGTCACTTGCCCTTCCGGCCCTTCCGAGGATCGAAAAGCCCCTTCTGAGACCAAATGGGGCTGCTACGGCGATAAATAACAATAACTCGTATTCTACCAGCCGTAACACATGCTCTCTATGCGGGGGGTTTTTTCCATTGATCTAATTTCTTGATTGGCACTTATCGAACTTCTCCGTCCGTCGGTCCTGGGCTGCAGCGCTCGATTGCGTGCCGGTCGGTGTTTTCTACGGGTTTCTTGGCTGCGCCACCTGCTTGGTTGCGGGATGTATAAATGGCCATCTCTCTGGACCTCGATAACTCCTCCGACTCCACCTCGTCACGGTCTACTGTACTGGTTTCGTGTATTTGTATCTAATACCCGCGAAACTAAAAAATTAAGATAATAGAGTCACCCCTGTGCAGAGCACCGGTTACGGGGGCGTTCGTATGGATGCGTGCGTATTGGAGTTGCGTCGCCGCAACGGCGGCGACCCCAAAGTGGAGATAACTGAGAAGGCCGCACAGGTTCGTCTTCGATGCCCCAAAATGCCCCTACATTTCTCCACCCACGGAGAACGGACCAGCAGCAACCTCGCACTAGCACACGTCGTCTGTGAGTTACAGTACGTCCACGAGAAGTGTTCTTTGGGGACGCGAAGATAGGATAAGATGATCGGGAAGGTGCCAGATTGCACGCAACCTGAAACGGTGGCGTGTTGTATGTCCAGAGAGCACCGCCTCCGTGTCCTCGAGTATCCGGCAGCCATGTACAACAGCCGCACCAGGTGGGTCTCCACAGTCGGAAAGGCGGCCCCTGGCTACTATTACTTACGTCTATTTCCCAGGTCGTGTGCAGTTCTGTGTTACGCCTCTTGATAGACCTGAGGAGGGCGAGGAACGATCTGTCAGCCACTGCACTGCTTGACACAGGGATGTACGGGGTCCTCACAATTTACACCGGGAGGTCTCTCATCTGCCAGGGCTGCACACCCATTGATTCAATGCTTCCGAAATACAACACTGCGCTGCTTTGGTTCGGTGGTGCCGTTGAGGCTATGGGCCATCGTCGTCGTGCAGTGGTATAAGTCATCCGACCGAAGCGCCAAAAAAGCTTTGCCCGCGTACGCTCCTCGTAGTCTCGTTTCTGCACTGCTTTGCCCGAGATGTCGGCCGGCTCGTCCCCTCCTCTGCTCCCACCTTCCAGGGGGTTCACCGTCCGGGTGTGGGCCCTGCATACCGGCAGGCTTCTGGTGCCAACGGCGGTGATGGTCCAGTCGCCGATATCCGGACACGACGTCATGGACCTGCCCATCTACTGTTTCATCGTGGAGAATCCCAATACGGGGGAGAGGGTCTTGTTTGACCTTGGCCTCATGAAAGCTTGGGAGGAAAAGCAGCCCTCGCATGGTGAGTTTCGTTTCCCCAACGAGCGGCCGTGGACATTTCCATTCCGCCTCTTGCTCCGCGGGGCGTTGGAGGCGATTGTAGCTGACCTTGGGGGATTCAGTCCTCGACCACGTGCAGAGCACCAATTCCACCTTGGAAGTCACCTCAGACGTGGTCGACATCCTCAAGTCCGCCTCTGTTCCTCTCGATTCCTTCCACGCCCTCATCTGGTCGCATCATCACGTCTGCCACGCGGGCGACGTGTCCCTCTTCCCACAAGACATCCCGCTCGTCGTCGGCCGCGGCTTCAAGTCCAACTCGAAGACGCACCCGGGGTACCCGCAGAACCCGGGCGCGCACACGCTCCAGGACGCCTTCGAGGGCCGCGAGCTCGTCGAGCTCGACTTCAACAACGACCACGCCCACGCCCACGCCCGCGCCAAAGCGAAGAAGGACATCATCATATGCGGGCTGCGCGCCATCGATTGGTTCGGGGACGCCTCGTTCTACCTCCTCGAGGCTCCCGGACACTCGAGCGACCACATCATGGGCCTCGCGCGCACCGCGGAGGACAAGTTCGTTCTGCTCGGCGGCGACGCCGCGCACCACGCGGGCGAGTTCCGCCCCAGCGCCTCCGTCCCGCTGCCGGAATCGATCGTGCCGTCCCCATTCGGCCCACCCGATTCGCGCAGCTCGTGTCCCGGCTCCGCCTTCGAGTCCGTCCACCCGGCGACGGCGGAGGCGGCAGACACCCCGGGCGCCTTCCGGATCACGCCGTTTTATACGGTGGCTCCGTTCATGCAGACGGATCCCGTGGCTTATCGGACCACGCTCGAAGCGGTCGTGACGTTGGACGCGAGCCCGGATGTATTTGTCACTTTCGCGCACGACTCCTCTCTCTGCGATATATTCGAGGTTTATCCCAAGGGTGAGTTGACGGAATGGTACAAGGACGGGGAGACTAGCAAAAAGGAAATCGGGAGATGGAGGTTCTTGAAGGATTTTCAAGTTACCTGATCCAGCACCTTGACCCCTAATCTTACGCCCTTGTGTATGAGTAGGTAGAGAACTTTACTCTGTGCTGTCGTCCCTTGTATTGCATCGTTCACGGATGCTAGGAGTTAAAATCTGCCTCATATTGCAAGCAGATGTGTGTTCTGACTGGAATGTGCTGTATGACTACCTAAAGGAGAGAAAAGACCCTCGGCCCATGAGAACAATGATAAAGACGGATAACTAACTAAATAAATGTCCGTTGCTTGTGGCATGGGCCACACTATGTATAACCCCACTGGCAGTGTGGTAAATGGGAGGAGTATGGGAGGAGATCGGGCTGTCAGTGAGCAATGTCCCCCGACGATTGTGATTCGCGTGCGCCCTCGACACTTTGTACATCCCACCCCAGTCATGTACAACTTGAAGTCTGGATGTCTCAGTCTCGATCTATGACGGCAATACGATGATTCGACGAGGAGATAATCTATCTGTTGACCAAGCCCTCGGTGGTATTGAGGAAGTCCTGGTCAGACACATAGTCCTTGTTGTACTAAACCTGCAAAGTCCTATTGTTCTGCCGTCTTACTTCACGTGCTAGAATCCACAAGTGTGTAACTAACCTTTAAGCATCAAGATCTGCCGGAAAACGCCTTCATGATCCACGTGTCCTCGTAGCAGTTGCGAGGTGTTGAGGCCCAATCTCACGAGGACGAACACGGCATCCGAGCGCCGGTTCGGGGAAAAGGTAAGCAGATTCTTCAAAGTCGATCCCGCTCTCTTTGAGTGTGCCGCCGCGCCGCGCGGCGAGGTGGCCCAACGACACGTAGGATCGCCGTCGGCCTGAGAATGTTTAATTCGCCGCAAGTACTACGCCGTTCGAATGGCGAACTACTTACTAGTGTAAGTATCCACCGAGACACACCATTCACCATTCTTGACGAGGTGAACCTCCGTCAGGCTCTGCAGACACGCCGCGCTTGCGAGGACGGGGCAGCAAATCTGTTCCCTCTATTCAAGTTCAGGCCGCTACCAGTACTGTTGACACATTACGAAAGCGTCAGGTGCGAGTTGTCCTCGTGGGCCTCCCGGGGGTATTTATATCTTATGCGACGTCGTCTCAAGCCGCGAAACATTCCTGCGAGACAAAATATCAAGATCGCATTTACCTCCTGAACCCATGGATCAGCTCGTTGGCCCATCAACAAAAATCCAAAGGTGCTGGCAGCGCTGAGCCTAGTAGTACCGCCAGTACCGACAGCAATCTAGGTTTCCAACTGGTGCCAGCAGACGCAGACTTACCATGCGCCTGGTACGCATGTCTAGACACTCCCAGATTCCTAAGTTACCTAGTAGCTGAGCTTGAGAGAAAACTAGGCGAGCCTCCTTGGATTGCAACCGGTCTCACTTGAACTTGAAAATTTCGGCCAACTACGCTACTACAGGTAAGCTTGAGGAAAGTCTGTCAGCGCTTCACGGGGCAGCACAGCACTTCTGTCCCCGAACACCGAACATCTGTCAGCCACTTGTTTGGGCTGCGCGGGGTCCTCACAATTCACAGCAGGGATGCCCCAAATATGCCATGCTCAAATGCATTTGAAATACAATGCATTCCTCCTGCCTTTCCTTGGCTTTGCGGTGCCGTTGGGGCTACGGACTATCCATCATCCACCATCATTATCATTATGGTATAAAACACTTGATAACTACAGACCCCTCGCCGCCCTTACTCCTCACCATCTCGTTCTTGCACTGCTTTTGCCGGGATGTCAGCCGGCTCGTCGCCTTCTCTGTTCCCTCCGTCCAGGGGATTCATCGCCCGCGTGTGGGCCCTGCACACTGGCAGACTTCAGATGCCAACGGCTACGATGATCCAGCCACCGATATCTGGACATGATGTCTTGGAGATGCCCATCTATTCTTTCATCGTGGAGAATCCAAATACGGGGGAGAAGGTCCTGTTCGACCTCGGCCTCTCGAAAGCCTGGAAGGAAAAGCAGCCCCCGCATGGTGAGTTTAGTTCCCACCCGCGAGCCGTTGGGACATCATGATTCCATCCATCTCCCCCTCTTTTTTTTCATTGCTTCGTTGGAGTTATGTTACGTGGAATGTTGGATTGGATGGTTCAAAGCTGACCGTTGCGGGTTTTCAGTCCTCGAGCACATACAAAGTAGCAATACCGTCTTCGAAGCCACCTCCGACGTGGTCGACACCCTAAAGTCCGCCTCGGTGCCTCTCGATTCCTTCGCCTCCGTCATCTGGTCGCACCACCACCTCTGCCACACGGGCGACGTGTCCCTCTTCCCCCCAGACACGACGCTCATCGTCGGCCCAGGCTTCAAATCCCACGCGCTCACGCACCCGGGCTACCCGCAGAACCCGGGCGCGCACACGCTCCAGGCCGCCTTCGACGGCCGCAAGCTCGTCGAGCTCGACTTTGCGGACCACCCGAAGCTGGCGAACATATGCGGCCTCCGCGCGATCAACTGGTTCAGGGACGACTCGTTCTACCTCCTCGAGGCGCCCGGACACTCGAGCGACCACGTCATGGCCCTCGTGCGCACCGCGCAGGACAAGTTCGTCCTCCTCGGCGGCTCCGCCGCGCACCACGCGGGCGAATTCCGCCCCAGCGCCTCCGTCCCGCTGCCGGAATCGATCGTGCCGTCCCCGTTCGGCCCACCCGATTCGCACAGCTCGTACCCCGGCTCCGCCTTCGAGTCCGTCCATCCGGCGGCGGCGGCGGCGGACACACCGGGTGCCTTCCGGACCACGCCGTTTTACTCGTTGGCTCCGTTCATAGGAACGGACCCCGTGGCTTATCGGACCACGATTGCAGCGGTGCAGGCAATGGACGCGAGCCCTGATGTATTTGTCGTTTGCTCGCACGACGCTTCTCTCCGTGATATACTTGAGTTCTATCCCGATGGGGAATTGTCGGATGGTATAAGGAACAGAATAACAAGAAGGAAATTGGGAGATGGAGGTTCTTGAAGGATTTTCAAGTTAGCGGAGGAGGGGCTGCCGCTTGACCCTGTCCTTACACACATGTGTATGAATAAAGTGTTTTGCTCTAAGGTGTTGTACACCGTTCTCGGATACCAGTAAATCTACCCCTTGCATCTCACACGTGGAGCTAGTATTATTTCTTGACAAAATCGAGTTTCATCGATTGCTGCGATACAGTGAGAACGATTCGACCTCCAAGTCACGTATACAAGTCTGAATGTCCGAGCCTCGATCTGTAACAGCAGTACAAGACGTAGAAATACACCGTGCGGTGGGATTACTCCTCGTCGCTTTCTTCCTGCTCTTGTAAAAACTAGGGCGGGGATTAGAAACAGGGAGATGGCGTTGACGAGCGAGATATACTGTACCTTCACCAAGCCCTCTGTGGCCTTGAGGAAGTGTTGACGACCTTGTGCCTTCGAGCCCTTCTGGTGCCAGTAGATTATCGCTTGATCAGACACGCAATCCTTGTTGTACAAAACCTGCAAAGCACCATGTCCCAGCGTCTAACTTCACCTGCTGGCATTCCACAAGTTCTGTAACGAACCTTCAAGATCTGCGGAAACGCCTTCATGATCCGCGTGTCCTCGTAGCAGTACAGCTGCACGGTGTTGATGAGGGCACCTCGGTCTTGGGGCCTGTACTGAACGGCTCGATTATAGGTGCGAAGCGCTACGCGGTTCACAAGCAGATCACGGTCAGCTACTTGCATTGCGAACATATCAGAGGACAACGGACCGAGACCTCGCGCAGAGCAAGTCCCTCGATTTGATCTGGGCGTGCACTCCAGTCGACCTGGGCCATCAAGCCCTGCCAGAGGCTCGCGACAAGGTCAGACCCGGGGAGCGGACGCTCCTCGACAACGGCACGCACAGCCGCGATGACCTGCTTTTCCTCTTCAGTCCCAGGGAGAGAGAAAAAGAATAAAGGAGAGAGGGAAGATCGGGTTTTTTCGGAAAGAAAAGACGCACGTCGGTGGGCTGGCCCTCACGTTCCAGGGCCTCCTTGACGGCCTTGCCGACTTCTTCCTTTATGAGCGCATTTTGCTTGCGCGTCCACCAGTCCGCGACTTGCGGAAGGCCCGCACCGCGGAAGTGCGCGTCGATTACGGCGTCCGAGCGCCGGTTGGGGGGGAAGAAGACGAGCAGATCTTTGATCCCGCCCTTCTTGAGCGCGGCAGCGAGATGGTCCATCGACATCTCGACGATGTAAGCACGCAGGATCGTCGTCAGGACGCCCACGGAAAGATCTGAAAAGCACAGCACTCGGACGGTGAACAAGTGTGGCGCGCATAGATGGCGAACGAAATTTACCGTTCTTGACGAGGTGATCCTTCGTCAGGCTCTGCAGACACGTAGCGCCCGTGAGGCCCTGCGCGAGGAGGAGACCGATGGTGGTGGCAAATCTGTCCCTCTGTTCGGGCTGCCACCTGTTGACGTATTGCAAAAGCGTCGGGAGCGAGTTGTCCTCGAGGGGCTTCTGGAGGTATTTATATCTTATGCGACACCATTCAGGGCTGTGCTTGCGAGAGGGAAGATCGCACTTACCTCCTGATCAACTTGTTGAGGACATCGACAAACTTCTTTATCTCATCGGGCTCGGCGGAGGCCTGGATCTGAAAGAGGGAGAAGGGCGATGTGGGTCCCTCTGCGTCAGGTACAAGCCGCCGGGCTGGAGAAGGCCGCCGACGAAGAGGATGTCAAAGAGGGCGTCCGCATATTTGAGGAGTTCCAGGGTAGATCCCGCTTGGATGAGCTTGTTTGCGACTGCGTCGTAGTCTCCTTGGGGAATAGCTTCTAGGTGCTTGTACACCTGATCTCTGAATACTACGGGGAGCGGGACACGGATCAAGGCGATATGGGGAAGAGGACGGAGGGGCGGTGAGCGAGATCTAGAAAAACTTTGTGTGGTGGATGGCCCATACCTGTAGGCTCGTGTTTCGCATGCGCCTTGACTGCGCCTTTTCTAGCTTTGATTCTTACGCCCTGGAGCGAAGGCTTGGCAGCGGATTGTTGCTGAGACATCCACAAGTTTCGAACCAAAATTCGAAAGTGCGGACTCAATCCGATATGATGAGAGAGAAAAGCTCGTCGCTCTGTCGCCTTCACACGCGTTTCCCAGCGCCACCGTTTCTTCCCTTTTTTAGTTCCTTTTCGACCACTCGATGTGTAGACCCCCTCCACGATGCCAATGCCTTCCCTCGCCCTCACCGGTGACATATATCGGTTCAGAGGGATCGTATAAACACTCCAGCGACCACCCCAGCAACAAGCGACAATTCTGAACACCGGATGCCAGCAGCGCGCAAACCCAATTAACGCCCCCCCACAAGGTTATCCATTCAACCTCGGAATCCCTTTGTGCCGCGATGGGGGATAAACGTCGACCCTTCTACAGCCTCGTCGCGCAGACAAGGAGCTCGTGGCGTCCGATCTCAAATCGAAGATACGCGGTCGGCCTCGAAACGTTTGAAAGTCATACAGTATGGGCGAAAAGTTATCATCCCTGCGGGCATGATGTAGCGAGGTATTCCTATCCCCTATCCCAACTATCCCACCTCGCCCATCCACGACAAACCATGAAGGTCATGGGGCCATCCGGGGCTCGCTGCCGTTGAGGGCGAGTTCTAGTTCCAGATCTCCGAGTCCTTTTCCTTTTGTGTTTTGCGCATCTCATGACGCAAATGTGATGACGAAAGCACCGAAACAACCCAAGTCCAATCGGGTGCATCTCATTATGGATTGATTGGGGCTTAGACGTTTTTGGCGTGCATCCCATCCGTACGGCGCGGCGCTGACTCGTTTCGCTTTTTTGCAACCCCGCTCCAACACCCCCAAACTTGATTATGATAATCAGGTGGTCCCCCGCCCAGCCCACGACGAAACCCCCCCCGTTTTTGCGCTTGTCTTTTTTGTGCAAGTCAGGAAATTGCCAACGAGAACCAGAAGGACGTCCGCGCCTCCGACAACTTGGTTAAGCCATCCAGACCTCAGACAAGGACCGCCCGTTGACGCGAACGCCACCCGAAGTGTTCTCGTCATCGTCATGGGTTTCTTCGCTTGCTTCAACGGGGTAAAAACCTTGATATCAAGAGCGGGTTAGACTTGTCTGGCATGCATGACGTCCCTCGTCAATACACTCGTATATTTATATGTATTCCTCCGTATCCGTGCTCCAAAAGCCAAAAGACCGCGGAGGCTGTATCCACAACGTGTGAGAACGGATCACACCTACGATGGATGATAACGATAGCCTGAGAAATGCACGTAACGAAGACTCGGCGGATGTGACCGTGCATGCGGCCTTATAGCCACTGTCTGAGTGCATCAGAGGCATCAACGCCCTTAACTATCAGGATTTTTAGCTGTGCAAGCCGTAACGGCGCTCAGCCCTAAACCGGGTCACATCAGTGCCTCGTGTCGGCCTCTCTCATAGGATAATGTCCCAGGCGGACATATCACATTGCGCCAAGGCCCTTTCAAGGCAGGTGTGATCTACTACTTCACCACCAACACGAACAGTCACAGTTTGGTCTGATCACGCGGGCGCGGGCAACTTGAGGTTAAACTAAAAGACACCAGCATGTTGTGGGGTTTCTGTTTTTTATGACAACTCAAAGGATGCGCGAAAAAAAAGACAGTAAGGGGCACGCCGCTAAAAGTCCGCCATTAAACCCTCCAAGCATCGAATAGCGCAAGTCAACAAGGAGCGCAACTGAAGCAAACCCGTGTTCTATATATGTATTGTACAAAGATACAGGCGCGGACGCACGCCACACACAAGAAGAAACAGAGAAGGGGAAATAGATACGAAACGACCGAGACGAGATTGAATAAAGTACTCGAGACAACAAAAAAGTCAGTACTGCACTGGCAGAGTGTCCGCATCACCTCGGACCCAACCGGTACCAAGTCCCGTTGCGTTCCAAGCGAGGCCAGTCCACGCCCGGCTAATCCCGCCCTCGCCCGCGTATGCATACGCAAGCGCCGGCGGGACCGCGGGCGTGGCTTGTTTCAACCCATCAGGATCAGAGATATGGTCGACAAAGGTCATTTGTACTGTGCGCTCCTCATTCAGGCTGTCGGAAGATGCATCTGTCGTAGCTGGTGAGGCGCTCAGCGTCGGCGTCGGTGAATATTCAAATGCAGTGGCCTCGGGCGTTGGCATCCAGGGACCTTGCATTCTTGAAGGTATAGAGGTAGCGACATTGACAGTATGCGTCGCCACAGTGGAGAACGAGAACCCACTGGCGTGTGCGGGTAGCGTGCTGCTGCGCCGTACTACATTGATGACAGGTGAGGGAGAATCCATCGATGCATTAATCCCATTACTAGCACGACAGCTGAATAGTTCGCCTGCGCTTTGGCTGCGCGGCAGCACGCCATACACTGGCATCTTGCCGACCCAGAGTCTCCATTCAAGCGCTTCACCAAGAGCGCGCTCACAACGGCCAATCTCCCGTGCAGGGAGACCGGCAAGCTTTGCCCATGCGCGATTAGAGAAACACTTATCCTGCGTGAATTTAGAGGCAAGGATCAAGGAAGCCAAAAAGGTCCGACGAGGACACAGCAACGGTGATGGGAGTGGAGGGAGAGATGGGAGATCCTCTGACGGTGTGCGCGATCTCTTTTCGACGTCGCATCGAGGGGCGACATCAGGCATTGCGAGTAAATTGTCGTCCAACATTCGCACGGTTGGTGGCACATCATCGCTGAAGCGATCCGAACTGGCAAAATGTACAGGGTCGATAATTTCATCGATGTCGACTTCTTTCGGCGGCTCTTGCAAGCGTAGGTCATCTGGAGAAAGGACTCGAGAGCCCTGATCTACCTCGCCACGGATGCCTTCTCCTGTTTGTTCTTGATGGACGAGATCTGGAACCTTCGAACGGAGGGCTTCGATATAGCAAAGCGCTGTTTGAAGTACGCTGCACGACGTTCGTGAACGACGCAGGACCTCATGCACGAATGACTTGAGCGGGGCCGCATTGACCCTGGCCTGCTCGGTTGAAGAAAGGTCAAGTGAGTCGTGGCACGAGAAAGACAACGAGGTGCCGTGGAGACGTGGGGAGAGGAAGCAGTGCTTGGTAGATAAGGAGGCGTGATTGGCGGCGAGGGAAGTTGCGCAAATGCGGTGAGGATGGTTGAATTAGGAGGTCCATTAACAGGAAGGATATTATGCGTTGGACTTGGTAATGTCGTCGAACACGTTTGGGTCAGGAAAACTGCGGGAATATCATGGGGATTCCATATTTCACACAGAGACCTAACAGCGGCATCTGGGTGGGGGAAAGTGCGCGCCTAAGCAACCAGAAAGTCTCCGGAAATAGGCGCATGCGCCGGGTTGCGGGAAAACGGTGTAGCCCACTCACCGACTAGACCAGTCACATATTTATGCTTATGTACATCGCGAATATCCTTCGTGGGCTGCGAGAGTGTGTGAGACCGAGCAGGAGGGAGGGGCTTTGAGAGATCTGATTCGCATATGGAGTTGGGAAGAGCTGGGGCAGGTGTTGATACAGTTGAAGACGAAGATGCTGGGGTATGCAAGTATGCGCTCGACGGCGTCCGCATAGAAGAGGGTTGAATAGAGGCATAGGGCTGCCACCGGGCGCGGGTGCGTGAAGCACTCGATCCACGGTGAGCGAGCGAGTGGGAGACGACTTGCATGCTGAGTGGTGGTGGTTGAGGGTGAGTGGTGAGTGGTAATGAGGCGCAGAAGTAGAGAAAAAGGAGCAGGAGACGCGAGTGTGACTTATTTAAACAAGGATACCATAAGTTGCGGGAGTGTCAAGGCTGTTGTTGTTAGAGGGGACGGAGCCGGAAATGGAACTGATGAGGGTGAGACGCGATTGAGGGAGCAGGACGAGTCGTATTGATGAGATGGTACACATTTTGACCACGGAAGGATCAGGGGAGGATGTCCAGCCTACAGTAAGGCTGGGTCACCCGGGTTGAGCGATGACTGGACCTTCGGCCACAAGACGAAGGATTTAACGCAAGAAAAATGGAGGGGAGTCAACAGCAGAAAAAAATACGGGCGGAGAGTCAACGGGGAGAGGGAGAAGGAGTCTGAGAGGAGACGGTTTATAGGGGGTGTATGCACTGAGTTGGGAAACTCGTCGAACCTGGATACCCTCTAATGTAGGCGATACGGTGGAGTCACTCCAACTCTTGTCACGTCTGTACGTAACGCGTCACACCAGAGTAACCCCGCGATCGAAATCGGGAATGGCATGCCACCTGGCCATGCCATGCGATGCCTTTTTGTGTCTTTGTTTACCCTTCCGCTTCGGTCCCGGCCTCATTCCCCTTGGATGTTGATAGTGGCGTCCTGCCTCGTGATTGGTGTCTGTCGTCCTTCATATTCATTCTTCACTCTTCTATCCTCCTTCCCCGCTTTGCCCGACGTCCGATCTGAATAGCCTTTTTGTCTCGCCTCGATTCAGCTCCCTTCTGCGCTGCGCTGGATATCAACATAATGTGCTTCACAGCCATCGACGGGGCCACCGCGCCTCGCCTTTCCCTAGCCCTGCACCGCCCTGCTTCCACAAGCCAGTCTTGTAACACCTCATTTTTTGCTACTGTTTCGAAACCACATACACAGATTGCCGCGCCTTTCCCTGAGCTTCCGCGTTGCGCCCCATCCTTGTATCGATGATCTACGGCCTGTCATGCATGTCATGTTTAGTCTCTTCAGTTCGGGCACGCAAGAGGATTGCGATGAACCGCCTTCTCCTTCTTTTAGCTCCCGACACGCTCGGTATTACTGCCGCGCCACAACCGCGGGGCTCTCAGCTTGATTCATACTTCACTCTCTCGCCTGTTGCGACCCATTGTGGCGTTTTTTTCCCCATGATTCCCGCTTAAGTCCTGTACAGCGGCTCTCAAAAAGTCCGGGCGGTAGTTATTCTCCGTTTCGCATTTATTCAAGCCGTACAGTAATACTCGGCGCTGTTCTTACACCTCGAACTGCGCAAGAACCTGTTGGTACAGCGCATCATGTCATACGTGAATCGTTGCTTTAGGATGATGGATTCGTGTTTGTGTGCTTACGTCGATGAAACCCTTCCACCCCTTGGGAAGTTCTTGGGCCGCGCCGTTGCACGGAAACCAGGTGGATATGCCCGTTCTGAGCTCTAGCTGACACCAGACACTGGCACCCGAACACGAGGATAGCAGCGCTCAGGACACATGTCCCGAGCGGGACGTATCGATTTGTAACATCCTTGTTTACTGGCACAGGTGATCGCTTTCCTTCATGTCATACCTTTCGCGTGACACACATGTATTCCAGGCGTATCCGTAAATAGGAGTCAGGATGACGCCACCGGCTCTCATCTGTTCATTCTTGTGACAATGACAATGCGCGCGGACCTGAGTCAACCGGCTGGACCCTAGCTCCTAGCTCCGTTTCACTGATTCATTTTCATTCCGACGTAGGGTTAGCTAGTATTTGTGGCACATTTGAGCTCCTGTGAGTCTGATGAAACATGTAAACCTATGGGGTACATAATTTTTGCGAAAGTCCGAGGCCGACAAATGCACCGCACTGGTCTTGCTATGCACGCACATTTTGCACAACTATTTTGTACCAAATCATCTCCGTCATTGAGCTGATCATCTGCAATTGAGGGCAGTCATCGATCATGGACGTGCCCAATACGAACCATATAGGTGTAGGTGTAGGTGAAAGAAGGCCGGCCAATAATGCTGATGCCCTCCTTCGATAGGCACTACTAATTCCTTTCTGAATGATTAAGATGCACTTATAGTGACTTTGCTGTCACGGTATCGTCCGGCGGGCCCTCTTTGGATACCACGGCGGTGCATTGCTGGAGAGAATACCTGGCACTAGCAGGGCCCAGTGGAGGAACTCGGGAATCCTGGGAGTAATAACAATTCGGGCGACTACTAACGCTGTGCTACTTGGGACGATGACCGCGTCACCGGAGATTTCCCTCGAAGTGGATGTGTATCCACTTGATCATCATCACGACCGCAGGACGATTTATTCCCGAAGGGCGGCGCACCAACGCGCCAAGTGAACCCTGGGCGTCAAGACTACGGGTTCTCACAACCGCTCATCTAGAAAAAGGTACAATGTGATGGCAACGCAGAATTCTGATTCCCAGGCAGAGCCAGTCGGTCTGTGGAATTCGTCTCGGGGCAGCGAACACTGCTTCAAGTTGGCCGGGGTCGGACGTCGTCGGAAAAAAAAAACGACTCGGAAGCGAACCCCATTGCCAATTCTGGCCTCGTTTGGGCCCGCCCTTCGGTGTGGCTGTGGGCGCCTATTCCGGGTCCTCAGTCGAGAAAAAAAATTCTTCGCACCGAAGATGGCGGCGATGCGCCTGGTGACTAGGTGCCCCACCGCCAATTTGACTCATTCAACCTCCCAGATCGATGATCTCTGGAAGTCCTACAGTAACTTGCCGCTGACGTAGGCGCCCAGTTTTGCCATTGGACACCATGGGCTTTGTAGATTGTAGATTAGAGCTGCGACACCACAAGAGCTTATCTTCGTTGTTCCATATCCACGTGGCGTAGGGGGGGACCTCGTCTCGTCTCCCAATGTCCGGCAATTCCGGAACTTCGTTCGCCGCCCGTTTTCGCATTTCCCTCCCTGCATCAATGAGTTGGACATGGCGATCAAATTTGTCGGCAATGATACCATCTTTACCGGTCAAGGGGTCAAGGCCTCAAGGGTCAAACTGTCAATACATTCGTACAGCAACAGGTGGTCCCTAATTGCAGAGCACACTCTTCTCGGACGCATTTGTAACTCGCAAACGTCGACTGGTGGCATGGCACTCGAAAGCGCGCGTTCCACTTTTGTCCATTCTTCGTCACTTTGTGGGCATCGATCTACGAAGACTGATCGAAACGTACCCATGATCTGTCACCTGCCATAATGAAGCTCGACGAGTCAAATTGGACTCCACTTGCTCCAATCCATTAAGGGAATTGCTAGCGACCTCTCTTGGGGGTTTATCGGAAGATATTGTTTAATGAAAGTACCGCCCATGCGGTGATAAAGGACCCTAATCAGTCCTTCGTTCTAGTCGAGCCGACAAGAAGACTACGATCCTCAGAACGGGACCCACGATGACCGGCGAAAATGATTACCGGGCGCACCAGAGATCGTGCTGGACCTGTTGCGGCCAGGGTTTGTTGAGACTCCAAGCATTCGTCCGGCGCCCCCTCGACCATTAATATTGCTCAAGCGTCTTTACGCGATTCTCACGCCTGCAGGCTCACATCACGGGCGCTGAGTCAAGCAAAGCTGGGGCGCTTAAACTCTGACGAAATCACTCCTGACAGACATGCTTCCCGGCTTGAAAAGCATGAGAGAACCGCAAGTGTCGGCGTCATCTCATCGTGTAAGGATTATCGTGCATGTGCATGATGTTCTCACCGCACTCAGTAAGCGTGGATGTGGATATATCAGGAATAGTGGGCGATTCAAAGGAGGCGAGCCCGAGCCCTGGTTGGCACTTCTCGGCGAGTGCTATGAAAGCCACCGAGACCGAGGCCGTGGTAGACTGGGCAATTGCCACCCACCATACTGCGAGAGAAGCTGGAATGATAGCGCCGCAGAACACGCATATGCAATCTCCGCGGAGGCCTGGCCCAAGGTTCGAGGCGTGGTGCTCGTAGCGCCCTTCTAAAGCGAAAACATCGGTGGGCAGGTAGGTTCCATCGTGAGAAGTGCAGCGCAACGGTGCAACAAGTACCCCGAACGAGCGATCATCGCTCAGATCCGGAGGAGGTTTCGACTGCGCGTTCACGTTCTCTACTGCGGAGGGACAAGGCGATAAAAGCGGTCCTCAGGACCTGCCGTCACCACACCAAAAAAACAAGAGGCGGTTATTTGGTTGTGGCGGACATGTCCGGTTTCTGGTCTTCCTCCGTCTGGCCAGGGCCAAGCCTTTCTGGGCGTGCAAGTGGGTTCAGCGCAGCCCTGTGTGAATGTTCAGATTCCTGGGGGCAAAAAGAATGCTTCTTTCTGGTGGGCGGGCGCAGACGGGTTCGCAAGCGGTGACGCGGTGACGACGCGCGTGCACGTACGTGACGTTTACTAATTTTAGCAGCGGGCTTGGGCCCCCGCGTATCACGTACACGTAATGCGCCGATTGCAACATGCAAACAACATGATCGCATCCTGCCCTGACGAGACGTTCGGTGGTTTGAAGACTCCAAGTCAGTCGGCGAAAAAATCAGATAGAAGGTGCGCTGAGAGATTTACCTTGGTTACTTCTGCGCCCCCCAGGGCTTTTCGAATGCCGTAAACCGGATCCGACGTTTCAAGCTGTCGGTCAACTATACATGATTCAATCAAGCGTCCCTGGAGCTAAAAAGAAAAAGGCGGCCAGAAGGGTCTCGCGTATTGATTTACAACGTAACCAGAGAACTGGCTCTTTAATTACGCGCAGGTGACAAGGTGAGTAGACAGTGGCAGCCATAGGAACAGGACGTGGAGGGCATTCAACTACAGGGACAGTGGATACACTGTACGGTGACCAGGAGAGATTGCGGAGAAATCTGTCATTCATTGGTTGCCTCGTGTCTTTTCACTCTTGAATACCTCATCGTCGCTGGGGCAGGTCAGGTACGCGTGCCTCGAGAAATTGCTCCACAAAGGTTGTACGACAGCTTGGCGACTTGACAGGAATGAATTCAAGTTTGTGATTTGTATTCCACGACTTTCACTAGGCCCGCTTCTGGAGCTCACGCGCTCACGGCTAGAGTGTTGGCTAGGCCAATCAGATTTTTTCTGTTTACGTTTAAACGGGTGGACTTGGGTCTTTAATTCGAGAGCCAGTCAACAAAAGTCTCCCTCCACCCGAGTTGAAACTCGACCACCCACACTCTTTTCCGCTCGAGGATTCCACTCTTTTATTGATAGCTAACTATGAAGCTCTCTTTCGGGTTCGCCACGCTCGCTCTCTTACTCGCCGCCGTCGAGGCATCTTCGGTCCACAATGCCGCCCTCATCCAGCGTCGTGCACACGCCCGCGATGTTTCCCATCATGTTGAGCGCTGCGACGACGGTCCCGCCACTCCTGATGCGCACAACCCAGCATCCTCGGGCAAGCCTGCGCAAGGTCCTCCTCCTAGTGGACCTCCGGGTAAACCAGCATCCTTGGGCCAACCTGCGCATGGTCCTCCTAGTGGACCTTCGGGTAACCCGTCGTCTGGTATAATTAAGCCCAGCGATGCTGGCAAGTGCAATCCAGTGGGTGCGACAGGTATGCTTTACACACACTGGGTGTTTTTGTTATGACCGCTGTGGGATTCTGACTGTTGGTCGTTGTATGCAGCGGAAGTCACGAGTGTCAGCGGTCCCAACGGCCATATCGACTGGTTGAATTGCGGGGTTAATGGCGCCGGTTGGGCACCAGCGCCCGTCAAGATTAACGAGATTGTAGTCGCAGAGCTGGACGGTGCAAGGCACACCACATTCGCTACTTGCAGCGACCAAATCATCGCTACTTTCAAGCAGTGTGGACAAGAACTAGGCAGTTCGTGTTCTCTTTGATGTGCGGTCTGATGTCAATTCTGTTGATCACGGAAATTTAGTCCCTCCGATTCTGCTCGCATCGTTCGCGATGCAGGAAAGCTTTTGCAACCCGAATGCCGTTGGCGGTGCCGGTGAGCAAGGACTCATGCAGATTACGCCGGAAAAGTGCAAAGGTGCACCCAACGGCAATTGCAAGGACGTCGTAAGTTTTCTGATCCACGATATCGCGAATGATCTCGTTCACCATTGTCCAGGAATTCAACATCAGAACCGCCGCTGCATTTTTCAATGAGATGTTGCATGCCAACGGTGGTGACATCATCTTGACTGTTGGGAGATATAATGGTTGGGCGGCTGGCATGACCTACGTGGGTGACAATTTCTCACATAACATGCTCATTTATTTGAGACGACCTTGAACTAGGGTGCTGCCACGAAGATGGCCAACACTTGCTGCAGATGCCAAAATAACCTTGATTAGTAAATTCTCTCTTGACTATCCTCGATAGCATTTCTAATGTCCGTTTGCAGCGTTCACCAATTCCTCAATGGTTGGGCGCAGGGGGTCAATGCCTATGAAAAAGGGCTGGGCAAATATCACAATGTGGATCATTGTTAAGTGAGGCGATGAGATAATGGACTTAGACTATTGTTACCCTCGCTTCATCCAAATCACTCTGGATGGGTATTATCTGTCATTTTAATTTTGAGCGGTTCGTTCTACAAATTCTAGCTGGATTTTTGTGAGCTTGTTTGGCCGGACCGGCGCGCGAGAAAGAGTACAAATAGAATCAGAATGAGTAAGGCGACTGCCTCTCGAGGCGTATTAGAGATCGTAGGCATGAGCGAATCCTCACACTCCTCTCCATCCCCTCCTACTACCCCGCCTTCCTCTGTGCCTTCGCCAGCACTATCAAGCCTGAGCTTGTCCGATCTCAAGGAAGTTACAGAGAGCGATAAGCAAGAGGCGGCCAAACTCAAGGCGGGTGCAAACAAGGCCTTCGTCTGTATGCTTGGCAGGCATAGCCGTATCGGTTGCCCACTGATTTCCTTCTCTACATTACCTGAAAAGCTCGCGACTTTCCGCGAGCCGCGAAATTGTACTCTGAAGCGATAGCGCGCAACCCGGGTGATGCGACGCTATTCTGCAATCGCGCATATACGCGCATCAAACTCGAAGAGCACGGATATGCTCTGCACGATGCCTGTGAGGCCCCACGCACTCTCATCTTTTCGTCGTCACACTTCGGGAAAGCTAAATCAACCTCATCCCAGCGCGCGCGATAGAGCTCAGCCCGAAATATGCCAAGGCTTACTACCGGTGCGTGTCCCGCATTGCCTGTGCTCTCAAGCGTCCCTCCTGCGGAGGGACATCGCTGAAATCGATGGGCTGACCCCTGCGTGGTTTGCGACCCGCAGCCGCGCGATGTGTCACATACAGATACTCAAGCCGCAGCTGGCCGTCGCCGATCTGAAGAAAGTGCTCTCTCTCGAACCGCAAAACGCGCAGGTCCGCAAGGAGCTCGACTCGACGCAGAAGCTCGTGCGCAAGATCGAGTTTGAAAAGGCGATCGAGGTGGAGGAAGAGAAGAGCGCCGTGGAGCGATGCCTGGAGATCATCGCCGAAGGTGCGCCGTGCCTCCATGGTTCTTTTGCTCGTCGTGCTGGTCTGAACTCGGACCCCCGATGAAAAGATGCCTGCGAGGTGGAGAAGACCTACAAGGGTCCACGGCTCGATACGACGGACGATGGCAAATATAAGATCACCATGGAATTCATTCGATCTATGATCCAGTGGTTTAAAGACGGGAATACCCTCCCGCGACGATACGCATGGGAAATCGTACTCGGCGCACATGACCACTTCGCGAAGGAGGAAAGCCTCGTAGATGTCAAATTAGAGAAAGACGTCACCATCGACGTGATCGGGGACGTGCACGGTGCGATTCGTCCACTGCGCTCGAGGAGCTCCCAATCTGACAGTTTTGTAGGACAGTTTTACGATATGTTGCACCTGTTGTCGTTAACTGGGGAGCCATCCGAAAAGCACGTCTTACTTATGAATGGCGACCTCGTAGACCGTGGATCATGGTCGGTAGAGGTCATATTGACTGCTTTTGCATTCAAATGTAAGTCGGTTTTTATCTTCATTGTCTGGTACACTTCTTAATAGCAATTGACTGTAGGGCTGTACCCCAAGAGCATGTACATCAATCGGGGAAATCACGAAGCAAAGGACATGAACCGGACATACGGGTTCGAGGGCGAGGCGAAGCACAAGCACGGAGACCAAACATACAAGGTATGTCTTGCCCGCGTTGTATCGTCAGAACATCCTTCTAAGTCGTATTCCTTCTCTAGCTCTTCGCCCATGTGTTTACGACTAGTATGTACTCTATCCTATCCTACTGGATATCCCGTCTCAGAGCGGACTTAGTACCCCTCGCTACGCTCGTCAGCGCAACGCGTCCCCCTCCCAGAAAGCAGAGTGCGATCCTCTCACCTGATGGATTTAAGCGATATTTTGTCGCACATGGTGGTCTTTTCAGCAAGGATGGCGTAACTCTCGATGAGATTCGCAAAATCAACCGAATAGGTCGTCAGCCAGGGACGGAAGGATTGATGTGTACGTTTTTTCACGTTCATGACGCCATGCGATTTTTGACCCAGATGCGTTCACAGGCGAGGTTCGTCCTTCGAACTCTTCACTATTGAAGGTCGAGCGCTGAGTACAAGTGCCGCAGCTCCTCTGGACAGACCCGCAGGAAGCACCTGGATGGGGACCGAGTAAACGCGTAAGTCAAACCTTTGTTCATGGAAATGACACTGATGAAATTGCCGGGATTAGGGTGTCGGCATCGCGTTCGGTCCTGATGTGACACGGCGATGGTGCGAGTTGAACGGGGTCACTGCTATCCTGCGCAGTCATGAGGTGCGACATGGTAGGAAGGTCATTCCCCTCGGTGACCGCTTTGACAGCTCACTTCGATGTTGTCTAGATGGTTATGCCATCGAGCACAATGGCCTATGTACAACGGTATTCTAATGGCATTCCATATCCAATGTCCTGTTCTCACAATGTTTCAGGTATTCTCCGCCCCAAATTATGTCGATCAGGGAGGAAATAAAGGCGCTTTTGTACGTCCGTTGATGTACTTTCCGTATCGCGGACATAACCTTGCTTCTGTTAGATCCGTATAGACGCGGAGGGCACGCAGGAGTACGTTCAATTCGAAGCGCAACCACATCCGAATGTACGCCCGATGGCGTTCCAGCCTGGAGGGCTGGCGGGCCTCATGCTATAGACTGTCAGGGTGACCAGCGTCGGCGGTACCCGGACAATCCATGGGACGTTAGAACCTAGCACATCTTCTGCATGTGCTCAGAGTCGACAGGGCGACAATCGGGTACATCTTTTACCGTGGTGTTTTACCTTAGGTTCAATCCGTCACCTGAGACGAGATCGACGACCATACCACTCAGCTGAATGAGTTTTCTCATCTGTTCATTTGAGCGTGATACCTGTCTGTTTGTTCGCGACAGCTGGAGAATCCTGACAGGACTGCCCTTTCGCCTTTCGGACCTGATCGCATTTGCAAAAAGCGCTGTTCCATCATACCACAAGGGTGCGGTCGGGTCTCGGATTAACTTTCAGCATTGCGCATGTGTACGGCGATGCGATTACGCGGACGCGGGGAAGAAAGGGTTATGATTCTTCCGAGAAGTTGTTCCTATGGCCGAGTAAGCCAGAAAACCCGAGCCCGTGCGCTTTTTTTTTGGTTTGATTCCAGTTCGGCGCTGATTGCTGTGACGGCCCCTGCGGAATTCTCTGGGGCGTTCGGAAAAGCGGGTGCTCTTCTCGGATTTTTGACTCGTTCGAGCCCGCATGGGTCCCGCTATTGTGAACTCTAATGAGTACACCTCGTCGCCCCGTGACTATCAGAATCTGCGCTTTGGTTTACCTCTTCTGCAACGATTCAGGGTACAGTGCACCATATGAGACGTGCCCGACTCAGCATTTTAATGTGGTGTTTTATGGACCACACACGAGGTTCCATACTGTTATCGATTGTAGCGATTTTTGATCCGTATCGCTTCCGTATCGCTTCCTCCCAGCTCTTGATGAAAAAGCGGTACGTAAGTTGCCTAACTCGCGAGAGTGGATCAACTTCCTGGGTACAGTACGGGGCACGGCACGGCACGGCACTTTTGCTCTGCCGCCACGCCTCGTCTACCATCACTGCCGCCCCGCTGCTCGCGCACCAGACGCAGGATACGTAGACATCGTCGGGTGAGTGATCTAAAGCTCCATCGTTTCGAGTTGTACACACCACTCACTCGCTCGCCCGTGTCGGCTGTCAAGAGGTTTACCCGGATGGACGAACACGGGGATATGTTTTCCCCCACAAAAAAACGAGTAGATAAGGGTGACAGGCAGGACCTCGATGCCCAGTTTGTCGCTGCCGTGAAACAGGGTACAGATCTTTGTTCCACTCGGGTAGGGATCGTTCGATTTATTATATTACTCGGCGGCGATGCCCCTCGTGGCCGAATCGATCTGTCAATGTGGCCCCCACACGATTCGACTTCCGCTGAATGATCAATGGGTCGCTGCTTTCTGATTCTGATTCAAGCGTTTAAGTGTTTTAGGATTCCTACTTACCGTAACAAGCCCGAGCCTTCGCTGTATTGAGACAAGTGGTATGAGTGCGGAGCTCAGGCGCTGCGGCGTTTGTATCTGAGCCATGAGGCAGGGGGAATATCCTCTCTGGGTATCGGGCGGCGGCGATAGCAGCTGTATCGAGTAATATTGTGATGTCGATTGTTCACGCACGGATGTCTTGCTCGGGTGTCTTGCCCACGAACAAGGCCATGACTCGGAGACAGGGACCAGAGTCCCGAATCAATCAGCAGGATCTGGTGGGTGGACAGAAATAGGATGCCGCCTTCGGACACAGCTGCTGCAAGTCTGCCCCGTCTCGGTGAATGATCGAGACATGTGAGTGGGTGGGTAGCAGAAAGATCCTCGTTTTCGTCAAGAAGTCGATATGCAGTACAGCAGAGCAATATGACAACAACCAGGAACCTCCGAGCACGGGGCACACGACAGTCGGCTTAAACAGTAGGTACAGCACGACCAAGCACTGGCATGAAAGCTGTCATAAGAGTCAGATCCGAGAGAAAGGAGGACATAAGATAGGGGAAGGGGCCGACGAACCTCCAAGCACATTCAACGTTTACACCGTGCCGATTGGTGCCGATGCCAGTCGGGACCAACACCAGCACCTCCGGGGCCTCCAGGCGCCTCGTTCTCCTCCTCCTCCTCACCCTCTCGGTCTCCTTCCGCCGGTCTTCTTCCTCGCCGCCTTTCCACCCGCCCGCTCCGCCTTTTCCGTCTTCCGCGCCCGCTGCGTCGCCCGAGTCGCCCTGCGCGCGGCCTTGGTCTCGTACCGCACCTTCTTCGCCGCCGCGCCGTTCTTGTTCGTCTTCCCCTCATTTTTCGCCAGCGGCCGCTCCCCACCGCCAACGTCCGCCGAAGAAGAGTGACCCCGAGTCGCAACCTTCGCGCGCGCGCGCGGAAGCGGCGGCGCTCGCTCCTCCGGACGTTGCTCCTCTGATGAGGAGGGCACGGGCACACCGTGGAGGAGCGCGCTCGGGTCAAAGTCCTCCACGACGGTGACGGTCGCGAGCTGTTCCTCGTCGGAGTACTCGTACTCGTGCTCCGGATCTGGACCAGCTCCGGAGGAGGAAGGCGACGACGCGATCCCGGTCCATTCCTCGTCCGATTCAACCCCTGCCCCATGTGAGTTTTGGGAGAAAGCGAAAGACTGGGAAATTGGACACGCACGTTGCGCGACGCCACCGTACGCCTCTTCGACTCTTGCGGCGTTCTGGGCGGCCTGCTCTGCGAGCATTCGCCGATGCTAAATTGCAGGCATTGTGATATCAGCCCAGGACGACCAAAATCGTAGAAGCGAGCATGATGCACATACCTCTTGCCGCGCTTCCAGGCGCTCTTCTTTCTGCCTCGCCTGGGCTTTCTTCTTGCTCTCCTCTTTTTTCGCCAACTTTCGTTTGTGAAAGCCGGTCAGAAACTCCCTACAATACATTGTCATGCACCTAGCGTCATTATGGAGTAACATGCACACCTCCGTGCATCCTCGTCGAACACGACAGTCTTAACTTGACCAAGTTTTTGTCGTTTCTTTGCTCTAATAACGTTGTGAGAGTGCGTCAAGAGTTCAACATTGGATGCCATTCCACGGGCCGATACGGCGCGCACCTCGCCACCAAGGCTTGCTCCTCTCGGCAAGCCATTTCTTTTGATAAACTTCAACAGCGATGATATTCAGGGCACTACTACATGGGAAGAGTACGACAACCAGACATTATTACTACTATCATCATTCAGTTGCCTCCACGAAGACGAAGGACTATTGACCGCGTTAGAAAGACGAATGACACATGGACGCACACTCACCAAGGTGCAGGGTGCTCTCCTTCTGGATGTTATAATCAGACAGCGTACGGCCGTCTTCGAGCTGTTTGCCAGCGAAGATCAAACGCTGCTGGTCCGGAGGAATGCCCTCCTTGTCCTGGATCTTTGCCTTCACATTGTCAATGGTGTCTGACGACTCCACTTCCAACGTGATCGTCTTTCCGGTTAGCGTCTTGACGAAAATCTGCATGCCACCACGTAAACGGAGGACAAGGTGAAGAGTCGATTCCTTCTGGATGTTGTAGTCCGAGAGGGTGCGGCCATCCTCAAGCTGTTTACCAGCGAAAATTAGGCGTTGCTGATCCGGGGGGATACCCTCCTTGTCTTGGATCTTGGCCTTTACGTTGTCGATCGTATCCGAGGACTCAACCTCGAGGGTGATCGTCTTCCCGGTGAGCGTCTTGACGAAGATCTGCATGCCTCCGCGCAGACGAAGGACAAGATGAAGCGTCGATTCCTTCTGAATGTTGTAGTCGGAAAGAGTCCGACCGTCCTCAAGCTGCTTTCCAGCAAAAATGAGCCGTTGCTGGTCCGGGGGGATGCCTTCCTTGTCCTGAATTTTTGCCTTAACGTTGTCGATCGTGTCGGAAGACTCAACCTCAAGCGTGATAGTCTTTCCCGTCAACGTCTTGACGAAGATCTGCATACCACCACGGAGACGAAGGACTTAAAAAAAATGTAAGGGACGCATATTACAATGTCGTCAACTGTATCACATACCGAGGTGAAGGGTGGACTCTTTCTGGATGTTGTAGTCGGAAAGGGTCCTGCCATCCTCAAGCTGCTTTCCTGCGAAAATGAGACGTTGTTGATCCGGGGGGATTCCCTCCTTGTCCTGAATTTTGGCCTTCACGTTATCGATGGTGTCGGATGACTCCACCTCGAGGGTGATGGTCTTGCCGGTAAGGGTCTTCACAAAGATCTGCATAGCTATCACACAGATCAGCCACCCTTAAATATTGGAACGAATTGCCAGACGAGGAAGATGAACTTACTCGGGTGTTGAGCGAAAGCGAGAGAAGGAGATGGTGGTGGTTGAGGAACAAGTGAGGCGCTTGGCGGTGCAGGGCTTTATCATCCTGTGAACACGTGACACCGTCCATTGTCCGTAAACCACTTTCCAAATATGGCTTCCTCGCTCCGTCTTCTCCCGTCGGCCGAGTTGACCGCGGCCATCGGCGCCAGAGACCGAGGCACGTCATGTTCTAGTTCACCTCTTTTGCCTGGACAGCCTCGTTTTGTCCGCGTTGTCTCCTCCACGCAACCCTTTCCCCGATGCATTGAGATCTGAACTAGCTTGACGTATCTGATATCTGGCATCAACACCTGTTGCACTGCAGCTAGATAACCATCACAATCTAGATCTGCGGTACGGCACCTAAACTTCCCCACACGTCTCATCAAAGCGGAAGGGTGCATCTCACAGGTGCTTTCTCGCCTCCGACCCTCCGACAATGGGATAGCTGGGGCACGTAAAAGAAGGAATTGATTTGTGTCGGCAAGCAACGTGATTTATGCCGTCTGGCTGACAGATAGCCAAGACATAACGCGATGCAGCTACATTCCCTTGTTTCCAAGGGGAGAGAAGGCGGTGGACTGCGCTGATATTATCTGATGGCACAGACAACGGGGGCCTTCTCACCCCTCGATGGCTAGGGTGCACAGCTGGTGAGATAAACAACAGATTGATCATTGATATCGGTGGTCGTAAGCTCCTGGATACTTCAGGAACACTGCTTTGATGCGAGATGCGGGCCGACAAATGCGGCGTTCTGATTCAAATTCAAACGAGAACGACATGAACACCATAGACTAATGTGAGCGAATGCTTGAGGGTCGCAAAGCGGCGTCGTCATCCGGGACACCGTTGATAACAACGTGATGACCGACCCCAGCGGGTACACAACCCTCGCCCAGAGCGGCTTCCAGTGCAATCTTAGCAGCAAAGCCGGAACAGTGCATCGGCAGAACATATGTGGGGGCGGGAATGACGGCCCTAGAGAGAAAGTCGACTGTAGGATTTATGCGATCTGCCAGCTCGGGGCCGGCAAGGTGCAGGCCACCGACAATCTGAGCATCACGGGAGATAGACTCAAGTTCCGGGACCAAATAACGCGACGCAGGCGTACCATGTATATTGGCCTCGAGAATCTCTCGATGGCATCCTTGACAACATTCACGATGCCTGCGTGCGAGCAGCTACTTACAGGCATAAGCCAAGGCCATCCCATAGAGATTATGTCACTCAACGCGCTGAATATCACGAGCCCCTTCCCGAGCACGTCAACAACAGCATACCTCTCGTCCATGATATCCTGAACCGTCCGTGAAGGCGGTCTGTGATTTGAACCAACAGCAGCAACTCACCAATTCTTCGGACCAGCTCCCAGCAGTGCCATCCTCATTAGACGTAAACCGCACACCACCGATCAACCCCGCCTCAAAAGGCGTGATGCGAGGAATCTCGCCGCTCACCCAGACTGTGCCACCTGCAACAGCGTGACCCTCCGCATGCTTCTCTACAATGCCGCCATGGGCTTCGATCTCCTCGAAGGTGGGGCCACGGGGCAGCTGACAGATGATCTTGCCTGATGGCGGAGGTGCAATACCACGGGCGGTAGGGCGATCTGGGTGCACATCGACGATGGTGCTCAGACCGGATTCCTTGCTGCGACTATCCAGGAAAGAAAGCAGGCCGCCAGTGTGATCAGCATGCCAATGGGATATTACGACGCGTTCAATCGGGCCAAGCGGCGTTCCTAGTCCGACGAGATTGCGGGAAAGGGATTTGTGTTCTGGACCTGTGTCGAAAAGGGTGAAGCGAGGAGATGCGCCGGCAGCCTCGGTTGTTTCCTAATGGGATTTATATCAGCCAGTCTCCTGGTTTCAGCATTTAACCACATATGAGGACAAACATACAATCAGAGCGGAGAAGCCATGCGCGGCTGAGGAGATGTGGGTAGGCGATCGATCAGTAGGATCAGTGATTGACTGGAAGGGAAGGGAACAGAACACGGATGCGAACCACAGCAAAAATCCACGAGTGGTAGAATAGGCGCGCCTGTGAGGGGATCAAGGTCGGGCGCCTTGTGAGTTAGATGATGTCGCATCTCATGCGCGAAACCCGAGGGCAGTTTTGTCATCCTAGAGCGTGCGTGCCTTAGCGAAGTGGCGCGCGGGATGAGGTTGGCGATTCTGACCACTCGATGGAGTTGTCGACGAGGAATGTTATTGCGGCGACCTGGACCGGTTTGAGGATTCGCTGTTCCTTGCTGGAGGACATGGTCGGTGATCCGGTGATGGACGAACAGAGCAGCTGACTCATCAGGTGCTCGGCTGTTGCTCGGCTGTCGGCGCGGAGGTTGGGGATTTCGCTCGGCGCCGCGGGCTCGGGATCGGGATAGAAGGTGCCGTGCCGTGTCGCGGTCGCGTGTGTGTCTCGTGTCGCCCTGGCTGGCACGATGCTGGAATTCTGCTGTTATCTCGACTGGAGTCGCCGCATTCTGGTAACCATGTACACTGCTCACAGTCCTGTTCATCAGAAGTCAAAGGGACATTCTCTCGCTGTTTTGGTGCAGGTCAGATGCGGTCTCAGTCTGTGGCAACGAAATCTTTAATTGCCGGGCAAAATCTTGAGATTTCTAGCAGATTGGCACGAGGGGTCCCTGCTCCCGCTCCCGCCTCTACTCCCCTGGTTGACACACCCATCATTTTTTCAACTTCCCATCCCGTCGCACTTGGTTCGTATTTATTCATCCTCGATGCCATCAACAACACCGCCTACTTTCCCTCACTACGAAATCGGCACTAATCTGTTGCATTCCCCTGCCACTACCCGGGTCGGGACTATCCCCGCCCACTCTTGGGGACGTTATCGTTTCCATCAACCCGCTGCTATATACGACACTACTTCCGGTCTTGAATCCGATTCTCATGCCTCTTTCCGACACCAAGAATACGTTTCCGCGGATCACATCGTATTTTCTCCCACTCTCGCTTTGACGAGTCCCGCTCAGCAAGCAATTCTGTCCACAACACGATACCCCGCTCCAATGAGCCGACACCCTGCCTGGGCATATCCCAACTATACACAATGGCAATCTGCTAGCTCCCTTGCTGATACACATCCCACCTCCTCTTCACCATCCTTTGCACACAAAGTGTGGTTGCTGGAGTGCAAACATTGTCAAATGTTCTTGACCAATCGTGGAATGAAGGTACGCACTGACACCTTGATCGATGTCCCTTCATTCAGGGCTGCCTTTCACCCCAGGCTGTTTTACTACTTCGTCCGCACGTCCCGCTGTACTCGACAGACGCACTTCCAGTCAACTGTTCGGCCTACTCTGCGAGACCGTCATCGACAGATTCCTTCCCCCAACGGCCGAACGAGCAACAACCTCGCACCTGCGATTGCCTGACACAATCCCTTTGCTGTCATGGATGCGGAACAAGTGTCGGTTACATGATTGTCGTCCCTGTACAGCTTCCAGTCTAGTCCGTTTTTCTCTTAGCGTCCTTACGAAGTTTTCTTTAGTGCACCCGATGCATATCTTCAAGCTCAGCCGCGAATCGCGTGACAAATGGCCACCGTTTCGTTTTCCACTCATCCGAACTCATTGCCTCCGAGAGGCACTATACCCCAGGTGAGCCCGGGATTCTGTCTGCCTACACCCAGCGACCGTCATCATCCCGGGATCCTACTCGGTCTCCACGGTCTTTCCTTCCATCTACGCCGGATCCTGCCGACATGCACCGGCCGTCGACAACTACAACTTCTCCCACATCGACTTTGCCATACAGCGCGATGCCGCCCCCCACATCCGAGTCGCCGTGCCCAGCCCCGGCACCATCTCCGAATTTCGCAGATTCACAAAAGCTGAACCCACAGCCACTACGGGCTGGCGACCTCCTCTACTGGCACCATCTCACGCAGAGTGGTGAGATTCCTGGAGCTACAGATGAGCCCTGTGCGCGAGGGGCCAGCCAGATTATGTACGATCGGTGACCACCTCCAGTGGGCTCTTACGCTTTCGCTGTCGGACGAAGTCGTTGACCGTCGGTACTCTTCACACTAATCATCGAGACATTCGTTTCTCTCTCCATATTGTCACGTGACTGGATACCTGTGCATACGTTTCACGTTTTCCTGTATTCTTGATAGGTTTGTCTTTGCATCGTCATCCATTTTTGGGTCCTGTCCATACACTGCCCGGGAAGCAAAGGTGGTAGGGTTATATAGACAACTCTGCCCTTGCAACGTGCATAACTGTAAGTGCATTGTAAATGAGCACCGCCACGCACACCATGACGGGCTGCGCAATTGGCAATGAAGCGCTGGAGTGACGGAGTATATATCCCTTTGACTCACACCACTTTCCGCCCCCCATCACTCTCTTCCTGAGCACGAGCGATATGATTGACAAATCCCAGGGCTTCAATGAGGCACCACCGCCCTACCAACACGCCCTCGGAAGTGCCGAGTCTAAGGTTAGCGTCGGGACCACGCCCAACCCGACTCCTAATTCCCGGACATGCTCTCAGACAGCCCTTTCGAAGCGCCATCAAAGGGCCCGCACAAAGCCACCAGTCCCTTCGCGGTGGTTCCCAACGTCCCTCTTCGGCCTCTCCAAAACCGCGAAGCAGGTCCGCTCCGCGACTCAGGGGCTCCTCCGCGATCTCCTCTCGCAGGCGCGCCCCTCCGAGCAGGAATGGCTCTCCGTGCTCAGGAACTGCGCCGAGACATGCAGCGCGCAGGACCTCAGCTTCGCCGCGCTGCTGCAGGAGCCCTTCGTCGAGGGCCACCTCCCCGTCTACTGGGCGGTCCTGAAGCGCCCCGCCGCGCCCGTCAAGGCCGACCACCGCACCCCCGCGCGCGACCCCGACGCGCTCGTGCTCGCCATCCTCGACGCCTCGCTCCCGCTTGCGCCGCAGAGCGTCGCGGACGCGCGCCTCGCGTGCATGACCGTCTCGGACAATGCGCTGTTCGTGCGCCTCGGGCAGCGCTACGAGGCCTTTTCGCAGCGCTCCGGCACCGACAGGATGCTCCTCGGGGGCGCAGACGCCGTCGACGCCGTCCGCGTGGAGGAGCCGAGCGGCGCGGGCGCGGGTGCGGGCCCCGCCGCGTTCATGGTGCGCTTCTCGATCACGCAGTTCCAGCTGCGCATGCGCGTGTCGAAGCAGGCGAGGATCGAGTTCGTCGCGCGGGGCAGGCTGTGGTACCTCGCCTTTGCCGTCGCGGGCGTCAACTCGGGCCCGTGCGGCGGATCTGGTACCGGCCGTGCTGGCGAGTGGGTCGTCTCGCTCGGTCTGGGCGACTACAGTTCGCCTGCGTGGGTCGACGCCCGCTTCACCATTGTCGATCGGACGTCTCCGCCGACGACCCCACCGGCGGCGGCGACGTGGGATCCTTCAGCTCGGTTGTCGTTCCGTGGACTGCCTCTGCCGCCGAAGCATCCCCACACTGGCAAGCCGCGCTCGACGCCGTCGTTCCCCATCAAGACCGGCAGCTCCCAAATCGCACCGGGTGGGCCCATGCGTGAAGTCGTCGTGTCTCTCGACAAGTTTTTATTCGGAGTGACCCTCCAAAATGAGTGAGTTCGTCTCCCACACATTCCCCCTAGTTTTCTCTTTTCTTTTCTGCCGGGAATTTACACGATTGGTGATATAGTGCTTCGTCCTACGTCGACGCTGATGGTACATTGAACGCTGAGCTCGAGGTCAAGTTACAGAAGACGAACGACCTGGATTCGAACTGTATTATTTGTTAGGGGGATGATTGATGGGTATTTCCATTCATTGGACCACGTTGCGTGGAGGTCTTAGCTTCGCTGGACGGACTGTCTGAATTTTGCTTGTAAACTTGGATTGGGGCGTTGGTAACAGTACATTACTTTTCCATACTCGACATTTTTTGGGGTATAAATGTGTAGACCGGTAAACATGAAACATTCCTTATTCAAAGCGTGGGACGAGTGCGGTCCCAAGGGTAGACTCAGATCATCGATGGACCGCCCATACAAAGTCGCATCAATTTCCACAGTATGGAACATAAAACTTGCATAAAGGACATATGACCCAGAGAATATTATTTTGCAGCTGCGGAACGTTGAACCCTCACACTGCTGCAAAGGCTGTCGAGCCCCACACAAACCTCGCTGCTGCCACCCATCTCCACCTCTCTTATGTGATGCTTTCTCGCACTCGTAATTCCACGAACTCCTTTGTGTCAGTTTTTAACAATATATGATGCTTTCTCTCATCGTCACTCCTGCTGCATGCCCATCCGAGCTCCACGACGTGAGATAACAAAAGCTATTGTGGTGTAAACAAATGTCCTTTCCGCGTGAATCGTGTCGCACTCATACAAATAATCAATATAAATCTCCGCTGGCAAGTTACGTTAAGGCTACCCACAGATTCGACACTCGCGGTGAGTAATCATACTGCACACATCACCCCCACAGTCAACATTTGATCGGGTTGGCTCACGCCCGTGTCAACCCTGTCCCCTCCCTTCAAACGAGCTGAGCTCGCGCCCCCAGGGCGCTCAGGAGCACTGCGAAACACGGACAGCCCACCTGTCATCTCTCTACCACCCGCTCGCCCTCCAGGTAGAGGCGATATTTGATTACCAGGGCGTCTGGCATGAATCTTATGCGCTCGCCGTTTGCCCCAGTGGCCGTTGGGAGTTACGCTTATATAGCGATGGACAGGATCTATTACTATAAGCTGAAAAAACACCACTACAGAAGTTACATATATTGTCAAAGCACAGATAGGAAATGCTACATGGGGTTCTGTACTCTGGGCGCACATAAATGGAATCGAAAAAAAAAAAAAAAACAACATAAATCAATCGTCATGCCACATCGTCACTCACACCGGGTCACCTCTAGCAATAGTTATCGTACAAACGCTAATCGTACCGGAACCTGTTTGGTGACCTCTCCCGTGCCTCTCTACGCTCTTTCCTCAATTGTGCGACTGTCGGATACAACATCCTTTCACCCATCTTGCCTATGTACACAATAAGACATAATTCGCCATACGCCATCCCCAATGACAATTCATTCCCATAATGCACATAAGTGCTCGACAAAGAGTTGAATTTCGTGACTGGAGTGACCCAGTTCACTCGCGTAACTTTCTTGCCGTTGAGCCGGACGGTAATGCCCCCGTCGTAACGTAGAAACCTGATCGGGTCGGAAATTTCACCGCAGAACTTGAAGTTAGGTACCCTGTCGATGAGTCCAGCACTCTCGTCGTGCTCATAATATAAGTATAGCACGGGCTCGAACCCAAGCGAGTGGGCGGCCCGGTACAGAGATGCGTCGCTCCCCTTTAGTAGACCATAGACGTGCCCGAGACTCGCCTCGCCGTTGCCCTTGATCTGGTACACATGCTGCAGCCCAAACCCGAGGACGCCGCCGTCAGCGAGGAATTCCGGATTCTCGAGGAGAGCCTCGAATGCGGCACAGATACTGCGCTCATTCGCCGCTTGCACAAGGGGAGCTGGTTCCGGGGCCGTCATAGGGGCGGGCTCGTCGTCGTCAAAGTGGAGGTTGTACGTCAATGTGATACGGTGGCCAGACACCACGGGTGCGACTTCGTGCTCGACGTCGCTAAAAAATGCGACATAGCCGATCGAAGACGGCGGTGCGGTTGAAAGCTCGGCGGCAGAGTCAAACGACCATTCTTGCCCGCGATGCCTGATGAGCAGAGCTCCACCCTCGTGCGGGGTTGGAAAGACAAGCACGAGCGATCCGAACATCTTTTCGCCGCGCGGGGTATCGACGTGCGGCTTGAAGAACGAGCCTTTGCCTGGGTGGCAACTTGGGCTCTGCCAAGTTACGGGCAGATTGATGACGAGGCACGTACCGTAAACGTTGAGCTTGTATGGCTCGACCTTCAACTTGCGTAGCGAGTCAGTACCATCCAGAAGGCAATCGCGCACAATCTTGACAATATCGGTATATTCATATACCAACGGAGTGGAGAAGAGCTCTGGATCCATTTTTCCAGCCTTGCGGTAAGTCTCGTCCATCACGTCTTTGTCGTTGCGACCGAATGTGGCAGGCTGACAGGTCTGAGCAAGCTGCTCTAACTCGTCGGAGGTGGCATCCGTGAAGTTGACATGCCTTTGGGATCAAAAGCTGGTAAGCGGCCTTCCTCCAAGACGCATGGTGCCCTCAAACCTGGCAGCGTGGCCTTCTCTCGCAATTTTGTAGAAGAGAGAAAAATTCGTAGCCGGAAGCGTGAGCGTCCCGCTCACAAAGGGCCGCTTGTCGATGATTGCCTTTTGTATAGGAAGAAATAATTGCGTCAACTGCTTCGTTGCCATCGAACTACCACGTTCATAGATTATCCAGAGCTGTGGGACGGGGAGAAAAAGGAGTGTTCACCAGTTTGCGCGATTATTATTCTCACTTCAGAGTCGAGTCCAAAGAGCTAATCTCCTGCGGACGACAGCGGCGCCTTTCTGTCCGTTAGAAGCACGTGATCATATTTGGTCAGACGCAGGATGGGCGCAATCCATTGCATGAGGCGGCGGGGTCCAAGTCCCCACGGCTTCACAAGCCATGGAGGTCGTACGAGCGCTTATTGAAGCGGGCGCAGATGCGACGGCCCAGGACAAGGACGGCGCAATCCATTGCACGAGGCGGCGCGGTCCCCGTCCTCACAACGCATGGAGGTTGTACGAGCGCTTATTGAAGCGGGTGCAGATGCGACGGCCCAGGACAAGGATGGGCACAATCCATTGCATGAGGCGGCGCGGTCCGAGTCCTCACAAGATTTGGAGGTTGTACGAGCGCTTATTGAAGCGGGCGCAGATGCGACAGCCCAGGACAAGGATGGGCGCAGTCCATTGCATCATGTTTCACAATGTCCTACTACTTCTGCGGGCAACGACACGGGCACGGCTAGTTCACAGCCCTATGACCGTTACAAAAGGCATGATGGATACCTCTTTCAGTGCCCAATTTTCAGCTTTGTTTCCACGCGAGAGCATACTAGTTCGATGCCTCCCCCGTTCTGACTTCTGAGCCGTACCGATGCAAAAAAGTCTGTCTGAACAATCCAGGGACATTGGCAGAATATTGTTGTCGATGCTCACCTCAACCATGCCTTTTCCCTGCAAGAGGGCTGTCCCGCAAGAGCAGCCTGCAGACACATGACGTAATATGCCTAATTTGACCTCAACTAGGACGACAATGCGGCACTCCCTATTTCCCCACCGCTATGGCCATGAAAAGCAGAACTCTCCAGAGCAGCAGTCAATGCACGCTTGGCCTCAAGCACCTCAAACGCATGGGCCATCGCAGCTGCTTGGGGCTTCAATGGCTCGCGTACAAAGCCACCAGCCCCTTCGCCACCAGCCTCTTCGCGGTGGTTCCCAACGTCCCTCTTCGGCCTCTCCAAAACCGCGAAGCAGGTCCGCTCCGCGACTCAGGGGCTCCTCCGCGATCTCCTCTCGCAGGCGCGCCCCTCCGAGCAGGAATGGCTCGGGAGCTGCGCCGAGACATGCAGCGCGCAGGACCTCAACTTCGCCGCGCTGCTGCAGGAACCCTTCGTCGAGGGCCACCTCCCCGTCTACTGGGCGGTCCTGAAGCGCCCCGCCGCGCCCGTCAAGGCCGACCACCGCGCCCCCGACGCGCTCGTGCTCGCCATCCTCGACGCCTCGCTCCCGCTTGCGCCGCAGAGCGTCGCGGACGCGCGCCTCGTGTGCATGACCGTCTCGGACAATGCGTTGTTCGTGCGCCTCGGGCAGCGCTACGAGGCCTTTTCGCAGCGCTCCGGCACCGACAGGATGCTCCTCGGGGGCGCAGACGCCGTCGACACCGTCCGCGTGGAGGAGCCGAGCGGTGCAGGTGCGGGCGCGGGCGCGGGCCCCGCCGCGTTCACGGTGCGCTTCTCGATCACGCAGTTCCAGCTGCGCATGCGCGTGTCGAAGCAGGCGAGGATCGAGTTCGTCGCGCGGGGCAGGCTGTGGTACCTCGCCTTTGCCGTCGCGGGCGTCAACTCGGGCGCGTGCGGCGGATCTGGTACCGGCCGTGCTGGCGAGTGGGTCGTCTCGCTCGGTCTGGGCGACTACAGTTCGCCCGCGTGGGTCGACGCCCGCCTCACCATCGTCGATCGGACGTCTCCACCGACGACTCCACCGGCGGCGGCGACGTGGGATCCTACATCTCGGATGTCGTTCCGTGGGCTGCCTCTGCCGCCGAAGCATCCCCACACTGGCAAGCCGCGCTCGACGCCGTCGTTCCCCATCAAGACCGGCAGCTCCCAAATCGCACCGGGTGGGCCCATGCGTGAAGTCGTCGTGTCTCTCGACAAGTTTTTATTCGGAGTGACCCTCCAAAATGAGTGAGTTCGTCCCCCACACTTCCCCCTAGTTTTCTCTTTTCTGCCGGGAATTTACACGGTTGGTGATACAGTGCTTCGTCCTACGTCGACGCTGATGGGACATTGAACGCCGAGCTCGAGGTCAAGTTACAGAAGACGAACGACCTGGATTCGAATTGTATCATTTGTTAGGGGGATGATTGATGGGTATTTCCATTCATTGGACCACGTTGCGTGGAGGTCTTAGCTTCGCTGGACGGACTGTCTGAATTTTGCTTGTAAACTTGGATTGGGGCGTTGGTAACAGTACATTACTTTTCCATACTCGACATTTTTTGGGGTATAAATGTGTAGACCGGTAAACATGAGCATTCCTTATTCAACCTGAGAACGTGGGACGAGTGCGGCCCCAAGGGTAGACTCAGATCATCGATGGTCCGCCCATACAAAGTCGCATCAATTTCCACAGTATGGAACATGAAACTTGCATAAAGGACATATGACCCAGAGAATATTATTTTGCAGCTGCGGAACGTTGAACGTTGAACCCTCACACTGCCGCAAAGGCTGTCGAGCCCCACACAAACCTCGCTGCTGCCACCCCGTCTCCACCTCTCTTATGTGATGCTTTCTCGCTCTCGCTGTGTAATTCTGTGTAATGCGTAATTCCACGAACTCCTTTGTGTCAGTTTTTAACAATATATGATGCTTTCTCTCATCGTCGCTCCTGCTGCATGCCCATCCGAGCTCCACGACGTGAGATAACAAAAGCTATTTATAGTGTAAACCAACGACCTTTTCGCGTGAATCGAGTCGCACTCATACAAATAATCAACATTGATCGATCGTCATGCCACATCGTCACTCACACGGGTCACCTCTAGCATTAGTTATTGTACAAACGCTAATTGTACCGGAACCTTTCTGGCGACCTCTCCCGTGCTTCTCTACACTCTTGCTTCAATTGTGCGACTGTCGGATACAACATCCTTTCACCCATCTTGCCTATGCGCACAATAAGACATAAATTGCCATACGCCATCCCCAATGACGCTTCATTCCCATAATGCACATACGCGCTTGACAGAGAGTTGAATGTCGTGACTGGAGTAACCCAATTCACTGGCGTAACGATCTTGCGGTTGAGCCGGATGGCGACGCCCTCGTGGTAAAGTAGAAACCTGATCGGGGCTTCAAGTTCACCGCAGGACTCAAAGTCAAGTACCCTGTCGATGAGTCCAGCATCTCCGTCTTGCTTATAATATAAGTATAGCACGGGCTCGAACCCAAGCGAGTGGGCGGCCCGGTACAGAGCTGCGTCGCTCCCCTTTAGTAGACCGTAGACGTGCCCGAGACTCGGATCGCCTTTGCCCTTGATCTGGTACACATGCTGCAGCCCAAACCCGAGGACGCCGCCGTCAGGGAGGAATTCCGGATTCGCGAGGAGAGCCTCGAATGCGGCACAGATACTGCGTTCATTCGCCGCTTGCACAAGGGGAGCAGGTTCCGGGGACGTCACAGGGGCGGGCTCGTCGTCGTCAAAGTGGAGGTTGTACGTCAATGTGATACGGTGGCCAGACACCACGGGTGCGACTTCGTGCTCGACGTCGCTAAAAAATGCGACATAGCCGATCGAACACGGCGGTGCGGTCGAAAGCTCGGCGGCAGAGTCAAACGACCATTCTTGCCCGCGATGCCTGATGAGCAGAGCTCCACCCTCGTGCGGGGTTGGAAAGACAAGCACGAGCGATCAGAACATCTTTTGGCCGCGCGGGGTATCGACGTGCGGCTTGAAGAATGAGCCTTTGCCTGGGTGGCAACTTGGGCTCTGCCAAGTTACGGGCAGTGATGACGAGGCACGTACCGTAAACGTTGAGCTTGTACGGCTCGACCTTCAACTTGCGTAGCGAGTCAGTACCATCCAGAAGGCAATCGCGCACAATCTTGACAATATCGGTATATTCATATACCAACGGAGTGGAGAAGAGCTCTGGATCCATTTTTCCAGCCTTGCGGTAAGTCTCGTCCATCACGTCTTTGTCGTTGCGACCGAATGTGGCAGGCTGACAGGTCTGAGCAAGCTGCTCTAACTCGTCGGCGGTGGCATTCGTGAAGTTGACATGCCTTTGGGATCAAAAGTTAGTAAGTGGCCTTCCTCCAAGACGTATGGTGCCCTCAAACCTGGCAGCGTGACCCTCTCTCGCAATTTTGTAGAAGAGAGAAAATTTCGTAGCCGGAAGCTTGAGCGTCCCGCTCACAAAAGGCCGCTTGTCGATGATTGCCTTTTTTAGAGGAAGAAATAAACGCTTCAAATGCTTCATTGCCATCGAACTACCACGGTCATAGATTATCCAGAGCTGTGGGACGGGGAGAAAAAGGAGTGTTCACCAGTTTGTGCGATTATTACTCTCACTTCAGAGTCGAGTCCAAAGAGTTAATCTCCTGAGGACAACGACAGGGGCGCCTATTTGTCCGTTAGATGCACGTGATCATATTTGGTCAGACGCACGTTCCTCGTACCAATGCAAAAAAAGTCTCTGAACAATCCAGGGACCTTTGCAGAATATTAATATTGTCGATGCTCACCGCAGCTGCTTGGGGCTCAACGGCTCGCGTCCGCGATCGTGAATGACAATGTGACGTACTACGTGGAGGCCAGCTGTGAAGCCATCCTCATGGAATCCGTAAGCGCACCCATGCGTCTGCGAATGTGCGGTGCCGTCCGCTCTCGGTTGCGCGGGAATCGAGTTGCGCAGGGCCGCGCAGGGCGCGCACAGCACCCCGCAGCGGCCCTGGGTGCGCGGCTGCATAGCGGCCGAGGACGTACTTGAGGCAGGGCGCCGATAGCGGATGGAGCGTTGCCAACAGGTGACAATGTTCGTCAGTGGGGAGGCGCTTGAGGAGGTGCGTTCGTCTAGTCCGGTCTGGTCTGTTCCGTTCCGTTCCGAGTTGGGCCGTTGCGCGAGTTGCTGAACGGCGTATTGATCACCTCGGATGTGGCCGACGACGTGTGCAGCCAAGTGTGCAGCCCCGAGGAATCGGCAGAAAGTTAGGGTACGTAGGCGGGTCGAACTCGAACACAGCGATCTGCGATCTGCGAGGTTGTCACGACTTGGACGGGGTTGGAAAACGATTCGCAAAGGCGGAATAGAGCAGCCCTAGGCGCTACTAGACCCACGTACAAAGCCGCTACTGCAGTTATAAAGAGGAGAATTGTGAGCGTGCGGGCGGGCGAAAGTTATAGGATGCGTTGACGTCGATGGTCTCTTTCCCTGGTTGGGTGACGTGTGGTGAGGTGCACCGCGTTGGCATGGCCTCCCAGGTGGTCGTCTGCTTCGTAGAGGTGAACTCTGTGGGCCGTGGGGAGAGTACTCATTCAGGAGCTGGAGACGGAACAAAGTACATGGGACAGTCGTTCCCAGATTCAAGTTGCGGCGAGACCCATCACGTACACAAATGTCTGTCATTCTGTCATTCTAGTCGCCCATTTCTCGGAGAGGCTTCAAGTTTTTTTCACGCCCGCGGGATCCATGGCTAGCACTCAGGCCATATATCTGTCTTCCTGCTTCCTCTCTTCCCCTGCGTGGAGCCAATCGTGTGATCGCGCGAACCATCTACCGACATGGCCGAGGTTGACAGTGATAACTTATGGGTCTCACTGCTCGCTTTTAGTCTTCTCGGATAGAGACGACGGTGACCCACGGCATCTTGGCACTCGAACATTGTTTAATTTATATCCTGCGCTGATCCATTCAACCAAATCTCGTTACCCAGGCTCTTGCAGCTCAGGAAGAAAAATGGCCTGGTCCCTCCTCTTCAAGTTGCTTGGAAGAGGAAGAGGGCGTTAGCATCCTTTTGACTTCGCTAACTTCACCTAGCAATAACGACCACATGACGGTACTTCCACGAGCCGCAAAATGCGCCACACCGCACAACTGCCCGCTCCATCCGCGCCCACACAAACTCGCTGCTGCCACCCCGTCTCCACCTCTTTTCTCACTCGCTGTGTAATTCTGTGTAATGTGTAATTCCACGAATTCCTTCTTTGTATCAGTTTTTGACAATATACAGGATGCTTTCTCTCATCGTCGCTCCTGCTGCATGCCCATCCGAGCTCCACGACGTGAGATAAAAAAAGCTATTGTATACTGTAAACCAACGACCTTTTCGCGTGAATCGAGTCGCACTCATACAAATAATCAATATTGATCAATCGTCATTCACTCACACGGGTCACCTCTAGCATTAGTTATTGTACAGACGCTAATTGTACCGGAACCTTTCTGGCGACCTCTCCCGTGCTTCTCTACACTCTTGCTTCAATTGTGCGACTGTCGGATACAACATCCTTTCACCCATCTTGCCTATGCGCACAATAAGACATAAATTGCCATACGCCATCCCCAATGACGCTTCATTCCCATAATGCACGTACGCGCTCGACAGAGAGTTGAATGTCGTGACTGGAGTAACCCAGTTCACTGGCGTAACGATCTTGCGGTTGAGCCGGATGGCGACGCCCTCGTGGTAAAGTAGAAACCTGATCGGGGCTTCAAGTTCACCGCAGGACTCAAAGTCAAGTACCCTGTCGATGAGTCCAGCATCTCCGTCTTGCTTATAATATAAGTATAGCACGGGCTCGAACCCAAGCGAGTGGGCGGCCCGGTACAGAGCTGCGTCGCTCCCCTTTAGTAGACCGTAGACGTGCCCGAGACTCGGATCGCCTTTGCCCTTGATCTGGTACACATGCTGCAGCCCAAACCCGAGGACGCCGCCGTCAGGGAGGAATTCCGGATTCTCGAGGAGAGCCTCGAATGCGGCACAGATACTGCGTTCATTCGCCGCTTGCACAAGGGGAGCAGGTTCCGGGGACGTCACAGGGGCGGGCTCGTCGTCAAAGTGGAGGTTGTACGTCAATGTGATACGGTGGCCAGACACCACGGGTGCGACTTCGTGCTCGACGTCGCTAAAAAATGCGACATAGCCGATCGAAGACGGCGGTGCGGTTGAAAGCTCGGCGGCAGAGTCAAACGACCATTCTTGACCGCGATGCCTGATGAGCAGAGCTCCACCCTCGTGCGGGGTTGGAAAGACAAGCACGAGCGATCCGAACATCTTTTCGCCGCGCGGGGTATCGACGTGCGGCTTGAAGAATGAGCCTTTGCCTGGGTGGCAACTTGGGCTCTGCCAAGTTACGGGCAGATGATGACGAGGCACGTACCGTAAACGTTGAGCTTGTACGGCTCGACCTTCAACTTGCGTAGCGAGTCAGTACCATCCAGAAGGCAATCGCGCACAATCTTGACAATATCGGTATATTCATATACCAACGGAGTGGAGAAGACGTCTAAATCCATTTTTCCAGCCTTGCGGTAAGTCTCGTCCATCACGTCTTTGTCGTTGCGACCGAATGTGGCAGGCTGACAGGTCTGAGCAAGCTGCTCTAACTCGTCGGAGGTGGCATTCGTGAAGTTGACATGCCTTTGGGATCAAAAGTTAGTAAGCGGCCTTCCTCCAAGACGCGTGGTGCCCTCAAACCTGGCAGCGTGACCCTCTCTCGCAATTTTGTAGAAGAGAGAAAAATTCGTAGCCGGAAGCTCGAGCGTCCCGCTCACTAAGGGCCGCTTGTCGATGATTGCCTTTTGTAGAGGAAGAAATAAATGCTTCAAATGCTTCATTGCCATCGAACTACCACGTTCATAGATTATCCAGAGCTGTGGGACGGGGAGAAAAAGGAGTGTTTACCAGTTTGCGCGATTATTACTCTCACTTCAGGTCGAGTCCAAAGAGTTAATCTCTCTCCTGAGGACAACAGGGGCGCCTATTTGTACGTTAGAAGCACGTGATCATATTTGGTCAGACGCACGTTTCACAAACACAAAACTACTTC
The DNA here is from genome assembly GCA_022496215.1 of Russula brevipes. Lineage (NCBI taxonomy): Eukaryota > Fungi > Basidiomycota > Agaricomycetes > Russulales > Russulaceae > Russula > Russula brevipes. Next base: position 111,752 of record WTXF01000004.1, on the reverse strand, counting down.
TGCGGGCAACGACACGGGCACGGCTAGTTCACAGCCCTATGACCGTTACAAAAGGCATGATGGATACTCTTTCAGTGCCCAATTTTCAAATTTCAGCTTTGTTTCCACGCGAGAGCATACTAGTTGGATGCCTCTTCCCAGTTCCGAGTCGTACCGAGTCTGTCTGAACAATCCAGGGACCTTTGCAGAATATTAATATTGTCGATGCTCACCTCAACTATGCCTTTTCCCTGCAAGAGGGCTGTCCCGCAAGAGCAGCCTGCGGACCGGGCAGAGACACGATGTAATATGGCCAATTTGACCTCAACTAGGACGACAATGCGGCACTCCCTATTTCCCCACCGCTATGGCCATGAAAAAGCAGAACTCTCCAAACGAGAAGAGCAGCAGTGAATGCACACTTGGCCTCAAGCACCTCAAACGCATGGGCCATCGCAGCTGCTTGGGGCTCAACGGCTCGCGCCCGCGATCGTGAATGACAATGTGCGGTGCCATCCGCTCTCGGTTGCGCGGGAATCGAGTTGCGCAAGGCCGCGCTGGGCGCGCACAGCACCCCGCAGCGGCCCTGGGTGCGCGGCTGCATAGCGGCCGAGGACGTACTTGAGGCAGGGCGCCGATAGCGGATGGAGCGTTGCCAACAGGTGACAATGTTTGTCAGTGGGGAGGCGCTTGTAGGAGATGCGTTCGTCCTGTTCTGGTTCTGTTCCGTTCCGTTCCGAGTTGGGCCGTTGCGCGAGGTGCTGAACGGCGTATTGATCACCCTCGGATGTGACCGACGACGTGTTCAGCCCCGAGGAATCGGCAGAAAGTTAGGGTACGTAGGCGGGTCGAACTCGAACACAGCGATCTGCGAGGTCGTCACGACTTGGACGGGGTTGGAAAGCGATTCGCAAATGCGGAATAGAGCAGCTCTAGACGCTACTAGACCCACGTACAAAGCCGTTACTGTAGTTATAAAGAGGAGGGTTGTGAGCGTGCGGGCGGGCGAAAGTTATAGGATGTGTTGACGTCGATGGTCGCTTTCCCTGGTTGGGTGACGTAGTGGTGAGGTGCACCGCGTTGGCATGGCCTCCCAGGCGGTCGTCTGCTTCGTAGAGGTGAACTCTGTGGGCCGTGGGGAGAGTACTCATTCAGGAGCTGGAGACGGAACAAAGTACATGGGACAGTCCCAGGTTCAAGTTGCGGCAAGACCCATCCACGAGCTAGAGCTTGACGCGCTGACGTACACAATGTCTATCATTTCTAGACTCATTCTAGTCGCCCATTTCTCGGAGAGGCTTCAAGTTTTTCACGCCCGCGGGATCCATGGCTAGCGCTCAGGCCATATATCTGTCTTCCTGCTTCCTCTCTTCCCCTGCGTGGAGCCAATCGTGTGATCGCCCGAACCATCCACCGACAGTAAATACTCGCCACCAGTTCGCCGCCCATGACAGGTTATAGAATCCTAGTTGCGTCCTATACTGATAGCATAACCAGCCTCCTCTTTGATCCTAACGGGCCAACACTCATTGCTACGTCAGAGATCACGGTCGGGACCCATCCCAGTTGGCTTACTGCATACCCTACCGACCCCTCCCTCGTCTTCACGGGCCTCGAGCAACCTGAGGGCGTCGCCGTGGCGCTCAAATACGACAACTCGGGCATCGGCAACATAGTCGGACAGATCCCAAGCGGCGGCGCTGACCCCGCGTCGTTGCTCGCGACTGCGAACGCCCTCCTCATCGGAAATGTAAGTTGGGCATACGGGTGGCCTTGCATATGCGCACTCATTCGCTAATTACGGTTGGGTTATGGACGTTGTGGACGTTTCCGTGGTATGATCAACACAGTACTCGTCGGGGACCATCCTAGCTGCCCCCCTTTCCCCCACGTCCCCGAATTGCTTCGTCAGTAGCGATCCCGATGTGGCGCGCACTGAATTGCAGCTCAGAGGCACGGGCCCTAACACAGCCCGCCAGGAAAGCTCGCACCCGCACCAGATAGTGGCCGTCCCTGGACGCGACGAGCTGCTGGTCGTCGATCTTGGTGCTGACCGGACGTGGCGCGTGGTGCACGACCCACGACGAGGCACACTCTCCGTACAGGGCACAGTGGAATACGCTCCGGGCAGTGGTCCGCGGCATGTCGTCTTCCACGGTCTGTCCCTCTCTGCTCGCCCCCGCTTTCCCATTTTGCCCACAGTCCCTGACCTGTGCGCATACACAGATGGCATCCTGTACACTCTGAACGAGCTCACGAGCACCCTCACCGCACACGCCCTCCCGCCGCTCCCGGCCGCCGCCACGCTCCTGAGCACGACATCGTCCCTCCAGCTCCCTCCAGGCGAAGCCCTCGGTGACCGCCTCGCTGCTGAACTGTTGCTCGCGCCTGCGCTCACGGAGGACGCGCAGAATGGCAACTCGCCGCCGCCGTTCCTATACGCCACGAACCGAAACGACCCTCGCGCTGCGGGGGACACGCTGGCCATCTTCTCGCTCGAGGATCCAACTGCGCCTTCGCTTGTCGCGGAGGTGCACACGGGTCTGCGGCACCTGCGCGGCGCCGCGATCGGGGGCGAGGATGGGCGCTGGATTGTGTTGGGTGGCGGGAGGGGTGGGGGTGTCAAAGTGTACGAACGGGTAGACGGAGGGCGTTCGGTGAAGGAGGTCGCGGCTCGGTCGGACATCCAAGCGCCCACAGGCTTTCTGTGGCTGTCGGGGGGCAGAACAACTTGACAAGGATTGCACCACTTCTGTTACATCTCCTGCATGTTACCAGTGGTGTCGACCAAAAACATTGTTGGGAAACAGGTGGTGAAGCAGCTCTGAGGTATTGACTCTGTCCATGCGAGGGTGTAGTTGTCCGAGGGCGGAAGTGTGCGGAAGTCCATGTATTTATGGACGTTATTCGGATATTTCCGGAGGTCCGGTGTGCCCGATTTGTCGTCGCGTCGCCCAACGCAACACCGCAACACCGAACAACAAGCATGCCCTGCCACAACTCTGCCCTGCCACACTTTTGTCCACACCTTGTCCGCGATGGATGTGACAACGCGTGACCAGCGTGTGCTTAAAAAGGAACCTGCAGCTCGTTTTGGCTACCGTCACCCCCAATTTGTCGAAAATGCGTCCCTTTGGGTTCGCTTGCTCCGCTTCCGCGCTGTTCCTGACTCGCTTGATCGCTGCCGCGCCGGTCGCAGAACCGAATCGGACGTGTGAGTTCGCCCTCACTGTCCACCGCACCGACTGACAAACACTCACGGACCACATACACACGACAGCCTATCGAATCCTCGTTGCGTCGGACACCGACCGCGTAACAAGCCTCCTCTTTGACCCCAACGGCCCAACTCTCAATTTCGTCTCAGACGTCGTTGTTGGGACCAACCCGAGCTTTCTCACCGCGCACCCCAATGATTCCTCTCTTGTCTTCACGGGCCTGGAACAGCCCAACGGCACCGCCATCGCGCTCAAGTACGACGACTCGGGTAATGGCACCATAGTTGGGCAGGTCCCATGTGGTGGTGATTCACCCGCGTCGCTGCTCGCGACAACGGACGCCCTTCTCATCGGAAACGTGAGTTTTGCTTACCTTTTGCGCGTGTGCAATTTTTTTTCTTTTTTTTGCTAACCGGCCGCGGATGTGTGGCCAACGCAGTTCGCGTCAGGGAACGTCGCCGCACTCCCGTTGTCCACCACGCCCCCGTATCAATTCCTCGTCAATGACCCCGATGCGCCCAAAGCGGTACTCCAGCTCAATGGCTCGGGCCCCAATACAGATCGCCAAGGGAGCTCGCATCCGCACGAAGTGATAGCCGTGCCAGGACGCACCGAATTTCTCGTCCCAGATCTCGGTGCCGACCGGACGTGGCGCCTCGCGTACGATCGTCACGCTGGCACGCTCACGGTGGCCGGCCAAGTGGAGTATGCTCCGGGGAGCGGTCCGCGGCACGTTGCCTTCCACGGTATGTCTCCCTTCCCTCTCCGCCTTGTCCCCCTCCCTCAACGCACTTGAGATGACCGCAACGCTGATGCCCGCACCTGTCGCACACAGAAAATGTCTTGTACACGATAACCGAACTCACGAGCACCCTCACCGCGCACAGCTTACCGCCACTCCCAGGCGTGCCCACGCTCCTGAGCTCGACGTCGAGCGTCCAGCTACCCCCGGGCGAACCCCTCGGAAACCAACTCGCCGCCGAGCTGCTGCTCGCGTCCGCGCTCACGGGAGACGGACAAATCGACAACTCGTCCGCGCCGTTCCTGTACGCTACGAACAGGAACGACCCGAGCGCCGCGGGGGATACGCTGGCCATCTTCTCGCTCGCCGATCCCAACACTCCTTCGCTTGTCGCGGAGGTGCACACGGGTCTGCAACAGCTGCGCGGCGCCGCGATCGTGGGCGAGAACGAGCAGTATATCGTCTTGGGTGGTCAGACGGCTGGCGGGGTGAAGGTATTCGAAAGAGTCGACGGAGGGCGTTCGGTGAAAGAGCTCGCGGCTCTGCCGGATATCCAAGCGCCTACTGGCTTTGTGTGGTTTTAGGTGTAAGAACTGTTGATTAGCGTTTGCACTCCTGTAGCATAGCTTAGTTAGATAGCTCTTCCTGCCTGCTTTGATATACTCCTTGTTATTGTTATTCAACGTATTCAACTCGTGCGCGTTTTTCGTGGGTCCCTTATGACTGTCACTCGAAACCATGCAGATACGTGTGTCAGTCGACAATCACCCATTAAAATCATCAGAATATGAGAGCAACCGATTAATTATGGCGATAAGAGAAAACGAGCCTATATCTAATTATGTGCTATACGCTCACCGATACGGGTACACTGGCAGAAGCTTGTAGCGAATTAATTATGTGGCACCCTCACGCTACCTTGCGCTCTACGTTGGGCATGATGGCACCCAACGCCTCCTCGCTGGGGATGGGGCCAGAGGACAAGAGGGCAGACCAGGCGATGGGGCGATGAGGGGACCGGGCCAGAGGATGATAAGGGCGGGCAAGAGGGCAGGACAAAGCGACGGAGAGATGAGGGGATGGCCAGAGGACGACGAGTGGATGGAGCCAGAGGGTGATGAGGGGACGTTAGAGGACGACCAGGGACCAGGAGAGAGGGCAGGACAAGGCAACAGAGCAACAAGTGGACCAGGCCAGAGGACGATGCACGTCTCGCCACGTGCGAGTTCAGTTACTCAAGAACAAGATTGGTCAAGGACCTTGGAGAGGCTGCCGTTGCCATAACAATTTTCGCAGTGTTTGCAGTTCGAAACACTTCTGATCTTGATCCGGAGCGAGATGGGTGGGTACGCTGGCCTATTTCGGTGTTAGCTACTAAGAGAGCCAAGTGTCCATATATCGTACCTTGCTTTCCTTACAGACATGCTTCCTACTCTCCGAAAAATCGATGAGAAGAAACCCACCTCCATGGGTACGTACTATATTTCGGGGTTCGAGGTCTTTATGGACTATTCCAATACTGTGGAGGTCTTGTACCAACTTGTATATGTCGGATCTGCAGGAGCTCATGTATCGTCAATGTAAGAGCAATTATTCGACATAATTTCCGCTGCGTACCGCCCTGAAGCGCTTAGATCGTCCCACGAATTCAGAATGCCGTCGCATAAATCAAGGATGAGAACGTCCATGCGACTACCCTCAAATGCCCCATAGCAGCGCGGAGCGATGCGATCGTGTAGTCGCCCAGATTGATATGCCTGATCCAAGATAAGGTGGACTTTAAACTCGTTACGGAGTCGTTGCCGCTTCTCTGTGTCAGAGGGGCGTAACACCTCAACGATCTTGGCAGCAAATAAGTCACAGCTGGTATTAAAATGACATTGCCAGACGCTGCCAGTCGATCCCGATGCTATAAAACGGGTACACCATAGGCGTAGTTTATCCTTCCTAGCCCACGGCGGAATTGCGAACACGTTATTCGACATGGTATAGAGACGTGTCCATACTTGGAAATTTTCAGGTGATTTGGGAGAAGACGAAGTGACCTGAAGGTGGATGAGTGATGAGTGAGCCAAGTGGTCGATATCGGCCAAGGAATGTATGAACCAATAACTCCGACTCGGTGTTCCCACGACTATTGCGGGCACGGGTCATTGAGGAACTTAAAGGGCCGTCATCTTGTTCTTCCTCAATAGTATCAAGTTGGATATTTGGGTTGTATGTGCTGGGCTCGACGGGCACACCTTTGATGACAGATAAAATGGCACCAAGGAATGCTCGAAAAGGCTCCGATGAATCTTCAATGCTGATCCCTGGCGAGTACGCAAGATAGGGCTTGTCATCATCCTTCACAAGACGGCATACAATCCAGTAGTTGTAGCATGTAAGAAAGAGCCATTCTGTCTTTCTCAGACCCAGATACAATGCGGCCTACACCTTAAAACGAGTGCGTAACCAACGGGAATAGCATACTCACCTTTGAGAGAATTTTTGGCACCAGAGGTTGACCCTCAACCCATTTCAACTCGATGCCGCGTGACGGTAGCGAATTGTAGACATTCTTCATGACCGATGGCGATTCTGCTTCACAGAGACCCATAAGTTTTTTGTCCACCAGTACAGCGTAGTCAACCTTGGAGGTCCCATTTTCGGCCAAATGTTCTCTAGTCATTCCAAAGGTAGATTGATCGTATACCCAAAAACATTTACTTGCGGCGACAAAGAACGACTTGTCTAGCGACCTCCGACTCTGCCCCCAGGCCCCAGGGTCAGCTCGAAATTGCTCGATTTCGAATGATGAACATCCGGAAACACTTACTTCGGCTTCATTTCGATTACTGGAATAATCCTGGTCTTCTCCGCCAAGCTCATCGAATTGAATTTTAGGCGAAAAACTCGCCAGGAGATAATTTTCGTAGGCGTCTGCGAAAGGGGCGCCCCCAAGCCCAAGGATATGCTCCAGAGCACCACAAAGATTCTGAATAAGATTATTGTCTCGCACAGCAAGCTTGGCTTTCCACTCTTTTTCGAGCAGTCCAACTTCGAATGTGGATATATCGGTAGTAGTTGTAGATAGATGCCCATCAAGAGGAGAGAATGGGAACTTTGCATGTTCTACTAGAAAGTCGTGCAATTTCGACATGGCAGGGGTGAGGGAAGAAGTGGGTATATACCATTCGTCATCTGCTTTCTCATTGGTCTATCTCGCGCACCCCTGTAATGTACCCCTCCCTCTCCCCTCAATGCACATGCACCTTGCCTGCCCAGAGGTTCACCCATATTCCCCCGATTGTACCCATTTATATTGCGCCCAGTTCCCCCTATAGGACACTTTCCCGACGTTGCGTGCATTAATTGCCTCTTTGCCCGTCAATGTACCCCTGGATACCTTTTTTTGGCTCTCTGTTCGAGCGACGGTTTGGTCCTTTGCGGACGTTCATCGCGTGCGGCTCCTCACGGCGATCCCTTTCGTGGTCGGTCCTGCGCGGTTTATAACGTTTCCCCCGCTGCCTTCCGGCTCCTTTGCTCCTCTCCACTTTAACTGGACCGAGAATGTGCGAGACGCGCAGATATACCGTCATATACGTCTGGGAAGCCTGAAACAAGTCCTCATTGGGCGTTTCCATTATCATAACCTCACCTTTGGTGCCATTGGGAGCTATTTCGCCTGGCTACACGTTTGGGATTTTCAGCTCGCCCCCGTGCCAGTGCTGTCTCTCATTGCAGACAGATCGCGCGGAATGTTCTCGTCCCAGATCTCGGTGCCGACCGGACATGGCGCTTCGCGTACGATCGTCACGCTGGCACGCTCACGTGGTCGGCCAAGTGGAGTATGCTCCGGGGAGCGGTCCGCGGCACATTGCCCTTGTCCCCTCCGCCTTGCCCCCGCCCCGCCCCGCCCCGCCCCACGTCTCCCTCAACGCACTTGAGATGACCGCAACGCTGGTGCACGCACCTGTCGCACACAGAAAATATTTTGTACACGATAGCCGAATTCACGAGCACCCTTACCGCGCACAGCTTACCCGCCCCACTCCCCCCCCCCCCCCACCCCCCAGCGCGCTCGCCCGCGCTCACAGGCTCGACCCGGCGCCGCCTGGCCCCACGGGCGCTGCCCACCGTCGGTCCTGGCAGACCAGGCTGCCGCGGCGGCCCGCAATCGTGGGCGAGGATGAGCAGTATATCGTCTTGGGTGGTGAAACGGCTGGCGGTGTGAAGGTATTCGAAAGAGTCGACGGAGGGCGTTCGGTGAACAGTGTCACTCGAGGCTCGTTTTCTCTTATCTCCATATAATCGGTTGCTCTCCATATCTAATTACAGTATCTGTCATACGCTCACCAATACGGTGCACTGGCAGAAGCTTATCCTCTATAATATAAAGCGACAGGGCGCATGGCAAGGTGTCGTTTTGAACATGGTTCACTTTATGCACACCTCATTCTATAACGAAATTCTGAGGGACGAATTCGCCGCGTCGAACGGGTCCCCCCTAGTCTGTCACTAAAACTGGTTGAAAAAGGGCAACACAGTTGTGAAGACGTAAAACCACCCAACCACCCATGGCTAGGTAGCTCAATAGGTAGAGCACCTGGCATGTATCCAAGAGGCCTGGGTTCAAACCCCAGACTGGTCACTTAAATGCTGCTAACGGCCTTATAAAACGAGGGCGGAAGTTGAAGAGCGGGTGTTTCGAAACGTTCGAGCCGGAGATCTTTACGATTTTGGGGGAGACCGGCTTGCGCGGCGAAATCAAGCCATTTCGTTTTAGAGACGGAAGTTTGCTTTGAGCCTTCTTGGTGGTGTCGATATTGCCTTTGTTGACGGTCGGGTCGTTCCTCATCAACTTCGAGGAGTTCCTGCAAGACATCGCCATCAACACCGGCGGCCTGTATGGCAGTTTCGATGGGGGCATCATCTGCTGGTCGTTTAAGCATGGCGCATCACAAGTTTGCCAACTTGAGCTAGTACAGCCCATTGAAATTAACGTATCTGCCGGCAACTAGCCACTTATATCCAACAGCTGACTTCGAGGATATAGAACACCTCCTCGGCTCAACGTGGCTCCGAGGAAGATTCATTTCTTCTGAAGACGGATAGTCGGATAGGAAAGGTCAGGCTACTGGGGACAGGAACCCAAAAATCAATAGATTTGTTGTTAACCCCTCAAGGAGCAATCGAGTAGTCGACTCTCCCTGCTTGTCAGCATGCTCAGGCTGAGGGCTCGGTCGCATAGTTGCGCGCATGGATCCGCCCGCGCAGGCCTGGTTGTATTGTTATTTGCCGGCTCCAGACGACGCGTGAACGCGTGAAACGTTCGTTTGAAACGTCGTCCTTTTCCTTTCTTTCGATGGTGCGATCGAATGACCCACCCGACTGGAATGCGGGCCGGGGGGTGCTCAACGTTCAACCGCATGGCACTGCACGCAAGTACGCGAAGTTCGGGTGGGTTTCAGCTTAGCGCTCAGAGACGAGATGGGAGGGGCGAACATCGGGGTGGGTGGATGCGATGATTGCGCTTGCGCTTGTGGGGTGGGTATATCTTCGGGGGCGGGGTCGAGGTGAGGTAAAAGCGCCCGCCCCCCTGGGACCTGGGGGGAAAGACTCCGCTGGCAGACAAAAAAAAACAGCGAACGAGAGGTGTCACGGTACCGAAAGGGGTAAAAAACCATGCGGACAAAGCAGAGACGGTGAGGACGGAGAGAACCTAATTGTGTTTTCTCGCCATCCGCAGCAGACCGCAGCGTCAGCTTCAGTTGTATCTCGAGCACGAAACGTGCTCTGTTCTCTCTGGCGGGTACGCCGTAGTACTTCGTCCGTGCAAGTTATCCGACGTCTCCTTGGGGGACGAGTTCGATGGGAATACCTACCACGTTCGCGCCGTGGACCTCGAGGCGGTCAAAGCGCACACACTCGACCGCGTGAGGCGCCACAGTTGCATACAGCCGCACGTACTCCACGGTTTCCGCCGCGGGCCGCGGTTGTGTCATCGCTGCCGTGCTCTTGCGCTCCCGGGGCGGCGGAGTTGAGCACAGGGGGCGGGGGACGACCCCAGACGGATGTACTCGAACGACGGGCCCCTTCTCAACTTGGGTTGTTCGGAAGACCCATGCATGCCCAAGCGCCATGAGCCGCATATACATGAAGGAACCACTTTGTGTGCATACCGAACCCGTCACCTGTTTGATAGGAAGTGCTCAATGGGATGTGTGTTGGCTGCGGAGAGCTAAGAAACATATCTGTTCCTCTCTGCGATCAGTTCATTCGTCTAGATTCCGGGGCGTCAGCCCGAAGCCTGTGTAGATGTGCTTTGTTCCCGCGATTGCGAGTCAGAGGTTCTATGACCATTCTGGGCTGGGGGGTGACATTGCTGAAATCGAAATAGGTGGAATATTAATGAAAGAACTTTGAGCAGACTCGGGCCCATCTTCGCCCTCTGCTTTGTAAACCTCGTTTGGGTCTTCATACTGTAGTCCGAATTAGATGGACTGTTCTATCGGTTGCCCATCACTGCCAAGTTCGTGAATCATTGTCAGGAAAATAAAATGCATGTCAGTTCAACCCCAAACCATCATATTAGGACGTTGTCTATGTCTAGTCATTACCGTACATCCCACACGACTACAAAATTGATATCAGAACCGGTCAGGCAACTGCTGATATTGAGGTATCTGCCGGCAAATAGTCGATGTACCCAACCGGCGACTCGGGTGTGTAAAACACCTCGCGGTTGTATGGCGTCAGAGGGATATCCTTCTGAAGACGGATGGGAAGGTCAGGCTATGAGTATATGAGGGACAGCACTTGATCAGCCACTAAAAAAAAGGGCGAAAATGACAGTAACCAAAACGTACATTTGATGTATAATACCGGCCAAACGCAATAAGCTCCCCCCGCTCGTCCGCCTGCTTGATCGCATTGTCGCGCGTGAATCCGCCCGCAGAGATCCAGGCTTTCCCGGACCAGACATCACGCAGGAAGTCGTTTGACTCTTCCTCCGCGACGTCAGGGCGGTCGAACACAGTTTGGATGCGCGACTCAATGACATGCAGGTATCCGAAGTTCGGGTGCCGTCTGCGTAGCTCCGAGGCCAGATAAGAGAACGTCGGGATAGGGTCGCCCCCGGGGTTATCTGCCGAAATAAAACAACAAAAAACATCAGTCCTGGGAGGACCTTTGGGGACCAATCGTGAACGAACAAACGTACCATAGAGCGTAAGCCACGGGGACAAGCGAAGGCCAACGCGTTCCTCTCCAACTGCAGCTGATACGGCGTCAACCACCTCCAGTGCAAACCGTGCCCGGTTCTCCGGCGAACCGCCGTACTCGTCCGTGCGGTCGTTCGACGTCTCCTTGAGGAATTGGTCGACGAGGTATCCATTCGCACCGTGTATCTCGACGCCATCGAACCCCGCGCGCTCGACCGCGTTGTGCGCCGCCTTCGCGTACATCTGCGCGTACTCTGCGATCTCATCTTTAGTCAGCGGGCGCGGACGCGGGTGCGGTGTGTTGACGGTGGGGGTATCAAGGTCGGCTATGAAGGCCGCGGGGAACGGTACGGAGCCGGCGGCGATATACTCGAGCGATGGGTCCTCTTTCTTGAGCTGATTGGGCGATGCGGCGCGTCCAAGTGCCCAAAGCTGCAAGTACATGAATGATCCCCGTGCGTGAACGGCGTCCGTTACCTGATTCACAGTATAGGTGTTTAATTAGAGATGCATCGGTAAGTGAAGGAAGATAGAACCGTACCCTCTTCCAGGCTGATACCTGCTCGTCGGACCAGATACCGGGGACGTTGGAAGCAGAGCCCGAAGCTTTCTGGGAGATGAGGGTCGCCTCACTGATTATCAGGGTGCCAGGTACGCTTGCACGGGCGGCATAGTGCCGAACTGCGAGGTCTGTGTGGACGTGCTTGTTGTTTGACCGATTGCGGGTGAGGGGTGCCATGACCACTCTGTGCTGGAGGGCGACCTTTCCAATGAGGATGGGTTGAAAGAGCTTGGGGGTTTCCATGGCGAGATGAGGCTATTGCTTGCGATGGCATACAGTCCCCTTTTATACTGTAGCTCACCAAGATGCAATATCTCGGGTGGATCGCCATGTGGGTCAGAAACGATTCGGTTGCAGGTCGGCAAGTGGTCGGCAGAACAGTTGGTGTCGCCCGACCGACGTGACGGCGCCCTCGTCCGTCTTAACGTCACCCATCCACATTGTGTCACTTCCATACAAAGGACACGCCGAGCCTTCTCATCATCCCCGTCAAGGCACACCCTCTGCGCAATGTCCGATTTCTCCATTGATGAGCTCTCTCCCCGTCGCTGAGATGCACACGGACTCTTGACCCTTCCGCACCACTGCGATCTCAGGCGAGCACGGGAGGATGGACTTCGGGTAGTGCTGTGTGGCGCACGGAGCGGCGGCAGCGTTATCGTACGAATGGATCAGCTGTACCGATGCACCGAAGGAAGGCATTGAAATCGCGGCTCTGCTGGCCACCACCCGCCTCGTGTGGTTACAGAGGATGTACAAATTTCCGAGCAGGGTCAGGTCGCCAACCGAGTTCGCGAATAGTTGTTGGAGAAAATCAATACGCAATACGTGTACACCAATCACAGTAATGGGTTTGAAGTTGTCTAGATTCTACTATTGTTAAATCATCGCAACGCATTGCAGAATGTCAAGCAACCGCTGCGATTGAGGTATCTGCTGGCAAGTAATCGTTGTATCCAACCAGCGACTCTAAGGTATAGAACACCGCGCGATTATATGGAGTCAATGGGATGTTTTTCTTGAGTCGGACAGGAAGATCGGGCTATCGGGGACAAGGTTTGATCAATGAGGCAAGGAAAGGAAACCATTACGCACATTCGACGTGTAGTGCCGGCCAAACGCAACCAGTTCTCCGCGCTCGTCTGCCTGCTTCATCGCGCTGTCGCGCGTGAATCCACCCGCGGAAATCCAAGTTTTGCCAGCCCAGATATCGCGCAAAAAGTCATTCGACTCGCCCTCGACGGCCTGCTCGAACGAGCCCCGAACGCGCGGCTCAATCACGTGTAGGTACCCGAAGTTCGGGTGGCGTCGGCGGACCTCCGAGACGAGATAAGAAAACGTCGGGACGGGATTGTTTCCGGGGTTGTCTGCGAGGGATGAGGAGGTCAAGGCCAAAAGCATGAGTTCCCAATCCAAAAAAGGCGGATTCGCGAAAACGGGGAGCGTACCAAAGTTGGTAAGCCATGGCGACAGGCGGAGGCCAACGCGTTCCTCGCCAACCGCAGCCGACACAGCGTCGACTACCTCGAGCGGGAATCGCGCCCTGTTCTCCGGCGACCCGCCATACTCGTCCGTGCGGTTGTTCGCCGTCTCTTTGAGGAACTGGTCGATGAAATATCCGTTCGCTCCGTGGAGCTCGACGCCGTCGAAGCCCGCGCGCTCGACCGCGTTGCGCGCCGCAGTCGCATACAACTCTACGTACTCCGCGATCTCGGCCTTGGTCGCCGACCGCGGGCGCCCGTCGTGTTGCGCAATCGGGGCCGTCGTTGGGAGCGCGGGGAGCGGGACGTCCCCGGAGGAGATGCACTCGAATGACGGGTCCTCCTTCTCGAGTTGTTCTGGAGAGGCAACGCGTCCGAGTGCCCAGAGCTGCAAATACATGAACGATCCCTTCGCGTGGACCGCATCCGTGACCTGTTTGATCGGAAGTGATCAGTTGGAGAGACACGGCGAACATTGAGGAGTGAAAACATACCTTCTTCCACGCTGTGATCTGTTCATCTGACCAGATCCCAGGCACGTGGGAAGTGGTACCCGAAGCCTTGTGCGCGATGAATGACGCCTCGCCGATGATGAGCGAACCGGGAACGCTCGCACGCGCGGCATAGTGCTCAACAACGTGATCTGTGGGGATGTGCCTGTTGTTCCCTCGATTGCGCGTCAGAGGTGCCATGACCACTCTGTGCTCGAGAGTGATCTTGCCGAACTGGATGGGCTGAAACAGCTTGGAAGAGGCCATTGTAGGATGAGATTGTGGTTCGAGGCTTGATGTCTTTGCTGCCCGAGTAGGCTCCTTTTCATACAGCCCACCGGGGTCGCGTAGCCATCATGGTTCGTCAGAAACGAGACGGTCGGCTACCCTCGGGCACGGCGAAACGGGCATCGGTGACGTCGTCCGATGTTGTTCTGCTAATTCTTCGTCATGATTACAAGACAGTGTGCTATTACATCCCCGACGCCCATTGACCCTCCGTAATTTGGGGCGCATCGACCTGTCAGCATGTCCAAAGTCCAATTAACCGAACGCTCCCGGGCCAATTACATCCTCTACAGCAGCATGGTGGTGTCGCAATCGCAACTACCACCAACGGCTCATGAGTGTCCTGACCACAGACTATGATCTCACCGGAATCGTCGCATCCTTCCGCATTCGACTGTGGCCTGGGGTATGCATCCCACCCCTAATACTGTGAACTGAACTCCACCAATACTACTCCTGGGCTGTCGCACCAGCGCTGTTCCCGAGGAGCTGTGCGAGTTCAACGTGTCCCCTGGTCGACGCCCAACGCAGTGGAGTCCACCCCTTGTTGTCCTGGACCGTCGCGTCCACACCGTGCTCGATGAGGAGCCGTGCGACTTCGACGTGTCCGAGTGACGCCGCCTCATGCAGCGGAGTCCGCCCCTTCCGGTCCTGGGCATTCGCGTCCGCGCCATGCCCAAGAAGGAGCCGCGCGACTTCGGCGTGTCCCCCGGCTGATGCCCCATGCAGCGGAGTTCGCCTCTTCCCATTCTTGGCTTTCTGAACGGTGCAGTGCTCGAGGGGCTGCGTGACTTTGATGTGCTCGAGAAGGACCCGTACGACTTCGACGTGTCCCCGGTCCGATGCATCGTGCAGTGGGGTCCGCTCTATCTTGTCCTGGACTGACGCGACCGCACCACGTTCGAGAAGGAGCCGTGCCAGCTCGGCGTGTCCCCCGACCGATGCCGCATGCAGCGGAGTCCGCTCGTTGCGGTCCTTGGCTGTCGCGTCCGCACCGTACTCGAGAAGAACCCGTGCGACTTCGACCAGGCCCCGGTCCGACGCCACATGTAGTGGAGTCCGTCCATTCTTAGCCTTGGCTGCCGCAATCGCTCTGTCGTGCTCTAGAAGGACCCGAGCGACTTCGGCGTGTCCCCCATCCGCCGCCCGATGCAGTGGTGTCCATCCATTGTTGGTCTTGGCTGTCGCGACTGCGCCGTGCTTAAGAAGGACCCGGACAACTTCGGCGTGTCCCCTGGATGCCGCTGCATGCATTGGAGTTGATTTGTCATTGAAGCCTTGAGAGTGCACATCTTGTGCGTACTCGGTGACCAAGGACTCCGCAACAGCATGTAAGCCACAAATCGCGGCATAATGCAATGGCGTTCCTCTAAGTGGTGGTGGCGTTTCGGCTCGTTGGGGTTTGCGCGGACAGCATTTCTGGGTCGTGTATCCAGACCCAGACTTCAAGATGTGGCTTGCTAGGGTCAAACAAGTGCTTGATCCCAGTTCCCATGGGATGACACACCCTTGAATCGGGCGTGGTCGCCCAATGCTCGGCGGCATATTCAACGAGTGGATATTTCTGTAGGCTGTCTTGGTGACGTCCTTGGGTAGGTGTAGCAGAATGCCAAGACAAGCCTGTGCGATGAGGGTATGAGCAGGTGTCATAGAAACATGGTAGTTGGTGATGGTGTCATTTGCTTTGGAAAGGCGGTCCGAAGTCAAGAACTCCTTCACTGAGAAATGCGAGAATTGTATCACTTGGACGTCTTCGACTTCGACAACGGCAAGGAACTAGAACATGTGGACAGTACAGCGTAGACCGGATCTTCCTCACGCCAGTCCTCACGAAATTTGGGAATCGGACCTGCCTTGAAGTCAAATGCGAGCAAATCTGTCAGTTCCTTGACGCGGAGCGGGCGGGAAGCCACTGCGACACATCGGAAGAGGGACTGAGCTAATTCCCGTTTTGCTACATTGATCTCTCGCAACGTGCGCTCGTATGTCTCTTCGAGGGTCATTGGCAAGTCGTCTAGGATCTGTTGGATACGGCTCAAAGGACAGTTGCGAAGGTAGGCCAGCTGACAATCCACCCATCGAAACCTTTATCAAAAGGATGAGCGAGAATTGTCAAGAATTCAGGTATCGGTGCCTTACATCCCGCCAGCCTTTTTTGTGAGCGTATCAATGACAAGCTGTCTGTCATCTTCTTTCCACCTTTGCATCCCTTGATCGGTGGTTACGACTGACTTGATATAATTGTCGATGTCATCCTTCTGTCTGCCTTCGTCATGGAGCGAAACGGAATGAGAAGCCAAAGGCTTGAGGACAACACTGATGTCGGTCTCAGGTCGGCTACTCACGCCTATCCGCAGATTCGGAAGTTTCGAGTCGATTAGGTCCTTCACAAACATCAAGACTTCCTGGCGCGGGGGTAGCCTAACAGGTGGATTCGGACATTCATCCAGGGCATCCACAATCAGATAAACAGGAGGGTGCTCTGGAAGATTCAGTATATCCTTCAAACATCCGACAAGTGCACCATCGCTGGGGTGTCGCAAGCCCATGTTGTGTTCCTCGTAAAATTTGAAAAGGGTGTCGCAGTAGGCGTCGGATTGATGACAAAGTTGAACAAGAATAGATGAGAGTAGCCCGTGCAGATCTTTCTTCTGCTCCTCCTTGAAATCACAATAGTAAAACGCTAGCGACGCATGACCGGATCTCTGCGCGGTGTAGATCTCCTCGATAATTGTGGAACTGATCAAAACTATAAGTTCTCGGGACGGAAATAGCCAAAACTTCACGCACCAAAAGACGCTCTTTCCCGCGCCCGCTACCAAAGGATAAAACAATCAAACTCTACACAATCGCAACCGTAGGGGCTAGGCGGACTGACATTTCCCATGAATCCACAGAAGCGAACCCGGCCCAGAAGTTTTCCAATCTAAGAAGGAGCGGTCTTGGACGAACCATGCCGCTGTCTTCGGGTGGCGCAATTTGAAGACTTCATTGTGATTCTTCCATGGATCGGGGGGTGATAGCCAACTTCGAATGTCTTGCGCCAATTTGTCACCTATCAGACGATCTCAGGGCTTTCTGTCAGCAGTGGAGATAATAAAAACGACCGACGTTTAGATTTGTTTAGGTCGCACGCTATTCGCTGTAATAGTTCTATTGCTCGGTCAGACACGGAACTACCTTATTGTCTTCAACAAAACAGAATTCAGAACTCACTATGCGAGGCCTTTCCATCTATAGGAAAGGATATTCAACGGCTAGCGAGTAACAAGCAAAGTGGATTTCTCACCGTCTTTGACCTCCCTCATATCCCGAACGAGGCCATCGGCGTGTTGAAGGACTTGCGCAGTGATTGTTGGACCCTCGAGCAAGGTGAATTCATCCAGCTTCTGCAGTGCCACTTTGATGTCGTTCTCTCCAAAAATCTTCCTTCCGACTTTGACTGTGTCGCGTTCAGTTGGATATCCCATCGGTGGACCTGTACTTACTCAATAACGTCCGTTTGATCTCCTTAGTTACCAGGCCAAGGACGTGGAGAAGTTGCACCACTGTGGTGACAATGAACTCGACCATGGTTGGAGAGAGAGAGACTTGGGTATAAATCTCGAGGCGGTTCAGGAATTGCTGGACCCTTTTGAACAGGCTAGCAAGCATGTCGTAGCTCGCACTGACGTCTCTTGCCGCCTGATATACCTGGGTGTCACAAAGATACACGAGTGGGGAGTGAAGAAGACGCATACGCTGAGTAGGACAGCGAAGGCAATGAATATAAGCTTCGCAGGAGGGAATGGCTATGGAACAGGCATGAGAAGTTGAACAGCCATCGGAGCTTCTGACGTACCGCGCTGATAGCGTCACGGAGGTCAGTGTTGGTGGAAAGTGTATGCAGAACGGAAATAGCGGAGTTGAGAAATTTCACGATTTTGCTGTCACGTCCCTGGGATCGACTGAAGGGCCGTGCTTGTTCTTGGAGGACATCAGAGACAGACTGGACCGAGTTGCATTGCTCAAGTTGCTCGGCAAGTGGGTGCTTTGCCAATGGTGTGCCTGTCTGTTGCTCCCACTCCTGCAAGGCAGACTCGAAAAGGTCGTAAAAATGGGAGGGCTCGGGTACTGCCTGGTCACTCATATCACAGGTAACAAGGAAACGCGGGCAAGGAGGGAGTTTGTCTGTGCGAGGGAGTGATGAGTGGAAGAAGGTGGACGTGAGACGTGAGCGTGTCATTGCACTTGCCCCTTTTATCGATGGCAGACTCCGAGTCGGACAAGCAGAGCAGACGTCTGAGACGGGCATACGTAAAGCTGCCATTGATATATTGGTACGCTGACGTGCCGTGTGGACAAACACTCCTCGATCGACGACGACGACGCTTTCCTCACTGCATAAACAGAGGAATCGTCCTAGGAAACCCTCGAGAGAAATCCGACTGCCACCCTCCTGCGTGCCCCGTTCTGAAATGTCAACGTGTCAATACCCACGGCAAGTCCGTAAACGCTTTCTCAGCTGACGTCGGGCCTGGCCTTCCTGGCGCCGGCGAAGCGCTCCTTCATTGCTTCGTTCGCCACCAAACTGCCGCTTTCAGCCATGCGCATGCAGTAGGAGCATCGCCGTCCTAACTCATCTCGGAGGTGTACAGTACAGTATATGGATGTGCTTGTGACACCTGTACGGGATCAGGGGCGTCGATGGGCGCCGTGGTGACGCGGTGTCATTGACGGGCGACGTCAGGGCCCACGAGAAAGTCGAATGGGGTGCACTCGATGGGGATCGCGGCTCTGCCCGACATCGAAAGGGGACGAACTGCCTTCGTGCAAGGGTGTTACACTTCCGAGTCCGCAGCTTGATTTTGATCTCCTACTTGGTTCAAAATTCCCGTTCACTGTAAGTTTCTCTGTAATCATCCGTTGCTACTCTCCCACTCGCCAATCTACACGTCAATCAGAAGTAGTTATATTATAGCAATTACGATTGAGTATAAGTGATTACAACAAAGATTATGTCTGAAGTTTCTACTGGAGGACCAACCCATCTACATAAGTTGAGCGGTACCCAGTCATTACAGTGCAACTCCGACGCGCACAGTTCGACAGCGAAATTGTCATGCAGCCACTCCGATTGACGTATCCGCCGGCAGATAGTCGTTATATCCAATGGGTGTTTCGAGAGTATAGAACGCCTCTCGGTTATATGGCGTCAAAGGAATGTTTCTCTGAAGTCGGATAGGAAGATCGGGCTATCGAGATAGAGACGTTTCAGTACAGTCAAGAAAGAGAAGAGTGGCAGGATGACAGAAATCGAACGCACATTCGATGTGTAATATCGCCCAAAGGCAACTAGTTCTCCGCGCTCATCTGCCTGCTTCAACGCGCTATCGCGCGTGAATCCGCCAGCGGATATCCAAGGCTTGCCAGTCCAGATATCGCGCAGGAAGTCATTTGACTCTTCCTCGACATAACTGTCCAACCGGTCGGATCCACCTCGAATGCGCGGCTCAACTACATGCAGGTAGCCGAAGTTCGGATGGCGTCTTCGCAGCTCCGAGACCAGATAGGAGAACGTCGCAACGGGACTGATCCGCTGTGTCTCTGTCGCGTCGGGAAGAGAGGAGACAAATAGGCGTCAATCCTGGAACAATGTAAGGACGACCGACAGCGAACGCACCATAATTTGTAAGCCATGGAGACAGGCGGAGCCCGACGCGCTCCTCCCCAACTGCAGCAGATACCGCCGCGGCCACTTCGAGAGCGAAACGCGCCCTGTTTTCTGGGGAACTGCCGTACTCGTCCACACGGTCATTTGAAGCCTCCTTGAGGAACTGGTCGACCAGGAACCCGTTCGCGCCGTGAATCTCGACGCCATCAAAGCCCGCGCGCTCGACTGCGTTGCGCGCCGCGGTCGCATATAGCTGCACGTATTCCGAAATCTCCGCCTTGGTCAGTGCGCGCGGCCGCGTTGTGTCGTTGTTGGCCGTAGAGCTCCCTGGAATCGGGATGGTCCCTGGGGAGACGTACTCAAACGAGGGGTCCTCTCTCTGAAGTTGCTCGGGAGACGCGGCACGTCCGAGTGCCCAGAGTTGCAAGTACATGAACGAGCCCTTTGCGTGAACTGCGTCCGTTACCTGATTGATCGGGAACCCGTTCAGTTGAGTGTGACTCGACACGTGGAGGCAAGAAAGGTATATACCTTCTTCCATCCTGCGATCTGCTCCTCCGACCAGATCCCAGGCGCATGGAAAGTGTAACCCGATGCTTTGTGGGCAATAAAGGTCGCCTCGCTGATGATCAGTGAGCCGGGAACGCTCGCACGCGCGGCATAGTGTTCAACAGCAAGGTCGGTGTGTGTGTGCTTGTTGTCGCCGCGGTTGCGGGTGAGAGGCGCCATGACCACTCTGTGCTGGAGGGTGACGTTGCCGAATTGGATGGGCTGAAAGAGTTTGGAGGCTGCCATTGAAGGACGGGACGAGACTGTGTTTTGGGTTGTTGCTGCTTGGGATGGATACAGTAGTCGCTCCTACATATGGCCACTCTTTATACTGTAGCCCATACTGCCAGTGTAGCCCGCAAACTTGAAGAAGCGATGTCTGAGTGAGTGAGATAACCATTGCTTGCGGTTTGTCAGAACAAGCTGACACGCTGCCAGTCCTTTGTAAGCCGAACCGAAAACGCCCCTCGGTCAGATTGATAATGCTTCGCCGAATGCTAAATGATACATCGCAGCAGTACAATAGGCTCGGCCAACTTTCCCGATGCGCCTATGCATTCGCATCCCGAAGCTTCCGAAAGGGCTAATAGGCCCTAATTTATCAGCGCAGTCTCAAGAGCTGTCACCGTCCGACGGTCCTCATATCTGTCGCCTTGTTCATCATAACTTGAAGTTACGCAATCACAAGGAAATGTCACCTCATTGCGTGCTCGTTACCGTTCGGTTTTACCCTCCAGAAGCGTAGAAAGTGCGTCTTTGAGCCGGACAATCCATGGGCCTTACTGGAAGTCCCACATTTTGTCATTTCCTTGCCGCGCGCCCTGGAATCACCATCCGGAAGTCATCCCACTTGACCGACGCTCTTATACTAGTATGGAGGGCAAAAGGTAGTCCATCTTTTATCCCAAGATATATGCCCGGAAGCGATCTGACCTCCCGTGGGGCCCTACGATAATCAAACGTATCTCCACCATCAAGAGACGTGATAGGATTCCGAGTCGCTACGTCTGGACTTCCATCGTCGGGGGCCTGTGTGGCACTGACATGGGCCCGGGCACACCCGGCACAGCGCGTGCTGTAGGTGATAGACCTAAAGTGTTTGGGGGTTTATAACCGCCAACCTGGTATCTGAGAATGGCTTGTCTCTTGCCTATAGCTGCATGGGACCCATTCACTCAATCCTGCCCTCTTTGTCTACACGTTTTCGGGACGGGCTTGCATGATAGTAGACTTCTTTGCAAGGCTTGGCATTAGGACATAAAGCATAAAGTATAAAGGTTCAAGCTGTTGTTATGTCAGTGAATATTCTCTTAATACTGCTCGTCGTTCTCAATGACTTCCGCTCAGGCTGAAGAACATGGAATCACGCTTCCCTCACGTTTGTCTCTGCCAGGACGACACCGATCCACACCTTTGTGTAGTTGCATCGAATGTTGTCTGGAGCTGTAGCATTAATCGCTTTGCATGTTCGGTCTCCTACTTGTCGTTAATCTCGTCGATTCACAGTGGACCGCCCATTTCCCGCGACCTAATAGTTGTCGGAAAAATCAATATGAACCTCAAAGCAAAAATGTATATCAGGATGTCTAAGATTCAGGTAAATCAATATCACGAAGTGGCCTGAGTGTCATGATTCCCTGGTAGCCGAAGTCTGCCTCTATCTTGTAAACAATGGCGGATTAATGGGGGCTGGAGGATTATTACAGCCCATTGCGCGTGTACACCAAACAATCCCGAATCAAAAACAATTAGGCAGCTGCTGAGATTGAGGTATCTGCCGGCAAATAGTCGTTGTATCCGATTGGTGACTCGAAGATATAGAACACCTCGCGATCATATGGCGTCAGTGGGATGTTTTTCTGAAGACGGATGGGAAGATCGGGCTGCCGACGACAAAAGTCAGTCGAGAACAAAAAAGTAGGGAACTATAGGAACAATACGCACATTTGATGTGTAGTACCGACCAAAGGCAACTAGCTCTCCGTACTCGTCTGCCTGCTTGATCGCGTTGTCACGCGTATATCCGCCTGCGGAGATCCAGACTTTGTTCGTCCATATAGCGCGCAAAAAGTCATTTGACTCCTCCTCGCCGGGACTGTCAGATCGGTCGGATACGCCCTGCACACGCGATTCAATAACGTGCAAGTAACCAAAGTTCGGGTGCCGTTTGCGCAGCTCCGAAACGAGATAAGAAAACGTCGCGATAGGGTTGTTCCCGGGATTATCTGCAGGGGGAGAGAGGAAAAGGAAAAGCAAAGGCTCAGTCCCGAGGAAATCTTTGTTGAGAACTACCGCGAAGGAACGTACCATAAAGCGTCGCCCACGGGGACAACCGGAGGCCAACGCGCTCCTCGCCAACCACCGCGGACACGGCGTCGGCCACCTCCAGCGCGAACCGCGCGTTATTCTCCGGAGAGCCACCGTACTCGTCCTTGCGATTGTTCGACGTCTCCTTGAGGAACTGGTCGATGAGGAACCCATTCGCGCCGTGGATCTCGACGCCATCAAAGCCTGCGCGCTCAACCGCGTTCTGCGCCGCCGTCGCATACAGCTGCACATATTCTGCGATCTCCGCGTTGGTCAACGGGCGCGGGCGCGGCTGCGGCACGTCGTTGTCTGCTGCGGTGGATGCTGGGAGCGGGACGGTCCCTGCGGAGACGTACTCGAACGAAGGGTCCTCTTGTTTGAGTTGTTCCGGTGACGCGGTGCGCCCGAGTGCCCAGAGCTGCAAGTACATGAACGATCCCTTTGCATGGACAGCGTCCGTTACCTGATAGACGATAGGAACCGTCAGTTATAGGTTCCCCAATACACGGAGGCAAGAAAGAGATATACCTTCTTCCAAGCCGCGATCTGTTCGTCCGACCAGATCCCAGGCGCATAGAAACTGTCACCGGAAGCCTTGTGGGCGATAAAGGTTGCCTCGCTGATGATCAGTGAGCCGGGAACGCTCGCACGCGTGGCATAGTGTTCAACAGCGAGATCTGTATGTGTGTGCTTGTTATTGGCGCGGTAGCGCGTGAGAGGTGCCATGACCACTCTGTGCTGGAGGGTGATCTCGCCTAGTTGGATGGGCTGAAAGAGTTTGGAGGTCGCCATTGCAAAGTGAGACTGTGTCTTGGGGGTTGGTTGGGTCAGTTACTCCCACATCGAGTTCCCTTTTATACAGCAGCCCACTGAGAAACAATGTTTTGGATGAATTGGTCAGAACGTGCGGTGTGAATCTTGGTTGACTGCTGACTGGCGTGCTGGCAGCACCTTGGTCCGAAGGATCCGAAGGCCGATAGTTCCGATGACACCACGTATCGTATTATGTGCCTCTGTAAGCCGAACAAGACACCAGAAAGCTCAGTACCTGAAGCTTGAAGTCCAATGTGTCATTACAGCACGCCGCAGTATGATAGAAGCTCACAATTTCCCACTTACTCGAAGTGCTCCAGAGCCCAGAGCCGACCCAGGTACGCAGTTGCCCCGCAAACCAGTATACCGCCAGTGACCATCACTCAGTGACCCAACGTGCTCCCAGTCTCGAGCTAAATTCATTCCAATAAGTTATCCTGGAGAATCAAAACTGCCTTGTCGTGCGTGCCTGCCAGTGGAAGCACCCGGCCGGGATCGGAGGCGACGTCACGAGAGCGAATTATCCAAGCGCGCAATACGCGCGCTTGGATGGAACATGTTGGTCATATCTCGAGTAACGAAAGCGGATCCAGAACCAACCAACCCGATCCCGGCCTTTCATTAGACCTCCTGCCCATGGTAGGTTCCCGGAGGTGAATCAGACCTATCTCCACTGACAAAGAGAAAAAGCCACTTCGTCTGAAATTGCATGAATGAGGATAGTGTGCGTGTGGGATGGCCGTAGTTCGTGCGAAGCGCGTCAACAGGCTGCGGCCCTCTAGAAAGTCAAATGGCGACCATTGTTCATGACTGAGGCTCTGGTTGCGCTTCCTCACACCTCGCACTGCCGGTTGGTCAGAACGATTTGCGATGCGGATGCGAATGTTGGCTGACTGGGTGTGGCTGGCGGCGCTTTGGTTCGAAGGCCGAAGGCCGAGGTCACGTATCGTATTATGTAAGTACATCATCCGCGGTCACTTTCGCGGCAGAGGGTGTCCTATTGCATTCCCAAAACCATACCATCCTTTGTAGTTCCCTGCGCGTCGAGAATGAGCCTTTGTTAACTGGACACCAGCAAGCACTGCACGTAAAGTCCAATGTGTCATTGCAGCATGCCACGTCATAGAAAACTCTCACTTACTCGAAGTTGAGATGCTTCCGGAACTGAACTTCGAGCCGACCCAGGTATGTAGCTGTCCTGGCGCAAGCCAGTATACCCTCAGTGACGCCACATCTTTCAGTTACCCAACGTGCTCCCGGTCTCGAGCCAAATTTGTTCCAATTCAGGTGTCCTAGAAGTTATCCTGGAGAAGCGAAGCCGCCTTGTCGCGCGGGCGGCGCTGGACACACTCGGTCGGGATCGGAGGGTGGTCGGAGCAGCGAGCTTCGAGCTTTCACAGCTCTGGTTGGCAAACGCGCGTTTGGATGGTTGTTAGAACGGGTTGGTCCATTTCATATCTCGAGCAACGAAGCGGATCAAGGGCCAAGCAACTTGATCCTTTCATTGGACCTCCTGTCCGTGGTACGTTCCCGACGGTGAATCAAACTTATATCCACTGACAAAGAGATATGGTCACTTTGTCTGAAGTCGCACGGGCGAGGACAGTGTTTGTGTGGGATGGCCATAGTCCATGCGGAGGCGTCAATTGCGCTGCGACTGACCACTGTTCATGACTGAGGCTTATCTCTGGTTCGCGCTTCCTCGCACCTCGCACCGCCAGTCCACCTCCCCCTTGTCCTCAAGGTCGGTTGTGAGGGTGCCATCCAGATCCAGGTTGTCTGATACACGCGCGAGTAGGCAGTTTTCAAGAGTGGGTGGGGCAGCTAGTCCTGTGCTGATACTGATATATGGATCTGGATTGATGTAAGACGTGGTGCACGACCAACGGGGTCCCGGACCAATTTGAAGAATTACTTATCATGATATTGCTGTCTCTCCTGTGTAAGTGATGCCCGAAGATTCGTCTGGAGACCGTGCAAGAGGTTGCATATCTACGACTCATATTCACCAGTGACCAGTCTCGGTACCTGCTACTTTCTTGCACGTGTCTTCGTACGTCTAGACCTACGCTCATCTTCGTGAAATGTAAACGGCGGTCCCGGTGTGTGAATGCACTGGCAGCCCCCCGAAAGCAGTTGTAATTGTAGTAGCATTGTTATAATTAGCTCAGAACATGTGCCCAAACGTGTTGTTTCAGTGTTAGGGAGAGGCGTGGAGCCTTGAAACCAAGGAAAAGTCGAGCGCCGAGGGCACGGATCACGATCACCGGGTTACACGGCTCCGATCTGCTGATTAAATGATGAGTTCTACGAGACGAACCATCTAGCCCATCAAGCAAAAACTACGAAATCAGTTCCGAGCCGTATGTAATAGGCTTTGATAAGTGATGGGACACGTGAAATTCGCAGTGAGGAACCCTCCAAAGTTAGATGGGGAATTATTGTAGTGAGTCGATGGAACCCTGGGACGAGTAGTACTGAAAGGAAAAAACAGTCACCCAACTGAATCTGTCACCATGTTACGAACAAGCTACGATGACGATGACATCCGTTACTCGTTACACTGACCAGTATCCAGGGCCTGAGCGGTGGTTTTGCACGTATGCCCCGCGTGGTCGTTGAGGTACGCCAGCGTTTGTGTACGCTATTACAACTCACTGAAGTACTGAAGCTACTGAAGCCCCATCACAGGGCCTCTCAGCGTAGCTTGGAAACTTGATGTTGCTCGGATCATGCATACCCCTCGACGATTCTGTCCTTAGGATGACTTTTTATTTCTCCACAAGCAACGCCTGGGATCCTACGCGTCTCTGGATGCATTGTCAGGTAGGGCGACACGGGGAAGAAGGATACGTGTGCGGCAACGAAGCAGGAACGACACACGTGGGAACCTTTGACTGCCGACTGCCGATGGCTATTAATAGCGGTCAATGGCAACGACAACGACAGTGTCACCATGTCTGGTTAAACCCAAGTTGATCGAGGAGATCGGAAGTATTCTGGCACTCGTTGCTGTACTCCGGATAGGTTCGCACAGAACCTGCAAGACCCCTGGCCCACCATCGGCAAATAACTGTTCCATAGTAAAGTCCCCAGGGATATCTCTCAAATCTAGTTCAAGATCTTCTCGGCGGCAAACACTGTCAGATTCGTTGCTCCATTCACATTGTATCCGTCGATGGCTCAGTCTATTTAACATTGCCCCGTCGTGGCCATCTGGATCACATTTTCCCCGCACCAGCGACCTATCACGTCGTGATCAACATGATATTTGACGACGTCACGGCAGTCATGTCCGGCCTCATATGCGAGGCATTCCTTTACGGTACTGCCATCCCCAGCATCGGCGAGACAACTCGTTTTGCTCATTCTCATTTCTGTCCAGGTTGTTACACGATCCTCTTCGTTGTCTCTGTCTACCTAACGTTCAAACGTTCATCCGACCAAAATGGTATCAACAAGCACATTTTCATTATCAGCATATTCTTGTACTTGATTTGCACCGTTCACTTTGCCCTCGAGCTCGTCCACTTCTATACAGTCGTGGTAGGTATCAGACTGCATCGAGCTATGCAATCGTTGAACTTGTGCCGCAGAAAAACGGCGGCATGGAGGTTTCCCGGGACGAGGTGGCCCTCCTTACTGCAGCTGATGTCCTCGTCGCAATCGCGGATTTCATCGGCCAACTCATCCTCATCTACCGCTGCTGGTTGCTGTGGTCCAAGAATTTCTTGGTCATCATCTTGCCTATCCTCACTGCGATTACGAGCCTACGTAAGTCTCGGTTAGTGTTCACGAGCCGACACTCGTTGACTGGGTTTGGTCGTAGTATGCGTTTCTGTAGCCCTTCACTCTGTGGTGCTCATCCACCCGATGACAAACCTCACCCCTCCCTTGATACGGTTGAGCCTAGCAGGCTTCGTTCTCCCATTATGCACAAACGTGCTCGTAACCACCCTCATCGCTGCCCGCATCTGGTACATTTCCCCTCGCAAGATGAGCGACTTACTGGGCAGGCGCGTCCCGACGGGACCAGCTCGGGCTGCGATCGACATAGTCGTCGAGAGCGGCGTGCTCTATCTTGCCGTACAGCTCGTTTTCGTCACCCTCCTCGCCATCAGGCATCCCGCCCAAGCCATCGTCGGGCCGATGGCTGTCCAAATTTACGTACGTGAATTGTTGTTACCCTAGGTGAAAACAGCGATAACCCGATAATACAGGGTATCGCCCCAATACTAATCATCATCCGTGTTGCTCTCGGCTTGTCAAATAAGCCGTCTGAAAAGCTTTTCGGTGTAGCCAGATCAGGTTCAAAGCATCGGTCTACGCAAGTGCATGTTGGTTACAACACATCTACATACTCAGATGCTGGCCAGCGCCTGACCGCCGAAATCCCCGTGTCTCATATCAAATCAAATCCTAGTGAGGATCTCGCCTCAAGCATCAGCTCCATCGAAAATACTACCCCCGTGTAATTGGGTGGTGATTATACAAGTAATGATTCATATTAATAGTTATAGGATAATAGACCAGGTATTCTTATTATTGTTGTGCTTTAGATT
Organism: Russula brevipes; assembly: GCA_022496215.1. Lineage (NCBI taxonomy): Eukaryota > Fungi > Basidiomycota > Agaricomycetes > Russulales > Russulaceae > Russula > Russula brevipes. The sequence continues at coordinate 83,902 of WTXF01000004.1, read as the reverse complement.
CTGCCCTGCTCTGTCAATGGGAGCCGTGCTGTATATTTAGTTCTTATACCATTTCCTTTACGATGACACGTCTTTGATGCCACCTACTTTAAACATGTTGTTGGTAATGAAACCTCCCACCTTCCTGGAGTACTGTACAGTCAATACACTGTTCCACAGACGATCCGATGGACGTGAATAGAGGAGCACCTGACAGGCATAATTCGAGGCGGAACCTCCTGCCGACAGTCTCGATATTCCTTTCTATACGCAGTCAGCATGTAGAGCTCTCCCTCTCATAAAATGGAAGTTTACTCGGTGTTGAAGTGCATCGATAGATAGACGATGTAGTGGGTCGAGAACGGCAACAAGACTACAATCCTGAAATATGAGTTTGTGTCCATCGTATTGTGAGCGTACAAGTATGGATACGTCCCCAGCACTCATATGGCACAGGCCTACAGATCCCGCTTTCTTATAGTTGAAGTTCTTTCGGAGTATCGAGCCGATCCAGCTATCTAGTTGCCATCGCGTGAACCGATGTGTCATAAGCGCCGCCAGATCGCAAGGTATTCGACTGTGCGCACGGCCTCGAGAAAAATTGTTGAAATTCAAGTGTCCTCCGAGACGGAAAAGTGAAACGACCTCTCCGTGCATGGGCGGGGCGCCCTCCGTTGGGATGGGAGTTGGAGCAGTGAGCTTAACTTACGATCAGAGCTCCGAGGCTGCTTCTGAGCTGATTATTCCGGTTACCCGGTTGGCTGCAGATGGACAGGTGTTCGGTCAATTCCATATCTCGAATGATGCAAGCGGACCCAGACGTAATTTGTTCGTTTCATTTATATACTTACTAGTAGGCTCCCAGAGGTGAATCGGACATGCAGTACCCACTGACGAAGGACGAGATAGGGCCACACCGTCTAGACTTGCCCCGGGAGAAGGTAGCGCTCATGGCTGTAGCCCGTGCGGAGGCGTCGATCGTGTTTGCTAACAAGTAGAGTAGGATTGGATGTGTAAGAAGTGCGGGCATGGACGACTCGGGCTCGAGGATTTTATGCGCACGTGACCACAATGAACGGGCGTCCTTCGCTCCCCAGAAATTTTTACGACCGGCATTCATCGTGTCCTGATATCATACCTTTTTGGCGCGTATCTTTGTCAGTCTCGGTCTATGGCTCGAGCTCGTGAATCCCCACCCTGCAGACGCATCGTCCACCCTCGTGGCCCAGAGGGCCAGAGCGCCATCTCGAGGTCTACCTATTCACCGCTCCATCAAGTGAGCGCGCGCACGCCCCGCCATCAATCATTCCCTTCCCAACAGCATCTGGTTTCCCTCAGCCGGTATCTATCCGAATTACCGATCATACGATCGGTCGCGGCCCAACCCGCTACTCATTATCGCATTATCCCTTATCAAATATGACCGAGGCGCGCTATCAGCAGCAGCCGAGCGGTAGCAACACCTTCCAACAAAGCGTTGGGCCTCTCATGCCCTCTCCCAACTCCGGGTCCTTTTCGGCCGAGCAAAGCCCTAGCACTTCCGACTCTGCTGCTCGTTCTGGTTGGGAGCCCCGAGGGGAGTTACCGGGGGTGACAACTTTGACGCCGACGCATGGTGCGCACGCGTCGTGAACTAGCGGCGTTGCCCCTGAAAGCATTTGTCACGGCAACGGAGTAGCACTTACCACATGATGAGCGCAGAACGTGTGCTCAATGCCGGTCTGTAGGTTCTGTGTGCGGAGGGTGGGGCTGAGAAAAGACAAGCCGAGTTACTTCATTCGAGTCAGGGCACCCCACACCATTTGAACAACACCGCCAATACCAATACAATGAGTTGTGCGCTGGAGTTTCATCTGTTTTGTCTAGTTTGTTTGAGAGATGCTGGCTTGTCCGAGTCACTTCTAACTTACGTAGAGCACCTTTACCTCTGGTTCTGGTTACCCGGCCGCACATGTATCATCAATTGGCGTTTAGGTACTGGTACTGAATAACCAGAGTCGGAATGGGGTTACGCGGCATACAGTATGTTCTATTCGTTATCCATTGAGCACATCAGGAGCGCTCAGGCACATCGTAAAAATGACTACATCGACTCATTTCTTGTTACGCCTCCTGCCAGGTGAGCAGTGATTCAGCAGAGTGGGTCGACCCGAGCAATGGAAGCCAATCGCCTATGCAGCGCCGCCCGTCCTTGCCACCCGTACTAAGCACATAGAAAGTGCACACACAGAATGAAAATTGGAGCTTCTTCTGGTTCTCCTGTTGAATCGGACCACATGGCATGATAAGGGGATAGTGTATCCGACGCGGCTCCGAGTCCTGTGCACGTCAGGGGAAGGGCAAGGATGGGTCGCACGAGACTGATGGTAACCTGCGATGCGACAGGCTCAGGCGGCCGCCCAGAGGGCTGTATTGATGCCACCATCCACTCGCCCCGCCTCTTGGAATTCTCGGCTCCCATGTTTTGGCATGACCAACTTCCTCTGAAGTAAGCCGTCGTTCGAATATCTCAATTTCACTCACTGGTGGGTTCGTCTGCAAGAGCCTGAGCAATCTAGTCCGCGAAATGAACTTACAGGATTTACCCACACGGCATCCTTTTACCAGCGGATGTCACTGTATATTAGTAGGCATCTACAGTAAGTGACCAGATACATACGGTGAACAGTGAGGAATCCCAACTTCCAATAAAAATAAGATATCAATATGCTGAATATGGGAGATGAAGCGAGACGCAAGAATAGACGGATGGCAAATCGTTTTCCAAAGCAATATCCATGGCCAGAACCAATCAGTTGCCCTGCGCGAGAAGACAGGCACACCAAGGGACTGCCAGCAAGGACTGCGAGGTTAGGCGCCGAGAATTCGCGATCGTCACCGTCGCTTCCAAGCTGACTTCCACAGCCACTCAGCTGCCAGTGGTGCACTACGTTAACATCCCCACTTGTTACAGTAGCCCTTTGGCCTGGCCCTTTGCATATGACTCCGCACGGTTCAAGTACGTTCTGCGGTTGGTAAGAATGTATTGGTATGTATATATGCTCTAACCGAGGCCCCACTTATAGAGCCGCTCGGAGCTGAATAAGGCGAAAAGTCGAAGGAAAAGACACGGACCATGTACACACTTCGAACGTTCTGTCCGAGAAATGCTTCTTTCCGGTTCGCGAGCAGTGTCCGGGACTCTGCGCATCCCCACATGCTTGTCTTCTGAGTGAGTTCAGGACTCAGCCACAGTGGACTATGGCGACGACGACTTCGACAGGGCCCGGCTCAATATGAAGGCGTGATAAAGTACGCGTCAGAACTGGCATCAGGTCCCGTGCTCCACCATCGCACCGCCGACGCATGACGCCTTCTTTCAGATTCGGAATAAAATTCCCTTGGTTTAGCCCCTCGTATCAGTCAATCCTGTGCTCAATTTAGTTTCGTCGGTTTCAACCACACTCAGGCTGTACCCCTTTTGTGTGGTATCCGTCGATGGCTGGGTCTATTTAGCGATGCTCGGTTGTAGCTGTCTGGATTACATCTCTACCCTGCACCTGCACCAGTGATCCAACACCACGCCATGGCTCGAGTCGCGGTTATCGATATCACGTCAATCTTGTTTGGTCTCACATGTGAGGCGTTCTTCCATGGTACAGCCATCCCTAGCACCAGCAAGACAACCTCGATTTCTCATTTCTGTTCAGGTTGCTACACGATCCTCTTCGCCGCCTCTGTCTATCTGATCGTCAAGCGTTCACGCGACCGGTCCAGTGTCAACAAACACATCCTCATTATCAATTCATTCTTGTACTTGTCTTGCACTGCTCACTTTGCCCTTGAGCTCGTCTCCTTCTATACACTCATGGTATGTACCACACTGCTTCAACATTTCGCAGACGTTGAACGGTCGCCGCAGGGCTACGAAGGCCCGCAACTGTCTAGGGAGGAGACAGCGGTACTCACCGCAGCGGATGTCCTCATCATTGTCACCGATTTCATCGGGGAACTTATCCTCATCTACCGCTGTTGGTTGTTGTGGTCCAGGAACCATTGGGTCATCATCCTGCCTATTTTCACTGCGATTATGAGCCTAGGTGATTCATGTGACAATTTTCCCAAGCCCCCACTTACAGGACTACGTTCGGTTACAGTATGCGTTGGTATAGCCCTTCATTATTTCCCACTGATCTATCCGACTCGGGACGGCACCCCTCCCTCCGTACTATTAAGCAGGATAGGGTTTAGTCTTCCGTTGTGCACAAACGTGCTTGTGACCACCCTCATTATTGCCCGTATCTGGTACCTCTCCCCTCGCAAGACACACGATGTACTTGGCGGGCGCTTTCCAACGGGAACAGGTCGGGCTGCGATTGACATAGTCGTCGAGAGCGGTATGCTCTATCTCGTCGTGCAGCTCATTTTCGTCGTCCTCTTCGCCATCGGGCACCCCGCACAGGGCATCGTCGCGGCAATAGCCGTCCAGATCTACGTAGGTGGTGGTTACTTGAAGTGAAAACTGCGATAAACTGGTCACGCAGGGTATCGCACCGGTACTACTCATTATCCGTGTTGCTCGTGGCTTGTCAAAAATGCCGTCCGAATTTATTTTCTGTGCGGCTGGACCGGGTTCAAAGCATGCGTCCCCGCAAGTGCATATCAGGTTCAGCATAGCTGCATATTCTTCGGACGTTGGACAGCGCCTGGCTGGCAGCATCCCTGCCAGTGTGTCTCGGATCAGCACGGAGCCCGGTGTTGAGAGTCTGGGCTCAAGCATCAGCTCCATTGGAAATATCACCTCTGTGTAATGGGTTTGTGGCTATGCAAGTAATCGATTCTTAGAATCTTAGTTCGTATCAGCAATTATGTGACAACTGTATTATTGTACCTTTACTATTTTCCCTATGAACTGTACTCATGACACTTCTTAGACGCCAACTAGAACTATGGTATTGTTGACGAATTCCCGCATGCTCCCTAGTGTACAAAAACGCCGAACTCGCCCACAAATCACTCTAGCCACGCGCATCACCAACATGTCACTCAAGGTTGGTGCTGACCGAAGACCGCAGGGCAATGAGGGCATATCTCGGCCTCGGCTGAGGATGCCCGACTCCGTGTCTTTGTCTTGCCACCATGCGTCATATCAGTACATCAGTTCCAGCTGCCCTTTTATCACATTCCGATTTGTCTTTCCCCAGTTCCTTTATATTATAGAGGATTACCGACCGTGCCCGTCTTTCATTCACGAACTCACATGTTAAAGGAGATCAAGGACCAATGCTGTTCAATTTAGTTATTGTAACACTGTTGCTGTTCCTTTTGAGTTGTAGTTGTACCTTATTCCTGTCTTGTCAATGATGAATCAATAGTGCTGCCTAACACATGAAAAAATGATGAGCTACTTCAGCTAGTACTACTCCGAGAGTTTGGGGCCGGGGCACGTTGAAAATCCGGAGTTTTTTTATTTATAAATATTATATTCATGTGCTACTCATTGAATACAACTCAATATATATGTTGCATAAAAAAGGAACATGGTGGTAACGAGCCGAACGTCGCGTCGTCGGAGGTTGCCAACGATGGGGACAGGCGCGGGAAGGGGCTGACACACGTCCCCTTCTCTTTCTCCGAGCTGTTTTTCAGTTCTTATCTCGACTATGGAAATGCGCACACGAGTTTGAGCGGCCGCCTGCGCATGTCCACGCCGTGACTGCAGGTCGATGCCCCAGTGATCGCACACGCACACTTCCAACATCCCGTTCTGCCCTATGGCCCCACTACGCTCCTTTCCACTGACCGTATCTCCCCATATTTCGCCCTGCCTCGCTGCCATCCGACGAGTCGTCCCAAGATGTCACTGATCCGTTGGCGTGCCCAATGCCCTCACACCCTCCGCGGCACCATCTCAAACGATGATCTCAGCAGCGCAACGCCCCTTGGACTCCTGCATGCGATTTCGGTGCGCGATCCCAAGAGTGGGCAAGGGCATAAAACCCACAGCAGAAATCGAGATTGGGGACAATGTGCACCGTACCGCAAATTCAGTTCATAAATCAGCAGGCTTGAGTGCCGCTGGGAGTCAGCAAACACCTTGGGTGAAGCTGGCTTCACGCCGGGCCGAAGTACTCAACGTGCCGATACCTGTCATCAAGGTACCGCTGCGCCTGACCTGAGAACATCTGTTCCTTGTTACGTGGCTTGTCAGGGCCTGAGTGGCGGTCTTGTGCACAGGCCGCCTCCATATTGTTGCTGGGGTGCGCCCATAATTGTCCATGCTCTGATCGAAGCCCCACAGAGCCTCTTGGAGTCGGGACAGCGTAAAAGATTGAAAAACAAGACCGGAGCTGCGGTGCACATCTCAACGATTCTGGCTTGGGTATGCTTCTTCTACAGCACCATGAGCAGCGCCCACTCCCTTGCATATCTACATACGGCGTCACACGATAGGCAAGGGGGATACGTGTGCAGCGAGGATCAACGAAAAAGCTTCTCTTTTGATCTCGGGACCCGGGCCAGTATGCTATGGTAACGATGGATTTGACAGGTCGTTGGGCTTGCATTGGGATATATTGGACATTAGTTGACCTATATTCAGCCTCGGCTTATCTCTTCCTGCCTGCTGGGCACGCAAACTGGTTTCCACAGCCACTCAACTGTGCACCTTACGTCAATATCCCCACTTGTTCCACGGCTCAAGTGGTGGCCTTTTACATATGACTCCATATGGTTCGAGTACGTTCTGTGGTAAGAGTGTACTGGTATTTATGTGTGCTCTAATCTAGGTCCCATTTATGGAGTCCCTCTGGGTAGCTGGATACGTCGAACGAAAAGTCGAAAAAGAAGACACGAACCAGATACACACCTCGACGGTCCTGTCCCAGAAATGCCTCTTTTCGCTTCCGGGACTCTGCACATCTCGACAAGCAACATCGGGTAGAGCGACACCAAGCAGCATACATGTGCAATAAGAGATGACAAACGTGAGATGCTTGTCTTCCGAGTGAGCTCGGGACTCAGCCACAGTGGACTACGGCAACGACGGTTTCGACAGCGCGACAATTATGTGATAAAATACCCGTGAGAACGCATTAGGTTAAGCTTTGTGTTGTGGTGGTGTTGTGGGTAGGTCCTCTACCATCAACAGATGACTGCTCACATGCGCTCACAAGCTGTGGTTCCCTCCGGCATCTCTCAAATTCAGCCCAATGTCTTCGTGATGGAGAATTCCTTACCTTCTTCCAGATTTGGTATCTAGTGCCCTGGTTTAGCCCTGCCGTAACCCTTTTGCGCAGCATCCATCAATGATTAGGCATATTCAGCTGTGCTCAATTTAGTTTGTCGGTTTCAACCATACTGTACCCCTTTCGTGCTATCTGTCTCAGGCTGGGTCTATTTAGCGATGCTTGGTCGTAGCTGCCTGGGTCACATCTTTACCCTGCACCAGTGATCTACCACCACGTCGTGATCAGCATGTCGACTATTAACATCACGTCAATCTTGTTTGGTCTCACATGCGAGGCGTTCCTTCATGGTACATTCATCCCCAGCACCGGCGAGATAATTTGATTGCTCATTTCTGTTTAGGTTGCCACACGATCCTATTCGCTGTCTCTGTCTATCTGATGGTCAAGCGTTCACACGACCGGACCAGTGTCAACAAACACATTCTCGTCATCAGTGTTTTCTTGTACTTGTCTTGCACTGCTCACTTTGCCCTTGAGTTCACCTCTTATACACTCATGGTATGTGCCACACTGCTTCAACAATACGCACACTTTGTATACTCGCCGTAGGAACACACAGGCCCGGAACTGTCTAGGAAGGAGAGAGCGGTGCGCATCGCAGCTGATGCCCTCATCATTGTCACGGATTTCATTGGGGAACTCATCCTCATCTACCGCTGCTGGTTGTTGTGGTCCAGGAACTATTGGGTCATCATCCTGCCGATTTTTACTGCGATTGTGAGCCTAGGTAATTCATCTGACAATCTTCTCAAGCTTGCACTTACGGGACTATGTTCGGTTGCAGTGTGTGTTAGTGTGACCCTTCACCTTTTCCCCCGATCTACCCGACTCGGGATGGCACCCCTCCCTCTCTACTATTAAGCCGAGCAGGGTTTAGTCTCTTGTTGTGCACAAACGTGCTTGTGACCGCCCTCATTATTGCCCGTATCTGGTACCTTTCCCCTCGCAAGACACACGATGTGCTTGGTGGGCGCTTCCCAACGGGAACAGGTCGGGCTGCGATTGACGTAATCATCGAGAGCGGCTTGCTCTATCTTGTCGTGCAGCTCATTTTCGTCGTCCTCTTCGCCATCGGGCACCCCGCACAGGGCATCGTCGCGGCAATAGCCGTCCAGATCTACGTAGGTGGTGGTTACTTGAAGTGAAAACTGCGATAAATCAATCGGCCATGCAGGGTATCGCACCGGTACTAATTATCATCCGCGTTGCTTGTGGCTTGTCAACAATGCCGACCGAATTTATGTTCAGCACAGCTGGATCGGATTCAAAGCACGCATCCCCGCAAGTGCATATTAGGTTCAGCGTAGCTGCATATTCGGACGTTGGACAGTGCCTGGCGGGCGAGAATCCTGTGTCTCAGCAGATCAGTACGGAGTCCGATGGTGCCGTTGGAAATATTACCTCTGTGTAATGGGTTTGTGGTTAATGGTTATGACTCTTCGTTCAGTTATGTGACAATAGACAGCAGCTGTATCCCCGCGGACCCCGCCCCTATACTATTTCTCCTACATACTTTACTTCACTTACGACACTTCTTTGACGCTGACTACTTGGAGTGTGGTGTTATTGACGGACTCTCGCAACTCTTTGGTATGAGGTCCGAGTCAGCGTTGACTGCTGCCCACGGAAACGCCGACACATACATTCGTTTCATGCCGTCCGAGCCTCGGCTTCGGCTTGTCTACCCGCCGCCACGTGTCATCCGTTTCAGCCGCCTCCGCCTTTTCATAGCATTTTCAATTCGCGCCCGTCTTTCCATGTTCACGATTCACGAACTTAAGCCCTGCCCTTTGTTCCGGAGCCTCCCTGCCATCCTGAACATCCCTGTGACTGCCCACTCGACCCCGCAACCATTTTTCTCTACGACGACGTGATTCGCTGCCTGGACACCTTGTTGCACCACCATTGACCCATATACACCACACGTCGTACAGTCATCGGTTCTTGAAGTCCTTTCACTCTTGCATAATTCATGGCCTATGCGGTTCCCTCCAGAGATTTTCTCGATGGAACCTTGTCCCTCTCTGCTTGCTCTCTTCCCTACTCTCCGCCGTCAAATTTTTCCGCGAGTCCCCAGGAACTATCCAACTGGAGGAATGGCTAGATATAACATTTTTTGGCAAATCCTCCCACCCTTTGTGTATGCAGTCGATACACGTACGTCTTCACGGAAGGCTCCCTCAGCGCCGAAGCGTTGCGATAAGATAGTGTCTCGTTAAGTAGCCCATCAAGTAGTGTTCAGCTATGAGTTGAGAACTGTAACGGACGAGACGATAGTATAGCTGGTATTGAAATGCTGATACAGAAATGACACGCTGTACCCATCGGATCATGCAAGTACATTATCCCACACAGTTCTCCGAGTCTCACCTTGTCCAATGTGTCCGGGGCCCCTCTCACCAACTTGAATTTAGGCACCTCTCGAGCAGTGCGAGACAAGGAGGAGCGAGAGGTTCAGTCAGCCTTTGAACTCCTCCACATGTTATTTCGGTGCGCAATCCCATGAGCGGAGTAGGGGCATAAAACCCACAGCAGATTTCGAGATTGGGGACGCTGTGCAATCGCACCGCAAATTTCAGAGTCGTCAACCGTGTCAATGTCAACCAGCCAGCTTGAGTTACCGCCGGGAGTGGCGGTGGAGTTTACGCCGGGCCGAGGCACTCCGTCGACGTACCAACCTGTCGCCAGGTTACCGCTACCGCTACGCCCGACCTGTGAACATCTGTTCCTCGTTACGTGGCTTATCACAGGGCCTGGGTAAAGTGGTCTTGTACGCAGGTCGCCTCCATATGGTTTCCGGGGTGCGCCCATAATCGTGCATGCTTTGATCGACGCCCCACAGAGTCTCTTCCAAGTCGGAAAACGAGTCCCAGACCGGCACACCTTGGGAATGCTTTTTTTATATCGTCTCGAGCAGCGCCCGGCACTCCCGTGTGTCTCTGCATACAGCATCGCACAGAGCAGCCGATAGGGCGAGAGGGGTACGTGCGCAACGAGGATTAACGAATGTCGGAAGCTTCTCTTCTGATCTCGGGACTCGGCCTAGTGGGCTATGGCAACGATGGCTTTTGACAGCCCGGCGCGTTATGGAGGAGTGATAAATTACTCGTGAGAACTGCTTTCCTCGCATCAGGCTAAAGGTCCCTCGTTTTTGGATAGGTCCCCTACCCACCATCAGCAAGTGCCCTGTTCGCGTCCCATGCGGCGCCCTCAAATCCACCACGACACCCTTGTCTTCATTCAGGTTCCGGATTGGTTCCCCGGTTCGAGCCAAGCCGTACCCCTTTTTTTGCGGTAACCGTCGTTGGCTGGATCTATTTAGCGATGCTCGGTTCTAGCTGTCTGCATCACAACTTCTCCCCACACCAGTGGCCTATCACATCGTGATCAACATGTTGTCTCCCAAAGTCGTGTTGGCCTTGTTCGGTCTCACATGCGAGGCGTTCCTCTATGGTAGAGTCATTCCCAGCACCGGCGAGACAAGTCGATTGCTCATTTCTGTTTAGGTTGCTACACGATCCTCTTCGCTGTCTCTCTTCATCTAATGTCCAAACGTTCACACGACCGGAATCGTATCAATAATCACATTCTCATTATCAGTGTATTCTTGTACTTGTCTTGCACTGTTCACTTCGCCCTCGAGTTCACCTCCTTCTACGCATTCATGGTATGTACCACACTGCATCCAGCTATACAATACTTGAACATCCGCTGCAGCAAAACACAGGCGTGCGGCTGTCCAAAGACCAGAGAACCGTGGTCCTTACGGCTAATGTCCTCATTGCAGTCACGGATTTCATTGGCAAACTTATCCTCATCTACCGCTGCTGGTTACTGTGGTCTAGAAATTATTGGATCATCATTTTGCCGAGTTTTACTGCGATTGCAAGCCTAGGTACTCATTAATGACAAATTTTGCGAGCCACCCGCTTACTGACCACGTCCGGTTACAGTGTGTGTTGGTATAACCATTCACTTTGTGCTGCCATTGGACCGGATTTCAAACCGCCGCAATCCCTTTGTATTTTTGGGCCTAGCAGGCTTCATTCTTCCGCTGTGCACCAATGTGCTTTTGACCACCCTCATCGCTGCCCGCATCTGGTACCTTTCCCCTCGCAAGCCGCACAACGCGCTTGGCGGGCGCTTCCCGACCGGAACAGGTCGGGCTGCGATCAACGTGGTCATCGAGAGTGGCATGCTCTATCTCGTGGTGCAGCTCATTTTCGTCATCCTCTTTTACATGAGGCATCCTGCCCAAGCCGTCGTCGCGATGATAGCCGTCCAGATCTATGTACGTGATGGTTACTTGAAGCGAAAAACTAACTTTTGATCAACCGGGCATGCAGGGTATCGCACCGGTGCTCATCATCATTCGCGTTGCTCTTGGCATGTCGAGCACGCCATCCGATGCGCTTCACAGTGCGGCCAGATCGAATTTGAGGCATGTGCCCACGCAAGTACGTATTGGCTACAGCACGACTACATACTCGGATGGTGGCGAGCGCCTGGCCGCCGACTCGGACGTCCCTGTGTCTCCGATCAAATCAAAATCTGATGATGAGGGTCTGGGCTCAACGGTGAGCTCCATGGAAAATACTTCCCCTGCGTAATGGGGTGATGGGTTATGCAAGGGGATTGCCTTTTGATTCGCATCAATGATAATGTAATAATGGATCAGGTATCCATATTCTGGTCGTATTTTGGTTCGACGCTGCTTTGCGAGCAGGAGTCGAACCAGAAACCCATTGTATCCCTTCTTCGTGTACCACTTTCCTTGCGTACTATCTTCACGAGACGTCTTTGATGCTACCTATTTGGTTTTGGGATTTTATGATGTTTATGACAAAGCCTGGCAGCTACACACTATGTACATCCGAACACGGACACTGTTTTGGGAATTATCTTACGAATGAGAATACCCGGGTATAATGGGGAAGCAGTTGACAGACGTGGTTCGATAAACGCATCAATGAGATAGGTGGGTGTATCAAGTAACATTCAGACATCGAGTAGAAAACTGAGGTGAGAATACCTGGAATTAAAGGCTGGTGACATGACTGAAAAGTAAGAACACACGACCTGAGTTTACCTTGCGATTCCTTAGCCTTGTGTGTCAAGACGGAGGTAAAACAACCACCGACCAGCGAAGCGACGTTACAGTCGCAATGAGCTCTCCCATGATCTCACAGCTGCACCGGGAAAATATTATTGCCGAAATAGCTGTCTTTACGTAAGCCGTACTGTACCCGCCGGTGCAACAGAATCCTTGACAGAATCAACCCGGCTCCAGTATTGGGTCCCCTTGCCACCAGGACTGATGGCCCCTCCGAAGGTTTCAAGTTGCAGATGCGGGAGCATTCAACACATCCTTAGGAAGAGTCCGATGGACCGCAAGGTTTACGTAGGTTTTCAATGCAAGCACCCTCAAGGGCCTCAACGGCTGCTGACTAGCACTGCCAGCCCAGTGTAGGTCAGGCAACGATCAACGACTCGGAACTTCCAGATGTCAGTCTCCTAGAGACATTCGATTCTTATTTGGACAACACATACAAAGTTGGGAAACATCATGGATGGTGTGCAGAAGGTGTTTGCATCATCACGTCGCCTGAACCTACGACTTCTTTGCTGAAGAGGAAGATCAGTGAGAGAGATGGCTGAAATATCTGGCCGGCATGCCCTTTGTGTTCCAGAAACGGATGACTCTGCGAGGTGGGGAGCGGAGCTGGACAACATCGCCGCCTCACTCGTACTCGAGCATCCCGACTCATTCTTGGGTAGATCCACCTCAAGTTTGCAAACACTCCGACTGATGGATATTGCATTCCGGCAGGGAACTTGCTTTTGTCTGCCAGTGACCTCGTCCATCTCACACTTAAGGACCTTCCCCATTAGAGGCGTATTTCGCTCGAGTCGGTGGTCACCTGCTCGTCCTCTTTGAGGGGGCTCGAAAGACTTTGGTTTGGATCCCAATCGCCTCGATCTCGCCCCGACCAAACACGTCCACCTCGACAGACATCAGTCGGGAGCGATGTGGCGACTTGAAGCATTGACGAGCGCTGCTCGGGAATATGTGCGGTCAGCTTCCTCGCAGTCGCCCTCAGATCCGTGTTTGCCTTTCCGGACCTGTCCAGAAGATAGAGAAGAACTTGCCCGCTTGACCACCGGTCGGCCTTGATCGGGCTGTACTTCGACTTCTCCTCAATCTCGGGCGCCATCCAACCCTTCGTCCCGCATTGGCCATCGACCAGCTCGTCCTCGTCCTTTACTTTCATAGCGACATCGAAGTCGATGATTTTCAGGCAAAACTTCCTGTCGACAACAAGGTTTTCGGGTTTGATGTCCCTATGGGCGATAAAGAACTTGTGAAGATACGCGACGCCCTTGATGAGGCCCCAACAGACTTGAGTGACCTTCTCACCGAGTTTGTCAGGTGCGAGCGAGACACAAGCCGCGATGGTACTCATTGTTGGGAGGATGGCCCACGACGTCGATCTTGTCTGGAACGACTCGTGCAACGCGATAATGTGTTCGCACTTCGACTGGAAAGTATTTAGAAGCTTGAAGATCTCAATCTCGTTCGATTCCCCGTGAACTTTCTTCGCGATGAATTTCTTGCTCTGGTCCGACTGATGATATACGATGAGGATGTGAGACGGCATCTGCAGGTCAAGCGTCAGCGCGGCGCATAAGTAGAAAGGGGTTGCCGCACATTGAAAAGCGGCTTCATTATTACAGATCCAGTTTCATCCTCGATGTCTTGCGGTTCCACCTCATAGCCGTGTGCTCTGAGCTCTGCGCAGTCTGTACCTCTGCCTTCAGCACCTCCACCTGCGCCTGGATCACCGACATTATTGTCACGTTTCCTCTTGGTCCCCCTCGCCGTACCATCCTTGGTAGTAAACGACTTCATTGGATGTTCGTTCTTATGTTTCTTGATCACGTTTTGTAACTTTTTAATGTTTGCATCCGCGTCTCTGACTTCCTCCTTGTCCCTTTCCAGCATGTCACGAAGGTTGTACAATTGGCGTACAAATTTGGCGCGGCCTTCCGAGGAGTTCAACCAATCGTTGGTTTCAAGACAACAAAGAGCCTACGACGACTGAGCCTGCGAGCTTAGTTATATACAAACTCCAACATACCTCTTCGTCATTCGGATCCTGAAACAATGAAAAGCGGGTTACTTTGCCATCGTCCCAGATATACATGGCAAAAAGTACAAAGTCCTTTTTCTCCTTGAACCGGTCCAAAAATCGATTTGCAAACCGAACGACGACGGCACCCGTCAAAAGCATCCGACAAAGATCCCCGGGGTATTCTTGCTTGTATGTCGAATTAACCTGCACGAGGAGTCGAGGAAGCTTTGATATCGAGACGAGAAAGTCACTACGAGGCGTGTACGTGCGGAATTCCCTATCCATGCGATTGGAATCGGCTGGACCCTTCACGATAAGATTGAAACTCCACGAATGTTGACCTCTGTAGAGATGACGATAAATCGAAAGCAACAGATGCAAGCAAGTGGGCACGTACGTTACAGCAGTGACAGGTCCTACCGCATCTGCGGTGAGATAATGGAAGAACATCCCATCCGCCAACCCTTTCTTTAAGGTACCTCCCGATCTGTCCCTCCAAAGTCGTTCCCAATCATGGGAGGCAATATATGCGAGATGTATCACCTCGGAACGCCTGGCAAGCTTCTGAGGTTCACTTTCCCTTTCAGGGGTAGATCCCTCTGCTGACACGTCTTCGATGGTGCTCCCCCCGAAATATGTGTTCACAAATGAATCGTTGTAGATGAATAGCGAGACCAACGAAGCCAGAGGCAGAGCAGAATGGCCGTCAGATACCTACATTGACCCATCAGCATCAAAAGAGTAGTCAAGGAGAACAACACACATTAGGGTCCAGACCGCGCTTGCTATCCAATTCTCGTTCGATCTTCACGACAAAGTCTGGGACTGGTAGCCGATTAAAATGATTCGTATCTCTACGGAATATACTTATCCCATTCTCGTCGATATCGGATTTCTCAAAGGGTCCCCACTTTTTCACCTTGATGAAAATGTCATCGTATTCTCGGGTGAGTTCCGTGTCAATAACAGCAGGCTGGTCACCTTCAGGCAGCGCATTCGTCAGATATTCTGAGCTTAGGGTGAAGAGACGTATGAAGAACGCACCCGCGTTAAGATTCGGGCTACCTACTCCACTCGGCAGACTGATAAAAATGTGTAGGCTATCGGGAGGTGGCTCGTGCCATACTTGAGAAATCTTGTTATGTGGAGGTAACTTCAATTTGTCATTGGCATCGGGCCGATATTCGCCACGCTCCATCTCGACCGTAACCACATCAAACTCCACATCAACCTGCGGATGTCGTAAGCCAGCAGAGGCCATTCGTTAATACATTAATGTTCAAATAGATATCATGACATAGCACACCTTCCAGAGAGTGAGATCGACAGCGTTAAGTCCGGCGAACATTCTAGACCCCTCCTTATAGATTCTTTCTTTCAGCGCGTGAATGGATGTAGTTGACGGGGCTTCGACAGAAAAAGGGGACACATCTCCTTCGAGAATGCACCAGAGTGTGTACATTGTCTCGGACATTTAGTTACGACAGATGTAGTTCGTGGGAGTGTCGTGGAAAGGGTTAGGGGTTAGGGATTGGTTTGCGGTGTGGCGATTTATAATAGCAATCAACAATGTGTCACAGAACTCGTGGGAAACTGTATCCTTTCAAATCAGTGTCACGTGCTATTGCAATACCAGCCACCGTACCAATAGGGAAGCATGGACGTGGACCCGACTCATTCAGTGTTTTACGGAGAACTTCTGTGGCTCTTCACAAGCTTCACCTCCGGGCGGAATGTGCCTCGTCGTCAAATACAACCTGCCCCCTGCCCCAATCTCCTATTCCCCCCATCGGATCGAGACCCGGACTTCGCGAAGCGCCTGCAAACTCTGCTTGATGTCCTCGCCAGTATCTCAGTCTGGGAGAAGAAAAATGTTGCTGCTACTTCCGTCCAGTTAACCCAGGCTGGCGACACGCTCGCCACCCACCTCTACGTCGTCTTCAACTCCTCCAATGAACATTCGCGTCAGAGCTGCCGCAGCCACCTCTGGGACGTCTTCGAATCCCTCAGGGGTGTGGAGCACTGCCCCTCGCCAGCCGATGGGTCTCCAAAGATCATGGACAAAAGGTTCATTGATGACATCGCCAAGATCAGCAGCAGTTTACACACATTCTCGTGGGAGGTTTTCAAGCACCGCGTCATCAAACACAGGGAGAAATTGGAGAGCATCACCAGCCTTGTTGCGCAATATCCTGACAACGCTGAAAAAACAGCTTTATCTTCATTTTTCAATAATCTCAAAACGATCCTTAATGTGATGGATCGTCTCGAGAGCGCTGATACGGTGTCACCTATGTTTACAAAGTTGCTTCGCCAGATGTACGCGGTTTGGGTACGAAAGAATCTCATCACGGAACATGATTCGGGGAATGAGCACTTGACGGTGCTTGGTCGATTCGACCTGGTTAATGGTGCGTTCTCCCAAGCGTGCCGCGAGTCTTTCTTTACCTAACATCGTTCGTAGCGAATGAGATAGGTTTCAGCGTTCAACGCTGGGCGCTCAAAATCATGTCGTACACGATCGCCACAATTCGCCTTTTCAGCCTCACCCAATCTCGCCGCCTTCGTCCTATTCTACAAGGAGAATTTGATATCACAGTCCTTGAATCCCCGCCCCCCCAACCCCCGTATGCTTGCGATATGACTAAGAACACCATTCACCGAGCACTCGATATGGCTCTCGCACTACCTCCTTCCATCCGGGCAGACGAGAAGGATTGCGACGCATTCGTTGACCATACTTGCAGGAATGCAATCGAGCCTTACCAGGTGTATCGACCTTTTCCCATCATTCATGCCGAGCTTGCCATGCTTGCTTTTATCAAAGCAAGCGCCATCGCGGCTGCTCCATATATCGGAGTTTCGAAACTCTCGTGTCTCATGTGTTCAAGTTACATCGACTCCTACTCGCAGATAGTCACCGATGCGATCTCCGTCAGAGGCTGCCACGGAAAAGTGTACCCATCCTGGGCTTGGCCAACAATGATTGATACCCATCATGATGAGAGGATTCGTTCCATCTTCCTTGGGAAGATGAGGCAGGCGCTGAGGCAGGATTTCGAGCGGTTCACGGAGTATCAAATGATTCGTCGCAAGTCAGACAGTAGTGTGGAGTCGATGAGTGAAGGCCAGGAGACGGAGATGGAAGAAACTATGAAGGAAGTGCATGACTTTTATGGTTTGTAGCATTGTCTGTGAGAATGTGTTCAGGAACTGATTGTGATCGCGGGTATGTTTTTCCATAACTGTACCTGTACCCGCCAACACCGTAACTGTGTATAAACCTGTACCAAATATATACGGTGTCACCGTGTCACCACCCTTTCTTACATTCATAGCTCGTAGATCTTTTTAAAACAACTACTGTTGGGAGAGCAATCCGGAGTACTAGTAACCGGGAAATACTCCGATAGGCGGCGGCGATAGCGCCCATTAAGGGACAAGTCGGTATATATAGTTACCAAACCTCGCATTAGGGGTTAATAGACGCATCGTCCCTTTCCCTCACACGTTCACTCAGTGGACGAAATATCAATTCTGTTCTTATAGTCGGTGGTCGCCTGCTCGTCCTCTTTGAGGAGGCTCTATAGAGTTTGGTTTGGATCCCAATCGCCTCGATCTCGCCCCGACCAACCAAGTCCACCTCGATGCCCCCGCACTCAGCCGATTCTGCATAACATTTCTTCATGGACCTCACCTTGGTCACTCCCCATTTCAAGCACTTCGTCGTCCCTGTAAAAGTATTCGAGCCGTTTGAGGCAGCCCGGGTGAGGTTTGACACATCGCTTATACACCAGTCAGGCCAGCCGTATGTTTCAACCTCGGAGAGATGTCTACATTATGTGAGTAACGTTGTCCGATGTTGGTCTCTCGGCCTCGAACTTGTTCAATCTGTCCACGGACTCCTTTCGCAATATTTCTTCCTGAAGCACCGCGAGAAGCTCAGTTTACCCAAAATTCCCCACACGCGATTTGGGTGTCCGATCCCAAAACACTGCCAAAGCACGCGCATTCTGGCCTCTCTTCCCTCATTCATCATACATAATCATGAGTGAAAGTGTCTCGTTGCATTCCCGATACCAACTTTTCTGTGACTCCCAGCCCATCGACCCAGCCGAGGACGTGTCCTTGTCGTAAACCGGACGTTATCAGTGAGCACCCAACACAATAGCTCAACCTGCGCACACGCATGGGTGGCAACGGCTGGTCTGTTTCATATCCTGAGCGATACAAGCGGGACTCGGAGCCGCTCTGATCCTTTTGTTGGATTTGGACACTCTGTCTGCCGATCAAACACGTATCCGCTATCAAACGTCAAGATAGGGTCACTCCGTCTGGGGCGGGGGTTGTGCCCTTGTGCAGTGGACATAGTCTATGCAGCCGATGCGTCGACCACGCTCATGAAGCTGCGACTCTCTGGAGAGTTAAACTGCGACTGCCATATTGACGTCAGGAAGCTTGGCGTCGTGTTCAGAGGGGTTGTATTTTCCTGCTTGGTCATAGCCATTGCCATTGACAGATGCAGATGGTGGAACAAAAAACGCTCCCTTCGGCTCCGCCCTGTTCTGTCCATTGACGCGTCAAGGACGTCCGTGTGTGGGTGCAGATATCGGAGTGGCTTTTTCCTTGTGCCCGCAGTGCCTCGCGGCTTCACACGCAGTGAGGCGGCAATCTCTGTGGTCCCTTGGGGCTATGCATGCAGTGCGCCCCCTGAGATCATTTTGTAATTGCAATGGAGTATAGACATGATAAGGTCGGAACATGCACTAACTTCTAATCTGTGATTTCACCGTAGGAGGGAACCTAGAAACCATGCGAACCTGAGCGTCAATCACACGCAGGTCGCGATCACCAGTCCCAACTCACCGGCGAGTTCATTGGCGAAAACTCTTCATCAAACAAAGATACGCACATTTTCTACCAGAGTGCATAGTATTCATGGCCGATAAGTGACGAGACATATACAATGGACAGCGAGGAGCCCCAGTTTGAATGAATTTGGTTGGTTGTTGGAAGATAGGCGTGGGAAACCGATCACCGGCTTGGCCAGAAAGGAACGCAACGAAATATGACCGAATGCATCGCCGCCTTCTGCAAATTTGAAACGTCCATTGCCATATAGAAAGAAAGGTGGGGCAGAGAACGGCCAACGCAGTTGAGCGCCGAGAATTTGGCAATCGTCGTGTGGCCGAAGTTGGCGCGTTGGCGTCTCAACCACCCAATTGTAATTTGTCACCATGTTACGCCAAAGCTACGATGCAGTACTTTCTTACACTTATCCAGTGGCCTTGTGCGTATGCTCCCACGCAGCTGTTGAGGTACGTCAGTACATGTGTATGCTTCAATTGGAACCTCATTATAGTAGGGCCTCTTGCCAGTGAGGTAGCTCACTGCACTGGCAAAAAGCGAAAAAAAAGCACGACTGGGACAATGTACTTCAGCCGTTCGACGATTGTGTCCTGGATTTTTTTAATTCTGTATCACGAGAAACACCCAGGATCTCACGCATTTTTGGATGCCTTGTCGCGTAGGGCGATATGATCCGAGAAGGGGAATGAGTAGGTGTGCAACGAGGACTCGGAATGGCGAGCGTATATGGGATCTTTGACATTTCGATCCCATCAGCCACAGTCGACAATGGCAACGATGGGGTCAACGCATCTGGTTACCGCTGGTCAATGGATACTGCAGGTTCGTTCGTGCGGGGCTGCTGGCCCAGTCATCGACAAATAGCTGTTCACGAGGCTGAGATGCCATGTGGCCGGGGCATCCCTCAATTTCAGTTCGGATTCTTTTCCCGCGCAGCAAAGTCCCTTGTGCCTCCCTTCAAATCCTGGCCCGTCCGGTTACCCGATTCAGCCGCGTTGTATCCATCGATGGCTAGGTCTATTTAACGCTGCCGCATCGCGGGCTGTTTGGATCACGGCCTCGCACCCCCATACCAAGTTGGTGACCCACCACCTAGTGATAAGGATGACAGTGAACTACGTCACGTCATCCGTGTTCGGCCTCACATGCGAGGCGTTCCTTCACGGTACAGTCACTGGCATATCTAAGCACTTTCAAGACTACTTGAATGCTCATCTCTGTCTAGGTTGTTACACAATCCTCTTCGCTATCTCTATCTATCTCATGGTCAAACGTGCACGCAACCGGATCAGCGTCAACAAGCACATTTTCATTACCAGTGTATTATTGTACTTGTCTTGCACTGCTCACTTCGCCCTCGAGTTCATCCACTTCTATACGCTCATGGTATGTACCACGCCACACCAAGTTCCACGATCTATGAACGTATGAACACCTGTGACAGCAAAACGATGGGATGGAGTTCATTAGGAAAGAGACGCAGTGCTCACTGCTGCTGATGTCCTCATCGTGGTCACAGATTTCATCGGCGAACTTTCCTCATCTACCGCTGCTGGTTACTGTGGTCCAGAAATTATTGGGTCATCATCTTACCAAGTCTTACTGCGATTGCGAGTCTAAGTGAGTCTTGGTGACAATGGTCGCGAGTCGACGCCCATTAACCAAATTTGGTCGCAGTTGTGTTGGTGTAACCCTTCGCTCTGAGCTGCTGATCTACCCGCATTTTTCTGTTATCTCCCCTCCCTTTGTACGACCGAGCCTAGCAGGCTTCATTCTTCCATTATGCACAAACCTGCTCGTGACCACCCTCATTGTTGCCCGCATCTGGTATCTTTCCCCTAGCAAGGCAGACGACCTACATGGCACTGGCAGGCGCATTCCGACTGGAACAGGTCGGGCTGCGATCGACATAGTCGTCGAGAGCGGCATGCTTTATCTCGCTGCGCAGCTCGTTTTCGTCGTCCTCTTCGCCATCAAGCACCCTGCCCAGGCCATCATCGCGGCGATGGCTGTCCAGATCTACGTATGTTTCATCATCACCCCGAGGTGAAATTTTGCGATAAATCCAATCCATGCCAGGGTATCGCACCAGTACTCATCATCATCCGCGTCGCTCTTGGCTTGTCAAATACGCCGTCCGAAATCCTTTACAGTGCGGCCGGATCGACTTCGAAGCATGCACCCATGCAAGTGCGCATTGGTTTCAGCACGGCTACATCCTCGGATGGTAGCCAGCGCCTGGCCTCTGAATTCCCCGTGTCTCAGACCAAAACCGAGCCCAATGGTGAGGGCCCGAGCACACGTGTCAGCACCGTCGAGGATTCTGCCCCTGCATAACAGGGTGGCGGTCATACGAGTGGTTGATTCTTAACTCGTATCAGTAGTTATCGGACAATGGATCAGTTTTTGGTTTGGCACTGCTTTGGCCACGGGCACGTGGTTGGTCCAATCCCTTCGCCCTGACAAGGGGCAACCGAGCAGCCATCCGGCAAGGTGTCCTCGCAACGAGTGCGTCGGAGAAAAGTCGTTGGCCACAGTGCTTGCATGGCCGTACCCATCTAACTGCTAGTTACCAAGTCATCGAAAACGAAGCGCCCAAATGATACGCTAGATGCGCGAGACCGTCACGCGTGTCAGTTTCCCTATGAAAATCGTCGCCCCACGGTTATTTCTTAGTGCCACCCAGACTGGCGTTTCCTCCGAAGGCTTGATGGGGGAGCATTCGACACATCTCCAGGGAGGGTTCGATGGGCTGCGGGATTCATGCTAGTCTCTTGTGCAAACGTCTGCAATGGCTGCTGACTGTGCGGTGTAGGCAAGACGACGATCGACAAGCTCCTAGACACGATGATGTCCTCCTAGAGATATTCAGTCTTTATTTGGACGACGGCGAAAACCCATACAAACTTTGGAAGATCCTGTGACTGGCGATACCTCGTGTTTGCGTCACCGCGCTGCCTGAATCTACGCCTTTTTGCTGCACAACAGGAAGACCAGCGAGGAAAATGCTGGATATCTATGGCCAGCCTTACCCATACCCATAGAGATCAGGAGCGATTTGGCAGATAGGCATCTAGGCGGGCAACATCATCGCCACGCTCAGGCCAGATCGTGTGCATTACGTCAGTATCGTCAATTTTCTCGGTCACGGGGGGATGATGCAGGTGCCAACCCCCAGAGCTGACATATCTGACGTTGCATATGTGCCTGCCCTGTCCGCCCCACCACGTCTGCAAGCACTCCGACTGACTGACGACCATTCCATTGCCGGCAGTACGAAACCTCCTTTTGTCTGCCCGGTCGTAGTGACTTCGTCCCTCTCCACAACTCATGGATCTTCCTCATTCGGGGTATGTTTCGCCCGAGTCACGGTCGATGGTCGCGCGTGCTTGTCCTCGATATCAAGAGGCTCGAAACGCTAACGCTGCACCTTACTTTGCCTTTCGAGGCGTGTCCGAGTACTCGGAAAGACCTGGTCGCCGTCGCCCGTACTCGGGCGGTTTTTCCATGACGTCCTTCGTAGACCCCGTCATGGACGTTTCAAGTTCCACATCTAAAGCAGTTCATCGGTCACGCAAAGGGCCTCGAGTCGTGCAAGGCGGCCAAGATGCTGTGGACCCAGCTTTCTCCCTTCTTTCTTATCGAACGACTTGACTTCATCTTGAGCTTTTTACCCTCGGGAGCGCAAGAGAGAGAGGACCTTGTGCCACTCATCGCACCTGCACTGCAAGAGCTCGTTGGGGAAAGGGTCACCGAGGTGTTACCCAAACCTTCGCAACCTTTTCTTGGGGGGTTCTGCGGAGACTGAAAGTACTGAATCTGTACAAGAGGCCATACAGCCGTTTGGCGCTGCACGACAGCTCTTCGGTCAACTCATAGTTGTCCCCACAGTTGGCAAGAGTGGTGTGCAGATCTGTGAATTCATCGGTGCCATCCGACTGTTCATACCGGTACTCAACGACCTCGGCACTCATCGATTTACAGCTCATTGTTGTCATTTACGCATGTCGTTTCCCGCTTGAGGCGCCCGTTGAATCTCACTCATGATCCTTC
The DNA here is from genome assembly GCA_022496215.1 of Russula brevipes. Taxonomy (NCBI): domain Eukaryota; kingdom Fungi; phylum Basidiomycota; class Agaricomycetes; order Russulales; family Russulaceae; genus Russula; species Russula brevipes. Next base: position 60,639 of record WTXF01000004.1, on the reverse strand, counting down.
ATCCGCGGAGCCCTCTCTCGGGGCTCCCGCCGCCTCTTCTCGGCAGCCATCCAACTATCCACCGGTCACTCATTCACAAGCACCTATTCCTCCCGATTCCGACCGCACGCTGAGGACAGCACAATCTGCCCATGCTCTGAACCCGAACACCCAACCCCCCACTCCGCGCGCCACGTCATCCTCGACTGTGTCCGCTTCCGCGACCATCGCCTCGATGTGTTCGGCCCAAACCCCTCATGGCGCCGCATCTTCACAACCTTTCTGGGTGGAAGCCAACTCGTCGAGTTCCTTTTCCTCACCCAAGACCTCCTCTTCCCTCTCCCACCGGAGCCGGACCGCGTGGTACCTGATACCGACCCCCCACAACCAACCTTGGCACAAGTCTACGAGGGACAATAGATACTGTCTCGCGCTCATGAATGCGCTCCCCAGTTTCCCATATCTTAACTAATTTTCGAGGCCCTGTCCTTATATAACCTTCTCCCAATACCTAAACACTTAACTACCCACTCTCTGATGTCTCATAGTGCATGCATTCCGGACAATAAACTTCGATTCAAAAAAAAAAAAAAAATCTCACTCATGATGTTTATCCCAAAAGCTAGTTCGTGATATAGGAACTGACCGACGCTGTCCAATGTCACATCCATCGAATTAAAATACCTAAATACTCATGTTAGGACCGACTCGACGTAAGATTCGATGACGACGGATGGGGCATGGGCTAACATGGTCTCTTATTATATTGGTGAACATATATACACGTTGAGAAAGAAAAAAAAATCATTTTTTTTTTTCATTCGATACTGCTCTCCCGACCTTGTCCAATCCGTCCACGGACCGTTTCGCAATACTCTTCGTGCGCCTCTCGAAGCACTGCGAGAGCTCCGTCGGGCCCGAATTCACCACACGCGATTTGGGCGCCCGATCCCGAGACGCCGCCACGGCGCGCGCATTCTCGCCTCTCTTGCCCCGCTCGCCGTACGCGATCACGAGCGAGAGCGTCTCGTTGCATTCCCGATACCAATCCTCCGTGACCCCCAACGCGTCGAGGACGTGTCCCTGTAAATAAAATAAAAACCCGGTCAACACTCAACAACAACGACAACGACAACAACAACGACCCCCATGGTCCGACTTTTGTCTTTGCCGACAAAAAACAGTCGTTGGTATGAAAACTCACCGTTTCCACTTTCTTATAGTTGAGGTGCTTCGGGAGCTTCGAGCCGACCCAGGTATCCAGCTGCCCCTGAGCGAACCAATATATCCTGAGCAGTGCCACGTTGCTCAGGGATCCGACGTGCGCCCGGTCTCGAGCAAATTCGTTCCAGTTCGACCTGTCCTCCACAAAGTTATCCTGCAAAAACGAGACCGTCTTGTCGTGCATGCGCTGCGAGCCCTCCAGGGGGGTGGGGGGCGGTACGAGCAGCGAGCATACCCCGCGACCAGAGCTCTGGTGTCGTTCCTGAGGTGCCATCGTCCCTCGCGACATGCGCGCGTGCGCGTGCACGGATCGCAGCGGTTGGTCCGTTTCGTATCCCGAGCGATGCAATCGGGCCTCAGAGTCCTTCCGTTGGGCCCTCTGTCCGCGATAGGCCGCCGAAGGCGAATCAGACATGTACCCACTATCGAAGCTCGAGACGGCGTCACTCCGTCTAGGCTTCTTCCGCAGGCGAAGGTAGTGCTCCTGCGCGGTGGACACAGTCCGTGTGGCCGATGCGTCGGCCGTGTTTGTGAGGTTGTGACTCTCCGAAGGGTTAAATGACGGCTGTTGTACGTGACCGAGGCTTGTCCTTCGCTTGCGCTTCCTCGCGCCGCCAGACCACTGACCCACCTCTTTGTGACTGGGTGAAGTCGCGTGCATACCATCCAAGTCGAGGCTATTTGACAACGGGGTGAGCAGGTGCGTCGGATTCAAGGCTGGGGTAGCTGGTCTTGTGCCGACGAGGGAGCCGGGATCCGAGGTAAGAAACGGAGGGGGCATAACTACACGTGGGTCCGAGATCTATTAAAGGATGTTTGTAAGCACGGCTGGCCATATGATATGATGGGGCACTAAGGGGTACGAACCTCCTCTACAATAATCGATAACGTCCTATTCGTCTCCACCTTCAAATTCGCCGACTGGGTCGTCTCTTCGCCGTCTGCAGAAACGCGCAGAAATGTCTGTCGATACTTGCCCCGCATCGTGAGCACCCTCGCAGGACCTAAGTAATAGTTAATTTGGCTTTTCCGGAGCCGGGCCACACGAAATGCCTCACCATCGATACGCGACGGCCCACTCTGCAAAGCTGCACACACATCCTTGGCGTCCGCCCAGAGGTAGCCCTCACCAGCGATCTTGAGTGGAACGTGAACTTCTGCTAGTTCATCAGTTCCATTGCGCCGATCCTCGATGAGCAACGTTAGCATGCGAGACTTCGCAGCCGGCGTCAGCGGGCGCTCCTCTGTCGCGTGTGCCGGGGAAGGCTCCTTGCTGGCTGCGTACGAGGATGCAGGGTAGTGATTAATGACAGGGGGTGACGGCCTTGGCGACTCCCATTTCTTCGGTGGTGGGCTGAGACTCTGCACTCGCACTCCCTCATCAGCTGCATGTACTGTTATGTTGCTCACGTCGGGAAGCTCCGGCATCGTAACCAGAGGGTAGTATTCTCTCGAATGTCATAGCCCACCGCCGCCGTTGGCAGGTGCAGTCGGCGACGAAACGGACGGCATTTCCTGGGACGCCGCCCTGTTCTTCTGCATGCTTCGAGAACGAGCGCGCACGACAGACCCACTTTCGTGGTGGGGCTCGGCGATAGGCCCAGAAAGGAACGTCGCTCATACCGCTGCTCGTGACCGCCCTCAATGGCCCACGCGGGCGGACGAGGAGGCGCGATCGCAGACGCCGGAGCAGCTTTCTCCCGGTGCTCCCGGTGCTTGCTCTTACCGATTCTGCCACGTGGAGGCGGGGCTGCAAAAGACTGGGGTCGGCGACGAGTGACGAACCGCATTGTTCAGCAAGGGCCGTGGCTGCGCCACAGAGACGACGGACCCCAACGAGGTCACGGACGGCGCGGGAGAGGACGGAACCAGCGGCGAAGGCTTCCTGCGTTTCCTCGGCGTGGACGTGGACGTGGCGGAAGGTGGGGCCGGAGCCGGAGCCGGCGAAGGGGCGGAGACGGAGACGGGTGTCCGAGCGGGGGCAGGCGACGCAGCCGAGACGGGCGACTGCGCCTCGGGCGATTGCGCGGCGTCCGCAAGGACATGCAAGCCCGCGTCCGGTGCGGTGCCAGCGGCGGCAGCAGCAGCAGTCGTCGTCGGAGCGGTCTTACCGCTGCCGCAGCGCGACTCGGACCTGGCCCTGAAGAGCGACTTGTACGGCCCGTTCGCGGGCAAGCCCTGGCTGAGCCCGCCGCCGCGCCCCGCGCTGAGCTCGGGCGTGTTCACGTAGCCCTCGACGTGGAACACGGACGTCCCGTCCTGCAACACGGCCGCGTGGATCGGCGTCTTGCCCGCGTTCTTGTGGTTGTTGTTGTTGTTGTGGTAGAACGTCGGGCCACTACCGCCGCCGGCGAGGAAGAGGAAGAGGTCGTTGCGGGATCTAGGATGGGGACGGCTGGGGCTGGGGCTGGGAAGGCCGTCGGCTGGCGGATGAGGATCGCCTTTGGGTTCGGGTTCGGGTTTGAAGCAGCTGGGGCTGAGGACGGGCCGAGATTGTGGAGGGGGATGAGCGTTCGGGCTTGGCCTTGGTCTCGTCGAGTGGTACCATTGGGGAATCGTCGTAGTCGTCGTCAGCGTCGTCGTGGAGGAATGGGAGGCGGCGCTTTATGAGTCATGCCATTAAATTTTAGTTTTCACTTTTAAAACACGGAAGGTCTCGAAGGAGAACTGACCCTGGGTCCGGAGGACGAGCGTTCATTATCGCTGCGGAGAGACTCGGATTGAATGGGGGAAGGGACGAGATCAATGTCGCATGGCTTGGCTTACGATTCGTCCGAGTCCGAGTGCGGCTTAGCCCGTCCAGCCTCCGGTCTAGTATCATAATCACTGCCGTAGTCTTCGTCGGACGGCATCTGCTAGACGGAGGAAAGGAAATTGGTCGCGGCGAGTGAGGCCAGCAAGACGAAACATGGCGCTATTTGAAGTGTGAGAGGTATTTGTGTTCGATTTACCAAGAATGGCGAACAAAGGACGGCCTGCATCAAAGCAATGTTTCACCCAAAGACCTACAACAAAATAGCAACGATAACAAAGATTTTCACATATTCTACTATAGATAGTCATTCAAGCCTGTCCACCCGACGTAGACGTAGAAAAGATACGCTGTGCGTTGCCACCAAAGACAGCGTCAACGCTGTTCTGCTCAACGCCAAGTTCCGCGAATGCCTCGCGCGCAATCTCATACCAATCGCCCGCGCTCGAATGTGCATGGGAGCTCGAAGACGGGGCCGAGCCAAAAATAATACGTTCAAACCCGAACGCTTCCACAGCGGGGCCCACTAGGGAACGAGCACAGCCCGACGTTAACTGAGGCTGAAGCGGAGACAAGCGGACTGCACGAAACTTACAATACATTTTGATCCTGCGCTTCCACTCCTTCTTCTCCTTTGATGCCGTGGCCGAGTCCTGACCGAGTGGCGTCGGTGGCGTGGGCGCGTTCCATGTCGGAGGGACATAAGAGATGTAGACTCTCGGGAAGAGGGAGAGGGTGGCGACGTGAGACTGATATGACAGGTAAGTCGAATGGCTGAGCAACTTCACGATGGGAAGCTCGAGGTCGTGAGGGGGAGGGAGACATTGGCTATCACGGGGCGCTGAGGTTAGAGCTCCGTCAGGAAGGACGTCTGCGCCCGTCGGACTCACAGAGGACGATGAGGCCGGAGTTGATCCCATCAGCCGTGGCCTTAGTCAGGAGATCTTCCAGCCTCTCCCGGCTTTCCTCTATGGATCCTTGCACGTCGATCTCGACGGTGTGGCCGGCACTCAATGCCGCTCTGAGAGCAGCGACGGCCGCATCCGACATGCTGCTGAATGCGGCAGAGAGGATGACGGGATACTTTGTCGAGGGGATCGATGGAACCGTCCCGCTCTCCAAGCTGAACGGCACGGACACGGCCAGGATAGCGACGCCTGCTTCGGATGCTTGTGAATCCAGCCTGTGTACATCATGACGTCGGTCAATGCTCGCATGGAGGAGCGTAAGCGAGGTGGTTACGAACACTTCTAGTTCACCCTCGCTGGTTTTCACAACGATGGCACTCACGCGACTCGCGAGGGAGCCAGTCGCCTGGGCCTTCCACTTGGGGATCGACCCCCGGACGCTGGCATCGACCACGCGATCGGGATGGACTGTGCTCGGACTGGGGGGGAGAGGGAAGCTGTCAGAGATGCCGCTGTTGGGCGCACTAAAGGCGGAGAGGGGCAATGTGGGAAGGGATTTTGGGCCCTTTCTCCGCGCGCCAACGCCGGGAGAAATGGGTGGCGGATTGGAGAAGAGGGAGAGAGAAGACATCGTTTGTTGGACTTGTTTGCGGGGCCTGAGCTGAACTGCACGTTTTGGTCCCTTCCGACCTTTTCAAATACCGATTTCCAGAGCTGTTTCCCACGTTTCCGGTCAGCGATGATGTCGGCGTCCCGTCCATCATTCATCTATCAACGCAAATGCAACTTCGCCGCCTCTCGCTTCGTCATGATACGCACATCCAGTCTAGAGTATGATATGATCCAGCCATCTCGCATCAGAATCAAAGTAGAAATATACCCGGTGCATGCTTCTCTATTCATCACACAATGATCGACAAATGTCCAAAAACGCGACGTGAGCCGAGACTGCCGCCAGCGCAGCGCAGCGACCCTGCAAATTGCCCAGATATCATTGCCGCTCGTCGAGGAACTGCTCAGGTGTCATCCGCCGCCTCAGCCAGGCCGGGTCAGGTTTCGGTGAATGTATCTGAATCGACTCGTCGTCGGGGGCAACAGACTCGATCCAAGTCCGCGTACGCTCCAAGCTCTGCAAACGGAACGGGTGTGGCCCTCAGCCTCCGCTGCACGGCAAATAAAAGAGAGATTGCGATTCACGCACCTCGCTCCTCCCCCTGCTGTACAGAGACGTATCCGGGATCACTCGCTCGTATCTCGGGGCGTCCCGCCACTGACCGGTTTGGCCCTGCGCCGCGCTCCTCCGCTCCTCCCTCCTGCCCAGCTCCCGGCCCTCCTCGAACCCAGTCCTCCGCCCTCATAAAACCCCTCCTCGCGGCCCGCATCCCACCCTTCGTTCCGCCCGTCCTCCCACCCGTCCTCCCGCCCATCGTCATACCGCCTGATGAGCGCGAGCCGGATCCCCTCCTGCCGCCCCTCATCGTGCGACTGATGGTCCCTGAGCGCGGCCTGCCACTTGCGCGCCAAGTCCCGCGCCTTGGCCGCCGCGTTGTCCGCCTCCTCCTTCTGCCGCCCGAGCCGCTGCACCTCCCCCGTCAACCGCCGCAGCTCCCGCTCCGCCGTCTCGAGCTGCATCTGCGCGCGCTTCGTCTCCTCGTGCGCGCGCGCCGCCTCCAGCTCGCTGCGGTGCAGACCCTGTTCCACCGTCGTTGCCCGCCCGGCGGCCTCGCGTGCGCGCGCGTCCGCCAACGTCGCGCGGCTCTCCGCCGCGTCCGCCCGCCGCGTTTCCGTGTCTAGCCGCTCGCGCGTGATCTGCAGCAGCGCCTTGAGGTTCGACGAGTTCCGCTCCTCCTCCGCGAGCATCATCGTCAGCATCGAGTCCGTGCCCGACGGCCGCCGCTCCCGCTCCCGCTCTCGCGTCCGGTCGCGCCGGCCGCGCTCGCGCGACTTGGACTTGGAGCCGTGCGATTTGGTGCCCGTTGGGCTTTTGGCGCGGCCTTCGCGTGAGGGTGAGGGTGAGGGTGGGGGGCCGAGCTGGACGGGGGGGAGGGGCTCGAGGTGGGGAGAAGTGAGAGGAGGCAAGGGTTTCTCGGGGTCGAATCCGCGCAGTACCGAGAGCAGGGACATCGGACTACTGGCGGAGAGGGGAGGGTGGTGGGGGTCATAATCATAATCAGACCTTCGCGGGCGCTGGGCCATTCAACACGAGGCAGAACTTACTCTTCGTCGGAGGCGTCTTCGACGATCACACGGGGGTGAAAAGGGGCTTCTATAGGTGCGACGGGACTCATGGCGCGCAGCAAGGGACGGGATGTGTGTTGTGTGTTGTGGAGAGTCAGAAGGGAAATTTCGAGTGGTGCCGATTTGTGGGTTCACGAGTTTTTATTAATACGAAAAGTGGGGAGCATGGCAGGGACCTGGCGGTGTGCTGTGTCAATGGGAAGGCCCAGAAAGCTTCGGCCTTTTCACACTGGGTTTTTTGGTGTGGGCCGGTGCCGATTTTCGATTCGATTCGAGTTCGAGAAACTTAGGCGCCTGGCTGCCCCGTTCCAACGTGTTATAAAACGTGTTGGCCGTTTATGATGTCCCGTGGACTCCAATTATGTACTCGTAGCTCTCCTCGGGCGTCCACACGTCGTGAATTGTGGAACACCTGTTAAGGCACCGTGGTGGTGGGTGCTGGCTCCACAGATTGAGGGGGCGAACCATTGATCAATCAAAACGGTACGTCATCCGTTTGCGTATTGCTTTTGCGCCAGCTCTGCACATGTTTGGGATCATTGGGTAAACCGACCCATGCGGACGGACACGATAAGCCGCAACACAGCCTCACCTCACACGAACCCGGCCGGGGGGTGTCCGGGATCCCCTACGCATTCATGCGCACAGTTGGGTTCTAGAATCGCGGAGATCGGACGGTGGGTGCGACGATCTGCGACGAACTATGGCCATCGTCATCGTCGCACAGCGCAGATCGTCGCAGACTGCCCTTCCATTTCATTCGACAAGTTCACACCCATAGAGAGCACTTTGTCTCGTTCTCGGAGTGCGCACGGCCAACCCGGCGGGAAGGAACTTCGCACAAAAGGGCGCTTATTGTCCAGCTTTTGATTTTTAATCACAGCACACGGCCTTCGACTTCGCTTCGGCTTCGACGTGATCGGACATAGCAAGAGCCACAGAAGAAGAAGAGCCGTGGGTTCCGTGGGCAAACTAGTGCAAAACTCAAACACCCACAAAAAAGTAAAACCACTTGTGCAATTCTGTGGGCCCCAATTACATAACTACCACCTCACTCGTCCTCCTCAACATCGCCGAGTTCAAACATCCCGTACCGGTCGCGCTTCGCCCCGGCGACCGCTGCCTGGAGCTTCTCCTGCACCTGCGGGTACGACGCGAGGTACTTGCACCCCTTGCGGTCGATGGATGCGAGGCCCTCCCGCACCAGGTCCACGTTGATCGACGCCAGTCGGTCGTCCGCCGTCACAGGGTCTGCGGGATCGATCAGTCGCAGGTGTAGCGTGGGGCCCTCCTTGTGGTCGATGTTAGCGACGAGCTTGCGTCCATCGCACAACTGACGGAACCGGTTCACTGCGTCGTCACGATACTCGCTCTCTTCGCCAACGAGTCTCACAAAGCTGTCCGGTCAAAAAGTGGTCGTCAGCGGTAAACGACGAGGAATTGATGCCGCCGCACCTGAGACGCGCGTCGTGTGCCTGCCCAGGCAGTGCGCGGAACTTGGCGTCCAGGGGCCGGATGTCCTGAAAACTGATTGTGTCTTGGTTGCCGTAGTCGATAAAGGTGACCTCCGCCTCGCGTTTGACGGGCGATGCCCGACGGATTTTCGCTCGGTACCATGCGCCATCCGAAAATTTTGCCGAAACAAGCTCGCCCGCTTTGGGCGCAAAGCCGGGTGGCGGCCTGGTGCCTTTGTAGTGAGCAGAAAAGTCACGCATGAGCTGTGCTAGCGATGCGATTCCTGTAGTTGGCGCGCGCCACCAAAGTCAGAAACATCGCAAAGAGGCCACGATCCGTCGTTACCTTCTGTATTGAGGATCTGTACCGAGAAGCTGAAGCCATTCTTTGCCCGGACATCGCTGACGATGATGTCGATGTAGTCTGGTTTTCGGGCACCGACATCTTCCTCGGGTTCAACGTCTGCTTGCTTGACCGCAGCTTCGTCATAGTCAGACCAGATCTGCCCATGCAAGTTGGCAAGTGGCTGTGACAGGAAATAAAATACGTGCATACATTTCGCTGCGCTTTTTTTGCCTCTTCCTAGGAGAGGTGTCAAGAACATTGCTCGTCCGAGGACTCAATTTGATTCCCTACCTCAGCATCATATAGCTGCTTTGCCCATGGGAGCGTGTCTGCCGAGAACGCGTGAACGGTTGCATAGCCCTCGGAAACAAGCGTGACTGCTGCGCTTTCGTTCTTATTGAGGTACAAGGCGCCGATGAACCCGCCGGACTTGTCCGTTGTCTCGATCTCGATCTCTACATCGCGTTGCATGTACCGCCGTGTCGCAAATTCGGCAGCCTCGTTCCCATACGGTTCGCCCTTCTCAGATGCGCCGCGAGCCGCTCGGGGTGCACGGATACCTATCAGATCAGATGATTAATAGGCGGCAGACAGCTCAGGGGCGGGGCACGTTACCGCCGAGTACGAGGGTAAGTACTTGATTGTCCTTAGGGAGGAGGATCCTATGGGAGATGCTCATTCGACGCCCGCACGAATAGAACTGGTTCTCAGCTCACTTGAATCGCGAACCAGCGGCGACGTAGTCAACCACTGCTGGGATTCGGCCTAGTCGCTTGAAACCGTTCAAGAATTGGGCCGCACGATTGCTTGCCTCGGACACATTCAACGGCGGTTTAGGCGCCGATTGTTCCTTCCCGGAATGGATGCCCCGTCCTTCGGCCGCGGCGCTAGAAGGAGGTGGATAAGAATTTAATTCCAGAGAGGATGAAATTGATGAAAGTTAAACGAACGTCTGTTCTGCGGCCATCAGTTTGTCATAATCAGGTGAGCGGTCTTCGTCGTCGCGTTTGTGTCTCACAACACTTGCGAGCCCTTTCTCGATGAGTTGCTCGGCTATGTTGCTGCGGACCCGTGTCAAAGAAAAGCGCCAAAGACGCTCGAGCTACGGTCGACTCACACGTTTTGGCTTCCCACACGGACGGTCGCGGATTCGCGCTCCTCGTATTCCCCTTCGCGGGGCCTGACGAAATCGACCTGGACTCTGACATGCTTCCCGATCAGCTTTTTCCGGAGGAATTCACGGGCCTCGTGGGCATAATACGCCTGCTTGGGGTCTGATAGCCTGCTCAGCGGATGATCAACACGCATTCAAATTTTTAGAACCAGGACAAACGTACTTGGGTCCACGCGTCGAGCTCAGCTGAACCCTCCGCTCCTTACTGTCCTTCGTCACAGTGGAAATCTGATCTCCGGACCACACTCGTATGACCGTCCCTTCGAATGCTCGCGCCGGGCCATTCGCTATTCCAGATATCGATTTGCTGAGGGCGGGTGCTGTTGGCGCGTTTTTGTGCAACCCAAGGCGCTTCTCCTTGGCTGCGCGGTCGGCGGCGCGGAGCTTCTCCGTGCCGCCATAAGGTGCTAACATCCCCGAGTGCCACTCCACGAGATGTGCTAGCCCGGCTCCAAGAAGGTACTCGGCAATGTTACCCACGGCGTGCAGAACTGGGAAGCCGGATCTACTCAGTAATGAAAGAGCGGAACCGCAGTTTGAATAACCGACCAATGCCAATAAATATGCTCGCAGGGGCCGGCGAGTTACTTCCGTTGGTCTGGAACGGCGTGGCGGTTGCGGTAGGTACTGAAAGAAGTTGTACTTTGACTGGGCGTTGAAGTAGACGGGACTCGGTGAAATACTTCGCCTTCATGGTTTGGAAGAGGGAATTTAAGCGCCAGCGGTATACAGTTGGAGATCCATGCGACTTACTTCGTCACCTAAAGGCTCAGACGTTTCCCCTTGCTTCGACGCTGCACGTGGACTGCGCGCCCCTGCAAGTGTGATGTTGACGAATTGGTGTTCACCGTCTGGCATGAACATACGGACCCGGAGTGTAGTTGCATCTCGGACAGACTCAACAAGAGCTAGCGAAATGGCACATTCAATTGGGTGTAAACAGAAGGACTGGACTGCATACCATCCAATTGTTTCCCCTTCCATTCAGTAATGAATCCTTGGAATCCAAGGGCATGTTGTGTATTACCCTCCGCGCCTGAGAACGAAAGTGATGCCCGCGACGCAAAGAAAAGAGTAGAAGCACAACTTTGGGCCCGTGAGGGTTCCACTGACCACGGCCAGCAGACTTTGCTTCGGATTCGAGGCCTTTCCGACGAGGTCATCCTCGGTCGGCTCGCGCTTGAAGTCCTTCACTTTTGCCCAGCCTTGCGATAGCAACTCATTGGTGATGTCGACGCCATTGATCTCGCCGTTTCCGAGATCGCGGGACATGTCTCCCTCGCCGGGCGGAAGTTGGTGCGAAGATGTAAACGAGATTTCCTTGCCGACCGCGAGTGCGCGCAGGAAGTCGCGCGCTTCGTATGCCCATGCCTAGCAAGGGCTGATGATCAGTCGGACGTGGGTCGTAGGGCGATGAATGCCTACTTCGTCTTCCCTAGACGCGTTTCCGAGCCTGGGCGACATGACGTCGGCGAGATGAAGGATCCTGCAGGGACGAAATCAGGCTTTGTGAACGATCAAGTCCCGAGGAACTCACCTTTCCTTAGGCAGCTGTCCCTGGGGCCCCGGGCGACCGCGAAGCACAAGAGAGTCTCCCGAAATGGCACCTAGAGATGAACAAAGGGAGCGCATCTTCAGATGGTTGCTGAGGAGATGGGAACCACGTGTTACCGACTTTTTACGATCTGCACCGAGAAAGTCGACGTCAGATCCCCAGAGACGTACACTCCATTACGAATAAGAAAGGACTCACAGCTTTCATCGACATTTTGGCTTGGAGTGGTGTGTTTGGTTTTCAGGATAAAACGTGCACGCGAACAGAAACTGGATTTGGTCCCGAGGCGCCCGCGGAGGCGTGACCACGCGACGCCCGGTCCGTTTCGTTTTCGTCTAGACAGTCGAGTAGGACGAACATGCCGTTCTACCAGGTCATATGCATCGCAGCGCACAACCCCGAATACGTACGTGTCAAGGCATTGTTTTTTTGGTTTGAAGTAAACCTTGCTCTAACTTTTCGCCTTACACAGCGACAAATCAAAAGCCTCGTCCGCCTGGCGGCCACCCATATACTCAATCACGGCGGCGTCGTTCGCGGGATTCAGTACTGGGGCACCGAGACGCTTCCTCAGCGCATGCGATCACATGGGACCAATCACGAACACGGAGAGTACGTTTCGGTCCCCCTTTTTTTTACCGCTTTTTGGAGACCAATCTATGAGGTGTTCCCTGCCAGCTACTGGACGATGCATTTTGACGCATCGCCTGAAAAGCAGAAGAGTCTGAGTAAACTCTTGCGCAAGGACCCGCGCATCGTCCGCGCGACGGTGCTGAAGATGGGCGAGCGCATCGAGGACGTTGCGTGGAACTACCCGAAGACCATCATCACTCCTCGAGATGTACCGAACGTCCCTTGATTTATGGGCTGGACTTGTGAAATGTCAACTTTGTATCCACTGACATATGCTTGATGGTTTCCCATTAGACTACAGCTGATCGATACACGTTCCCGAGCCCAGGGAGAGCGCTCTTCTAAACACACACCTTGGGTTATTCTTCATGCGTCCGAGTCGCATTCCTCTTCTCAACCCATGCAGTTACACTGTACAAGTCCTTGACTACACCGAAACTCTTTCTAGCCCTTAAGTCTAGCGCGCTGTCCTTCTGCTTGCCCTCCCCATCCGATCCTGGTCTCTGAAGCAGTAACGCATGAAGTCCCGCATTGTCCGCTCCAATGTAATCGCTAACGTCGGGATGTCCATGTCACAAAATGCGGAAGCGACGCACGGAACGGCATGCGAACTTACTCTCCAAAGTCATCTCCAACGTGTAAGGTTTCTGGCGGAGAGGCGCCTCCGCGTGCGCACGCGGCAAGGAAAATAGACACCGCTGGCTTTTCCACCCCTTCTTGCTCACTAATGAGCACGGGGGAGAGGTATTCCATTATCCCCAGGTCCTCGAGGACCTCCGCTACATCAATACTTAGCACAGAGCCCGCGCCACATAGCGCGACGGCGCACCTATTCGAATATCTGAGTTTGTGATGAGACCCGTCCGCACGCCCATCTCACGGAGGGCACGGACTGTTGGACTCTTCTATCAGCACGGCAGGGTATATAGGCAAAGGGGGGGCGCACGCGTCTCAAGAGAGTCACCGAAGAGACGGTATCCCTCACGAGAGCTAAATCGCTTGATGAGATTTGAACTGATCGTGTCGAGGTGCCTCTCAACCGCCTGGGACTCCGCGCCCGCACCTATCGCCGCCCGGGAAATAACTTCACCCCAGAACTTCGTTGAACCCCCACGGTATGCTGGCCTTTCGGACTGCAGCTGCCGAAGTGCTAATGTCCGGTTGTCTGAGCCTCGCTGAAGCTATATAGAAATCGTAGAAGGAGAAGCACACCAAGCTTGAACGAGCGAGCGATGGCATCCGGGGGCAGTGGGCCGAGATACGGACTGAATGCTTCCGGAGTATTGAACGTAGATGGGCTTGCGTGGCGTGATGAGGGTGTACAGTGCATCGAAGGTAACGAATCGTATCATTGGACTCGCAGAGTCCGGGCCAGAGGAGCCCGACTCAGCCCGACAATATTAATGTTCCCCCGGGCCGTAGACTCCGGTATTTTCCGAACCTTCGTGCGCGTCACCTCTCTTGTCTTGTCGACGCGTTGCCAAAAGCAGCCCTCAGGGCCATGGGAGATTCTACAGTCAAAGACGACGAAAGGTTCGACACGGTTGTTTCTCAAGAAGAAGCCGACTCCGACGATTGCATCCGACGCCAGAGGACACGCCGACCTGCATGACCGTCTTTGACGATTTCCTCGCCTGCAACGGTACGCCTGCCACCCACTCTCGTCCCTCACTCTACTCTCACCCAGAGCTCTTTATCACCCAACGCGCGCAAATGAACACAGTTCTGGCAAACCAGCTCAGGACGTTATACCGCTTCGGCGAGACGGCGCGCTGCTCTGCAAAGTGGAACGAATTCAAGTTCTGCATGAGCATCAAGGGGCTGCACCCGGAGCAACGGCGCGACGTGTGGATACGGCACCGGGCGGAATGGTGGGCTAGACGGAGGTTGGGGTTGAGCAGCGAGAACGTCTGGGAGATGAGAACGTACGTGCCCCGTCATCCAACAGCTCTCGAACACGTCTCACCGAATACGACCTAATACCCAGAGAACCGTTGAGGGATTACCCACCACTTGTGCCTCCACAAGGCCCCATCGAGGGCCTTGTAGATTAACCGTAGTATTTGGTCAGTCTGCGGCTTTCGGCGGCCAGTTTAACGTCCATCCTGATGTTGAGTTACCAGACCATGGACCTATTTCCACAACATTGGATTTGACGTGCAAGTGGTTGTATTGACGTCCACGAACCTCCATGCACCTTACTACAAACCTATTGGGCAGAGCACTCCTCCAGGGGAACCTCCGCGATGTTCCGCACGGTTGCATAGACGAGAGACTTCGTGGACCAGATGACGCATTTATGGTTGTAGCATTCACTAATATACGTTATTGACGCTCTAGCTAACAGTGCACTGAGAGACGAAAGATTACCTTGCTTGCAAAGTATATCGCACTTCCGTAATTCATGAGCGGTGGGGAGACTCCTCGATGGCCCCTCAAAGTAGCCGTCGTGCAGACACAGCCTCCCACTACTTTCACCCTCACTTCACATGACTTGTGAGCGGAAAGTGCTGCCAACAGAATCCCTTGGGTTGCAAGAGATTACACGGTGCCCAGCCTAGCCCAGTCATCGGTTAAATCGAGGTTCTAGACCCCGAATCTGAGGGAGGCTGCGGAAAAGAATCCGAACTGAATTTGGGGAATGCCACATGGGACCTGAGCGCCTGAGCGCTGAGCCTTGTGAACAGCCTTTGTTGTTCATCGATGGCGGTCCTGCACGGACCCATCCAAAGTGACGACTCGACACCAGTGATTTAAGATGCCCCCAAGTCCCCAAACAAGTAAAGTTTGCCCGGATGTGTTGACAACGTCTTTTGCCGTTGCTCAAGCGCTCAATGTTGGAAATGGCAAGCCAAACATCCCACATCCCACATTCGCCATTCCTCGTTGCGCACTTCCTATATATAACCAGTTCGCCCTGCCCTCTTCTCTTGCAAGGCCGGGAGGCTCACCCTGAAGTACAAGTCGCATGGCACGAGGGCGTGTCGGTGGATGCCGAAGCATGGATGCGTATCAGCATTCGACCTCCCAACAAGTCGAGAGATGGCTCGTTGGTTTATCGTTCTTGAATGTCATGCTCCCATATCCCAGCAGCAGGAGACCCGTACCTCTTGTATCACCATCGCTCGCTGGAGCAAGAGTGTATGAAGGGACCACACATGACGTGCAGCGTCGGCAGGGCAGTCTAGACTTGTGGGATAAGTGGAGGTCCGCACGCGTTTCAGGCTCGTGTCGCGCTACAGACTCAACACGGTTCGATATTTCATATAGCCTTGCCTTTGATAATGCGTCATGTTTCAGAGTCCCTTTCATCCTACCCTCGGCCGAAGTCTCGACTCCTACGCTTTGTCTTTGTTCAAGGACCTCGTGCCACACCTCGCGTTCGGTTATTCAGCCTCATGTCCCATTTATGGGTTTTAATGACTTCATGATCCCCTCGGATCGTACGTTCTGTCTTTGTGTCCTTTGACTCCGACTCCCTTTGAACCCTGGTTGTGATTACTCATGCATGCTTCGGCTGGTACTGTCACCTAGCTAATGTCCGATGTTTTAGGATCGCCTTTCAAAGCTACGAGACCTCTTATTGTATATAAGCCGTTCGGTGTCGCTACTAAAAGAACCAGACAGTTTGAGCCCCTCGAAAAGTCTTCCGCCCTTCTCATTTCCATCCAGTCGAAACCCTCCATCTATTCTCGAGCGCCTCGTCCTTCTCTTTTAGAGTGGCGAAGCGTCCTTCCTCTGTCACTACGTTCCGCCTTCAAACACTCTTTTTCGACCTTCCTGCTCACAGCACGAAAGTTGCACCAGGCGAACGCTAACGCTGATGTACGTTTTACGTCTTCCAAATCGATCCCTTTAACACCTCTCGCTTCCACTTCACAGATGATTGTTGGTCCAACGACGGCATCGAATGTGTCCCCATGTAGAGGTAGCCCCAACCAGACACTCACACGATTGATCCGGCTTCCTTGTGGTGGAACTCCGTGCTTGTGTGCCGCTTCAGATTCCTTGTAATTGTATGTGTATGGGCCGTGGACTCCGATTTCGGCGCGATGGTGTCTGGTCCGCCTCCTCGAAGACTCTTCAAAGAGAGGGAGCAGGGACCTTCTCAATGGTCTGCGCAAACGGTGTTCTGATGACTTCGTTAGTGGTCAGGGTGAGCCTCCATAAATTTGCAGTGTCTCTTGAAGTCGTCTTCCCAGTTGCTGAAATCGGCACTGGGGAGTCGACACTCGAGCACGCGGATAGATGGTGTCGCGTGCCCAGTCCTGACGAAGCGTCGAGGAGGGTCTTTCGTGTACCTTGTTGCGAAGAAGATCCCTCTCCGTTCTCTCTGGCCTTCCATCCCTCCGCCTCGTAACCGTCTCTTGTGCAGTAGTTCCCGTCGACTCCTGGACACACGGTCCCGGTAAGCAATCGATCGTAAACTTCCTGCATGTTGGGGTCGCGAGCATCTCTGCTCCGCCCTCCACCTTGCGTCGGATCTATTGTTGATTGATTGCTACTGGTGTCCCAGTGGCAGGTCTTGGTGGGAACTCGCTTGCAAGGTGGTGTGTTCACGATTGGGGTGTTACTGGTAGCGCCGAGTGCAAGTTTGAAGAAAACGAGCTTGTGGAATGCTATGCCAACACTAAATGGGCACAATCATAACTTGCATAACTATCTGCATAATGTCATACTAGATTGTGCCCCTTCCAAAGCTGATATGGCAGCATTTTCCTTGGCGCTCGCGCTTGGTGGATCTGACTGAGACTCTTTCACTGTTGGGCGTGAGGGGTTCCCAGTACATCGTAGACATGACTTGGAGACTCTGAGATGCAGGTGAAGGTGGAAACGAGTATGAGGGCACTATGTACGAGCAGACAGGCATGTGAGTGCAAAAGCAACTTGCAAACCGCAAGTAGGGTGTTCTCGGGAGCGGCAAGATAAGATACTTTATTACAGAAGCAATTGCAGAGAACACCATCAAAACTAACTGATAAAGGGAGGGCAGCCATAAGCATCAGTAGTTCGAGGTCAGACTACAAACAGTAATAGAGGAGAACTGACAATCAGTAAGTAATGTAGGCGAAATGAGAGGGGGTGAGACGTCTGTGGTATGACCGACGCTCACAGCGCTCATACTTGGCCTTGAGACATGGCAATCTCATATGCCAGCACAAACCAAGAGCCGTCACAACCAAAGGACCAAAGGAGCAGTAATCGCTCATTTCATCACGTCCTTAGCCTTGGCCTTCCGATCTGCGTGAAGTGCTATTTCTGTGGACCACCCTTCACGTAGAGATGGAGTCTTCCCGTCCTTGTCCTGAGCTCCTACATCCGCGCCGCGATCTAGAAGGGCGCGAACAACTTTCATGTCCATATTTGCATGGGACGCCCGATGCAAGGGAGTCCTCCTTTGGTTGTCCTGAGCTGTCGCGTCTGCACCATGCTCGAGAAGGAAAAGGGCGACTTCTTCACGTCTATTTATTAGTGCTACATGCAATGGCGTCCATCCGAACTCGGCCTGAGCTTCCGTATCTGCACCGCGGTCGAGAAGGGCGCGAGTAGCTTGCATGTGTCCCCCGGATGATGCCCAATACAAGGCGGTGTACCCTTGCTTGTCCCGGGCTGTCGCGTCTGCACCATGCTCGAGAAGCACAAGAGCGACTTTTTCATGTCCATTCATTAGCGCTACATGCAATGGCGTCCATCCGAACTCGTCCTGAGCTTCCGTATCTGCACCGCGGTCGAGAAGGGCGTGAGTAGCTCGCATGTGTCCCCCGGATGATGCCCAATACAAGGCGGTGTGCCCTCGCTTGTCCCCGGCTGTCGCGTCTGCACCATGCTCGAGAAGGACAAGAGCGACTTCTTCATGTCCATTCATTAGCGCTACATGCAATGGCGTCCATCCGAACTCGTCCTGAGCTGCCGTATCTGCACCACGGTCGAGAAGGGCGCGAGTAGCTCGCATGTGTCCCCTGGATGATGCCCAATACAAGGCGGTGCGCCTTCGGTTGTCCCGGGCTGTCGTGTCTGCACCATGCTCGAGAAGGACAAGAGCAACTTCTTCATGTCCATACATTAGTGCTACGTCCAATGGCGTCCATCCAAACTCGTTCTGAGCTGCTGTATCTGCATCGCGGTCGAGAAGGACGCGAATAACGTCCAAATCTCCCTTGGATGACGCCGAATGTAGAGGGGTCCCCCCTTATTGTTCAGGGCTGGGCCGCGGTCCGTGTGTGTCTTCATGAACTGGGAACATTTGCAGGTGCTTCAAACAGATTCTTGGATAATGTCGCTACTTTGAGTATCGGTGTCTTAGCTTCTGATCCCCCTTTTGATGGGAAAGAGTCACCGAGTTGATCGTATGTGGTGATAATACTGTGACAGACGCACCACACTGAACTTGCCATACCTCTGGCATGGCACCTGAGGGCGGCCTATCACTTTGTTTGACTGGGAAGTTTCCGATGGCTAAATGAGTAACAGATGGTATACAGTTTACCGAAAATCACGTACAGCATTGTCAATGCACATCAGGTCGTCATCGTGAACAAGAATCATATCACACTCAGGTGCCTTCAAGTTCTTCACCACGAACCTTTGTTAAGACTGAACAAAGTTGTATGATGAACACACAAATTACCCACCATAGCGATAGACTCGAGCAGTGTGTGCAGGGGATCCTGATACTTCGAAATGTCAAGGAAGGATACAAAATGTCAAATGCACAACATCACATTGGCACCAGCGGATATATTGAGCAGTTGCTTCTCAAGTTCATCTTCATCTTCATCTGAACTCTGGCTGGGTCCTGCCGCTCCACGAAGTCTTGGTAATATCCCGAGAAGACGAGTGACACGAAATCCTTTGATAAATATGCACTGATCCTCAGGTAGATCCTGATGTTATTACATTTGGCAAGAGTTATCCCTTTGTCGTGGAGATAGAAAAGCACCGGAAAGCTCACCTGGCCGTTCGGACCAAGATTTAATGCCACTCCCTGACGGTCTTCGGGTGGAAATTGCCATTCGATATCCGAAACACCAGATACTCGAACCCCAAACGATACTCGTGCCTCCCCACGCCCCCGTAAGAACGCGATATTGGTCCATGATCTCGCAAGGTGACACCCCGTGACCAGAAGAATATCCTCCATGCGCGTTATTCCCAGGCCAAGCCTCCGAGTGAACGCATACCAAAGGTCGATATGGTTGACTATCCATTTCCCGAAGTCTGCTACAGCGAGTGTAGCCAGACTCCGAGCTGGCACGGGAAGGGATAAAATTGCTCCTGATCTCCTAGAGCATGAAAACGATACTTGATCAGGCTCAGGCCTGGTAAAGGGTCAGTGAAAGAAATCTGGTGAGAGTGGGTGTCGATTACCCCGAGGCAAATACTCCTTGTCCACCTGACGTCACCGTGACTTCAATCGAGCAGAAATTATTGGGACTGAGGGTGCCCTTGGCGATATGCTGTTGCATATTAAGTTGCAAAGGTTCATGATATTCGGGAACACCAAAGTTTTGGTGAGATGGGTGATCTGCGGGCAGTAGAGCATTAAAAAGACGGTGGAATCTGCCTTCGCGAATGAAACCGACGTCGCCGATTTCTACGGGAGGATAGAGGTCTCCTGGACTTGGTTCCCAGAGGGCGTGGCCATAACCTGGATACTGGACCGCCAGCTCCTGACGGAAATGTCGTAGTGGGCCATCGAGGAGCTACGGCAGAGAGGATAGCGGGAAAAGAGGGACTTGGCGCGATATATTACCCTCAAATGGCAACGTACAACGCCACTAATACGTCGATGGACACTCGACGGACCAGTCAACCTGGAAACCGTAATCCTTGGTCAGTCTGCGGCTTTCGGGGCCAGTTAAACGCCCATCCTGATGTTGAGTTGACTATTTCCACAACATTGAAATTGACGTAGTGGTATTAATGTCCACGAGCCTCGGCATGGCGTGCAGCGTCGTCAGGGCAGTCTAGGTCCGCTCGCTTGTGTCGCGCCGGACTCAACACCCTTCGCGTCATGTTTCAGAGTTCCTTCATCCTCACCTACTACCCTTGGCCGACAGTCTCGACTCCTACCCCTTGTCTTTGTTCAAAGACCTCGTGCCACACCTCGCGTTCGGTTATTCAGCCTTATGCACTATGTCTCATTTATGGTTTAATGACTTCATCATCCCCTCGGATCGTACGTTCTGTCTTTGTGCCCCTTGACTCCTCCCTTTGAACCCCCGTTGTGATTACTCATGCTTCGTTGTCTCCGGCTAGTCTGTCACCTAGCTAGTGTCCGATATTTCAGGATCGCCTTTCAAAGCTACGAGACCTCTTCGTGTATATAAGCCGTCCGGTGTCACTGCCAGTGCTAAACGAATCAGGACAGTTTGAGCCCTCGAGGAGTCTTCCACCTACTCATTTCCAATTTTCCATCCAATCGAAACCCTCCATCTATTCTCGAGCGCGTCGTCACTCTTTTGAAGTGGCGAAGCGTCCTTCCTGCTTACAGCACGGAAGTTGAACCAGGTGAGTCGGACGCTAACGCTGATGTACATTTTACGTCTGCCAAATCGATTTCCTCTACTAGTAACGCCTCCCGCTTCTACTTCCCAGATGATTGTTGGTCCAACGACGGACGGCATCAAATGTGTCCCCATGTAGAGGTAGCCCCAACCAGACAATCACCCGATTGATCCGGCTTCCTTGTGGTGGGATTCCGTGCTTGTGTGCGGCTTCAGATTCTTTGTAATTGTTATGTGTATGGTTCGTGGACTCCGATTTCGGCGCGATGGTGCCTGGTCTGCCTCCTCGAAGACTCTTCAAAGAGAGGGAGCAGGGACCTTCTCGATGATATGTGCGAAGGATGTCCCGATGACCTCGTTAGTGATCAGGGTGCGCCTCCATAAATTTGCAGTATCTCTTGAAGTCGTCTTTCCAGTTGCTGAAATCGGCACTGGGGAGTCGACACTTGAGCACGCGGATAGATGGTGCCGCGTGCCCAGCCAGCCCTGACGAAGCTTCGAGGAGGGCCTTTCGTGCACCTTGTTGCGAAGATATCCCTCTCCGTTGTCTCTGGCCTTCCGCCCTCCGCCTCGTAACCAGTCCCTTATGCCCTGGGGCCGAGGCATCCTCCTGGAGCTTTGACAATGGCGTTCCTGACTCGGCCTGCTACTGTAGTGCTGTGATTGATCGCACCGTGTTCTTAGGACTGCTGAAACTTTGAAGGTCCTTGCCAAGGTCCTTGCCAGTGGTTACCTCAACATCCGAGTCACCCCGAAAATCCTTGTGAGGTGTAGCGGCAAGCAGAGACACATCCGGTGTGTCTGTTAACAGCTTGAAATGGACTACTGTGCTAATTTCACCGGATCTGTAAAGAGGAGACAAGTCGTCCTCCGCACATAGTCTCTCGATTCAGATAATCTTTGAGGGGGAGACCTTTCAGTTCAGTTGCCGACAGTGTTATGATCGATATGCCCAACCGTGTCTTGAGTCTGCCGGGGGATGTGCGGCACTGACAGACACACTTTGTTTTGATAGTCGACAATCAACATAAAGATAATCTCCAAGATGCGCCGGTCAATTCGTAGAATCGGTCGTATGGTGCATGGGTAGTGTCTAATGAGATCCTTGAGCGCGAGGGGTAAAGGATGTGCTGCTCCTCGCCTTGGTAAATTGCGATATAATTCGAGCACAATGTACTTCGGGGAGTGCTTCGGAAAGTCACTAGGTTCACTGGCCGTTCGCTCGCGCACCCAACAGTTCCGAGTTTTTACGACATTCATGTTGAGGCTTTTCGGGACATCTGTACAGTATCACGTCCAATTACGCAAACATCCCAAAACCTGCTTGCCATGGTCGGTGTCACGCCTCTCGTACCAAATGGGCCCAATCATGACTATCCGCATAAATGCCCTACTAGATCGCGCTTCTTCCAAAGCTGAGCTATCTATCTACAAGCTGATATTTATCGAAAACGTTGTACATGCAAAGGAGAACCCGCCGTAGAATGAATGATGCGACGTGCAACGAGAGCGGGATGATTAGAGACGCACGAAATCCCGGACGTTGCTCGTTCTACATAACGACACACCCTTCATCTTTGTCAAGCCTCCGTGTGATATCATCCACCCCCAACGCCACCCCCCCTCTATCCCTTGCCTGCTCAGCAGCCGTTCCACCCTCCAACGACACAATCAAGACACCCGAGTTCTCAGGGTCGATCGTTGCAACGAGATTATACCTAGTACGGAGGTCAATGAGAAAAAATTCGCTGCCCAGTCCATGGGGGCCTTACTTCTGCACAAAATTCTCGATGGCTGGTTTGAGCTTTGCCGCGTGGTTCCGAGAGTGGATGCCCTTTCCTAATCAACGAGGCGGAAGGTCAGTTAAGCTCTGCGAAACGAGATATGATACGAACCGACGATGAGGCGGATCTCCTTATCGCCTCTCGTTCGCGCTTCCGCGATGCTCTTGTCTGTGTAGGTGATTGCCTCCTTGACATAAAGCCCATGTAAATCGACCTCTCCCGGCTTGCTGTCCTGAACGCCACGTTTGCCCGAACACGACACGTCATCCAGAGAGCTACCCAGCCAGGACGAAAAGCACCCTCACAAGATTGTTTTCTATATCAGTTACACACGCGTGGCATCGTGAGTCCGCGATTGAAAGGGGACAAGGAAAAAAAACCCCCACCGCGGAATATCCACGCGCTCGCCTCAGCATTCAACCGCTCCATCTCCCTCTGATGCGCCTTGCCCTCGTTCGAGAGCTCCTTGGCAGCGGCGCCGTCCTTGTGCGCATACGCCGCGTGGCTCTGTTCGAACGCGCGCGCCATCGCGTCGCCCTCTTCGTTCGCGCGCGCGCGCAGGGACACGTAGTGGTCGTTCTGAGCATTGACGAGATTCTGGTCCTGCGACGTGCGTTCGGGTCGGGTCAGTCGCCCACAGCCGTGCTGTGGTTCTCATGCGGGGAGAAAGAAAAAGAGCGCGGGAGGGCGCACGACTCGTCCGTGCGTCGTCGGACGCGGGGATGTTGGGTGCACGGCCTGTGGATGTGGTGGCGGCGATGGCACGGGGAAAAGATCCTGGGGGCTTGGTCCTTGCGCGTGATGTCCGTGGGCATAGTGTGGGCTTTGTGGGTGAAATTGACCATGCTGCAGCGGCTGCTGCTGTGAGTGAGCCGGCCTAGGGGGTTGCTGTGGCGCCTGCCATTGCTGGTGCTGGGGAGGGTACTGGTCGTGAACGGATTGTTGTGTCTGTTGTGCATATGAGGGTTTTCCTACGCCAGGATATACGGGTTCCTGTTGTGATGGGACGCAGAAAACCTTGAGTAAGCTACGAACGAAACCTCCGAGGAAGCCCATAATCGATGCAGAGCAAGGAATGAGGCGGGTGGACACTGGGGTGGACTCATCCTGCCGTAAACGATTGTACGCCGTGAAGCACTCGTGAAGCGTGAGGCTTTCGGCTCGCTTGTCGCAAGGACGAAAATTACTGCGGGATTCGCTACCTATGCTCATACTGCAAGTTGATATATTCGAAATAGACAACGTTGTAATATTTTGTCAATCGCAGAAACATCGTTAGTTTACGAAAACATAGGACACAGCCTAGTAACGGGGCCACATCACGAAAAGAAAAGTTCATAGTTCATCCCATCCCAAGGGACCAGCCAAAGTTAACCGGGCTCGGGCTATCCATGCGTTGCTAAATCTCCAAACCGACCAAAACATAGGCCGGGTGCACGGGAAAATCTGGCTTGGTAACTACAGTACCACCAACGTACATGAGGGCATGGAGCAGGTCGCCGAGCGCGGGCGAGACCTTTTCAAGGGCGATTATCAGCGAAGAGCATTGCAGGTGCTCATCGGCAAGATCCAACAGCGCAACAATACTGGGGTTCAATGAGTGAGACAGCATAAGCCGGACAAAAAGTGGCGCACCTTTCGCGTACATTGACTAGCTCTGCACTCTTGCCGTCAACATAAAAGGTCTTGGGCCTCTTGGGCAACTCAAGCACCACGCCGTCAAAGGACGTTCCCATCTCGGGTGAGGAGATGGATACACTCTTCGCGTACAGTATTGCTGTCATGGCATCGTTCGGGAACAACGTCGTCAGCAACCCCAATGCATCATCGTTTGAATGAACGGATACATCGTCGGTAAAATCGTCCGGGGTCAACGGCGGGGTGGCAAGACCATGAGAGATATTCTTAGCCCTGGGGGCACCACAGATGGGTTGGGGTGCCACAGAACTAGGGGAGAATGACATGACATCTGCTGCGGAGGTCGGCGGTGTAGGTGGATAAACTATATCTTGACGGGGATTGCACAGATGATCTTTTGGACTTAATGAGGAATAGAAGGGGTGATTGTGTTCCGTGGCGTGTTTCAACGCCGGACTGCCTGTCACACAGTCCGACGACCCTCGATCAGGAGGGCATTTCGAGTTAGGAACGTCAAAACCGCCACTATGGAAGAAGTGAGTGCGTGCGGGGATAGCAAAATGAGGGCCACACAAGACACATACCCCGGGTCCTCCAGAGAACGTGGTCGAGTAATAGTACATGTTGTCTTCACCCTGGACGTGGCAAATTGCTAGCACACTAGGTGCGGCGTCAACGTAGAAAGCCCCATCTCCAACGGTCTGACGACCGTTGCTAAAGCGAAAAACGTCGGTCAATGCCATTGGCACTAGATCCCAATACAAGACATACGTGGGGCAAGGACTAGATATCGGTTTTCCTAAATTCAAATATGTAGAATTCGACATGGGGTGCCAACTTGATCCGGTTGTTAAAATTGACTTTGTTTCGATGTCTGGGGGAAGGCAGCGATTAGATAGCAGAGTTGTCGGGCTAGAGATGTCTGGGCAATGACGTGCAGGTGGGGTCAAGGTTGCTAGGGTTGCAGCTTGGGGGGTGGGGAATCGATGGGTGCGGTGGTCGGAGGCAAGGGCGGGTCGTCAGGAACGCGTCACCTGGTCATTATATATCTGGGGTCCGCACATTCTCCGCCTCCCAAGAATCACAATCCACACACACTCCTATCTAGAACACCCTGCTAACGCAAGGTGAACACGAGGCATATTCTCGAAACCACAGTATAGTTTGGGCCGAATCACAGATCCCGAATGTTTGCGGCGGTGGCTGGGGTCCCCTCTCGATGAGTCAGCGTGGCGCGGCAATGACGTAATCCAGTGGCTGAGGCTCAAGGGCAGGCAGGCAGGCCAAAGTAGATAGACGAACGAGCTCGACATCCTAGAATCTCAAATCGTGAGTAATTTTCCCTTTCACTTATTCTACGCGGGTTAGGCACTGTTATCGGAGTTGCTCTCGTGAACTTTTCGATGCATCGAGACGCCTTTGGCGTTTTTGCATCGGTGGATGGATTCAGTTCACCCAAGATAACGCTTCTCACAGCCATACCACTCATCTGACGTTTCAACTCCGTTCTCAGTACCTCGTTTTCTCATCATAAATGGCCGACTCTGGACGTGGACGTGGGGGATTTGGACGAGGACGTGGGGACCGTGGCCGCGGTCGCGGTCGCGGAGGTCGTCGCGGGCCTCGCAAGGACGAGGAGAAGGAGTGGTACGTGCTCGCTCGTCTACTCCCCGTGTCATCGGAACCTACATCGATTGTCTAAGGGTCCCCGTCACCAAGCTTGGCCGTCTTGTGAAGGACGGCAAGATCAAGTCCATGGAAGAGATCTATCTTTTCTCTCTCCCAGTGAAAGAGTTCCAGATTGTCGACTTCTTCTGCCCTAACCTCAAGGATGAAGTCATGAAGATTATGCCTGTGCAGAAACAGACTCGTGCAGGCCAGCGTACACGTTTCAAGGCCTTTGTTGCCATCGGGGACTTTGACGGCCATGTCGGTCTTGGCGTCAAGTGTGCAAAGGAAGTCGCAACAGCTATCCGCGGTGCAATCATCCTCGCCAAGCTTTCTGTTATCCCAGTTCGCCGTGGTTATTGGGGTGCTAACCTCGGCTCTCCGCATACTGTTCCCTCAAAAGTCAGCGGGAAGGTTGGCTCCGTCATGTGCCGGCTTATACCAGCACCCCGTGGCACGGGCATCGTCGCGGCCCCTGCATCGAAGCGCATTCTTCAGCTTGCCGGTATTTCCGATTGCTATACACAGTCAAAAGGTTCGACTGCAACAATGGGCAATTTCTTGAAGGCAACCTTCGCTGCTGTATGTGCTCCAGGGTATCAGCTCTCTCAGTTTTACTGACGACTGCATAGATCACAAAAACTTATGCTTTCCTTACACCTGATCTCTGGCGTGAGATTCCCCTTTCGAAATTCCCCTACGACGAACACAGTGCGCACCTCCAGTTAGCAGGGAAGAAATATTAGTGGACGGTTGTGGTTTATCCATGAGATTTTCTGTAGTACTCTCAAAATTTGGCATGTCACCCTCATTCGCTGTGATATTCGTATAACGAGTGCACTTCAATTACCATCACATCATTCGGTCGGCGGTCGGCGAACCGAGGTGCAATCGAGACCGATTTGTGGGAGAACAAATACCTCAACCGCGGTCGGGCGTCGACTACATAAAATTGTCGCAAAATCATCGAGACAAGGGTTTATAAAAATAAATAATAATGGCATTATTTCAATTTAGGAGCGCAAAATATGATTAGAATTGCAATTATAACTAGCTGAAAATAAAGTTATAAGGCCAGCTCATATAATCTGTTTCCCGGAACATGTGCTGAATCAGTGTCAACCGTCGAGTAATAATACGTGGCGTTTCTCGCTAGTAATCCGTGATCCGAGTCCCGCCGAATGAATAGGGTCGCTCCTCGGGGTACTTTGAAACCCCTTGACTTTTGCTCTGACCAGACACTGCAACCATCATGGCGGGTTCTGCACTCACTGCTTTTGCATTGTTGGCCATACTCATCGCCGTGTACTATGAGCTCTCCTTTAAGGCTGTGCTGTCTGCACACGGAGTGTGGAGAGAGATCGAGCCCGCAGGAAACACAAGGTGCAAAAAGGTAGAAGGACTACAAGCCTGTGAAAGTGCGTCGCGTCCAAATTATTCATTTATTCGAGCTCACCGAGGCATAACCCCCCCTTCCTGGGCGCAGAGATCGTGCTGCACGCACCCAGCGGTCTCCTTTATCTTGCTTGCTCTACGCCGCGCGAGCGCCAGCATTGGGTTCCGGCCCTCGGGGTCCTCGAAGAAGATAAAGTTTCATTCAACGATTACATAGCTACATACGATCCGGCGACGGGCGTCGTCACACGTCTCACCTTCTCGGGTTTCCCGACGTCCCAAGGATACTCCTCGCATGGCATGGACGTCGTCGCGTCGGCCTCGGACCCGAGGGAGCTCTTCGTCTACGCGATCAATCACCGAAAGCCTGTCCGGGGACCTGGGAGGCAGGTCGGCGCGGATTCCGTGGTGGAGATTTTCAAGGCCACGGTTGATGGGAACACGCTCACCCATTTGCGGACCGTCGAGAGTCCGGTGATCGACACTCCGAACGACCTCGTCGGATCCTCGGATGGGAGAAGCTTCTACTTCACCAACGATCACGGCGTCAAGATCGGCTTCGTAAGTTCTTTCCAACCCAACCCACGGGGGTGCTGTGGCGTGCTGATTGGTATGAAAAAATGTATCTGTTCACAAAGAGTCGGTGGCTCGAGTTTTTGGGGTTGGCAAGGACCTCGGTAGGGTACTGCCATGTCGACGAGGGGTGCAAGATCGCCATCTCTGGCTTTCCCGGCAGCAATGGCATCGCGCGGGCCCAGAACGGCACCGTCTACGTTGGCAGTTCCAAGCTCGGCGAGATCCGCGTCCTGGAAGAGCAAAACGATCGTTCCCTCGTATTGGTCGATATCATTTCCCTCGGTACGTGTTTTTTTTTTCCTTCTGTTTATCGGCGCATCCTTGCCACGATGCGGAAACCGAAACACCTTCTTTGCGCCCGTCCCTTTTTCTCGAAACGCAGATCGCATCGTGGACAATCTCTCCCTCGACACAAACGGAGCATTGTGGGCGGCAGGAATCTCCGTCACGCGGCGCTGGATCTCCGCGTATCATGACCAGGAGAAGGTCGCGCCTTCGTCTGCGCTCAGGATCGCGATGAACACCGGAGAAAAGGCGTTCTTTGGGGAGAAGCTGAAGGCCGAAAAGGTGCGACGCATCCCGCCTTTCCTTGTGAGCAGGGCGCAGTCTCATGCTTTTCGAGGGTAGGTGTTCGAGGATGATGGAAATCAGGCGTCCGCGATAACGAGTGCCGCATATGATGCTGGGCGTAACATCCTGTTCTTGTCCGGTAAGCAGCTGCACCGGATCTGCATTCGATAGTTCCTAACCCTTTACCACAGGTCTATTTGGCAATCATCTTACCGTCTGCAATGTCTGAATTCTGTGGCTTTGGTTATCGCACTACACTCACACGTATGGATCACTGGTGACAGAAGTTAAGATAAATCTCGAATCGCGCGGTATCAGGCTACATAGAGGATTCCAGCACTGCATCTGCAAATACGTCCGATATATAGTTGCCGAAATCTTTCAGCAAAAAAAAACATTTCCCAGATTAATATCCAGATCCAAAGATAGCCAGATTCCGAGCCATAGCCTTCGATCAATAGTTAGAATCCAGACCTCGGAGGCCAAAATGAGCATGAGGATTCGCCGGATATTCGCCGACAGAAGCAAGCAGCAGAAAACGACGATCGATGTTCTATGTTGAAGTCGACGGTCAAGAGGACTAGAAAACTAGAACTCTTCTATGGCTGGAGAATGATCGAGGGTGGAGTGATCCGGTGTTCGAAGACGAGTGAGAAGGTTTCTTTCTTCAGCTGTGCAACAGAAGGCCCCTTTCTTCTGCGGTTTGGGTGGCTCGTCTTAGACACGCGTGCATTCGGGGGCCTCGATTCAATGTTAGAAATGGGCCTGGCCATCGACGTGTCGACGATAAAGGACATCGTGTACGAGGGAATAAATCAATATTCGTGGCCCCCGAAAAAATGAGTGGTGGGCTGCCCGCAGGCTCGTTGATCATGCGCGGTGTAGTACCTGTGTTTAGAAAGTGTTCCCCGCGCGCGTTTCTCCCATTTTCAATATCGACCAGGTAAACCTTCGTCTCGCCTCGTGAAAGTTCCGTCCATGCCCACCATCGCCATGTGCTGTTTGAGTGCATCGGGTGCACCGTCAACAAGAGCGCAGTTGTCGGTGCTGGAAGTACGGAGGCGGCTCGACCAGGAGGGGCGACAGTCCACGCAGTAGCGACGTGTTCCAGTCAAAATTGGTATAGATGCAAGCCAGCTGAGAGTTGTGTCATGACGTTCGTCTTGGGCCTCGGGAAGGGACTGCGGCGTGGGAGGGGACCAGGAATGAGCACGCTCCGGTGAGCACAGCCTAGAAGGGGTAAGTAGCCCACTGGCAAGAGTTGCTCAAAGGAAGCGAGGTGCGATGGGGCCGAAAGTAGGAGGTCCGCGAGATAGGACCACCAATTGAAGCCCATTATATTACGGATGTTAACGAAGTTGGAGATGGTACACGCCACGACATGTGAATCCTAATAGTACCAAAACACTCAATATTCAATAGCAGAGGAGCACACGCTGGCAGTCGACATAAAGTAACAACATCAAATTCGAATCTGATCCTACATATACTACTCAACCTTACTCAACTTTCGTGATTTGAAAAGTAGCTGCATAGAAAATTAATATGGTAGTTGGGATACAGTCAGATTGTGGGTGCTCGGATTTGCGCCATACTGGCGAAGGAGGTCTGCGAGTTCAATGTGTCCTCCGGATGATGCATGATGTAATGGACTCTTCCCGTCTCCGTCCTGGATTGTCACATCCACGCCATGTTCGAGGAGGAGCCGTGCGACTTTGACGTGTCCCTTCTCCGATGCCTGATGCAGTGGATTCTGCCCCTCCCCGCTCAAAGCTGTCACATTTGCACCATGCTCTAGAAGAACCCGTGCAACCTCGACGTGTCCACCGGACGCCGCAAAATGAAGTGGTGTCGCCCCGCTCCCGTCCTGGTCTGTCGCACGCGCGCCATGCTCAAGAAGAATCCGTGAAACTTCGGTGTGTCCCTCAGACGATGCCGCATGGAGGGGATTTTGCCCGTCGTTATCCTGGTCTGTTGCACGTGCGCCGTGTTCGAGAAGGATCCGTACGAGTTCGACGTGTCCCTGAGACGATGCCACATGGAGTGGAGTATGCCCGTCGTTGTCCTTGTCTGTTGCACCTGCGCCGTGTTCGAGAAGGACCCGTACGAGTTCGACGTGTCCCTGGGACGACGCAAAATGCAATGAGGTTGCACCGTTCCCGTTCTGGGATGTCACGTCCGCGCCTGCCTCAAGAAGGACCCGTAAAACTTCGGTGTGTCCCCCAGACGATGCCGCATGGAGGGGATTTTGCCCACGGCTATCCTGGTCTGTTGCACCTGCGCCGTGCTCGAGAAGAATCCGTACGAGCTCGGCGTGTCCCTTGTACGATGCACTAAACAATGGAGCCTGCCCGTCGTTGTCCTGGGCTGACGCACTCGCACCACGCTCGAGAAGGACCCGTGAAACTTCGGTGTGTCCCTCAGACGATGCCGCATGGAGGGGATTTTTCCCGTCGTTATCCTGGTCTGTTGCACGTGCGCCGTGTTCGAGAAGGATCCGTACGAGTTCGACGTGTCCCTGAGACGATGCCACATGGAGTGGAGTCTGCCCGGTGTTGGTCGGGGCTGATGCACCTGCGCCCTGTTCAAGAAGGACACGCGCAACTTCGGCGTGTCCCTGGGACGACGCAAAATGCAGTGAGGTTACACCGTTGCCGTTCTGGGATGTCACATCCGCGCCTGCCTCAAGAAGGACCCGTAAAACTTCGGTGTGTCCCCCAGACGATGCCGCATGGAGGGGATTTTGCCCATGGTTATCCTGGTCTGTTGCACGTGCGCCGTGTTCGAGAAGAATCCGTACGAGCTCGGCGTATCCCTTGTACGATGCACCAAGCAATGGAGTCTGCCCGTCGTTGTCCTGGGCTGACGCACTCGCACCACGCTCGAGAAGGACCCGTGAAACTTCGATGTGTCCCTGGGACGATGCCGCATGGAGGGGATATTGCCCGTCGTTATCCCGGTCTGTTGCACCTGCGCCGTGTTCGAGAAGGATCCGTACGAGCTCGGCGTGTCCCTTGCGCGATGCAACGAACAACGGGGTCTGCCCGTTGTCGTTCTGGGCCGCCACACTCGCACCATGCTCGAGAAGGACTTGTGCGACTTCGGCTTGATTCCAGATCGACGCCCAATGCAGTGGACTCTGCCCGTGCTTGCCCTGGTCTGTTGCACTCGCGCCATGCTGGAGAAGTACCCGTGCGAATTCGGCGTATCCCTCGGATGACGCTACATGCAGTGGAGTCCACCCCTCTTTGTCCTGGACTGTCGCATCCGCGCCGTGGTCGAGAAGGACCCTTGCAAGTCCTATGTGCCCACTCTGGGACGCCACATGCAGTGGGCTCCACCCACTGTTTTCACGAGCACCTTCAGTACCAACTACATGCATCCATGCGACTGTCGTGTGAAGATCCACTAGAAGCCTGCCGTCCTTGTCCTGGGCTGTCGCACTCGCGCCATGCTCGAGAAGGACTCGTGCGAGTTCGACATGTCCCCCAGACGACGCCATGTGCAATGGACTCTCCCCGTTCTTGTCCTGGGCTGTCGCCTCCGTGCCGCGCTCGAGAAGGACTCGTGCGAGTTCGTGGTATCCTCCCTTTGCCGCCTCATGTAGTGGAATCTGCTCGTCCTTGTCCCGAGTTGTCGAATCTGCGCCATGCTGGAGAAGGACCCGTACGAGCTCGACGTGTCCCCCAGACGATGCGACATGTAATGGAGTTTTCCCGTCGCCGGCCTGGGCCGTCACAAGGGCGCCATGCTCGAGAAGGGCCTGTGCGAGTTCGACGTGTCCCCCGCGCGACGCCCCGTGCAGTGGAGTCTGTCCAGTGTTGGCCTGGGCTGTCGCATCCGCGCCATGCTTGAGAAGGAAGCGTACGATTTCGACATACCCATTGGATGATGCCCCATACAACGGAGTCGAATCATCGCTGAAACCCCGAGAACGCACATCCAGCGAGTGCTCAATGACCAGGAATTCTACAATATCGTGTAGGCCAAGAAAAGCGGCATAATGCAAGGCGGTCCCTTTGGGTGACAACGGGGGTCTTTCGGCTCGTTCGGTTCGGGGCTCTTTTGGGTTGTGTATCCAGACCCAGACTGCGAGATGCGGTTTGCTCGGGTCAAATAGGCGTTTCATCCCATTTTCTACGGTTCGCGATACATTCTCGAATCGGGCATGATCGACCCAGTGCTCCGCAGCATAATCGGCGAGGGGGAATTTTGGCAGGTTGTCCTTGGTGACGGTTTCGGGGAGATGCAGCAGAATGCCCAGACAGGCTTGCGCCGCGAGAGTGTGAGCATGGGGCATAGAGACATGGAAACGGCGGGATATGTTGTTCTTCGCATCAGCGAGGCGGGAAGAGGTCAAGAATTCTTTCACAGAAAAGTGAGAGAATTGAATGATTTGGGAACCATTGACGTTGACAACAGCAAGGAAGCTGGGGCATGTAGACATCACTGCGTCTACTGGGTCTTCCAGGCGCCAATCCTCGCGAAATGTCGGAACTGATTCTGTCTCGAAATCAAGTGCGAGAAACTCCGCTAGTTCCTCGACACGGAGCGGGCGGGAAGCCACTGCGACGCATTGCAGGAGACGATGGGCAAGCACCCAGTGTGCGTTCTTGATCTCTTGCAACGTACGCTCATATGTCTCGTCAAGCGTTTCTGGTAACTCGGCCAGGGCATTCTGGAGACGTCCTGGGAGGCAGCCGCGGAGGTAGACCCCCTGGCAGTACACCCATCGGAACCTATATTAAAGGAATGAGTAAGATTCAACAAGAATTTAGGTGTTGATGACTTACATGCCATCAGCCATTTTTGTGAGGACCTCAATGACCCGTTGCTTGTCCACCGCGTTCCACCGTTTATTCATTGGGTCCGTGATAATCACAGACTCGATATAGGTATTGATGTCCTCTATCTGTCCTCTCTCATCGTGCAGGGAAACGGAACGGAATGCCAAAGGATCGAGGACTGCCTTGATGTCGACCTCCGATCGGCTGGTCACGCATATACGCAGACTCGCAAGTTGCAAGGCGATCAGCTCCTCCATAAACGTTAAAACCCTCTCGCGGGGGGAGGGGTTAGCCAATGTGCTTGTACATTCGTCCAAGGCATCCACAATCAGGTAAGTTGGGGGGTGTCCTGGGAGTTTCAGTATGTCCATTAGACATCGTACAAGAGCAGCGTCGCTGGCGTATTGCGAGCCCTTGTCGTGTTCCGAGTAGAATTTAGAAAGGATGTCACTGTAGGAGTCGGACCGATGACAAAGCTGGACAAGCATAGACGAGAGTAGCCCACGCAGGACCCGCTTCTCGTCCTCTCTAAAGTCACAATAAAAAAAAGCCAGCGAGGCGACACGGGATTTATGCATTGTGTTGATATCCTCGATGATTGCGGAACTGACCGACAGCATAAGTCTCAGGAAGGAAGCATTGCAAGGTTCACATACCAAAGGACGCTCTTTCCTGCGCCCGCTACGAAAAGGGGACATCTATCAGCTTTTGCGAAAGTGTACGGGTTACCTGACAACGCACGTTTCCCATGAATCCATAGAAGGGAGCTCGATCCAGAAGACATCCATTCCGAAAAGGTGTCGCCCCGCACGAACCACTCTGTCGTTCCAGGGTGGCACGATTCACGGGCGACATTATGATTTTTCCATGGATCAGGAGGAGAGAGCCAACTTCGGATGTCTTGCTGCAACTTCTCACCTGCGAGACAAACTCAGCTCTCCCAGTTAGGAATGGGAGCGTTGGGAAATAACTGACGGTACGACTTTTTCATATCGCTGGCTATTTGGTGTATGATTTCTAACGCTCAGTCAGACATGGGACCAGATCATCGTCTCCAAAACTACAGGACGTACTGCCCGATGTCTTGCCGTCTAGGGGAAGGATGCTCAACAAGCAGCGGATGACAAGCCGGATGAGTTTACTCACCGTCCTTCACCTCGTTCACATCTCCGAGAGTCTGCGCCATAGTCGCCAGACCCTCATCCCGCGTGAGCCGATCCAGCCTCTGCAGCGCCATTCTGATGTCATTCTTTCCAATCCCGAAAAGTTTCTTCAGAAATCTGACTGCATTGCGCTCAATTGAGTGGCAGGCTGGCAGCACCAGCAGGATGAACTTACTCAATCGATTACCTTTGACCTGCTTGGTTACTAAGGCAAGGATGTGAAGTAATTCTACCATTATGTTGATGAGGGCCCCGACCATGGCCTCTGTTAGTGGGAGTGTGACATAAATCTCGAGGCGGGCCACACATGGTTGGATCGACGAAAGCAAGTCCATGAGTGTTTCGCGGCCCGAACTGACGCCTTTGACCGCCTAATAACGGAATGTCACAAGGATACCGGGTCGAAATTGAAGAAAGGCACATACGGAGAGTAAGACGGCGAAAGCAATAAATATTGGTTTCGCGGCTGGGAATGGCTATAGAACAAGTATCAGGAAAGTAGAACTCCCGTGAACGCTTCCGACGTACCCCGCTAATAGCATTGCGAAGGGCAACGTTGGTAGAAAGCGCGTAGAGCACCGAGACGGCAGAGTTGAGCAAATTCATGATTCGGGTGCCATTTCCCGACGATTGACCGGAGATCCGTACTTGTTCTTGCTCTTGGAGGATGTCCGAAACGGACTGGGCGGAGTTGCAATGCTCGAGTCGCTCGGCAAGTGGGTGCTTAGCCAATGATTTGCCCGTCCGTTTCTCGTAGTCTTGCAATGCCGCCTCGAAGACGAGGGAAAAACGAGACGTCCCTGACTGGGTACTCATATCACAGGATGTGGGTTTGGAAAGGGGAGCTGGTGCCGTGTGAGGAAATGATATAGCGGATGGAATGTGACGGTGCCAGTACTAGTGAGGGATTGGTGGTGCATTGATTTATAACGATTGATTGCATGATTGCAGGCCAGGCAGATGCAAGTGGTTCCATTCCATGGAATTTCTTTTTTTTTTTTTTTTTTTTTTTTTTGACAAACGTTATATTCGACCAATAGACACTATTTCTAGTATATACGGGGGGGGAATAAGGTTACCGGTACTGGGAGATAATGATCAGCCTGTGACCGGTTCGTTATAGCCAGTCCCCAGGGGGGACCGGAGGGTGAGGATAAAGGCGGTTATGCGTGCCCTGATGGGGGCGATGTGGGACTCAAAACGTCGGGGACGGTCTCCTACCCACTAAAACCTCACTGCGGTGTAGCCAGTTATTTGGCAGGGTTCCTTCGGAAAGTAGCAGTTTTTCCCATGTGTTCTTAATAAGCTTTGTGTATGTTTTGTTGCGTTTGATCATTATCGCGGCTATTTTGTCTGTCGTGAGTCTCTCGTTGATTGCTCGTGTCCACCTCGTTTTGATTTCCTGTGCTGTGTGTACTCTTTTCTGTATTACCCTTTCGCACCGGAGGACCCATATCAGGTGTGCCGCTTCGGATATGAGGATTTGCAGGAGTCGGGTTGCCCCTTTAGTGTTGCGTGGTCCTGGGGGTTCTTGGTGGTTTGGCGATCTTTTCGGTGAAGGTATGGCTCCGCATCCTAGTATCAGGCCGGTGCTG
This sequence comes from Russula brevipes, assembly GCA_022496215.1. Classification (NCBI taxonomy): domain Eukaryota; kingdom Fungi; phylum Basidiomycota; class Agaricomycetes; order Russulales; family Russulaceae; genus Russula; species Russula brevipes. The sequence goes on along the minus strand of WTXF01000004.1, from coordinate 24,693 downwards.
ATTTCCGGCCATTGGAATTCTTGGTGTGGCCACGCGCTTTTCGCGAGGGACCATATCGTTTCTGTTGGGAGGGCTGTGCATTGTGTTAGTATATGCTCCATTGACTCTGTTTGGCCGCAGGTGGTGCAACGGTGGCGGTCTTGTGATCCCGGGATGTGGGTCCAGTATCGGCCTATCAGGTATGCGTTGTGTATCGTTTTGTACATGTATTGCGTGACTCTTCTTCTGAATACCGGTTTCCTGGTACTTTCCCAGATGGCTTCGTGTGTTTCGAGGGTTCCGGTGTATTGCTGGACGGCGTCCTGTATGCTTTGTAGGGTGATCATGGTTGCGGGGCGGTCAGTTGGTTGGTTGAGCGGGTGCCTTCGGATGCCTTTGTACGCGGTTGCTTGGGTGAGTTTGATTACCTTCGCTCCTTGCATGTTGAATTCCTTGGGTATCTCTAGGTCTAGGGCGTCTGCTTGTTCTTTGCGCGCTCCTTCGTCGGCCAGTCTGTCGCTCTCTTCGTTGCCGCCTATCCCGTTGTGTCCTTTGACCCACCTTAGGGTGGTTGTGGCTGTTCTCTTCCTTAGGAGGTAGGTTGCTTTCTTGAAGTATGCGGCGTTTTTAATATCTATCCATCCTTTGTCCTCCCAGTTATTTAGGTGGGTGGTCAGGCCGTCTATGGCGTATCTGGAGTCTGATACGATTTCGAGTGGTTGGAAGAGGGGGGTTTTACTGGCCGCTACGATTATGCCGGTGATTTCGCCCACTTGGTTTGATTGCTCTGGGCCTGGTATTCTTATTGCTGTGTTTCTGGGGTCGTTTTTTCCGAACCAGATTCCGCTGCCGCATCGAGCGTTCGCTTTCCCGTTGTCGAGGCACGCGCCGTCCGTGTAGACGGTTATTTTGTTATGTCTCTGGTCTGGGCCTTGCGGGTTGAACCGGCTCGCCGGGATGTTCGATATCTCGTTCGGGTTGGTGAAGATTCGGAAGCACTCTGCTAGGTTGTCTTTACAGGTTATTGTGGGGTCAAACAGGATTTCCCCGTGTTCTAATCTGGCTTGGTTGTTCAGGGCTTTTCTCCTGCGGGTTAGGGAGAGGGTTCCGTGCGGGGGGAGGGGGTTCGTTGGGTTCAGCTTTGGTGCGATTCCTTCGATTCTGTTTAGGGCTTCTGTCGCACATGCGTGCGGGTTGAGGCAGTGTATCTCCCTGTCTTTGATGCAATCCCTGCATCGGCAGTATTGCGACTCGTTGTGTGGGTCTTGGGGGTTTGGGTTTCTTAGTCTTGCTGACAGTTTCATTAGGTCAGCCACTGTGATCGCGATGTGCTTGGCGAGGAGGCATTTGGCGGCTGCCGTATTTATGGGTATGTTAATGGAGTTTAGGTGGTACCAGATTGGGAGCTGTGCGCTCAGGTGCGGGGCGAGGCGGATAGCCGCTAGGTTCGTTCCGTATTTCTTGGCGGTTTTTAGCATTCGTCTTATATCATCGCTGACTTTTGCTAGCGTTGCGCCCTTTGTGGCGGCTTCCCAGCTTTGCAGGAATGGGTTGTGTAGCGCGCGTCTCACCGTATGGTGTGGTGCGAGTTTGACTATGATGAAGTCGGCGATTTTGGCCCATTCGGGTCGTGAAGGGGAGAAGTTGAGGTACTCTCCTAGCCATTTGACCTCTATAGCTTCGTTTCTTAGTTTTATGTTTAATAGGTTCAGGCCGCCTTCGTCCTTTGGGTACTCTAGGAATTTTCTGGCGATTCTGGGGTGCGCTCCCTCGTCCCATATAAAGTCGGTGATCATCGCGTTTATGGCTTTCTCTATGTGGTTCGGCATTCCTTGTGCTTGGGCTAGGTATTGGGTGCAGCCTCCGACTACGGTTTGTACTATCGTTGCTTTGCCTTCTAGTGTGGGGTGGGCTTTGGACCATGTCTTAAGTCTGGTGTTTATTTTGTCTAGGACCGGTTCCCAGGGGGTGATGTCATTCGTGTTATTTCCTATCCAGGCGCCGAGCATTCTTACTGCGTCTCCGTCTCGTGCTATTCGGATCCCTTCGGGGAGTGGTTCTCGGTCGCGGTCGTTCAGCTTCCGTGTGTTCAAGACGTTGGCGCGGTGGTTCCTTGATCCTATCGGTATGATTTCTGTCTTTTCAGTGTTGAATTTCGCTCCTGAGATTTCACACCACTCATCTAGAATGTCTTGCACGTCGTCAAGTCTGTCGAGCTTATTGAGGTATATGCTTGTGTCGTCTGCAAATAGTTTGACGACTAGCTTCTCGATTATGCCTGGGATTCTGAAGCCTTTTAGTTTGGGGTCCTCCCTTAGGCGGCAGGCAAGTGGCTCGATGGCCAGGTCAAAGAGGGGGCAGGAGAGGGGGTCTCCTTGGCGGACTCCGCGGGTGACTTGGAAGGGTTTGCTGAATGTGCCGTTGATTGCCACGACTGTGTGCGCGTTTTTATACAGGGCTGCGACCGTCTTTATAAAGGGTGGGGGGAGCTTAAAGGCTTTAAGGGTTTCCCAGAGGTACTGGTGGTGGATCTTATCGTACGCTTTTTCTTGATCGAGGGCAATTATTGCACCGTCTTCTTCGGTGAGTTCTGCGTAGTTTATGATCGTCTTCGCGAGTCTGATTTGGTCGTGGATTTGTCTTCCGGGGATGAACCCGGCTTGGTCCGTATGGACTAGGTCTTTGGCGGGCTCCATTAGTTGGAGTGCGAGTACCTTGGTGAGTAGCTTATAGTCTGTGTTTAGGAGGGTTATTGGCCTGTAGTTACTGATTTCTGTGGGGTCTTTCTTTTTGTAGATTGGGCACATCCAACCGAGTGTGAAGTCAGTGCGTTGGTCAACATCGTTATCCTGTATGTGGTTGAAGACTTTGGTGAGGGTGTCTACTATGTCAAAGGATTGTTCGTTCCGGTCTCTCGCTGATGTATGCGCTTCATCTAGGGTCTTCCATAGTTCGTACGGACATCCGTCCATGCCGGTCGCAGAGCCGCTTTTTGCCATTTGGATCGCCTTTCGCGTTTGTTCGGGCTTGGCCTTCCAATTCATCGCTTGTGTCTCCGGGTCTTTCAGTGTTTGTTTGTTGGGGATCACGCTTAGGAAGTCGTTTATTTTTTGGTTCAGTCGGGCGCGCGGTATGGTTCTGGTGTCGTTTTGTAGTTTCTCATGGTAGTCTCGTGTCAGGTTTGCCATTCGTTTAGAGTGTCTTTCGTATTTTGGGGGGGCGGTGTTCGGGATTTTTAGCCTATATATTGGGTTTTTGGGTTTCTTTTCTTTTCCTATCGCGGACCATATGCCGCCCATTTTCTCGCCTTGGTGTGTGATTTTTGCGGTTAGTATATTTTTTGCGTTTTTGTGTTTTTTCTTTTCTAAGTGTTCAAGTTCACTCGCGAGGAATGCCTCGTTTGTCCGTAGGTCCTCCCTATTGTCGAAGTCTGGGCTTTCCGTTAGTTCTTTTCTGTCTTTTTCGATTTTTTGCGTGTGCGTCTTCGTTCTATGATAGGCTTTCTGGGCGTGTTTTTTGGCTATCTGCCGAATGTCTAGCTTGAATTTTTCCCAGAGGGTTTGGGGGTTCGGGCTGTTCAAGTTTCCCGCGTCGTTGTTTAGGGATTCGATGTTTCTTTGTAGGCTGATCCCTTCTATTTTAATTTTGTTTATGAGATCCAGGTCATTTAGCAGCGTGACGGGGCATGTCCATCTGCCTTTCCCAATGTGGGGTGCGGCGTCTGGGGCGAATTTGACTTTAACTAGCCAGTGGTCCGTATGTACGGATGTGGCTCCTATGTACCATTCATAAAGTTGATTTTGGAGGTTGCCTCCTGCATATATTCTGTCTAGCCTCGACTTGGATGCTCTGCTGTCGGCGGTCGTTCGATAGGTGAATTCTCTATCCTTGGGGTACGCGTGTCTCCATGCGTCTTGGATGCCCCAGTCCTGTCGGATTTTCCTGATTGATTCAACGGCTGTCAGGTTGTCGAGGCGAGCGGGCGCCCTGTCTATTGCGTCTTCTGTTACGTTAAAGTCCCCTATTACGAGGTTTGGGCGGTTCAGTTTTAGGCGCTGTCTTTCTTTTTCGACGTCTGCCCAGAATTGGGGCTGTTCAGCTCTCACTACTGGGGCGTATATGTTGAGGATGGAGGTCTCGTATCCTTCAAGCCATTTGAATTTTATTATCAGTGCTCTGCCTGGAACCAGGACGTGGGAGGATATTTCTTTCGGGCGGAGTTTATTTTTGTTTATGATGAAGGCGACTCCCGCTCTTTGAGTCGGTTCCTCTGGGTCGGCTGAACCTATGATCTCTAGGTTTTTGTTATATTGGGTACGGATAAGGTTTAGTTTATCTTGGTCCAGGTGGGTCTCCTGTACCGCTAGTATCGCTAGTTTATGCCGGTGAATGGTGTTCCCCAGGGACTGCCATTTTTCGGCTGTCGGTATGTTCCGCCCGTTGGCGCGGCTGGTCGCTCCTCTCATATTCAGGGTGGCGATGTTGATGTTCGCTCTTCGGGAGATTTTATGCATTCCATGGAATTTCATTTGATTTGCCGCGCGGTGGCGTCACGTGTACGGGCCAACCGCGTCCACGTTCCACTCCACACAAACAAGCATGGTGACGCGCTGTTCTTACCGGCCGCTGGACGTTCGTATCTCTGTGCCGGAGGACTCCCCATCGTGCCTACCGTGCACCTACTTCCCATGACCTCCTTAGCCACAGGCAAGCCCGGCAAGGTCTCACAAGGAGAAGGGACATAGCGGTCTATTTCCCATCACAAATTAGGCCAATCATATGACCATGCCAAGATCATAAGTAACCTGCACATGAGGCATCCTCATGGCACCGCAACCCTCCATGCGTGGACTAGTGTATACGGTCATTCGCCTCATGTCCTCACTTATGGTTCGCCGGTTTGGTTTAACCCCAAAATTTCCTTCACGTAAATTTCTCATCCTGACAACTCGCATCAAAGATGCCCCTCATCTTCACGTAGCAACCGTGGTACCAAAGCACTGTTCAGTAGTGTTGCAACTACCCAATGGGTGAGTCGTTGTCTTATCTGGCCTTCGTGACCACAACACTCAGACCGCGCTCTCTTCACAGCGCCTCGACGATCGACCATGAGCTTTTTACACCAGCTCATCAAGGCAGCGCATCCGGTGCGTCACCGTCGTCGCTGTATTCTTGCGAATTTTGGGGCATCGATGCGGATCCGTCGAGCAGCGCGGCCATCGAAGTCTGACCAACAGTCACTCGCGCTCTTCGCCCTCGCACGACGGTGACCTTCAAAATGACTTGCGAGACGAGATCCGATGGCTGAGCCTCCTGTAAGAAACACCTAGTAGCACGCCTGTTCACATTCCCCAGCGAGCGTGCGCCACACGAGGCACAAATCCTCAGAAAGGTAGAGATTTCCAATCGTAGTAATCAAGCACGCAACTTGGCACCGCGCATTCTCCATGTGGACTTGCCAATGTGGGCAGAAATAACATGTCTCGGATGTGGAGGGGCTCCAAAATAGTACAGTATGTGTCGAGGATGAGACAGACCCGTGGGAGAGAAAAGCTGTCGAAACAACTCTCTGCCTGAGGATTCCTGGCGCGAGCAACGCGTATATAACTGCCCCTGTTTGTGTGGAAAGAGTCATCTCGTCGCCGACTGCGAAAAACGACATTTTGCTTGGCTTCCTGCACGACTGGACGTGTCGATGAACGAACGCTAGAAGATTTGTGAAGCGTTAAAGAAGGGGTGATCAAAGAACGTTATCCACGAGGCAGCACAGGGGCATTGATCTGGGGTACGAAGCATTCACCAGTCCCTCTGAAATCCGATCCTTGAATGGAGTCGGAGTCAGGAGGACGGCGTGTATGGAGCAGATGGAACAACAACACTGTTGGCGAACGCGTTTTTTTTGCCTTGCGTTCACTTCATAAGGCGATGTCGAGCCCGGTCAAGTGGCCCTCGTCTCGGGTGACGTGTACCCAGAAAATGGAATACCATCCAACCGGACTCCCGGAGATGTCGAGCGGGTCCACGTAGAAACGAATCGCGAATGCGCGAAAAGAAATGGCCACGGAAAAACTAGCGCGAATCTACCAAGTATCAGAACATCAAGGAGGTGTCATGTACTCAGATTGCTGTGCTCGAGTGCGGATGCTACTACAGTACCCGGACCTTGGGGGTGACCAGGGGAGGGAAGCGGACTTTGCTGTGAACTTGAACTCGAGTTATCACACCAGTCTTGATGCGCCGACTGATCAACGACATACAGTCGTTCGTCCCGCCGAATCCGGCCCTGATTGGACTCAAAATGATCCATGATAACATCAGAGTCGTATGACCGCCGGGTCGGGTCGGTGCTTCAGTTCATCGTTCATCCTTTGATTCCCGCGATTCCCGTAATCTTCTAGCATCATCTGGTACGGAATCGGAACGAAGCTCGTGGCATCGAGGTCTACACTCACATTTCCCTGCGCTTGGTGGATCCTTGCGATGACGGCCGCCAACGAAGGAATCCGCAGTCGCCGACTTCATGCTGAACGTTCTCTGCACCCTCAGTTATATACTGCGGCACGATATCTGCCGTGGGTTTTATGCCCCTGCTCTGCCCTTGGGATTGCGCACCGAAATCACACGTGGGGAGTTCAAGGCTGACTGGACCTCTCGCGCTGCTCGAGAGGTGCGGAAATTAGTGGGAGGGGCCCATGGACACATTGGACTGTTGGATGGGTAATCTATCACTGGTGCTGGTTGACCTTCACCTTCACCACAGGTAACCAAGGCGAGAGAACTGTCGAATGACGTACTTGCGTGATCCGATGGGTGCAGCATTTCAATACCAGCAATATTATCGTCTCGTCGTCACAATTCTCAACTCATAGTTGAACACTACTTGATGGGCTACTTAACCAGACACTATCTCATCGCAAAGCTTCAGCGCTGAGGGAGCCTTCCGTGAGGACGTACGTGTGCTGACTGCACATGCAAAGGGTGGGACATCAGCAAAAATACAAAATGCTTTACAACTTTTTGACCTTTTTAGCTTTATAGGGAGAATTTCTAAAATCAAAAGGTCATAAAACAACTTTTTCTGGAGTTTTTTGGCTTCATAGTGGATTTTTGTATCATGACTTTTCTGGAAATTGGGTCGGTCTAAATGACTTTCGACTTTTTACCTTTTTTGACTTTATAAAGACTTTATAAAGCTCAAAAAGCATTGTGTATTTTTCCTGATGGAGGGTTTGCCTAAAATTATCATATCTAGGCATTCATCCGGTTAGATAGTTCTTGGGGACTCGCGGAAATTTTTGACGGTGGAGAGTAGGGAAGAGACTAAGGAAAGAAGGGAGACAAGGAGGCGTCCTGAGAACGTCCCAAACTCGGCGACGAGGGAGTACGCGAGAGGAAGCAGAGAGGGACACAATGATCACACGAGGTTCCATCGAGAAAATATCCTTTCCTTGACATTTACCGCAAGGTATTTTTATCCATGGACTGTGGCGCTGGCTATGACTACGAGTGACCGTCCAAAAGTAACTTACTGTAGTGAACAGAAAACGGTGAAGGTACAGTGCCGCAAGCTCTGGAAAGAATCACATAGGCTATGAAATTATGAAGGATGGTGAAAGGACTTCAAGAATCGATGTGCGATGCAGGTATGATGTGTCAGCGGTGGGGCAACAAGTGTCCAATTGTCGCAGACATGGACGCGAGGTCGATTGGACTGTCACGGGGACGTTCAGGATGACTGGCTCCGGATATAGGGCAGGGCTTGAGTTCGTGAATCGTGAACATGGAAGGATGGGCGCGAATTGATTGGGTTAGCAATGGGTAATGCGATGAAAATGCAGCGGCGGCTGAAACTGATGACACACGGTGGCGGGTAGACAAAGACATGGAGACATGGATGAAGCTTGCATGAAGGCCGGCATCCCCGAGGCTCGGATTTTTGGTCGGCATGGAACGAACGACATGTCGCCGTGTTGGTGACAATAGTGCAGTGCAAGACAAGTACAAGAATACACTGATAACACTGGTCCAGTCGCGTGAACGCTTGACCATCAGATAGACAGCGACAGTGAAGAGGATCGTGTAGCACCCTAAACAGAAATGAGCAATCGATTTGTCTCGCCAGTGCTGGGGATGACTGTACCATGGAAGGACGCCTCGCATATGAGACCAAACAAGGTTGACGAGATGGCACCAATCGACATGCTGATCACAAAGTGGTGGAGGACCACTGGTGCAGGTAAAGATGTGACCTAGGCAGCTACGACCAAGCATCGCTAAATAGACCCAGCCATCGACGGATACGGCACAAAAGGTACAGGTGGTTGAAACCACGAAACTAAATCGAGCTGAATAGGCCTAATCATATGGATACTGCGCAAAAGGGTTACGGCAGGGCTAAACCAGGGAACTTTGGGAATTCGCGGATGCCGGCGCAGCGGCAAAGGATTCTCCGTCACGAAGATATTGGGCGGCCATTTGAGGGATGACCACAGCTTGTGAGCAGTCATCGAATCATCTGTGATGGTGGAGGACCTGTCCAACATCACAACAGAAAGCCTAACCTAATGCGTTCACAGGTACTTTATCACTCACGTATCGAGCCACACCTGTCGCACTGTCGAAACCATCGTTGCTATAGAAATAAGTAGAGTTCAGTTTGTAAAAATACCAAAAAAGGTGATTTCCCTGTTCTGGCCTTGTCGAAGTTATAAGAAATTTAACTGAAATTTATGTAAGCGATTGGGACATACCTGTGGTGAATTTGCGGCACGCTATAAAAGCAAACGTCTGCATTCCCGACCATCTAGACATTCCTCTGCTCGCTCAGGAAGATAAACGATATCCCCGGCTCGGACGCTGTGCCTCACCTCATCGTCGAAACGATCGCCGCCTTCTACTCAAACAACGCCACTCGCACACGAACCCTCGGATAACCTCCCCTTTGTAACGAAGTTCTTCCCGGCATTACCGTAACGGGAATTTCTCCTACGCTCTTCAAGATACTGAGGCTGTTTGATTTGGGCAGTACCCGCTTGGGGAGACCGTTATCAATGCTCACCTTGCTGACATTCTGCGCCCCTCTTACTGTTACAACGAGAGAATGAAACTATTTGCTTCGAAGCACTCAATTTGTTACGTTGACTCGACGAGGTTATAAGATATGGAAAGGATGAGTCGACGCTGACTTGAGGTCGACACCGCAGCAAGCGGCGCACTCCAAACCTTTTGGTGTGGTACTTTTGATTTACGACATTGTACCTTTGAACCAAGGAACCGAGATGATGAAATAGTCCCTTACGGTTCCACGAGTAGCTACATGAATACTGCCTGCAGCAATACTAGTATTTGATGTTAGTGCACGCCCGCTACCATCGCTTACAGCCTTGAGGTCGCTCGATACGATCAAGGTGCGCTTCTCAATCGAGGAACTCACACCCACGCGAAATATCTCCCTCATTGTCTTTTTCCTCCCCGGCGCAGGCATACCGGTGGGTCAACCGGGAGTAGATACCCGCCCTCATGTAGGATGCCATACACAGAAGCGGATATGCTGGAACAACGTCGGGGCTGGCCTGGGTGCGAACGCAACAGATGAGATGAATGAGAAACAGTAGGTGGGCACGAGGTGGGCACGGCCCTTATTAACCCCCGTTGCCGTCATCGTCGTTGCTCTCTCACTGTCACTATGAGCACCCTACGCCCACCACCATCGATGTGCACGTCCCTTACCTTGCGGACTCACAATCAATGTGACATAGTTTAGGGAGAGTTGTATACTAGTACTATAGCATAACCAGAGCGCTCATGGGAGCACAACCCCGATTAGAATTGCGATTGCGGAACTAGACAAGCAAGCTAAAGATTGCAGAAAGATTTTTACTCATGGGACTATGGAATAATAGAGGGCAGACACTTCGGCCGTCACCGGGTAGCGAGCTCCTCTCTTTGTACATGTTTAGTCGAAATTTCCCATGGGCTGTGGCCGGGTCGTGTGTCTTGCCCAGACCTATTTTTCGTCTCTTCAAAACTACGCAGCGTCCTCTATGTGTTCTACCATCGTAGCTCCGGTCAAACATTCATGGGTTCCATCGGATCAGCACGCCTTGGCCGAAGGAGCGGGCCCGTACGCCGGCAAAGCACGTCAACGTCCTCCGAGTCTGAGGCCTCTGATTTCATCACTGGGGTGATCCGGATCCCCGACGTCTGGGCCCTCTGGGAGGAAATCCATTGTCAGCAATCACCGCGATATTCTTCTTGAAGCCGACTGTGGCCGGTGGTATATTCCTGCCTGTAGGTATCCTCACTCGTCTTTGGGCTCAGGGTTCAGTAGGGTCGCTGTACTCTCAATAAACCACCCAACGTTTGGGCATAGGTGTAAGGCCTGCTGCGATTGCCCTACGAGCTGTCGGCCAGGGTCGTACGAGAGGTGACAGTCAGCGGTGTGGTCAGTAGCACATACTGAATGACACCCATATAGGTATGACGAATCCCCCCTTCGCTCCACAGCTCTAGAGTTAGCGTTATCCGACTCGCGTGTCTTGCTTTCGATGTGATCCGGCTGTAGTCGAGTGCTAGAAGTGGCAGGGTAAAGGAGGTTGGTCGGTGACTATGTAAGTTTAGCAATCGCCTTGTCTTGTCTTCTCACAGGAATAGACAGTAGAGAACGTCCTCTGACGATGATTGAGAATGGGACCGGAAATGAGGATTCCGCAAGGCCCTCGATACGAGTTTTCCTGGCGAGGATGTAGCACTCGTGGGTAATGGGAGGAGCCAACGCGGGGCCGGTGCGTTTAGCACTTCTTTCCTTTCTCTCGCTTGCTTGTGATTGTGAGGACAACGGTATCTGTCATTGCCTTCCCTGCCCCCAGGCGGCATGGAGCTCAGCTCTTCCTTGTCATAGAAATGGAATCGGTTCGGCTGATTGTGAACCACATTTGGTACTTGGGTCTTGGGTTTGGACCCGATGGCATCTTCGCGTGAGAGGGTCCCGCCTTGAATGAGCTGTCAGGCTTCCATAGCTGCCCAGTGGAGTGAGTGGTTCACGCATGTCTGATTTCATGTACGTTCCCACCGATTTGCGGGGACATAGAGGTGGCTCACGTGAGATCGCTTTCGGTAGGATTTAAAGTAGCAGACCTCGCTCGGGTCCCCGTCTCAACCTCAGACTTACCCGACTTACTCCCTAACGTGAAGTTTACACACCAACTTCTCAGAAATATTCCGGGCGTGCGAAGAATTATTTGCTATCCCACTATCCTGACGTTTCGTCTGAGGGCCCGGAGTCAGCTTGGCTTTAATATGGCTTGGGAGTTCCTTGCTGTTCGTAACGTTTCCTTTGACCGTTTAATTTGTTTATGGAAAACTCTCCCACCATCAGACCTCGTCCGCCAGCGTCGCCTACACGCTGCTGGGTGGTTTCATCGTAGCGGTGGGTCTTCTTACGCTCTCATCGATATGCGAAAGCATCTGATAGCCATCAAGTACAACTTACTATCCTTGAAGGTTGCAGAGACGGTGAGATACCGCGTCTATCTGAGGCCTCATATCCTCAGATCCCATCAACAGCTATACATGAATGAAGTCGTCTTCGGAACAGGCTTTGGTGTTCTTTTGGGACCTCATGTGCTCAATATATTCGATCCACGGTCTTGGACTGGTGTTACAAATCTCCTCACACGAGAGGTCATGCGAATCGTGCTCGCGATCGGTCTGTTTGGTATAGGCGTACGACTACCGACAAGGTACATGGCTGAGCATGCAAAGAGTTTGCTTATCATGGTTGTGCCTACGATGGCCTTTGGGTGGCTTATCTCGGCGGGTAAGTCACCCAGCCCATTATGAGATGGCACACTCCTCTTACCGCGTTTGTCCTTTCTGTAAGCATTTATCCACGTCCTCTTCCCAAAACTAGATTTTGTATCCTCACTCGTCATATCAGCATGCCTGACCCCAACGGACCCGATTCTCAGTGCAGCCCTTATCGGTCAGTGTCTAAGATTATCGACCTCTTAGACATCTACTCAGACTCTCTGAACGTGAAGACGGAACTTTTGCCGAAAACAAGGTACCGCTTGAAGTTCGCCAACTCCTTGTGGCGGAGTCCGCCTCAAACGATGGACTCGCATACCCCTTCCTGAGCATCGCAATATATCTTACAACGGAGTCTTCACGCGGAACGGCTTTCGAGAAGTGGATCGTGATTGGTTGGTTATGTACGTGGGTGATTCGTGCCTTAGGCTAGATCTAAATTCTGGGGACGTCCAGATCAAGTGGTTTTGGGGACTGTCTTTGGTGCTGTAATAGGTGCAAGGCCTACCTAAGCTTGAACGGCTTGAGACTGACTCGGGATTTTTCAGGCCTCTTATTCTCTCGTCTGTTGGAATTTGCTCGTCGGAGGGGATTCTTCAATCGGGAGTCATACATCGCGGAATATACCGCCCTTGCATTGTTTACGGCTGGTGCCACGGGCTCGCTCGGCAACGACGATCTCCTTGCCGCCTTCGCTGCTGGTGTGCTTTTTCCTTCGTCGTGGTGGGGTTTTTATGCTCACCATAGTGCATAGGTAGTGCGATCTCTTGGGATGACCATTTCAATCGAAAGATCGAAAACTATGCATTCTCCATCCTTGATCTTGTGCTGAACTGCATCTGCTTTATTTATATCGGAGCGTGGCTTCCGTTCGACCAGTTCGATATCTCCGAACTCGGTATAACCCCTTGGCGACTTGTACTGCTCATGCTCGTGATTCTGACTCTACGTCGAATACCGTTCATCTTCGTCATATACAAGTTGATACCCAACGAAGTGTCGAACTGGCGCGAGGCACTTTTATGCGGATATTTCGGCCCTGTCAGTTCTTTTCGAGGCTGATCGTTCTCAATTCTCACTTGGTTATATTGTTGCAGATGGGCGTAAGTGCCATTTTCGTCTCCACCCTTGCGCAAAGCCGCCTTGCGGTCCCACAAACACCTCCATTATCACAACAAGATCTACTTGCCACCGCTCTCCAGCCCATCGTCTCTTTTGTCGTCCTTGGTTCTATATTTATTCGTATATTAAACTCTCTCTATTCTCGAGAACGCTTATTCATGTGCGCACTTTTGTAGATAGCCTTTCTATTCCCTTCCACTCCCTTCTATCCCACTGGCTCGGGAGGATGCGCCGTAGGCGAAGTCAAGATGACGCCGCTGCGAGCGAAGATGGGACCGTTGTCGTCCCAGAGGAGCCTCAGCTCATAGGATTGAGCGTCATTTCAGAAGCCTAAGGTGTTAAGGCTGCTAGCAGAGTTCCGAAGATTGACGAGGTGAGTATCACCCCAGCATCCCACCTTTCGACTCCCTAACTCTGTTTGAAGTGGCCAGCACAAGACAGAGCAGCGTTGTCAGAGGGCCATGTTGGATCACACTTTCGGTGATGCCGAACCTGCCGCCGATCGCTGGTGTTGGGGGTTCGAACTTCTTTAGAGACGGCGTACACTTTAGGACGCCTTTATGTGGTAGACAACCAGCAACAATGACCGACTTCACACATTGACCGTGTAACTTGGTCTAAATGTGGAAAGAGCGCTAGTGAGAGTGGTGCGAGGCAAGGGCACGTAGTAAAAGTATGAACATGTGACGGTGTGAATGTATGCTCTGATCAGTCATTGCCTTCCATGCCCCTCGAACACAATATCTTAGAATTTAAGGAGAGCAAAGATCCCCAGCGTTCGGCGTTATTTTCATGGATAGAATAAAGGGCCCACAGTACAACCTTACTACACTTGCTGTGGTGTCCCCCACATGCCTCAAGCACTGTCCTTCACAGCCTGCCATGCGGGCCTGGACGAGATATCTTTCCACCACCTACACTTATGTGTTAGGGGCCTGTGCAGCGAGGCTCGCAAGTAGAGCTTACCTCCGGACATTGGGACGCCTATCCAGGTCTCCATATTTGAAATCGTCAAATATGAAGTTACAGTACGGCAAATGGAATAGGTCCGCGAGAGTAACCTCCTGTGGAACGTTTCATTACATCAGTATCGATTCCCTTTATGAACGTACTCCAAACGGTGCGCACATCACCAGCAAGGTACTTCTGCTTGCTCAAGATGGCCTCGTATACGTCGAGCTTGCTCTCAAGGACAGGGAGGAGCGGCTTGACGCGCTCTTCGTCAATCGGCTGCCCGAGCACCTTCTTGAGGAACGTCTCCTTGAGAATCTTTTGCCCGATCGGGTCGAATTGGGCATACTCGATGCTCGCTGCCTGCTCGAACTTGGCGAGGGCCTTGGGCTCGGTGGGGATCAGCGTCGGGCCAGACCCGAGCTCGGCGAGGTAGCGGCAGATGGCGCGCGACTCGAAGAGCTCGAAGCCGTCGTGTTCCTGTATTGAAAGAAGGGTGTCAGAGTCAGTCGGGGGCTGCGGTGATGATGGCCATAATCCCCCAACCCCCCTCCCTCGGGGGAGGGGGTTTGGGCTTTGAGAAAGTAAGACGACGCCTGACCATGTATGGTATCTGCCCGAAGGGGTGGTGCTCGACGTGCGGTGGCTGCCGCGGTTCACCGCTCGGAAGGTCGACGGAGACGAGCTCGTAGGGGATGTTGCGCTCTTTGGCTATGACTGCCACGCGGCGCGTGCAAGTGGAGATGTAATATCCGTAAATTTTGATGACCATGGGTGCAACTGGACAGAAGATGACCCGATGACTGGCGATGCGGGGTGTGCTGCGCTTTCCGGTTGCCTGCACCGAATGACCCTTGATATACCTGCAGTATCTAATTTTAGCATGTGCAAGGATGAAGTTCACTTCCGGTTCGGGGCCCTACTTTTTGATCATGATGTGCTTCTCTGCACCATATGTAGATATCTCACTGATATCTCATACGGCACAGGTGATACCATGACAAAGAAGCCGCAGCACACGCTCATCGTTGCATGTGGTTGACCAAGAAATTATGAGTGTCTTGTTAGTCGATCATGATTGATTTGCTATCCGCACATTTGAGTGGGGCTGAACAGAGTCAGGGTTCTTGAGTGATTCTTGCTTCATTACTCTCTGCTCCGACTTCGTCATGTGACATTGAATCATTGCGAACAGTGAGAATCACAACTATCAATTCAGGAGCGAGGAAGCAAGGAGGGTGTTTTTAAATAAGAAATAAGAGAACACGGCGGCAGTGACATTTTCAACCGTGAAACGTAAGATCTCGTGGGGAACGACCTTATATAATAGATCCGGCCTGTAAGCCAGTTATCCGTCATTATCAGGCACTTATAAGGCGCTTACAATATTATATAGGCACTTATAAGATACTTATAGCATCATGTGATGATAATTATTATTTGTGGGGATTATAAACCCGTTTCCCAGTTTCCCGACATCAGCGCCCGGCGTGGCTTGCTTTGCCAACGATACTGACGCCATACGCATGTGTCGTCGGAGTTAAGAAGGAAAAGAATGAAAGAAAACAGGATGGAGAGGTATGGAGAGGGAGAACCGAACCGGATATGACTCACGTGACATCGAGCCCAAAATTTCAGAAATTAAACGAGAAGACAAGCGAGAAGACCTCAACGGCCTCAACGTCTCAACAGTTGCCCAACGGGCTTCATGTCGGTCTCAAGCCAGCAGCACAGGTGAAACCAAGACGTGAATATTGCACAAACAATTCAGTAGGGTTGCCACCTTGCACTCGCTGTGGTGTCCTTCACATGCCTCAAGCACTGTCCTTCACAGCCTGCCATGCGGGCCTGGACGAGATATCTTTCCACCACCTCCACTAATGTGTTAGGGGCCTGTGCAGCGAGGTTCGCAAGTAGAGCTTACCTCCGGACATTGGGACGCCTATCCAGGTCTCCATATTTGAAATCGTCAAATATGAAGTTACAGTACGGCAAATGGAATAGGTCCGCGAGAGTGACCTCCTGTGGAACGTTTCATTACATCAGTATCGATTCCCTTTTTGAATGTGCTCCAAACGGTGCGCACATCACCAGCAAGGTACTTCTGCTGGCTCAAGATGGCCTCGTATACGTCGAGCTTGCTCTCAAGGACAGGGAGGAGCGGCTTGACGAGCTCCTCATCAATCGGCTGCCCGCGCGCCTTCTTGAGGAACGTCTCCAGGAAAATTTCGTGCCCGATCGGGTCGAATTGGGCATACTCGATGCTCGCCGCCTGCTCGAATTTGGCGAGGGCCCTGGGCTCGGTGGGTATCAGCGTGGGGCCAGACCCGAGCTCGGCGAGGTAGCGGCAGATGGCGCGCGACTCGAAGAGCTCGAAGCCGTCGTGTTCCTGTATTGAAAGGTGTCAGAGAGTCGGTCGGGGGCTGCGGTGACGGTGGCCATAATCCCCAACCCCCCACCCTCGGGGGAGGGGGTCTGGGCTTTGAGAAAGAAAGACGATGCTTGACCATGTAGGGTACCTGCCCGAAGGGGTGGTGCTCGACGTGCGGTGGCTGCCGGTGCTCACCGCCCGGAAGGTCGACGGAGACGAGCTCGTAGGGGATGTTGCGCTCTTTGGCTATGACGGCCACGCGCCGCGTGCAAGTGGAGATGTGATATCCGTGAATCTTGATGACCATGGTGAAACTGCGGGGTGCGCTGCGCTTCCAGTTGCATACACCAAAAGAGCCTTTTAATACCTGTAGCACCATGGTCCAATTTAGCATGTGCACGGATCAAGTTCCAGTTCGGGACCCTACTTTGTGATCGTGATGTGCTTCTAGCTAGCACTACGGGCATTTTGTAATCCTATCCCATTTCAGTTCGGCAAATCCTGAAATCTGATTGGCTAGATTTCTGCAGCTGAATTGGACAACATCGTAAAATGCCCGCAGTGTACATGGACCTATGCGCCATATGTACGGCATGACCCGATCATAGCATATGCTCCAGCGGCTCATTCTGTCCCCATTTTCGGTGTGCCCCGAACGTGCCATAGACTGATATCTCATACCGTAAAGGTGATGCCATAATCCATGCCATACGGTTGACCAAGCAATTATGAGTGTATTGTTAATCGACCATGAGTGATTTGCTAACCGCACATTTGAGTGGGGTTGAACAGGGTTCTTGGCAAGGTTCTTGGGTGATTTCTTGCTTGCCAGCTGAGTGCTGACTGCAAACCCCAGTCTCCCAAGTGACAAATCCGATTACATGTCCACCAGCTCAGCTCGACACGTTCGTCGGCCGAGATTATCATGTTTCATGGCACCAATCCAACCGGCGCAATACTGATAACATATGGAGCACTCATATTGGACATACTAGTACATGGTCGCACTGGCACAACGATAATTCATTAATGGCTTCATTCCTCGAACTGATCCACCCGCGCGTAAGCCTCCCGTGGAACAATGATTGGATACACGACGTACCTGAACAACGAGCGACACGGGGAACGGTGTGATGTACCCGCTCAGGTCAGTGTAGAATTGGTTAGGCACAGAGCAGGTCCTCTCCGTGAACCGCGCCAACCGGCCAGATTGCGCCGGATAACGGCGCAATCTCTTCAAGCTGAAGATCTGTCCAAGCAAAGGGGGCGCGACCTAATGAAAAAATGTTAAAACGCCGAATCACTGTCAGTGAGGTCAAAGACATACGTGCTCGAACAACTCGGGGACAGAAGACTAGGAAATCATGATGAAATGAAATCATACAATATCATGACAACACTCACCCTCTACAATCCAGGCCAAGGACACACTCAACGTGCGCGGGGGGGCGTGTACAATGAGGGGTGTCAGGATTCTCGAATGTGACGCCTGTGATCAGATATGTTAGGAGTGACCGAAACGTGAGCTCGAATGGCGACCCACGTCACGAGTAGCCTCAATGATGCTGGCTAAAACATGTTGCCCCTGAGCAATTCCAGTATCCGCAAACCTCGTGGGCGATCGCGCATTCAGAAGTACGCTGGACACTGCCCACATTTAATAAATACACCGTCCTTGCGAGTTTTCTGGCACTCACAGGAGGATTCAGACCTAAGTTTCTCGTTCAGTGAAAATCTTCACGAGTAATCGAACAAGAACTCACGAAGCGCCTCGAAAATATAGGGCATGATCTGAGCATTGGCGCGATTTTCAGCCAGTTCGATAATCCTCTCCTGCTTGTCCTCTTTGTCGAGATAGAATCAACAACGTGCGTAATAATCTGCGAGAATAACGCAGCAGTGGGCACGACCGACGCAAGTACGCTGCCGGCGAGACCATCTAATGCGCTGTTTCCTGATTGTGAACCCGAGGCATCTACCAGAGCTCCCAAGAATCTGTCACTATGTTCATTCTTCCTTGTCACCCAACGAAGGACCGAGTTAGTGATGCCCTCAACGTTCACCTACGTTCAGGATTTACAGCCTAGACGGAGTGGTAGGGTACTGGCAACGTACTGAACCTCGTGTCAGCCTCGCAAGGTGACCATTCAGGTAGGGCTCCATATGACGGATAGCATGTTGCGACTGTTCTCGCAAGAACCATTCATTTGATTTGTCCGTGTTGCAGTAAACGTAGCTGAAGAAAGCGGTTGGACGACCAGTCAAACTAGAAGTAATTCAGCTCACTCACTTTGCGATGTTAGAAAACCACGTGTAGAGCTGCTCTTCAGTGATAGGGCCGCGATCATTCTTCGTAGTCTTCAGAGGTAGCCCAATCTGGGTGAGCTGGGTGAGCAGACGTCATTCGTAGGCATGACACAAGCCATCTTACGACATGGTCGGACAACCAATGCACTGGAACGAGGTTGATAACGTCTCGCACAATATCAAGGTACGGGGCGACACCCTTGGATTTCTTTTGACTTATAAGGTCTTTCGTGATTTTTAAAATAGTCTGAGCTGCCTCCTCAAGCATTGCTTGTTTCGTGAGAACATCCTCAACCTTCAAGAAAGCGCGAGTCAGGCAAGACGATAATCCCTGTATGGTGGACCCACAGGAGTAATGTTGAGGTGGACACCCCCGGTCAAGATGCCCAGTCGCTCTGCCACCCCCGAAGAGAAATTTTCCGGCTCAGAAAGAAGTTGGAGGACGTCCGAGTACCTCGTGGCTACCACTGTAGTATCAGCCGGTACGGGAGGGCGGGTCCATATGTACTTGGGCTCGACGTCGCCAGGGAGTTTCCGAGCATAGTTCCTCATCCGTTCCGGCACCAGGAATGGAAAATGGGCATAAGCCGACCTCGCAGGGTAGTGATTCGGGAAATGGCGGAACAATAATTTTGACAACATGCCGCCGTAGGACCCGTCAGCCGTGTTGGCCTGGCAATCATTGTAGCCCCAGTTCGTGAGGTTACGTGCTAAAAATATCGTTAGGAGTGGACAGTGAGGATGAGATCTGCATACGCGTGTAGTCAACCGTGAGGAAGCGGTCCCCTCGGCTGAGGGCGATAGCATCAGATATAATGACACGTGAGATGGTGAAGCCCGGGCACATTCCAGCGCCAGGCTGGGTGTCTTGGCCTCCTCCGCCATCAGGCCGACATAAAGCTCCAGGTTATCGATGTCATGGTACAGGGCTTGAGCGGCATTCTTAAGCGGGGATTATATTGAGCAGCTGGATGTCAATGACACCGGAGATTGAACTCACAGCAATTTCCGGTTCGGATTCCAATCCAGGAACGACTTATATGCTAATAATTGTCAGTCAGTCTCAAGGGATAGAGGACGACTCGAGACACGAAGAGCGCACGGTCCAATCCGAAGAACTTGCGGAACTCATTTAGCTAAGGCAGAGCGATGAGTTCCATGAAAGGCACAAATGCGGCATTAGCATCCTCACCGTGCAGGTACCCCATGCCCGACCTTGCTGAATACCCAGAATTTCAACAACGCGTAAAACCTCGGGTGTTCCGCGTGCTTTGAAAGCGCTCGCGGATGCCGCCGTCGCATTCTGAAGAATTCTGGCCAGGTCCTCATCTCTGAAGCGACCACCGTGTCGACTGAGGCTGCGATGCCAAATATAAGCGTCTTTCTTCTCGTAAGACAAACCATCACCACCAACCCGCCAAATGTCCATTTCGTGATATCTTTACCAGGGTTCATTGTTTCCCTTGCGTTTTGTAAGAACTCCTCAACAGAGATCTGTTTCGAGCCATTAAGTTCATCAATGTGTGGAGTAACCTACGAGGTGTCTTACCGTCTTGGGGTCCAATCCTTTCATGTGTTTCGCAAAAAGATCCTCGTCCACTCGGTGTCGGGCTTAGAAACGGTTGCATGCCAGCGATATAATAAGTTGAATTCGACCGATACAACATTGCCTTGCCCGCGAGGGGAAACGTCATGGTCAGCATCACGAGAGCTCTATAACACATCCATCAGCAATAGGGATACCAATGTCATCCTCATGGCTCACCATCAAAGGATCGAGACGCCACGGAGATCCGTCACGAGCTAAGCCAAGAATGGCGCCAACGTAATCGCGCAATATGATTTGCACAAAGTAGCCAGTGTTCACCAGTCGAGCGCGTTGAAATATCTCCTCATCTTGAGCAGCTGGATCACTGAGTGGCAGAGGCTTGTAGTTCCCCCCCTCGTTGATGGAAAGGATTTTTTCCGCCACATACTTCAAAATAATGAGGCAAGGCCACAATGAAAGTAAAGACTACCAGTAGGTGTATACGTACGTTGTGATTTCGGTTGAAAATGATCAAAAGGGCGCACACAGCGGGTGGCATGTAGAGCAATCGAGAGTCCGCAAAAACGTCCTCCACCAGTTTCCCAGTGCCATCGTGTTTACGCACGCCGTCGACCGCTTCTTGGGAAGAGCCGTAGAGTGGGCTAAGATCCAAATAGCTGCTGGCACTATTTACTGTCCAGCCCGATGCATGGTCGGTGTTGAAGATATTGTGTATGATAAGATCTGCAAAAGCAAAGAATAAAGACGAGATACCGCCAGGGTGTTCCTCAAACTTGTCTCGCTTAAGCAGTGTGTGGAAGACCAGTTCGGGGTCCGGCAGCGCCGCGGGGGTGATGCAGCGGAGTGAGGGAACAGTACGAGCGTAGGGTGAGCCCGCCATTCCCAGTGTGGGTATGAGTGGGTTGTAGTTTGAACCGTCAGCAGGGCGATATGCATAGCTGACAGGCTGCGCAGGCAGTGGCCGGGGCACACGGCCAGGGTGACTTGTAATGCCCGCGAGGTCGCTCGGTGGCGGAGTAAGAGCAAGGTATGTACCTGGGGGGTGCGGCAAGTCCTTGTACACTGAATGAAACTGCTGTGAATAGGACCAAGCCGCCATGTGGAGGGGCGTGCTCACATATGCTGATGACGACCTGCTGGATCCTCAGCTAAACTCTTCACTGGTGTTGCTCAACCTCGCCATCAACGTCAGGACTTTCTCAAGCTATGAAACAACAATAAGGATTGGGGATAGTCGTCACGGTCAAGCAACGGAGAGCATACCAAATACTTTCGATCATCGATGGTGCCTCCAAGGTTACTCACAGCATCAATGTACGCGGGCTATCAAAGATATGAGCCAGATGCGAGGTGAACTCGCGAGCGAGCGAGGCAAACACTAACGAGGTCAGAAAGTGAAAAGGGCGGGCCCTCATCGACGACATTCTTGATCTCCTCAAGGGACCGAGTGAGCAGGGACGGGACAGGATGCGCGCCATGAGTATCCAATGGAGCACGCGAAGCGGACCAACGCTGAGCGGCGGATTGCAACCCGTCGACAACTGAGTCCACACCGGCTCGTATAGACATGGCAATGCGTACGTATGACGAAACCGACGAAAGTGGGTGTCATATTGGGACAGAGGCGACTGATATTTATACTGATGTCGTAGACACACCGCACACGGTGATCCAGAACACCAAACGAGCGCTGCGGGTCATCCACGCCAGATACGGTCCCCCATATTGACGCCGCCCCATCCCCAAACAATCGGAACGCCTTGTATGACGCGTATGTGGACCGTATGATCATGGACC
Organism: Russula brevipes; assembly: GCA_022496215.1. Lineage (NCBI taxonomy): Eukaryota > Fungi > Basidiomycota > Agaricomycetes > Russulales > Russulaceae > Russula > Russula brevipes. Next base: position 2,809 of record WTXF01000004.1, on the reverse strand, counting down.
CGCCTCCCGACGGTGACTGATGATGTGTTCACACCATATAGAGGAATTAACCCGTGATTGCTGTTGTTGCAAGCCCGTCAACAGTATGAGTATGCCAATGGAAGGCAATTATCGGCCTTTTGCCTTTGGTTCGCAGCAGACCCTTCTGTCAGAGGCATGCACGGCGCTGCGCCCAGCCCGTTTGAACCGGTACGTAATGAGATCCGGAGAGTTGAGCGACGTCATTGCGATACGAACGGTGAGAATAGTGACGTTTGTGTATGCTACATTTGGGAGTCAACTAGAAGCGAGGAAGTAGGGTCGGTTGGGGGTTGCTTTGTCAGCGTCAGCGCCGACGTGGCTTGCTTTGTACGTACGGGATTTTGACGATATGACTCACGTGACATCGAGCCCGAGAATTATCAGAAATTAAACCGTAAACCGGGCGGGCTTGAGAAGACCTCAAAGGCCTCAATAGTTGCCCAACGGGCTTCATCTCGGTCTCAAGCCAGCAGCACGGGTGAAACCAAAACGTGAATTTTGCACAATTCACTGCTCGGAAGTATCCCGGTTGTGTAAGGACCTGCTTTCTACTAGTAAATCTCTGCACTTCAGCCAAGGATTCAGAGTCCATCGACGTCCATCACCGATGCCTTGGGAATTCCTCGATGTCCGTACCATTTCCTTTGACCGTTTAGCCTGTTCTTAGCAAACTCTCCCACCATCAGACCTCGTCCGCCAGCTTGGCATATACCCTCCTGGGTGGTTTCGTCGTAGTGGTATGCCTTGGGTTCCTCGAAGTCCCGATGCCATCTGATAGCCATCTAGTACAACTTGATGTCCCTGGTGGTTAAGGAGAGGGTGAGATATCTTGAGGACCCGTTTGCCTATCCCGGATCATTAATCGCTATGGACAGTTATACTTGAATGAAGTCATCCTCGGAACAGGGTTTGGAGTTCTTTTAGGACCTCATGTACTCAACATATTCGACCCACGTTCATGGACCGGCGTCACGGATCAGCTGACGCGAGAGATAATGCGAATCGTGCTCGCGACCGGCCTTTTTGCAATAGGTGTAGAACTGCCGAAGAGGTACATGGCTGATCACGCAAGGAGCTTGCTTATCATGGTTGTACCTACAATGGCCTTTGGATGGCTTGTCTCAGCGAGTAAGTGAACCAGCGCCATCACGAAATAACACGCTTTTCTTAGCACGTTTGTCTTTTTTTGCAAGCATTTATCCACTTCCTATTCCCAAGGCTGGATTTTGTATCCTCACTTGTCATCTCAGCATGCTTGACTCCCACCGACCCAATTATCAGCGCCGCTGTTATCGGTCAGTGTCTAAGATTATGGACAGTATTTGTCATCCATTCAGACGTCCCATCCTTGAAGGTGGGAAATTTGCTGTCAAAAACGTACCCCTCCGAATTCGCCAACTTCTCGTGGCAGAGTCAGCTTCCAACGATGGACTCGCATACCCTTTCCTCAGCATTGCAATATACCTCACAACTGAGGCTTCGCGTGAAACGGCTTTCGAAAAATGGATTGTTATCAGCTGGCTATGTAAGTTGATGGTCTACGCTGTTCTTCTGCTGGCTCTGATGTTTCTTGACATATAGATCAAGTAGTCTTGGGGTCTGTCTTGGGTGCTATCATAGGTACACGGCCTGCTTGTCGTAGAGCGCCTGAGATTGAGTGACTTCACAGGCTTCTTATTCTCTCGTCTATTGAAATTTGCTCATCGGAAAGGCTTCCTCGATCGGGAGTCGTACGTCGCACAATATATCGCCCTTGCGTTGTTTACGGTCGGTGCCACAAACTCGCTTGGAAATGACGATCTCCTTGCCGCTTTTGCTGCTGGTGCGTTTACCTCTCATGATCGCTTGTTTTCATTTTCACCCCTGCATGTAGGGAGCGCGATCTCTTGGGATGGCCATTTTAACGAACAGACCGAAGATGACGCGTTCTCCTCTATCCTTGATCTTGTGCTCAACTGCGCCTGCTTCATCTATATTGGAGCATGGCTTCCGTTCAACCGATTTGATATCTCTGAACTCGGTATAACTCCTTGGCGGCTTGTATTGCTCATGCTCGTAATTCTGGTTCTACGCCGAATACCATCCCTCCTCATTCTGTATAGGGTGATGCCCGAAGTGTCGAACTGGCGCGAGGCACTTTTCTGTGGACATTTTGGTCCTGTCAGTACGGTGTGGATTTTTCTCATTTTTTCACCTAATTCTTTATTTCAGATTGGCGTAGGTGCTATCTTTATCGCCACCCTTGCCCAGAGCCGCCTTGATGTACCGCAAGACCCCCCATCGTCCCAACAAGACATACTTGCCATCGCTCTCCAGCCCATCGTCTCCTTCGTCGTCCTTGGATCCATACTTACTCGTATGTCAAAATGTTTCCTTTCGCGGGAACACTTGTTCATGCTCACACCCTTGCAGATGGCCTTTCCATACCCTTCTTTTCTGTAGGCCGCCGCACTTTGACCATGTCTCGCTCGCTGGTCGATCAACCTGATTGGCTTCTGTGGGTGCGCCGCGCACCACCCCAAGAAGATGCGGAGCGTGTCTCCGCCGCGAATGGAAGTGTCATCGCCATCGCAGCGGAGTCTCGACAGGAACGCGTAGAATGGCCGGGACTACCCGAACGGCCAAACTCGGCGTCTGAGGATGTCAAGACTCCTAGGAGACCCTGAAGTTTGAAGAGGTGCACTATCCTTTATTTCAGCGCCACACCCTTCTGATTAAATTTCACCTGAAGGTTCACAGAACTAGCGCGAGGCAGAGCACTGTTGTCATAGAGGACCCCGTTGGGATC